>CM024515.1:21296478-21896478 GCA_014182375.1 Eucalyptus virginea | reverse complement strand
TTTTACCTCGTGTGTATGTGGGCGTGTTGCATGTGGACTGGCTTGTTGGAGCGATCTTCTCTATAGTTTCGATGTTGTTTTGATGTGATGACGATCGTGGGTTCTTCTGGTTTTGGGTGATCCATGAGCTGAAACATTTTGAGGAGAAGCGTTTGGGTCGGTTCTAAGTTGGAGAAGCTTGCCGAAGGAAAATCTCGGGTGCATATAATTGATTAGGTTCTGATAGAAAAGATAGGAAGTAAGTCATGATAAAAGCTCTTTCTAGTTGCAGCGGATGGCATTGTTTTGGTACTTGGAAATTAGTCACGGCTTAGTTGCAGCAGGAATTCTCTGATAAAATTAATGTGCATATAATTGATGAATTGACCAAATCTGTGTCAATGTCTAGCCACATGGATTGAAACGTTGAAGCATTGAACATTGATTCCGATAACAGAACAAATATATGTTACTGGCCCAAAGCTCGAATGCTCAATGGAAGAGGTTAATTTAAAGCATACAAGAACAATTCTTTTCTTTGGCCGAACAATTTCAGACCTATTCTTTCTCTGCAGAACAATCGGTTGGTGGTCCTCTGGACAATGAACTCCTGCATTAGCAGTTTCTCTTTGAACATCTTTTTATAAAAATCCATTTATAAATATTCAAATGTTTGCTGAGTAATGATTTTCCACGGTTTAATTTATGAATACCCCGAAAATCGAGTTTCTTATTTCTTTTATGTGTGTCTCTCTATTGATGTTTGCTTTTTATCTTTGGCCGAGAGAGAAGTGGGGCCAGTTATACCCACTTGCAGTAACCTCAAATTTTCAGTTTCGTCAGAAACACTGATGTTTGATGTAATGGCTAAAGATATGAATTGGGAACATAAAATATTCATCAGATTTGTCCATACTGAATGGTAATGGTAATATTCATCAGGTTTGATCTCACAAACAGATATGGATCACCATTTGATGCATGGTAAGAAACAAAGTATCCACATAAAGATTCTGAAAGACCCCTTTTGTATCTTCAAGTGTGATTAGTGCAATTAGTACTCAAATATCAGTCTTTTGGAGATTGCTTCATCAAGAGATGCTGCGCCGGAGTGATCATAAGCTTTATAACTTCTAAGTCTGCAGCGCGGAAGATCTAACTAATGCTATAAATAGTACCCGAACTTTCATATTTATAATATGTAACATCTGATGTTAGTAGCAGTTGGTCATTTGTTGTGTCGTTGAGGTACCGCGTGAAAATTTATCTTTCCTCTTGTCATATTAGTTGCTGGAATCAAAAAGCCAAAGCCCAGAGGCGAAGCCGAAAACAAGGAGGAAGTTGAGTGTGGAAATATCATGGGCCAGAATTTCGCTTTCCACGAGTTAGCCTGGGCCACAAAGAATTTCCCACGGGAAGGCTTGCTGTGGCGAAGGTGGATTTGGTCGAGCATACAAAGGAACCCTCCAGGGGACTGGGCAGGTGACAGAAAGGATTCTACTCGCTCTCCCTCTTCTTTATATCGGAAAAATGCGAGGCCTATGAAACCACGCTTTCCTTGTTCGTCAGGCGGTTGCTGTCAAGCAACTCGACAGGCATGGACTACAAGGAAACAAGGGGTTCCTCGCCGAAGTCCTCATGTTGAGTCTCTTGCACCACAAAAATATTGTAAATCTCATCGGCTATTGTGCTGATGGAGATCAAAGATCTCTGGTATGGATACGTGCCCGGAGGTTCTCTAGAAGATCACCTGTTCGGTACCTCTGACAGTCAAGATTTGATTTATAATATATATTCGCAGAATCAGTATGCTGATAACATAGATGAGGAGACATCTCATCTAGCTTCTCTGCTACAAACTTCTCTGCTACAAACTCGCGCTATAGTTTGTACTGCAAGCATTGGACTGCAGCAGAAACCTCTGGATTGACTTGCCGTGATGGAAGTAGCATTTGGTGCTGCACAAAGTCTCGAGCATTTGCATGATAAGGCTGGCCAATCCACCTGTTATATACCGTGATTTGAAGTCCTTGAGCATTTTGTTGGATGAGGCTTTCAATCTGAAATTAATTGACCTTGGACTGGTCATGCTTGGGCCTGCCGGGGACAAGATTCATGTACTCATACAGGGTTACAGGTACATATGGCTATTGTGCTCCTAAATAGGGAATGGCGGGTGAACTTACACTGAAGTATAGCGTGTTTAGCTTTGGAGTCATCCTGATAAAACTCATCGCCTGACGAAGAGCAATTGACATGGCAAATCCCACTGGTAAGCAAACTCTAGTTGCTTGAGCAATTTTTCGATCCAATGATGGTCGATGTTATCTGTGTTTCAGTGACCATCCCCTGTAACTTAACCATGGATTGCATTTGCCTACAGGCTCAAACCAAATTCTGGGAACCAAGATCGTTTCCAGAAATGTAGATTTCCTGAAAAAGCATTGAATCAAGCTATTGCAATTGCAGCCGTGTGTCTGCAAGGAGCAACTTCGATCTACCCACTAACGAGCAATGCTGTTGTTACTCTAATCTTCCATTCAGTGGCTCCACAGAGACCGTGCCTCTTCCTGCTCCAGAGTCTAACAAATATTCCCAGGAAGCAAACGAAAGAGAAAGTGACCACAAAAGGGATGAAGAAAAAGATGACACAGGGTACTTTAGGGAACATCAGAATTGCGGTGATGAAGACAGCACAAGTAAGCAGGAGACAAAGGTCAATGAAGGTCACGGACATGACCAGGATACAGGATAGGGCAAAGATAAGGGATCTGATTTGGTTCGAGCAGCCAGATGGTATGTCGAGGGATGGAAATGTTATGTTGAGGGACATAAGCAGTTGGTTCTTGCATGATGGAAGCATTTATTATTATCACAGGATGAGCGGGAGCTTGTCTAATGGGAAGTGTGTCTTCGGTCCATGGGATGAACAAAGACAGCAAAAAATGTTCCTTGAGCCATAAGAGCAGCGAGAGATCATTTGACGGAATTGATCATTTGAGTCCCAAAGGAAGCGGTAGATACAACGAAACAGGATCACTTGATTATGCTCTGCATATTTTGGGGACTATGACACGGGGTGTTCGCGGGATGGGAGCTTCTATCAGCATCACGACAGCCAGAGTGTATCAAAAGACAATAACCATCTCCTTAAAGCGACACACCAGTGAGGGATCCCTAGAAAATGTCGACTCGATTCATTGCAAGCAATCAAGCAACGAGCATGTCCACTCATGATCATAATTTCCAGCCATGGATACAATCTTGTCACTACTGAAAGAGGACTACATTCAATTTTTACGCTTGTTCAATCAATCAAGTTCTTTCTCACTGTAGAGTATGCAACGCATTGCTCCTCTAAGTCTCGCATGCTCAAGTGTCGAAATGCGATGCTCTACCAGCAATAAGCAACCGAGAAATGTACGTCCTGTGTATAAACTACCAATGCATTCTCTTGTCGATGAACTTTCGTTGCTTGTTTAAAGAACAGATCGTTGATTAGGTCTTTGAGTTTCAGGATCCAGGAAACGGTCATTTTACTACTCTTAATCTTAGAAGACAGTAGTCCCTGGTGCCGTTCGGACCCATAATGACCAGCAATCGGTTCTTGGACACATGATGCGATCCATTGCTGACGGCATCATCTCGTGCACGCAGTGCTAGCTTAAACCGGAGGAATCATTTTCCGGATTTAAGCCCACTCGATGCCAACAGGCATAGATATCAATCCGAGGAACTTAAACGTGGACATCTTAAGCCGTTCCTTGTCTATTGTGTGCGAGAACTCGGGCCAACGAGACTTCACAGTCAAGGACTTTGAGCTCGGTCCAATTCGCCACCTTAACACCACCTTATTTACATTGTCGTCGCCTCAACTATTTCCTGAACTTAATACCAGTATTAAGTTCAGGAACCTCCAGGTCAAATCCATAATCCTCAAGGTCGAAGCTCGTGGGGGTTGATGTTGTTCCCAAACTTCCACTGCCGGCGGCATTAGATCCGTGACAAATCTCACTATAGAGTATGTAACACATTACTTCTCTGTTCGCGCGTTTCAGTGTCGGACTGTGATGCTATACCAGGAATAAGCAACTGAGAAATATGCATTTTCTTGTCAGTGAACTTCCGGTACTCAATTAAAGACAAATTGTCGATTAGGTCTTTGTTTTTCACGATTCAGAAAACAGAGTTATTCCACTGCTCTTGATCTTAGAAGGCAGCGGTCCCTGGTGCCGTACGTACCCATAATGGCCGGCAAGCGGCTGCTGGATGCATGATGTGATCCATTGTCAACGGCATCATCTCACGCATGCAGCGCATACTTTATCCGGAGGAATCATTTTCCAGCTTCCAGCCCTACTCGACACCGACAGGCGTAGATATCGTCGACATGAGGAACTTAAACCTGGACACCTTAACCCGTTCCTTGTCTATCGTGTGCTAGAACTTGGGCCAAAGAGACTTCACAGTCGAGGACTTTGAGCTCGGTCCGATTGTGGACCGAGGAGAAAGGGAACTCAACGGGAAGAGGATTATGCCTTAACTTAATGCCGGCGATGAATTGAAAACCCGAACTGCAACAGTTGGTGCTGCTCTCTAATTGATTCGTATGGGAAGCAGATTCGATCCTTCCACTGTGCTGGTTGCTTTGATAACTTTAAAGAACTGAGCTGCATGTTAGGAAGGGGCTGAGAATGCTCTGTTCAAGTCTTCAAGCTCATGTCAGTGAACACATCAACAAAATATTCTATAACATTTTTGCCATTTTTATTTCTGAAGCCAAATTTCGACATTCATAAAGGTAATTAGAGCCACTTTGAAAATTATTCTTAAGCTTATATATTTGAACGGTTTCACATGCTCTTGTTAAATGAAAATCGTATCTTGCAAGACGTTGATGAATATAGCAAGAAAGATTTACGTTATAATAAGAAGTCATGGAGTTAAACTAAAATCGGAAATCATTTTGAACGGACCATACATTCTTCATAATTGATATTGAATAGATTGAAATTTGTTATGGGGGTGTTTATGCCTAAAAAAGATTACATTCAAACTCAAAAGGTGAAAAAATTTTAGCAAGAGAAATCATTGTTAGAATATACAATTATTAAATACCGTCTTCATCTAACAATTTAACTTGTTAAGGATAGTAGTCTAACAAAACCCCTCAACCACGAGCCGCACTGATCTACAATGGCTTCTACTAAAAACACCCAAGCAGACATTCACGTCAAAAATTTCGTGCGCTTCCCCTCCGGCTTCCACCGGAGGACACAACGCGCTGCCGATGTCCACCGGAGCCTCAATAGCGATGGTGCCACTGTCTCCACGGCCCAACGAAGGCTGACGGTGCTCCACGGAGGCCTTCTTCTAGGCCTGCGAGCATCCGATCGGTAGGCCATCCACTGGTCCTGCTTCTGCAGCAACTGGCTCAATACGAGCGGCAGCGTGCGCGTTGGGTCCTCCCTCAAGAGCTCCACTATCTCAGGCCCCTTGATCACCATACATCCTCCTGATGCACCTCAACTCTCCAGCTGTCAGGTGACAGCCATCATGGCTCCCGGCAGCCAATCTCCCGGGACATCACCGATCGAATAAGGCCGGCCGATCATCACAGTCCAGGTTGCACATGTTATCCTCACAATCGAACAGCACGCGCTCATGCGCCCTCTTGACCAATGCCAGGAAGGTACTCCTCGGCTCTTCTCCTTTTATCTCAGGCTTTTCACTGGTGTTTAGAACTCCGACGTCGTTCCCCAACTCGCTGAATGCCGCAAGATGGTCAGAGCCTTTTACGTTATCGACTAGAGCAGAGTCTTCCAATCGAAGTTCCGCAAAACTCCGCGATCAAATCTCGATGATCCACGAAGAGACTGCACAGCTTCTCGAAAAACAACTCCTCGTCGTTCTCCTTGCACAGACTGCAAGTTTCGCAGAACGCCACAAACGCATCTCGGCAGCGCAGGAATCAGATCTTCGCTTTGTTGCCTAAATCCGCGAGCTGCCGACGGAGTTGACGCTCCCGCACCTTGAGGGCGGTGTCCTTTCTCTGAGGAATATGCACAGGACTGCTCATTTCCATTGCTTTTCAAGGATTTCTCATAAGGGAAGGTGATGATTGATGAACTTGTGCTCTTGTGGCGGGAAGAGGGTAATTTATATATAGGGCAACTCCCAAGTTCAAACTCGGTTTCCTCCTCTTTAACTGCTGAAGCTTTCCTGTTATAACTCTCTGTCCAGCTTGGGGAGGGAGGAAAATCCACTTCCTGTCTCCGCTTATGAATTTTCCTCCAAAATTCATAATAAAAGAAGTTCTTTTTTTTTTTTTATCCATTTCAAAAGTTAGGTTAAAATAATTTATAGCTCTGCATGTCGATTTTGACCTTTACATGGTATTTGGAAATCTAAGTTGATTTTGTAAACATATGATTTTGACAGATGATGCCTATCTAAAAAGTTGAGTCAGGAGAAGAGAAAAAGTATAGCATTAAGTGTTGTTATAAAAAGTATAGACTTAGTTTTTCTATATCTTATATATATGAACAAACCTATTAATAATGTCTTTCAACACTACATTATGCTTTTAGTCAGAGATTTGTTCATTTTTTAATTTTTTATTCCTATATTCAAATGTCGCAAATATCATAACTAATTTATACGAAATACTGACCCATCAAGGAAATTACATTTTAGCTTATTATATATTTTCTTAACAGGTGTTTCCAATTTCAAATTTTTGAAGAGATTAAAAAGAAAAAAATTCAGAAAATAGACTTAGACAAGCAGAAACAATAGTTACCACGGCAATTATAATTTATCTTAAGGACTCGATTGAAGAAACCACCGTTCGCAGGAAATTAGAGCATTTAATTGATAGAAATAAAAAGCTCGAGGGCTTAATTGCACAATTTACTTAAATGTAGGGGAAATTAGGATATTACCAAAAAGTCGAAATGCCAAAACGCGCGTAAGTTGATGTCCCCTCCCGCTCGTTGCCCTCCGTCTGCAACTCCAAACCTCGTCTCTCTCTCTCTCTTCTCTCTCTCCAAGAAACCAAGAAACCTGCGACCTCGTACAACCCTCTCTCTCCAAGAAACCCAGAAACCTGCAACCTCGTCTCCTCGTGCAACCCTCTCTTTCTCTCTCTGTCCAAGAAAACCCAGAAACCTGCGACAGATACTTGCGACCGTTGATGGGTAAGCGCCGGCGAACCGAAATAGCGAAGATCGCCGACCGGGCAGCCCGGCTCGTGACCTACTCGAAGCGGCGCAAGGGCCTCTTCAACAAGGCCTCCGAGCTCTGCCGCCTCTGCGGCGCTCGCGCCGCCGTCGTCGTCTTCTCCCCCGCCGGCAAGCCCTGCTCTTTCGGCGACCCATCGGCCGATGAGATTATCGGCGACTACCTCCGCCACGGCGACTGCGACGGCGACGTGACCCCGCCGATGAGCCTGACCCAGTGGGCGGACTGGATGGAAACGGAGTGGGAGGCCTGCGCAACCGAGGAGGACCTCGAGTCCCTGATCTTGAAGTACGAAGCCCTCCGCGACTGCGCGCGCGATAAATTGAAATCTTTGGAGGAGGAAGCATCGCAAGTCAGGGTCGGTGGCGGCGAATCTCGCATTCTGAGCGCGGAGGAGATTGATGCGCTTTTCGAGGGTTTAGGTCAATGTCCAGCGCTCTCAGATCTCTTGACGGACGGCGACGGCGACGGCGTCGGTCTCTTGACTCCGCCGGAGAACTCGGCCGGCGGCGGCGGAATTTCCGCAGTGGAGTCCGCCCCGGCGCTCTCCGATCTCGAGGGTCACATATCTGATGCTGCCGGCGGTGGAAGTTTTGGGGCGGCGTCGACCCCCGCGAGCTCCGATCTTGAGGATCATGGGTTTGATCCGGACGAGTTGCTGAATCTATCGGAGGACGGCGACCTTGAGGATCATGGGTTTGACCCGGATGGGTTCCTGAATCTGTTGGAGGACGGCGAGGTGGACGGCGGCCGGAAAGGTCCCTTGACTTCGCCGGAGGACTCAGCTGTCGGCGGTGGATTCAATGCCGACGACTTCTTTGGACTTGAAGATTTGGATGTCCTGCTGTGAATACGATGAGTATAGGTGTCTTTTTCCTTGTGAATACGATGAGCATAGGTGTCTTTTTCCTTTTGAAACGCAATTGTACAGCTCTTCAGATAGCATCAATAAAACTTCAATTTCTTCTCGTTCAGATGGTGAATTTGGGTAAATTGGGAATGATAATATTCATCAGGTTATGATGTTTGCTGATATTGAATGGGAATGATAATATTCATTCAGGACTCGTCTCAAAAACCGATTTGGATGACTCTCAAATATCTGTCTTTTGGAAATCGCTTCACTGGGAGATGCTGCACAGAGCGACCATGAGCTTTGTAGCTTCTAAGTCTGTGGCCCGGAAAATCTAATTAATGCACTAAGTACCGGAACTTTCGTGATTAAGATTTGTAGCACCTGCCACCTGCTATTAGTAGTTGGTCATTTGTGACGTCTTTGAGGTACCGTAAAAATTAAACTTTCCTCCTTGTACTTGTCATATATTATAGCCGCTGGAACCAAGAAGCTGAAGTCCAGAGGCGAAGCCTAGGAAGTCGAGCATGGAAATATTATGGCACAGAATTTCACTTTCCGCGAGTTAGCTTCGGCCACAAAGAATTTCCAGCAAGAATGCTTGTTGGCGAAAGTGGATTTGGTTGAGTATACAAAGGAACCCTCCAGGAGACTGGGCAGGTGACAGAGAGGCTTCCGCTCAATCTCCCTCCTCTTTATCGTGGGAAAATGCAGGGCTTATGCAAACCGCGCTTTCCTTGTTCGTCAGGTGGTTGCTGTCAAGCAACTTGACAGGCATGGACTACAAGGAAACAAGGAGTTCCTCGTCGAAGTCCTCATGTTGAGTCTCTTGCACCACGAAAATCTAGTTAATCTCATTGGATATTGTGCCAATGGAGATCAAAGACTTCTCGTGTATGAGTACATGCCCGGACGTTCTCTAGAAGATCACCTGCTCGGTACTTGTAACAGTCTAAATTTGATTTGGAATGTATTTTCGCAGAATCAGCGTGCTGATAACGTAGATGAGGAGATATCTCATCTACCTTCTTTGTTACAAATCATTACTAACTCGTGTTGTAGTTTGTACCGCAGACATTGGACCGCAGCAGAAGCCTCTGGATTGGCTCACCAGAATGAAGATAGCATTCGGCGCTGCACAGGGTCTCGAGTATCTGCATGATAAAGCCAATCTGCCCGTTATATTCTGCAACTTGAAGTCCTCAAACATCTTGTTGGATGAGGCTTTCAATCCGAAATTATCCGACTTTGGACTGGCCAAGGTTGGGCCTGCCGGAGACAAGATGCACGTCTCATCCAGGGTTATGGGTACTTATGGCTATTGTGCTCCGGAATATGCAAGAATGGGCGAACTTACACCGAAGTCCGACGTGTATAGTTTCGGAGTTGTCCTGCTAGAACTCATCACCGGACACGGAGCAATTGAACGACAAAACCCCCTGATGAGCAAAATCTAGTTGCTTGGGTAATTCTACGATCGAATGATAGTCAATGTAATTTATGTTCTCTGCATCCTACTCTCTAACTTGTACAGGGGGCGCACTTGCCTACAGGCTCAGCCCAAATTCAGGGACCCGAGATCGTATCCAGACATGGCCGATCCGTTGCTTCAACGCAGATTTCCTGAAAAAGCATTAAATCAAGCTATTGCCATCGTAGCCATGTGTCTGCAAGAAGAAGCCTCAGTCCGCCCACTAATCAGCGACGTCGTTACTACTCTAAGCTTCCTTCTAGTGGCTTCACCTGACCCCGTGGCTGCTCCTCCTCCAGAGCCCAGCAAGCATTCCCAGGAAGCAAATAGAAGTGACAGCGACAGTAACAGTGGCAGCGACAGCGAAAGTGACGAAGAGAAAGGCAACAAGGAGAATACTTCTGGGGAACATCAGAATCACGGTGATGAAGACAGCATAGAGAAGCAGGACACAAAGGTTGACGAATGTCGCAAGCATGGGGATGATGAGGATTGCAAAAGCACCGATAAGGGATCTGATTCGGGTTCGACCAGGAAGAGTAGCATGTCGAGGGATGAAAGTGTCGAGATGAGGGACAGAAGCAGTTGGTTCTTGCATGAGGGAAGCATTTATTATTCACACAAATCGAGCTTGTCCAATGGTAGCATGTCTTCAGTTCATGAGACGAGCAAAGAGCGGAAAACATTCCTTGAGCCATGGGAGCAGCGGGAGATCGTTCGACAGAGTCGATCGTTCGAGTCCAGAAGGAAGCAGCAGGTACAGCAAAAGAGGGTCGCTAGATCGTGCTGCCTCTTTGGGGGACGATGATAAGGGAGGTTCGCAGGATGGGAGCTCCAGATTTGACCTTTCGAGTCCAAAAGGAAGCAGCAGATACAGCAAGACATGGTCACTAGATCATGCTGCTTATTTCGGGAATGAAGACGCAGGGGGTTCACGGCACGAGAGCCACGCTATATCAAGAGACAATACCCTTTCCTCGAAACGAGACAGCAGTGAGGGGTCCCTAAATGATGCCGATTCGATTCATTCCAAGCAATCAGGCGATGAGCATGTCCACTCATGATCATAAGTTCCTGTCACTTGGTCATCTTTATTTTACATAAAAGAGTTTTAAGTTCTTCTCCCTCTTTATTCATTTGTCACTGTTCAACATGGATATATACAATCTTGTAGCTGCTGAAGAGGACAACACGCATTCAATCTCTAGGCAGGCTTGATCAATCGAGTTCTTTCTTACTGTAGAGTATGTAACGCATTGCTTTTTCGTGCGCATACTTCAGCGTCGATGCGTGATGCTCTACCAAGAATAGGCAACTAAGAAATATACTGTCTGCAAACCACTGATGCATTTTCTTGTCAATAAGCGCTTCCTCTACTCTTTTGAAGAGCAGATTGTAGATCAAGTCTTTGATTTTCTGAATCAAGAAAATAGAGTTATTCAAGTGCTCTAGATCTTACCGACCAAAAAAAAAAAACGGTGCTCTAGATCTTAGAAGGCAGTAGTCGCCAGTGCTGTTTGTACCCATAATGGCCGGCGATCGGCTGCCAGACATGGGACGTGATCCCTTTCCAATGGCATCATCTCAGGTGGGCAGCGAGTACTTTATAACGAGGAATCGTTTGCCCGCTTCAGGCCTCTCTTGAGGCCAACCGGCGCAAAACTTTAAATTATGCCCACGTAAAAAAAATAAAAATAAATAAGGGTATTGGTGTCACATGGGGAAAGTCTAGGAATTTTATGTAATAGTCAAAGGAAATTATTGTTATATCGATACAAATTTGAGATTTCAGTGACAAAAGTTAAGGATATTTGTATGTATATGATGTAAGCTAGGTTTTAAGAAGAATACCTATATACAAGAAAAGACGTTGGAATCCATTTATATAGAAAATTATAGTCAGCTTTTCGCACTTATGACTTACCCTTTTCTCAATTCCTCCTCCAGTGCTTTTGTGTTATTAAACTCTTAGATGCCTGACATGTATCGATCCTTCAATCAAGATGCGACCCTGACGTTGGTAATATGAAAAAAATTTGCACAAGTTTTGTCTAATGACTATAGATCTAGTCGATAAATGAGCGAAGTTGAGATTAGATCGTTAAATCCTTAACCAAACCTCCAAAGATAATGTGTAATTGTGTATGTACATATCAAAAATGCCTCGCCAAGCCACAAGGAGGGTCATGTGGACTCTTATGCACTCATGCAACAAAAGATGCCTTCCAATTTAGGGGAAAATTATCAAAAAAATCCTAAACTTTTTACAATTGTGCCAATTTTGTTCTAAATTACTTTTTTGCCCAATTGAATCTTAAACATTTTGTAATAGTGTCAAGTTAGTCCATTTGCCCAAATTTGGCTAGTCAACACTGATGTAAACGTCGGCCAGTGCCGGTGGACAATTTTTTAATAATATTTTAAAAATTTTGAATTATTTATTTATTTTGTATTTTTTTTTCTTTTTACATTTTTTTGTTTCTCTTTTCTCTTTTTTGTCCTTTCTCCTTTTCCTGATGACCAGCCAGAGGGGAGGGCTGGTATCTAGATTGAGGCAACCGGCCAATGGCAAGCCATTGCTAGGTAAAGGCGATGGGTTCTAGAATTCTCTCGACATAAATGCCAATAGTTGGTAGGTAGGAAGATGTAATCTTGTCCACCCAATCAAATATTGATCAATGGTTGTAATGAGAGGACTACTAGTATAAGAAGGAATGCCCTCCCCTCATTATAATCATCCAAACATTTTCCATTCCCTCCTTTGTTAGTCGCCAACATCTTCTCCGATGTTTTTTCAAATTATCTAGATCAATAAGCTAGGTGATCGGAAAATCACAATCAACTCAGAATCAAAATCCTAAATGTTTTCTTATTGCTCTGAAGTTGCCTTCCTCGCATGTTCTTACGAACTATGTGGCTCAATCACCTAGGCGATTAGAAAAACCTGTCTCGAAGATTCTTCCATGTCTTTGTTAGGGAGGGGTTTCATAAGCCTCTATGAGCGATACGATGAACAAATTAGGGAATTAGGGATTTTTGTTGTTCAATTCTTGATACGGACGTTGGCTAATTTTGGGTAAACCGGATCTTCTTCTGCGTCTCTTTTCTTCTTCCTCTTCTCTATGAAAATCGCCATTGCTATTCTGTTTTTTCAATTGTTGAAAAATTTCTAAATAATTAAAATGTGGGGAGGCAAATCTCGTCGTGGGACTAGGTAATTGTCTAGGAATAAAACATTAAATTTCTTTTTTTTTTTTTTTTTTTTTTTTGGGTAAGAGATAAGAATATATTGAGCTTCGGACAAATATACAAAAACCGGCGCCAAAACTTACACTCTAGCTACAACAACAGGAAGAGTGTAAGCGAGCCGAAGAAAAGCCAAAGAAACAACAAACACAGCAGTAGAGCCCAAGGCGGCGAACAAGCAACACTACGAACTACTTAACAAACCTCGACTAGCAATAAGAAAGACGAAGAACAGAGAGAGTAAGTAGTGATAGGCAAAAGTAGGACGATACAAAAAACACACACTGCCTAAGAAGGAGAGGAACCAAAGGGCTGAAACCCAAGTTCCTCTAAAGTCTCTTGTTTCTAGGATTACTTAGGACATTCTTGAAAGTGATAGCTTTGTCTTTGACAACCTTGATGAGGTGATTCTTTAGGGCCGAGACCAAGGTTTCACCACGAAATATGATGCTATTCATTTTCTTCCAAATGAGGTGGCACATGGCGCCAAATGAGAACCGCACAATATTATGGAAAAAATCCTTACCCATTAAGAACTTCAACGCCCACGAGAGATTGTCCTTCCAAGATCTATTCCTTCAAGGAAGGTTGCACTTGGACGCCCAGAAGAAGGCAAGCATCGCCGAGGTTTCACAATCAAAAAATAAATGGTCAATAGAATCCGGGACGGTATTGCAGAAAGCACAAACTAAGTAGTTGATCCTTCCATGAGAGAGCAGGAGCATTTGAGTAGCAAGTCGATTTTTGGTGATCAACCACAAATTAAATTGAAACTGAGGGGCAATTGCATTTTTCCAAACAAAAGAAGCCCAAGGCACACGGTCCTTTTTAGTTCTAAAGGTATTCCAAGCAGAAGCAATAGAAAAAGAACCAGAAGGATCATTCCGCCAGGAGAAGCGATCCCGAGTTAAGGAAGAAACCGGGATAGAAATACTCAAACTGTCAAGAAACATTAAATTTTTTGTCTTGAGTACAGAGCTTCCTTTTTATTATTATTCTGATTGGGATGTCGGATATGGAAGGTGCATGCTGGCATTTATGGATGCTCATCTGCCGATATTGGCAATCTTTCCTTAAGCCTTAGATAGGTCAGGAATAAATGGCTAGGTAGACATATGCTAAACTCGTTTTACTAGTCCGGTTGGAAGTTCGCAAATGCCTGAGTATGGACAACCTCTTCCGCTTTGAGCCTCCTACAGATGAAAATTGGACAACTGGAAATTTTTTGTTGCGCTGGACGGCCAAAATGTCAGTTTCAGGACAACTGAACTTTTGCATAATGTTGTCTAGTGAGTGGATAATAGAGAATATTGTTATCTTTCGTTCCAAACATGCTAGCCGTCTGCACATTTGAGGGCAAGATCTAAAACAATTTGTAAGCAGGAATAAATGGTGTTCCGATAGTCTCGGTAACAAAATTGCCTTTTCCTTTTGCTGTATGTGTTTTGCGAATATCTGACAATGGCGCAAAATGCATGAGCCCATTATTGAAGCACTTGAATTACTTTTGGAACTGAGCTGGTATTATCAAAGGGATTTCCCTCGGCCTTCGTGAACAAATTGAGAAAATGTCGGAAAAGATTGTCAAATTTCAATTAAGGTCCACTCAAAATAGGCTTGAGTTTAAACAAGAGTTAAAATGAGCAGCAGAGTAAGCCTGTGAACTGTGAAGTAAGCATTAATGATGGATAGTTTATGGTTAGATAGGTCACAACATTCTGCTAGGTTGCTCGGGTTGTGCCTTGCCTTAGATTATTCTTCAGATTGTCTCATATCACATTTTGGGCTGGTTAAGGAAAAGCTTATTGCATGAGTTCCAATGCAGGCTAGACTGGACTATTTTGCCCTTGTGTCCTGTTCGATCGCAATGTTGAGAGCTTGAGAGAGGACACTCCTTGGACTACTCCATGCGTTTGTCATGCCATTTTCGTGGAAGGAGGCATTGCACTAGCAACAGCTACACTTGAGACATTCTGAATTTTCAGAATTTATTTTCGATTAAATAAATCGGGCCTTTCGTCAATGCGCCGATAGTACTATTCTCTAAGCTAATCACTCACGAGATAACTGAACTATCTAGGGAAGCAATTAAGGAATCTAAATGCAATTAGACTTGAGAATTCGATCAAAAATCGGCTATGTTCATCTGGCTTCTCTGGTACAAACTCGCGCTATAGTTTGTACTCCAAGCATTGGACTGCAGCAGAAACCTCTGGACTGACTTGCCGTGATGGAAGTAGCATTTGGTGCTGCACAAAGTCTCGAGCATTTGCATGATAAGGCTGGCCAATCCACCTGTTATATACCGTGATTTGAAGTCCTTGAACATCTTGTTGGATGAGGCTTTCAATCCGAAATTACTCGACCTTGGACTGGCCATGCTTGGGCCTGCCGGAGACAAGATTCATGTACTCATACAGGGTTACAGGTACTTATGGATTGTGCTCCAAAATAGGCACGGTGGGTGAACTTACACTGAAGTATAACGTGTTTAGCTTTGGAGTCATCCTGATAGAACTCATCGCCTGACGAAGAGCAATTGACATGGCAAATCCCACTGGTGAGCAAACTCTAGTTGCTTGGGCAATTTTTTCAATCCAATGATGGTCGATGTTATGTGTGTTTCAGTGACGATCCCCTGTAACTTAACCATGGATTGCATTTGCCTGCAGGCTCAACCCAAATTCTGGGAACCGAGATCGTTTCCAGAAATATAGATTTCCTGAAAAAGCATTAAATCAAGCTATTGCAATTGCAGCCGTGTGTCTGCAAGGAGCAGCTTCGATCCACCCACTAATGAGCAATGTTGTTGTTACTCTAATCTTCCATTCAGCGGCTCCACGGAGACCGTGCCTCTTCCTCCTCCAGAGTCTAACAAATATTCCCAGGAAGCAAACGAAAGAGAAACTGACCACGAAAGGGATGAAGAAAAAGATGACGCAGAGTACTTTAGGGAACATCAGAATTGCGGTGATGAAGACAGCACAAGTAAGCAGGACACAAAGATCAATGAAGGTCGCGGACATGACCAGGATACAGGATAGGGCAAAGATAAGGGATCTGATTTGGTTCGAGCGGCCAGATGGCACGTCGAGGGATGGAAATGTTATGTTGAGGGACATAAGCAGTTGGTTCTTGCATGATGGAAGCATTTATTATTATCACAGGATGAGCGGGAGCTTGTCTAATGGGAAGTGTGTCTTCGGTCCATGGGATGAACAAAGACAGCAAAAAAATGTTCCTTGAGCCATAAGAGCAGCGAGAGATCATTTGACGGAATTGATCATTTGAGTCCGAAAGGAAGCGGCAGATACAGCAAAACAGGGTAACTTGATCATGCTCTGCATATTTTGGGGACTATGACACGGGGGGGTTCGCGGGATCGGAGCTTCTATCAGCGTCACGACAGCCACAGTGTATCAGAAGGCAATAACCCTCTCCTTAAAGCGACACAACAGTGAGGGATCCCTAGATGATGTCAATTTGATTCATTGCAAGCAATCAAGCAACGAGCATGTCCACTCATGATCATAAGTTCCAGCCATGGATACAATCTTGTCACTACTGAAAGAGGACTACATTCAATTTTTACGCTTGTTCAATCGATCAAGTTCTTTCTCACTGTAGAGTATGCAACGCATTGCTCCTCTAAGTCTGCGCATGCTCAAGTGTCGAAATGCGATGCTCTACCAGGAATAAGCAACTGAGAAATGTACGTCCTGTGTATAAACTACCGATGCATTCTCTTGTCGATGAACTTTCGTTGCTTGTTTAAAGAACAGATCGTTTATTAGGTCTTTGATTTTCATGATCCAGGAAACAGTCATTTTACTACTCTTAATCTTAGAAGACAGTAGTCCCTGGTGCCGTTCGGACCCATAATGACCAGCAATCGGTTCTTGGACACATGATGCGATCCATTGCTGACGGCATCATCTCGTGCACGCAGTGCTAGCTTAAACCGGAGGAATCATTTTCCGGATTTAAGCCCACTCGATGCCAACAGGCATAGATATTGAAGGCTTTATTGATATTGGGCTTAAGGCCCGTCCGCCCAAGTTGGGCCCAGAAAGCCCGGCCCACGGGAATAGGACCCGTGGAAAGAAGGGGGTATAAAAGGGAGGAGAGAGAGAGAAAAACATACCGTTTTGTTTTGTACGTACGCTGTTTTTCCCTCAACGCTCTCTCCCTCTCTCCCGTTTTTCTCTAAAAGCAAAACAGTGAAGCACGTGAAGGAATTTGCCTCCTCTGATCGAACAGGGCTCGATTTCTCTTCCTCCATTGGCGTCGGTGTCTAATCTGTGGCTAACAAGGTACGCTCAAATCCGTGGTGTGCTTTACGATCGGTGATACGTGTTGTTTTCTTGGGCTTGTCTTCCGCATTGATTTAGGGGTTCGATTTAATGTCGAATTCGTGTTTTCGGGGATCCGTTATTCCCAACATTGGTATCAGAGCCCTAGTTCACGTTTTCCTGATCTGTTTGTTGTATTTTGATTGATTTTTCGCAAAAACAAGTTCGGCCGTACGGATCGGGCGACAAATCCCGACACCCGAGCGCTCTTCGGCCTTTTTTCCATGTTTTCGTAAGTCGAAATCAAAATCTGATGACATAGGGAGAAAGGGGGCGTCGAGACGAGTCTGGCGATGCCTCGAGCGCCGCCGGGAGACGCCGCACGCGCCCACACGCGCGGCCGGAAGGCGCTACGCGTGGGCGCGACGCGCCCGGCAGCCGGCTGGCTCGCCCGGCGCGTGTGGCACACGCTCCGGTGGCGAACCGGCGCGCGCGCGCCGCCGGCGACGAACCGCACGCACGCGCGGGTCCCGGACCGACGCGTGCCGCGTCATCGATGACGTCAGCACGACGACGGTTGGCCGGCCGGCGACCCGCGGACCCCGGCACGCGCGCGGCACGTGCCGTGCCGACGTCGCGTGACGTCAGCCCGCGCACGCGTGCGGCACGTGCCGGCGGTCCGCGCGAACCGGCCCACCGGCCCGACCGGCGCGACCGGTCCGACTAGTCTGTCCGGTCCGACCGGTCCGACGTCCGACGTCCGACGACCGGCGACCCGTTGACCGTTGACGACCGTTGACCGTTGACTTTGACCGTTGACCAAAAAAAAAAAAAAAAAGGGAAAAGAATGTGTTTCTTTTTCAATTAAGTCTATATGGATTATATGTGATCCCTTATTTATTCTGCATTTGTTGCATGAATATTTCTGCATTTGTTGTAGGAAAAAAATGCCTCCCCTAAGGTTGCGCACAGCTATTCGCGCAATTACCGATGATCAAAAGGAAAGGCTGTATAAGTTGATAGCTGAGCTGGCTGATCATCGCTGAGAGAGAGGTGACTTAATTGATCACGTCCTTGAAGTCAACGGGAAGATACAAAAGGTCATATGGAATGGTCGTCCTATGTCACAGTCGGAGATGGTGCGATTTTTCATAAACACTCTTCCACTTGAATGGCAAGATGTGTTGAATCGCATATGGGATGTCAACGGAGCTGCTTCTTATAAGAAAATTGTAATAGATTTTGTAAATGAATATTACTGTATTATGACAAGGGAAAAGATCAAGAAATTGAACAAAAGAGGATCTTTCCCAGTTCGTGTGCTGACTTGGTGTTAGTTGTATTTGCTGTTTATTTGTTAAGTGTGTTTGTGGACATATTATATAATGTTGACTACCTGTTTGTTGTTGATCAAGCAACCTATATATTGTTTGAATTAGTTGAAAGCATTATTGTTTTATTTGATGTCAATTATCAATTGCTTTCTCTTACTTACTGCCGGTTTGCTGTGGGTAATTAGCTGTGGGTAGTTTTAGAAGTTTTTGTAACTTCATAGAATTGATTTTGCATATGACAATCATATTAATGATAATTTTAAGTTAGGATTTTTGGAGGATGATTGGAAACATAGTGACCTTTTGATTCTGAAGCCTTACTTGAAATTATTCAATAATATGATGGGTCTATGCAAATAGGGATGCATAAATAATAGGCATTAATTGTTCGTGCATATATGTCTGATGTGTTCAGATCGATTGTTTCAGCAACTAAAAACGTTATTGCTGATATGAACGGCAACAATTGTGAAATATTGAATATGAAGATTCAATATGTGCTGGAAAAGTAAGAAGCACTAGAAGCTCTTGACCATATTATGGAAGATCTTAAGGATGCTGTGCGCCACCTTGAGCTAGTAGAGGACCGCCTAACGGCATTTGAGCCGAAAATGGACATTTGCAATGCTGGTTCTAGCTCAGAAAGGGCTTTGAGCTCTAAGCGCAAGCGTATTGATTCGTTCAATATGTAGGAATGCAAAGGATCAAGTCCTTGTTGCAATAAATCAAGAGTTAACCAACACAAGAGAGGAAAACGTCCTCAAGTTAAGAAAATGCCAAGGGTGAGGTGTTACAATTGTGACAAAAAGGGTCACTATACTCGCGACTGCCGTGAGCCAAAGAAAGTAAACACCTCTTGTACATTTGAGAACTTTGCTTATGTGTCAAGTTCTGCATTATTGGCTGAATCCAATCCTTTGTGGACTGTAGATTCAGGATCGACATACCATGTAGCGAAGGATAGAGAATCCTTCGTGGAATTTCGACGAGTACCAATTGGAACTAAGTGGATCTATGTGGGATATAACTCCAGAGATGAAGTTAAAGGGATTGGCACCTACCAATTGAACATGCGTGGTGGACGCACCTTGTTCCTACATGATGTTCCATATGCTCCGGAGATTCGTCGAGATTTAAGTGTCTGTTTTGATGTTGGTTAAGCTTGGTTTTAATGTGAACTTCCATAATAGAGGTGTAGATTTGTATTTGGATACAAACTACTATGATTGTGGTCACTTTCTGGATGGTTTTATTGTACTAAATGTTGACTGTGGTGATGTCAATATATGTTATTCCCTTGTTTCACGTCTTCTACTTAATATGATAATGATGTGAATGTGTGGCATGCAAGATTTGGTCATATTGGCCAACAACATATGAATAGACTAGCCAAATAGGGCTTGTTGAGCAACATTGAAAAAGTCGATGTGCCCATATGTGAGCATTGCTTAGTAGGGAAAACGATAAGGAAACCATTTGGAAAAGGAAAAAGAGCTGAATTTCCTCTGCATTTAATCCATACTGATATCTGTGGTCCAATGAATGTGAAAGGAAGGCATGGGGCTGTTTATTTCATCACCTTTATTGATGATTATACTTGATTCGGATATGTCTATTTGATTTCTCACAAATCTGAAGCAATAAGTTGTTTCAAAAGGTTTATGAACCTGGTAGAAAATCAATTAGACAAGAAAATAAAAGCATTGAGATTCGATCGAGGTCGAGAATATTTATCTGATGAGTTCAGAAAATTGTGTGATGAAAAATGAATAGAAAGACAGTTGTCTATTCCATATACTCCTCAACAAAATGGTGTTGCGAGAGAGAAGAAACAGAACCCTCCGGAAATGGTTAGGTCCATGATGGCGCATGCTAACTTACCTATCACTTTTTGGAGTGATGCGTTGTTAATCGCTACCTATATACTTAACCGGGTGCCTTCCAAATCAGTTACTTCCACTCCATATGAGTTATGGACAGGTGGACAACCGGACTTAAGTTTTCTTAAGCCATGGGGTTGTGCTGCCTATACACATGAGTCCTCTCACAAGTTTGGGAAATTGGGTCCCAGAGGAAAGAAGAGTATTTTCATAAGGTACTTAACACTCAAAAGGGTATGTGTTCATAGGTGAGCAGGAAAGTGGGAGTATAACTGAGTTTGAATCAAGAGATGTCACATTCTTAGAGGATGAATTTCCTAAGAATGGCGAAATAGGGGAAGATTGTTCCCTATTTGAGACATTGGATCAAGATAATGATGTTAGTGGAGTTCGTCCAAGTGGGAGTAATATGATAAGTGATGAACTGAATTCAACTCATTCTCAATTGCAACCACCTGATGTAACGACATCATCATTACCTAATCCAAGTGGGAGCATGATGGGAAATGATGTGCAAAGTGTGCAATCTCCCATACGGCGAACAAGTCGCCAAAGTATTCCCCGTCGACGTTTTGGCATTGAAGGGGAAACTTTTATGGTTGCTCCACAAGATGAGGATGAGCCTAGAAACATTAATGAGGCTCGAATTGCCCTAGCAAGGAAAAATGGATTAATGCAATGGAAGAGGAAATGGAGTTAATGAAATCAAACCAAGTCTGGGAACCTGGTTGATCTTCCAAAAGGACGCAGAGCTATTGGGAACAAATGGGTTCTCAAAATAAAGCGAAAGGCTGATGGCTCGATAGAAAGGCATAAGGCTCGCCTTGTGGCGAAAGGGTATAATCAACAGGAAGGAATTGATTATGAATGTACATTTTCTCTTGTAGTGAAATTTACCTCGATTCGCATTATTCTGGCAATAGTGGTTAGTATGGATCTTGAGTTACATCAAGATGGATGTAAAGACTGCTTTCCTCAATGGAGAATTAGAGGAAGAAATATATATATGGAACAACCTGCTGGTTTCATATTGAAAGGCTAAGAAGAAAAGGTATATCGACTTTGGAGGTCGATATATGGCCTTAAGCAGTCGTCGAGACAATGGTATATACGTTTTCATAATGCCATAATGGCATATGACTTTACAATGATAGATGAGGATCATTGTGTATATATCAAAAGATCCAAGGATCAATTTGTGATCATATCATTATATGTTGATGATATACTAATTGCCGGAAGTAATATGGAGTTATGTTAATGCTGTGAAGAATTAGTTATCTTCCAACTTTAATATAAAAGACATGGGTGATGTTGCATACATTCTTGGAGTTAAGATTTCAAGATTGCAAACCCATATACACTCCTATTGCAAAAGGTGAATGATTGAGCCATAAACTGTGTCCAAGGACTCTAAAAGAGAAGGAACAAATGAAAGATGTTCCTTATGCTAGTGCTGTTGGAAGCTTGATGTACGCTATGATGTGTACAAGACCTGACATATGTTTTTGCAGTTGGAATGGTGAGTAATTACCAATCCAATCCAGGTCAAGCACATTGAAAAGCTGTTAAGAGAATACTGATGTATCTAAAGGGGACTGCTGATTATACGCTGAGTCATTAAGGAAAGGATCTGCGACTCTGAAGCTATACTGATGATGATTGAGGAGGAGATTTAGATGAAAGAAAATCTATCTCTGGTTTTGTTTTCTTACCGAATAATTGCACCATATGTTGGAGCAGTAAGAAACAAAAGTGTATAGCCTTGTCCACGATGGAAACTGAGTCCGTGGCATTATCAGCAGCAGTATAAGAGGATGTTTGGCTTAAGAGATTTTTTGGATCATTTAGGTGTTATTGGAAGTGCTGCAGATTAATTGTTGGTTAACTGTGATAGCCAAGCAGCAAAAGTGTACACCAAAGATCCAAATTATCATGGCAAGACCAAACTTATAGATACCAAGTATAATTTTGTCAAAGATTTGGTTGCACGAAATGATGTGAACTTAGAGTACATACTATGCATAGAATGGTAGCAGATCCTATGAGAAAGCCGATACCTAGAGATGTGTTTTGTGGTTATATGAAATCTCTAGGATTGCGTAGAGGCTGATGTACTGAATATTGTAATTTCCCTAAGTGTTCACATTTGATGAATTTGTGTTTTCATCATTAATGCCTATGAATCTTTGTGTAATCTTTATGCATCTTAATACTCAGTGTATTATTTTAAGTTGAGAAAGTATGTCGGACAAATAGAAGATTAACCCACTCACACGGGTAATCGCCTCTATTTACTGTGTGATAAATAGAGATGAGACTGTATTTAAGCTTATTATCTAGGTGATAATCGAGAGCTCAAGCTTAAAATACACATGTCGCCTTAACCGAGTGTTAAGATGAGGACATAATCCTTATGATGTCCGAAAGTAAAATACCCCACATATTTTACTTTATCTGTCTAAGATGCCAGATGTGAGTTCTGATGAATTTTGTGAATGAGTAGATAAGTGAACTCAAGTTAGACATTGGGTATGTCTGAACTATCATCTGTACGGTATTGAAAAGTGTAGACATACGCTCCATGGGAAAGGATTTAATACTGTAATACGTATTTCATACTACGTATGCATAAGATGACCAATAAGAGTGACAAAAAGTTTGATCTCAACTTTTATGACGTGTGAGACTCTTGAGGAAAAGAGTTCCTCAATTTTTTGTCCCCTCATGACTCTTACTTATTCTCAAGATTTCTATTTAGTGTTTGCTATCTTAGGATGTTGCCAATGGTCATGAGTTAGATTCGATCTAATGGGACATTTCTAGAAAAGTAAGCTGAACTGAAATTGAGAGTTTGAAGGAAAGAGGAAGATCGATTTTGGAGAATCACATTGTAGTTTTGTATTCACTGGTCGACCAATTATGACTGTCTTTGTGATAATTATAATTGTGAATACAATATATATCATTGTTTAAAAGAGATTAAGGGAGATATAAATGTGATCGATCGATCTAGGGTACTGCATACTAAATCTACTCGGAGTGTGATGCCCATTATGAGCTGCTAAATATTCCTAACAGATGTATAGCAACGAGCTCTCAAAGTATGCTGGTCGCACGGATTATTCACATGTATGAACGTTGAAGAGAGGTAAAGAGAATCCTGTTCAGCCCACCTTGTGCGAGTGGGAGATGAAGGCTTTATTGGTATTGGGCTTAAGGCCCGTCCGCCCAAGTTGGGCCCAGAAAGCCCGGCCCACGGAATAGGGCCCGTGGAAAGAAGGGGGTATAAAAGGGAGGAGAGAGAGAGAAAAACATACCGTTTTGTTTTGTACGTACGCTGTTTTTCCCTCAACGCTCTCTCCCTCTCTCCCGTTTTTCTCCAAAAGCGAAACAGTGAAGCATGTGAAGGAATTTGCCTCCTCTGATCGAACAGGGCTCGATTTCTCTTCCTCCATTGGCGTCGGTGTCTAATCTGTGGCTAACAAGGTACGCTCGAATCCGTGGTGTGCTTTACGATCGGTGATACGTGTTGTTTTCTTGGGCTTGTCTTCCGCATTGATTTAGGGGTTCGATTTAATGTCGAATTCGTGTTTTCGGGGATCCGTTATTCCCAACAGATATCAATCCGAGGAACTTAAACGTGGACATCTTAAGCCGTTCCTTGTCTATTGTGTGCGAGAACTCAGGCCAACGAGACTTCACGGTCAAGGACTTTGAGCTCGGTCCGATTCGCCACCTTAACACCACCTTATTTACATTGTCATCGCCTCGACTATTTCCTGAACTTAATACCAGTATTAAGTTCAGGAACCTCCAGGTCAAATCCATAATCCTCAAGGTCGAAGCTCGTGGGGGTTGATGTTGTTCCCAAACTTCCACCGCCGGCGGCATTAGATGCACTTTTCGAGAGCTTAGGCCAATGCCCGGCACTTTCACATCTCTTGACTGATGGAGATGGCGATGGTCTCTTGACTCCACCGGAGAACTCAGCTGGCGGCGGCGGTGGAAGTTCAGCAGTGGAGTCCACCTCAGTGCTCTCCAATCTCGAGGGTCGTGGATCTAATACCGCCAGCGGTGGAAGTTTGGGAGCGGCATCCACCCCAGCTAACAGATCTCCAAGTAGACATGGTAAAAGTTCCAAGGAAGTTACGTTCACAACCTTACCAAGTATTACATATAAATAAGATTAAGGAAGCACCAAGCAGATCAGGCAAACACTTCAGTGAGATCGTGCATCTTAAAATGGGATGATTAAAACTTTGCCAACTAATGATTTCTACTCAAATGGCATATGTGCTATTCGGAACTTTGTAGCTTAGATTCATCAAATGAGTAACTAGCTGTTGGAGCAGAGAACTGTCCTAGCCACTCACTAACTTCACTTGCCTCAATGGAAGGCTCGTCATTCTTACTCTCTACACTATTTGGCAGGAAGAAAAGTGATGAGATTTTTTTATTTTATTTTTTTTAATTTCTCAAAAGTTTTGATCAACCTCTTCGATTCACTTAATTTATCCATAAAAAAAGGTGGTTTCTCAAATCAAGTGAGATTATTCTTGCTTCTCTCGTCTTCCTTTACTTTTTCCTTTTCCTCTATCTGCACATCCTTTGCACTTTAGTATTTTAATTTAGTAAAATTCCCTCGCTTTTAAAAGAAATGGAAAAGTTGTCTAGATACCAGATGGTTCCCTTGATAAAGTATATTTTTGCATGACAGAAGTGAGAAAAGAAAGAGGATCCAATAGTTGCATTTTTTAATTTGCCTCGTTGCGGGTCGAGTTACGGGACTCTACAAATTATAGAAGTTCTTTGGAGGCTCTATGAGAAAAAAGAGGCATGTGTCACAGTCCGGAGGTGATGCAACACGACACTCAAATCTTCTAGGTATTTTTGGATTATTTTTGTATACACTAGAATATTCCCTAGATGATTCCCTAGAATATTTCTTAAGATATGTCCAAGGGTTGGCAATATGATAAAATGTACATAAATGGATAGAATCTCCACTGTTAGATTAAATAGGCAATCTACGATAGTGATTCGAGCCATATTTGCATAAATAGTAGAGGTAATCAGTTCTAGGATGGATATGGTCAAGATATAGACCTTGTACCATATCCTGTTATATCTAATTCCCCTTTTTGGACCCCATACCCTACCTTATTTGGGGTCAAGCCTACTTTGGAACCTACCTATTTTTTCCAATCCAATTTCAGCATTTGCCCTGTTTACATTAGAACTTGTTTTGCAACTGCTCGATATTCTATATAGTTTTAAATTTTACATAAGCTAGAAAATAACACCGTAATCCTCCTAATTTGTGTTAAACATTAAGCACATGTAATTAATAAGTTAAAATGAACTTTTTAACTAAACAAAAATTAAGGACCCACAAGGCTAATTATCATCAAAATGCCTAAATTTGGAAATTGCTGACGTAGAAACCGTATAGAATATGGTCTGACTGCTAAACATTGGGAATTTAATGGCTAAATTCCCGACATCAGGAATTTGATGGCTAAATTCGCCGACTAGATTGCTCAGCAATCCAGATCGAAAGGCAAAGAAAGATTGCAACCTTACACTAAACCATGATTATATATATATATATATTTGTGTGTGTACATACATACATACATACAACACATGACCACGTGTGCTAGGAGCTTACAAAGCACATGAGCTCCTCTTCTTTTTCCTGGAGGAGGAGTTATTTACCTTGTTTTCGTTAATGGCCGAAGCACTTAGGGGAGGTTGCATAGCAGGAGGAGGAAAGTGATGAAGGAGAGAGAAACCCTGGTGGATGGATGGTTTATATATGGGGAAAAGTGTTAAAAAAAGTCATTTGTATTTGTGCCAATTTAGTCATAAACCTTTTTTTTCTGTGCTACTTTAGTCCTAAACTTTTTTATTTAGTGCCAATTCAATCATTTCCGGCTAATTTTGGTCCAATTTGGCAAACTAGGTGCCCGTCGACCAATGTTGCACAATTGACGCTAACGTGGATAATTTTTAATAATATTTTAATATTTTAGAATTTTTTTTTTTTTTTTTTTTTTATTTTTTTTCCTTCTCCTCCTCCTTCCTCCAGCCGGTCGTTGGACCTCGGCAACTAGCCAAAGGCGATGGTCGGCGAGGATGAGGTCAAGCTCGTGGCCATTGAGGCTCGACCTCATCGACCATTGGCGAGCCTCAGTGGCCGTGAGCTCAGCTTGCTAGAGGCTAGGTGAGGCTGGACCCTCGCAGCCCGACGTGAGGCTAGCTCGAGACCACCTAGGCTGTGAGGGCGGCCTCACATCAAGTGGGCAAGGCTCGCCCTCACCAAATTTGGTGAGGGTTAAGCCTCAGTGGCCATGGGTGAGGCTCGTCCTTGTCAGATCTGGCGAGGGCTCAAACCTCGCTAGTGGCCAGTGAGGTCAACCTCTACATCATCGACCATTGCCTCTGGTTGGTCGCTAGACCTCGGCGATTGACTGGAGGAAGGAGGAGGAGAAGGAAAAAAGAAAAAAGAAAAAGGAAAAGGAAATAAAAATATTAAAATATTATTAAAAATTATCAATATCAGCACCGATCGTACCACGTTAGTCAATCGGTGCCCAATTAGCAAAATTCGGCCAAAATTAATTGGAAAAGACTAAATTGGTATCGAGTAAAAAAGTTTAGGATTAAATTGGCATTAAAAAATGTTTATAACTAAATTGGTACAAATGCAAAAGATTTAGAACTTTTTTAACACTTTTCCCTTTGTGTGTACCATATCGAAAACCCTAATGGGCTTGATGGGCCGCGTGTGGTTGGCGAGCTAAGTTGGGCCGCATGGTTAGTTTTACGAATGTAAAATGGTGTAAAAAGCATGCAATCTAGGACCATGAAGAGGGTCACTCTATATATACATGATTGATGTTATATATATGATATATGATATATGATATATATATATATATATATATATATATATATATATATATATAATGTAAGATGAGTTTAATTATTCTTGATATAATTTTACAATGCAATGCCTATTTTTCTGCCCGCAAAATATTGATGTCACAATATCACAATTAGTAAATTATAATTGAAAATTTTTATGATTTAATTGACAAAATTGAAAGGTTTATAATTGAATTGATAAAAGTATAATAGGTTTATGATTTTTTTTTTTACAATTTTCCCTCTTCAAGGGATAGAGCAAGATGATGATACGATGAACATAATAGAAAATTAGGGTTTTTCATTGTTCAATTCTTGAGTTCATACCGTATTATTTAATAAAGTTTCGACTTTTGTTCGATGCTTGCATCTTCTTCTTCTTGCCTGTGACGTCTCTCTTTCTCTCTGTGAATATGAACATTTACTTACGTTAAAAAGATAAAGGAGATGGAGGTACGCCCCTCCGAAACGGTTAGGCCCATTCGTGAATGGGCTAATTTTCAAAGCCTAATTGCCGATCGGGAAAAGCTGCAAGCTAATGATCAAGACCAGATCGCAAGCATAAGTCATTGCCAATCAACGCATCCTGGCGACCTCTTGAATTTGCATCCACATCTCTCGTTTTGCTTCACCTTCGTTTTCGGTTTTATTGCTACATCTCTCGTTTTGCCTCGGGGCCATCGTCAAGGAAACCCCGAAGAGGCACCTGCTGAGCCCGCTCTCGTGGCCAGGCTCGCCGTCCAAAATGCCTGCTTTGGCGATCGCCTTCATCCCGGCCGGGACCACAGCCATAGCAAACATGTAGGCCGTGCCCCTCGACGAGGCGGTCTGGCTTGACCTGGACGAGCTCAAGCTGGAGAGGCTCTTGGAGGAGGAGAGCGGCGGGTTAGTGATCCCAAAATTTGTGAATTTCCAAGTGGGGTACAATGAATAAAATGGTCGAGATTTGTCCCAGCGAAGTCTGCGTGAATCTATCACGGATGCAATCCTCGAAGGGAGCCACAGATGCCGGTGAACTAGGAACTAGGTTTGAATTTCTCGAATAACAGCAATCTCGCCGTCGCTCAAAACTTTAGAAAACCAACCAACACCATCACCGACCTTGACCGATGAATTATTCTCCAAATCGTCCGATTTCTCATACACGTGCAAGGGATTGTGCGCGCGAGAAACTCGAGGATTTGGAGCGTAAGTCATTGGCAATTTTTCAGTTGGTGTCGATTGTGATCTGAAGTTTTGAGCAATGGCAAGATTGATGATTTTCGAGAATTTCAAACCCTGTCGCCTTGCACTTTTTTTGGGTCTCTTGGAAGATCGCATCCGTGCTTGATTCTTGGCTTCTCTAGACAACTCGGTTGTCGCCTGCTGGCGATGGAAGTTCAAGGTAGGATATTATCTAAGATGTTGCCTAGCAGTTGTGAGTATTGTTTTAGCACGTGTGTAATGTTAAAGAAATACCGATTTATAAAAGAAATGTACTAAATGAAGTGGCAGGGCGTATATGTACATTTGAACAATTGGGTCGCACTACCTTAGTTATCATACTAATCTTGATGCCATTCTTAGAATATCTATGCTTGATAAAAGAGACACTCCTACCACACGTTCTTATTAGGAAATACATAAACACATAACTCTCACAAATCGACAGCCTGTCTGGTGGTGGGGGAAGGAAAGAAAAGTGAAATAAATTTGAGGGTGGGGCAATAGACGAGGGAAATAAGGGAGTGGGGGTTGGGGTGGACCCCTGAGGGGACTTTTTTTTTTTAATTGAAAAAATAAATAAATTAAATTAAAAATAATTTCGAAAAATAACAGTATTGAATTTTGAATGATGATAAATTTTGGTTATTGTAGAAGATCATGGATTTATTTAAATAAGTTGATTCTAATTTCTTGTTAGTCATTAATTTCATCAATAATTTTTGTTAAAATTAAAAATATGTTTCCAAACATAGATACGTATTAACTCGAATATATCTTTCGAATTTTCAATGAATTGATTTATTAATATTATTAGTGTAAATTCATTGTAGGCTTTTTTTTTTTTTTTAATAATAATGACGTGTTATTGTGTCGTATCGAGCATCTATTTCGCGTGTTAGTGCTATTTAGTTCACAATACAATTACAATTTGTTAATTGCGATGTCATGACATCGATATTTTGCAGGGAGAAAAATACACATTGCATCGTAAAATTATATCAAGAATAATAAAACTCATTTTACATATTCAATATATATATAAAGTGACCCTCTTCATGGTCCTAGACTGCATGCTTTTTACCCATTTTACCTTCGTAAAACTATTTGACCAAAAACAAAAAAACTTCGTAAAACTAATGTGCGGCCCACCCAATTTGGTGGGCTAGGGGCCCAACTCAGCTCGTCAACCACACGCGGCCCATCAAGCCCATTAGGGTTTTCGATATGAAACATATAAACCATCAATCATCCGGTTCCTCTCTCATTTATCACTTTCGTCCTCTGCAGCCTCCCGTGTGCTCCGGCCGTCAGCGGAACCATGGTAAGTAACTCCTCCTCCTTTTGCGTTTCGATCTGGATTGCTGGTCGGAGAATTTAGCCATCGAATTCCTGATGTCGGGATTCTGTTCTTTTGGGTGTTAAATATCATGGCCTGTTCTTTCGCAGAGGAGAACTTTGGTTCGGCTGTGATGATGGTGGAGAGATTTTTTATTATATTCCTGTTCTCGTGCCAGAGAGAGAAAAAAGAAAAATTGGGTCCTCGGTATTGCTCTGTGATGTAAAAGAGAGATTTTTTTATAATGTTCAAAGCTGCATATAGGCCCAATTTACTGCTGTGATGTATGGGTGTGGACATGCCCCGGCTATAGATTGGTGCTTCTTCCTTGGTGTTTTGAGATTGAATTTGCACTTCTGTTAGTCCGGCATATCGAATTTTGTTTTATTTGTTAGCACATGATGGGATTTATTGAGACAAAGCTATCGTGCAGTAGAGTCATGTATAGATGTAGACATGCCCAGCTATAGATTGTGTCTTGCCCCTGGCTTTTTAAAGTTTAAACCTGCATACAGGTCCTGTTTAGTGAGTCCAGCACCATCAAATGTTTTTATAGGCATGTGTTACGGTATTTGATGTGGCTCCTCATTTCCTCAGAAAACTTGATTGTTTGCTTGCTTGCTTTTGGTTGTCACCAATTTGGTTGAATAATAGCTTCTCATTCTTTGACGAATGGCCAAAAACTGCTCTCTTCATGGTAGTCTTGAATCTGTAGACTTATAAGGGCCTTTCTGTTTTTGTGCAAAATATTCGATATCTTCAATGCCCCTAGAACTTATATGTCCTTTCTAAAATTTTGACAAACAGCCGAAGCAAATCCACGAGATCAAGGATTTTCTCCTTACTGCAAGGAGGAAGGATGCCAGGTCTGTCAAAATCAAGAGGAGCAAGGATGTTGTCAAGTTCAAGGTTCGCTGCTCCAAGTACCTCTACACACTTTGTGTGTTTGACTCCGAGAAGGCTGACAAGTTGAAGCAATCCCTTCCTCCAGGTGCTTAACTGTGCTTGTACAACCTATAATATGTTCATGGCAAATGCATAAGAAGTCGGCTCGAGATGCCACTTGGTGCACCTATGGCGGGATGTGATGATATATGAGTTAAAAAAGTCTTCTTTTCATTCTCTGTGGCACCTTTGATGACCCCTGGATATGTTTTCATTTCTGTAGGTTTGAGCGTGCAAGACCTGTGAACGCGCACAAGCTGGCATTTCGCGGGAGAACTCAGAGAATACCGAGGAATCGTGTTTTGAACCGTTGGATCATTGGTTGTAGGATTTTGACTGTTATATGGGATTGCCCAGTGTAGTTCTATTCTAAACTGAGTCGAGTTTTCAGTTTGGCTTTTATCTGATCAATGGAGTCTCCATTTGTTTTGCTCAGAGTGAAGCTATGCTTCAAAATTGATTTGAGGATCGTTCGTGGAGGTTGCTCGGATTATATCGAGCGTTGCAGTGCTATGCTTGCTTTGGAATCTGTTTAATTTCATCCATGAACACAAACATTTGATTTTGGAATACAGAGAGAACTCTCAAATGCACACAAAAAGAATCATCTGTCGATGGGGTTTAAAGGGATTCTTGATCGAGCAATCATCCATAAATTCAAAACAAAAGTTGGTAGTTTCATTAAATCTTTACATGAACTAAACAGAGGATTTGAGTTACGAACATTCTAATACGGAACAGAGGATGGGATTTGTCTGACATTGGTGTTTGGCGACACTGTATTTTTTAACGTGTCTTAAGCTATGGATGATTGAATATTACTCTACAACGGAACGATTCCTTAGAATATGCCACCGGCTGGGGCCGTCGCTGTCCCCATACGGAGGAAGTTTTTATGGTTTGCGAAAAGGGGGAAGACCAACATGTCACGGCTTCCCGCAGTACCATCTTGGATTCCATGACCATACGAATGAAAAGCGTGCTTCCAAAACAGTCAAAGATAAAAAGAGGATAACTTGAGACGAGGATGTTAACGCATGGTCAAAACCAGAACCTACCCACGCCACGTGCGGGGTCTACCTGGAAGAAAAGGTTGGGGGAGAAGCGTCGTCTTGTTTCTGCCATCTTGCAGCTACCCCTGGAAGCTGCCGTAACTACCCTGTATTTCTCTCTCCGTCTGTCTCTTTGAATTTCGAAGGGACTGTTGGGGAGTCGAGTGTCTTGGGAGTTTGGTGTGTGAGAGAGAGAGAGAGAGAGAGAGACATCGGATCGGTATTCGTCATGTGGCGGGACAGAGTGTGCCCCTGCTTCTGGTTCGGGAACGGCAACCGCCATGATGGGGAAGCTTCTGAGGAGAGGAACCCGGTGCTGCTGGTGTCCGGGATGGGCGGCTCCATACTCCATTCCAAGAAGAAGGAGGACAAGTGGCTGGGGTTCGACACCCGGGTCTGGGTCCGCATCCTCCTCGCCGACTTGGAGTTCAAGAACAAGCTCTGGTCCCTCTTCAACCCCTCCACTGGTCTCTTTCTCTCTCTCTCTCTCTCTCTCTCTGTGCAACCGGCATGCTTGGGATTCCATTTCCATACCCATTTGCGCACTCGTGAGCGCGCGCGCAATTTCGTAGCTTCTGCTATTTGTTGCTGCAAATTCGACATACCTGTGCCTGTGTTGTTTGTCGTGATGTTTGGTCGCACTCTCAGCAGTCTTTTGACTTCCACTTTGGAATCTGTGAGATGGTTTATCGTCCAACTCGTTAATTGCCAAAATGGTTCGTCAGTAATCGATATTCCAGAACATCTTTCTTTGTACTAGTGTACCTTGAAACACCTTTTGACCTTCTGGGTTGGTATGGTTTGCCTTTACCAAAAATTATTCGTTATTGCAGATTAATTGTCAATTCGAATCATTCTTTTTTACATTGAAACTGAGTTCTGCTTTGAACCCGCTTCGCAATTTCTGTACCGTGAAGTCGCTCTCGTGAGTAATTCAATTTGGATGTACTTTCTGAAGTGTGCTTGGTTTGAGCTAAAGCACCCTTCCTCATGAAATAGCACCGTGTTACAGATGTTTCCTACTCGAGAACTTCTGGCTTATGGACATTTCCTATGAATTTATTTCGTACTTGTGGAAGTTTCTCTGTCTTCTTTATATCTTTACGGCACATGCTACCTATGTTGTCTGTGGAATTTAAATCATCTGGTCCGACATGATCTGCTGTATCAGCATTTAGATCCCTTTCCACCATCCATGTCAATGTTGTTCACTGACATTGGATTTCCTCGATCACACAAGATGATTTAATCCTTGACGAACTTGTGCTTCTTGTCATCCTAAGGATTGACCGAGTCATTGGATGATGATGCTGAAGTTGTGGTTCCTGACGATGATTATGGGCTCTATGCGATCGACATACTAGACCCATCATGGGTGAGGCTCTAAGTTTTTTCTTCACTCTTTTGGTGGTTTGTTAGGGAATTATTTTGCTCCCATGTACGCTGTTAGTTCCACAACATATTTGCTACCGATGGAAATGTATTGATGAAAATCTTTCACATTTCAGTTTGTGAAACTTATACATCTGAAAGAGGTGTATCATTTTCATGATATGATCGACATGCTCATGGGGATAGGGTATAAGAAGGGAACCACGTTGTTTGGATATGGTTATGATTTCCGGCAAAGTAATAGGTAATTCAGTTTATCTATTAAGTTGTTGAAAGTCAAAGTTGGTGTCTTGAGTAGTGCATTCTTAGCTGATTTATCAGCATGTGTTCAGAGTTTAAGTTTTTGATAACTGTGAACACCATTATCTGCTGCATCATCACAGAGCTGACAAGCTCTTGGAGGGTCTTCGATCAAAGTTGGAAACTGCTTACAAAGCTTCTGGAGGGAGAAAAGTTGACATTATTTCTCATTCAATGGGTGGATTGCTGGTGTCATGTTTCCTATCACTCCATCAAGATGTGAGTTTTCTATCACCCGCTGAACACATTTATTGTAGATTGCCTGTTTGCTTACAATATTGGATTATATGCGCAGAATTAGCTATGAGACTATAATATAGTTGTTAATTGACAGGTCTTTTCAAAGTATGTAAGGAAGTGGATTTGTATTGCATGCCCTTTTCAAGGTAACTGCCTTTGGGCAAAGTTCCAGATTCATTCTATCATGACACTCAAATGTCTGGAAAAATACTCAAAAAAAGCATAGATATAGGCTATAATGTCCTCTATCTGATGGAGAACATCTGTTTTCTGATGCCAGGCTGATAGAGCGATCATAATTTTTCTGTTGGCTAGAAATGGGATGCTTTTCTTCTTTTGATCTTAAACTTTGAAACTTGCTTGTTGTGTTTGTCAATTGAATTTTCAACTTCAAGTGCAATATGATATCTCTACCATATTCCAACTGTTGAAGGCTAAATACTCATTTTCATCTTGGTTCGGTCATTGCTTATGTAGTTTTTGAATAAAAAAGTTCCTCCATGTGCTTAGCAGATTGTATCGCTCCTAAGGTTTCAAAGTGTCATCATTTTATGTGATAGGTGCACCAGGATGCGTCAATGACTCTCTCTTAACCGGACTGCAATTTATTGAAGGGTTTGAGAGCTACTTTTTTGTGTCTAGGTGGACAATGCACCAATTGGTAATTTCTCTATTCATCTCTCAAGGTCACTTTGTGCACATTCTACATTTGTGTAGAACTAGTATAAAGGAGGATGGAATACATACTGGGATGGATCTGGTTGCTTTTGTCAGTGGGGTCAAAAAATTAATTAATGTATGATTACAAGAAAATCAAGTGTTATGCTTTACTAACCAAAGTAATCTTCTTATGCCCAAAAAGCCTGATAATAGTTAATATCGCGTGGGTTTTGCTTTTCTTTAGCACGTAGTTATTTATCACTGCTTAAAAACCCTTAATTCTTTCAAAACTTTAGAAAAAGGAGTGGGGCAAGTGCCCCCACTATGCAACAGTTAAGTCCGTCCTGAATACATCTATCAGTCACTTTTACGCACAAAATGATTAAGGAAATTGCAATAGTATGAGGACTTCTACCTGTGAAATGGATTTTAACAATAGTATAGCTTGAGATGGTGTAGCAAGTCAGGTCATGTCACGTGAGTCACGATTTGGAGTGATGCTCCTTTAATAGCCAACCCGGACCTTTCTTTTGGCAATGCTAATTTTCTCCTGTAGTAGTGCTAGCACACATAACATGTGGAAAAGACTAATATACAAAAGTATTTGCCTTCTAGTCTTGCATAACTCTTTCTCATATTTAAGTCCATTTGCACTTCCCTCATGGATCATGTTCAATGCTTGGATTAGCTAGCTCATTTATTCTATAGGAGAAGGTGGCTCACTGATCATATTTGAGGGTGTGACAGTTGTTTCTGCTGTTTGCTTGGTGTGATCTTGTGCTTTCTCTTGCTAATAGTGACTTCTATTTTGAATATAGTTGATTGAGTGTCCATCAATATATGAAATGATGGCAAACCCTGAGTTTGAGTGGGTGAAGCAGCCTGAGATTGAAGTCTGGCAGAAGCACTCTATCGACGAGGATGTTTCTGTCAACTTGGAGACCTATGGTCCCCTAGAAAGCACCCAACTTTTTGAAGCAGCATTGCGAAATAATGAGGTAGCATGTTTAATTCTTTCTTGGTTACTTAGTTATTCTGAGCTCTTCTGCTGAAGCAGATGTCTAGTTCAGTTTGTGGTCAAACCTTTGTTCGTCTGATGCTAAGATGTAGTGGTTCCTCTGTGTGCTGGAAAAACTAATAAGTGTTGAATGCCCATTAAAGGGCCTCTGTGAAGTGGCGTTCAAGCAACTGCAGGTGAACAAAAACCATTCTATTTAAGTGTTTTTTCACTTATACAAAAAGCAGGGGAACAAGAGGAATAAATGCCAATGCTGGGCATTTTACCCAATCTTTAACCACTAAGGAGAACTTATTGATTATATCTTTCTTGTTAACTAGATAGAAGCTGCCTCATCGGGTGTCCTCCTTTTCTACTAGTTGTACCCTTATTAATGAGCTCTCTGAACTCTCTTCTGACTGTTTTCTGACACCACATGATAAGCTGTTTGTAGATGGATCTTGAAATAAGCACGTAGAATGATTAATTTTACCAAAATTTTTGTAAACCTCATTCCTCAGTTGAAAGTGTAAGCTTCTTTCCCCTTCACCCTTTCCCTGTAAATGTCAAGGTCTTCTTGTTACTTCTTCTATGAAGTGTGAATTGCATTCTTTGTAATTACAGCTAAATTACCAAGGACGGACAATAGCCGTGCCCTTTAACCTCTCTATTCTCAAATGGGCTGCTGAAACTCGCAGAATTATCAATGATGTTGATCTTCCTAGTGATGTTGAGTTCTATAACATATATGGAACATCTCTGGACACGCCTTTTAATGTTTGGTATGCAGCTTTTGTTCTGTGTTCTGCAAATTAATATTATGTTTTGGCGGAAGACATGATGACATGCTCCTGTGACAGTTATGGTTCAGAGGCATCCCCCATCGAGGACTTGTCTGAAATATGCCACACTTTGGTGAGTTTATATGATCATCCGTTTAAGAGCCTCTTCTGATCGGATGACAATCTGTATGTTGGAATGACCTTTTTCCTTTAGTCATGATTAAATGAGTTGTTTAACAGCTCTTCTTGGAACTGTTGATATTCCCTGCTAAATTAAACTAGAATGACCTCAGCTGCATCTTACGCTGACAATGGAGCGAGTTCTTGCTGAAATTGACTTTTTATTCAGCACACTGAGAAGCTGATTTATGACTTTGCAATATGCAGGAGATTTAGAACTTAGATGTGGAGCTTAAAAATTGTCATTCAATCCTTTTAGGGGGTATTTGGCTTTTCATAAATTGATGTGCTTGGGTAGCAGGAGATAATATTCTTCATTATGATACTGCCATTTCACAGCTGCTCAAATTTCCTTCTACCCAAATTATATTTTAATGCTTCTCATCTACATCTGAATTGCAAATGCACTTTTCCATTGTCTTTTCTTTTCTTCATCTTCACTAATTTTGCTATGGTTTATCTTGCAGCCTCAGTACTCTTTTGTGGATGGAGATGGGACCGTCCCCACAGAATCAGCTCGGGTAACAATTTGGCAAACCTCCTCATTTTTCTATACTGTGCGATGACACTCTGCAATTTGATTTGTTGCCATGAATGTGAAGATCCGGATATGTTTTTTATTTTTGGTATGACCTTTTAAATCACATCATATTTTTTCAAAATCCGCAGTATACTCCTTGTTCTGTTCACTATGCTGTTCACATTCAATCTGTTAGCGGTTGTACCAAATGCGACTCAAACAATGTATCTTGCATTATGGCGTAATACGTTGTGACAGTATGAGGCACAAAAGTTTCCAAGTTTTCTCAGGTGAACTCTTAATCGACAGGCTGATGGATTCAAGGCAGTGGAGCGAGCAGGGGTTGCTGCTGGTCACCGACAATTACTATGCGACAGTACTGTCTTTCAACTCATCCAAAAATGGTTAGGAGTTGAGCAGGTTAGCTACAGCAAGCGCGGTAGGACTTCGAGAGTAATGGATTTTTCTTGAAGAGTATAGAGATAGGACAGAGAGTCGACTCGTACCACGAAATTTGTTCTCCAAGTCTTTTCCTTTCTCTGGAAATTGGAAACTGTTATGTGTGTACGCATTGTCATTGTCAAGAATGTTAGATCCATCACCATTTGAATGTAAAAGATGAAAATTCGATTTTACGATGATGAATCTGAAAGTTGATGTCCAGGATACCATCATCTCTAAACAGCACAGCACAAGGGAGTCAACAATGAGAGTGTACATTTTAAAGCTGCATTCAATGACTCTTAAGCATTGAATATGGAAAACTGGGTCGACTTAGCAGAAACAAAGTATCCATAGAAGAAAAGAATACAAATTCGTGTGTAATTCTTGTTGCACAGGATTCAAAGATTTAGCCACAAAGGCAAGGGAAAAAAAGAAGGGAAAGCAAAGTAAAAATATGCAAAATCCAATGTCCTTGCATACTGAGGCGGTCGAGCAAAAGCCAAACGATGAGTGACCGATAAGAGTTATAATAACTCAGCACATGTTCTGTTTCCATAGGTCAAAGTGAGTATTGTCCGATCGGCATGCTCGTTTTTAGGACTATGCAACAACAACAGCATTGACACCGGTGCAATGTCTTAAGACATTTTCCTTACAGTCAAGATATACTTTAACCATTTGCTATGTAGGGAACAGACACAAGAAAGACAAAGAACACACAATCAAGGTTTAAGACGAAATTGGCAAATACTTAAATTTTTGCTGCTCTGTCCTACTTTTGCATCATCATGAACCTTTTTTAACGATCAATTGTGTTCGGCTTTATCACCTCACTTTCTCGGCCTACCAAGCCACATTACGATTTACACAAAAAGCAGATGGAGGATTAGAGGTACTCATGCAAACTTAAGCAAGCCCCATCAAGTGCACATAGAAACACATGCACTCAGATGCACATTCAACAGTCACGTAGTCATGGAAGGAAAAATCCTCGAACCAATGTTTGGATCGTATATACCAATGGCATCAAGTATACATTTTATACACGTGCACCTGGTCTAAGAGACAGCACCCAATTCGGATTTAGAAAGAGTCAGAGAAAAAAATCCTTCATTTTACTTTTTGCGGTTTCTTGTTTGGTTGACTCATGGATACAGGATGAGATTATTATCACACAGCTAAAGGGTTTCTAGCTACCTAATTTGAAAGCGTCCACAAACAGGCCTAAACAAACGCCTGATTTCCAGTAATTCATCATTGTGACAAAGGACTGAAGTCTTCTGCTAGAAAGAGAAGGGGGTTTTCGATACGTAAGCATACCAATCCCCTCAATGGCTGCAACCACGACACCAGCAACAAGCACATCCCAGTCACCTGTCTGCCCAAGAATTGTCGCCAATGCATTTGCTGTATAGAAACCCAATAGAAGAAGAAATACCTTCATGGGGAAATTCCTTCTAGCTGAGTTCAGTTTTTGCAGAAGTTGTCTGCCCCCAGCGCTCACTATCCTGCCCAATCGAGTACGACTGAGATCAGCATCATCACCATTGAGGCCCTCTTGCTCGCCATTACCAGGAATCCCGCCTGTATTCAGGGCAAAGGCTATTTTCCAGCCATGTCTTCTCATCTGAGAACTATCCGATGTAAAGAAAATGACTGGCTCATTCAAAATCGTATGAAGAGGCTCATAAAAGTGAACTATACAGACAGATCACATATCAGGCAAAACAAAAGAACTTGATCTAAATCCAATAAGTTCTTTTAACTACAAGCACAGCCACTTTACGTCTTTGTAACCAACACTAGATTACCACTGTCAAAATCCAAAATGTTTCCACTTACTTTAGAAATGTGACCAAAAGGCAATGACACATGATTGACTTATGCAGCTCTATACAATTAAAAAAAATAGGTAAGATTGTGTTGCCATTTTATATCAAAATCATATGCTACAGCTCAAAGTCTGTGTCAAGGAAACAGGAAATTATCAGGAACAATTGATGAGAGCTCATGAGTGCAGTGAATTAGGCACAAGAAGTTTGAAAGAAAACCTGACCACCATCAGATTGCAATCAAGCTGGGCTATAAGAATATGAGCAGCAGACCTCCAAAATGCTAGAAATGCAACTAAAATAGAACTGGATGAGAGGTTACAATCGGTTCCCACCGACAGTCACAACTGCCATTGCTTCCCGTCCCATTCCATCCCAACCCAACCCAACCCAAACACGACAGATCACAGTTTTCAATGAAATAAAATAAGAAACACGAAAAAGGGTCTGAAAGTACCTGTTCCAATAAAAAGATGCAGACTTCAGCCGAAAGAAAACTCGACTGTTGATGCAGGATTCCATTATCAAGTTCGAAACCGCAGGAGGCGCTAGGACCATACAGGAACTCCCGGAGGCTTCATTTTCCCGCAGCGGCAGGCTCAACTGCATTGCCATAGCTCCAGATTGGCACGCCATGAGCTGCAAAAGGCACGACTTCGCCATTAAAATTCGACAAGCACCACGGTCCGACACCTACTTACCCCGAAAGGCTTACACAGAATCCATGCCTTCGAGATCATAGCCACCATAAACCACACACATGGCAACCCATCCTAATTCAATCAGGGTACCTTCAGTCTCGCCAGCTTTTTAAGCTGACCAGATGATTGATCAACAGTCCTTGACAATCTAACTCTCACACGTTACACTAAAGCAACCTCCATTGCAATGTCAAGAGGAACGGCACATGTTCAGATCAGGGAAACAATTCGGAAACGATGGCAAGACGAAGGTACTGGGTACTCACTTTTCGAAGCAGAGCTCGTGCCGAATGTCAAGAACCCGAGAGCCGCTCTTCTTCCGGCCTATATGGAGCAGCTAACAAGGAGGAAAACGGCACCCGCTGCAGTATATCATCCCGCGTTTGGAAATGCATGGAATGCCCACTTCGCCTCGGGCATCGAAGGTCCCAGAGTGAAGGTCGAGAGAGGGAGATGGCGGCGGTCAGTGGCTGCTCTCGCCTTCCATGGACGGACGGCCCCCCTCTCTCTCTCGCTCTCTCTGTTCCTCGATTTGAGAGAGAGCGGCAGAGGCGGACCGACGGCTGATGATAACCTGCTATTCTTATCGGCAGGAGGTGTGAAGTGTCGGTACTATCCTCGGCTGGATATTATGCCTTTGTTAATTTTCATTTCACTTCTGTTCCTGCAATTCATTGAGGTTAACAGCCATTAAAAATCCTAAATTGACAGCACTTTGCCAAAATTAATTTTTATTTAAAAGATCTGAATTGATTGCCCATGAAGCATTTATTCGGAATTATTTTTTGTTTTTCAAAATCTCCAAATCAGTACCTTCATACTTTACGCTCGATCCCAAATTACTAAGGGAGAGGAGATTTGAGTTAAGAGTATTGATTTGGAATTTCTAGATTGGGGAATTCATTTTCTCAACTTTAAGTATGTATATTTTTTTTGACTGTAAATATTTTTTCCTTGGCTGATCATTTTCAATAAACTAAACACATGAAAGTCAATAAAATTAATTTGCAAAAAATTCTTCCACTCAAACAAGTACACTCCAAATGTGTCATAGAGTACTGATTCGAAAGTTTTACTAGTATTAACTTATTCATCAAATAAAGGTGTTAAAATCATAATTTCATTTTCTATTTTATTCCATGATTTCATTTCGGTACGTTGTACCAAACCCGATTTAATTCTCACGATAGAAACATGAATAAGCATTTGGAATGAATTTCATTTGATGAAAGGTCGTTAAAAGTTTATTTTAAGGTAATGTCAAGAAATTCAAAAAAATCATGAAGAGAATTTTCTTAAAATTGTAAAACTCAAGATATATCTCTTAAATTTTCACATCATTTAAAGGAATGACAGAAAACAGGAAAATAATATAAGTGACTATTGAATTTTGAATTCAATGTGTGATTTCTAATTTTTTGTACTATTATATAACTTAGAGACTGCATTATCAAACAAGTTAGAAATTTAGTAGATCAAATGAATAAATTAAAAATTTAAAGGATTGAATTGTTTTTTTTTTTTGGATTGAATTGCTTAGTGAGGGCCATGATACTCGATAGTGATTCCGCCTTTCAGGAAAGAAGGAAAAAGAATAAAAATAAAAAAATAAACTGAGCTTTTCGTTCGGGCGCTCGCCTGAGCGAACTTAGACAAGGAGAGGCTCGGCCGCGCGCGGGCGATTGCGCTGCGATTCCATTTCAATTTTTCAGCGCAAGTTCAGAGCTCCACTCCTCGCTGGAAATGGCGGATTCCACGGCGGCGGCGGCGGCGGCGGCGGCGGCGCCGTCCACTCCTCGCTGGAACGTCGAGCGCCCTTTCCTCACCGGCCGCTTCCACCAGGTCCCTCTCTCTCTCTCTCTCTGCGCATCGGTCCTTCGACTCCGTGGCGATGTTTCTCTCGGTAGCTCTTTCGGTAGCTCTTTGTGCCGATGAAATTTTGAGGAGATGTTTCGGTGTCGCTCAACTTTCGTTCGATTTCGTGATGTCTGTTCAGGAAGTGAAAGGGACGTCCCGCCTCGCCCACGATTCGCTCAGGTACGCTCCTTCCCCGCGCGCGGATACTTGTTCTCGAGGTTTTCCGCTCGATGCGCGTGTTGTGTCCATTGATTCGTTTTTGTTTTGCAAATTCTGATGGCACGCGAAGCAGTGGCGGATCGGACAGGGCAATTGGCTGTTACGAAGCTGCGGTTCAGGTACGGCAGAGTGCCCATCGGCATGGTCTCCTTCCTTATATTGGCCGTAGGCCTTCATTTTCGGGGTCACTTCGGACATTTTCAGTGTTTATCTAGATGATGAGGTGACTCATGGATACTTCCTGACCTCCTTATAGAAATTGAGATATGAACTACTGAGCTACGTGCATTACGGGCTTCTCTGATAGTATGTTTAGCGTCCCAGTTTTGACTCCATGAGTTTCGACTCCTTTTGGAAGGAGTATTAATTAGATGGGTAGCGAATGTTATCGTCTCTCGACTGACTGGCTGTCGGAACTTCTTGTTCATTTCATGGTAGGAACTTATCGTTCTCGATGATCTTCTCTCTGCTTTGGTTGGTGTGGAAGGACAGTATATATCCATTACGAGAGTACGGGGAAAGGAGGATGCTATTTCCTTCCATGTAGATGCATCAATGGACTTAGCACTTCAGGTAAATGGAATTTTTTCCGCTCTTTCGATGTCTGACCTCCGAAATTCTGTGATGCAGCCTTCTGTATGTTGTTCTTTCCTCATGCGTACAAATGCATGTTTGCTAGTGCTGACTTTGTTGATTGGAAAAAAAGAAAAATGTCTCACTCCAAGCAAGGGGATAGTCCTTGGAAAAGTGGTAGATCTAATATCATAGTTAGTGCTCTCCTGAGTTAAATTTCTAGGGCCAAGTCATTGGCTATGAAGAGTGTATGCATGTGCACCTCAAGGATAGGTTGACTGTCAACAATTTGAGGCCAAGAAGTACTGGGATCTTCATTGATTCATTTGGCACACTTAACCTGGTTCAAGAATTGAGCAAATGTCAACAGATCAAGTGGTGTTGGGGTTTGGCATTTAGGCTTTCCCAGGCTTGCTTTCATAAATTCATCGACAATTTAAAGTTAAGAATGCATATCACATGTGCTTAAATTTTGTCTGACCTCTCACAAAAATTGGACTGCTTAAATTTCACACAGTCATTCAACTATTAGGAATGTATCCAAGCAAATTGCATTTAAGATACTCGATGCCAGCCTTATATTTGGTGTAGTTGTCAGATGAGCTAACCAGGTGTTTCATTGTCAGGAAATGGCTAAAAGGATTTTTCCTTTGTGTCAAAGTTTTATTCTCATTAGCCATTTTGTGGAGTCAAGGTCCCAGTTTAAGAACGGCCTTGTCAATCATGCCTTTGCTGCAGCCCTCAGAGAGCTGCTTCTGGTAAGTTTTGCATGTTTGAATGTGTTCAGCTTCTGTATATGCTCATCATGTCATTTCTGATGGAAACGTAGAAAGATCTGCTCATATCTTTATTATTACCTCTATTAGTAGTTTGTAGGTTGTGTGCGAGAGTAAATTTTTTCTTTAGCTGGATGCCTGAGTGTGTGTGTGTGTGTATGTGCGTGCGGGCATGTGGGCACTCGCGTTTGTGCAAGATATTTCACTTTGGGGCTTTGCTCGGAGGCAGTGAACGTATGTTACTATAACTTCCATGTATAAGTGATGCCTTTGTGATACACATTCACTTAGGAAAAATTAACAGATCCATTGACTCTGAATTCCTGAAGACTGATGCTAAGAATGAAGAGTGACAAGTGGGTCAAATCTGTTGAATAATTGCAGAAAAGAAGACGTCAGATCGTTGAAAGTTCAGATCAATATATTAAGTTTGCTTGTTAGTGTGTGTAATGCTGTGCAATTTTTTATATGCCAGAACTAAAAGTTGGTGTATTTGTGAAGAGTTCCTAGATGACCAGAGAGTAATACTTGCGAAGCATTGCCATTTGAGAAGATCTCTTACCAACTAATATTGCCTCTTCATTACTCTTATCAGGGTTATGAGGCGAAGGTGGCACAGCTCGAACACCAATTTCGACTTGGAAGACTTTCCATTCAAGGGCTGTGGTTTTATTGTCAGGTATGTATTTCTCTTAACTGTATGAACTCCTGCTGGGGATTTTGCTTAAAGGTTGTTCCATGTTTGCTCCAGCCTATGATGGGGTCCATGCAAGCTTTGTCCATGGTGATTCAGAAGGTTTCATCCAATAATTTTGTTGGTTCTGCAGTACTTAACCTCTTACAGAGTCAGGTCAGCCTAAATTAAGCAACATATATAGACAAATATCTCCTCTTTAAAAGATGTCTGCATCAGGCAGCGTTTTTTTGTCATCATTCACTCACATGTGATATTTTTATTGGGTTATTAATGTAACTTCCCCTTTGTCCAGGCTAAGCTCATGGCTGGTGATAACGTTGTGAGGTCGTTACTGGAAAAGATGATCCAGCAGGCAAGCAACGCGTATCTGAGTATATTAGAAAGGTGACTACAAGTTGGAAGTCAAAAAATTTGTTTTCAAATATTAGTCCTTGTTAAGTATCTTATCCCTTTATGAAACCTATGCGAAATTTAGAAATGATTTTTTTTTTTTTTTTTTTTTTTGTTTTAATTGTCTGGGTATGATTGGGGTTAGTAACTCATTCCGTCGTATGGCAGGGCTTCAGCATTCAATGTATATTTTCATGGAGAATTTTTTTGATTATTTTAATACCGTAACTAGAATATTTGAAAATCATTACGTGCAACTGTCCTCTTCTTGATTAAATTTGGTGGTCTCCTTATTTGGTGGTGCTTCTGGTGGTTTTACTTGAAAAAGATGAACAGGATGAACATATTGCTTGATTGCATCAATCAGTAAAACTGCTCGGCCTTTTCACTTGGTGGTTTTCCTTTTTCTTTTTTGGACGAATCTTTTCTTTGTGATGAAATATTATCTTCTTTCTCATGTTGATTGTAATGATGTCGTAGGTGGGTCTATGAAGGAGTTATTGATGACCCTTATGGTGAATTTTTCATCGTGGAGAATAAATCTTTGAAGAAGGTACTGCTATAGTGTGTGATCCATGTTCATTATCTGATCTTATCAAATTTTCCTCTTTGATTATAGGGTTGAACTACACTGTTATTATATTTAGCTTAAGAAAATACTTTCGTGGTTTACTCTCTTTGTTCATTAACTGCAGCAAGAGGACCTACATTATTGATTTTTTGAGCTTAAATAAGACCTTTTATTCTGACACAGTTGCATTAGGGGTCCTGTTGATTGGCGTGCTTACCGAATTTAAAGTTGATGGGGACCCTACATTATATGCCTGAATGTTTACAAGAATTATGATATTATCTTTGAAGTGCTGATTTCCCTATGACTGGGAGGATAGTCACATACCAACAAAGTATAGAATTGGAGTCCTATTTTGTTGATTTTCATTTTACACCCTCAAGAGTCATCATTGAAATTTATCTGTAGCTCTGTATCTTTTGTAGTTGGTGCAATTTTTTCATTGAATTGCTTCCTTTTTTTTTAACTTTGTGTAGGAAAGCCTTACACAGGATGATGATGCTAAATTCTGGAGTGAGCGTTACAGTCTCAAGGATGGGATTCCTAGCTTTCTTGCAAATATTGCCGAGACAATTTTGACTACTGGAAAATATCTAAATGTGATGAGAGAATGTGGGCACCATGTTCAGGTTTTTAAGTGATTTTGTTAAAAATAAATGATTATGCTGTGACCTTCTTGCGCCTGCATTAATAGGTGATGTTTATAGGTCCCAGGATCAGACGGTGCAAAGTTGATGACCTCTGGCTCGAACCATCATTATCTTGAATGTATAAGAGCTTCTTATGATTTTGCTAGTGGTGAGCTCTTAAATCTTGTAAGAGAAAAGGTGAGATATTATTATTTATGCTTTAAATTTTTTATTAGTCATCTTTCTTTAATATATCCAGCAATGGCCATTCATTTTTTTTTCCAGTTTGTTCTAATTGCATCGTACTCCAATAATATGTTTACATGGAATCTTCTTAATAAGAAATTTCTCCTTTCAGTATGATCTAATGGGAAAGTTGCGGTCTATGAAGCACTATCTTCTCCTTGATCAGGTATGTTCCCTGATTCTGTGAACATGGAATCTTCTTAATACACCCCATTGCCGCCATTTGCAATCATGGTGTCATCCTGAATGTCTCCCTTCCACAATAGGAAACTGAAAAGGCCTAATTAACCCCTTCATTACACGCTTCAGCTTTTTAGTCAACATCTTTGCTAAAATTTTGTAGTTGGTTCAATTTTTCCCTTTCTTTCCCCGATCTATATATGCTTTGGCTTGCCCAAAAAAGAATTTTAATTATAAAAAAATCGGGGCATGCAGTGAAATCAAGTGAGATTATATCCTTTTTTGGAAGGTATTCAATCAATTATATAAAACAAATAAAATTTCTTTAGAGAATGAAACTAGAACTCTGTTGGATCTCTATCTTCATCACCACTCTTTAACCATCTCTGAAAAGCTATCTAACGCTTATTCATATTCTCAATGATAGGAATAGGACTGCATTTCACACGACCAAAATCCAGTAAAATAGGAAAATGATTGGAATTGGGTAGGAAGTAAACTCGAACAACCTTAGGAACCAAGAGTTCTCCATCTTCTGTTAGACTAGGTGATGTGTCCAACTTGAAGTGGGACATCAATCAAATTAAATGAACTGATGAAGCAACAAATTCTACTTTCTTATGCTGATTTTTTCAACAAGTCCTCCTGGCCTTTCAGAAAGACAGAAACCATATTAAAATGCCTCCCAATAATTGAAGGCTTCCTCCACCTAATTCTGACCGAAGAAAGCTCATCTAGGAATGTAATTTTTCGAATCCTCACCAAGGTCCAAACTCATGAGAAAGCCTCTCAACATCATCCCTTTTGTTTGAAGAAACATGTGCAATAGAATATTGCCCAATGGAAAAGTCTAGTAAGCTGCAAACATCGTTGCAAAGAAAACTACTATCCTCTGGTGCCGCGAATAGCCGGTTGTCTGCCCATCTGACACGTTCCTCAAGCTTTAACAACAGCCAACACTCCATTTTTTATATTTTGGAGACATAGAAAGTAATTTCTCCATTCTTTGACAAGTTCTTTTATAATTTAAGCCTTCATTCGCATTAGCCTTGAATTTTCATAGATAAGGAGATGGCTTGGGAATCTTATTTTCCCTTGGAGCATCTTCATTGACATGTAATGGATCTAAGCATGCTGGCAAAAACTAAATTCTCTATTCCTCCCCTCAAGGAATCACGGCATTGCCCTTTTGCTGGTTGAGAGACGTCGCGCATAATAGCTTTCCTTTTTGTATATTGCGATTGAAGCTTAAGTTTCTTTTCTTAGGTTTTTTTGTTTGTTGCATTTCATCATCCATATATCTTATGCTATTTTAGGGCGATTTCCTGGTTCACTTCATGGACATAGCTCGAGATGAACTCTCAAAGAAGCTTGATGAGATATCTGTGGAGAAGCTGCAGGTTCTATCTCACTGCCCTATTTTAGTGGAGCATCGAAATTTAACTATCAAATGTCTACTGTAGAACAATTTCTGGACAGAAAACATTGCTATTGAGACTAGAACTTCTGATTGCATGTGTTTTTCTTTTCTTTTGTTTGGTTTGCTAAGTAGCCTTTGTCATTTTAAGTCTCTGCTAGACCTCGCCTTGCGTACCACAGCAGCTGCAGCAGACCCTTGCCATGAGGATTTGACATGTTGCGTGGTAAGAAGCTGCTTGCTAGGTCCTGCAATTACTCAGCTGACATTAAAGTCATGGAGAATAGTCTCGATCTCTTACTGAAAAATTAAATGGATATTCAGGAAAGATCATCTTTGCTTAAGAGACTGGAAGACATTGAGCTTAACCGCACTATTCCTGATGATAGTGAATTTGAGGAGCCTTTGAGCATTACTGGTCTAGAGACTTTTTGTCTTAGTTACAAGGTATGTTTCCCTGCCCCTATCCTCCCTCATGTGTGAAAACACATGTGCCCACGGGACGGAATATGATTTAGTGAATCATGATTATGGCCCTTCTGTGGAAAGTGACATTCAACAACTAAAACTCTTGGAGCTTCAACTTTTATAGGGAAAATTACTTGGGCAACCTTGCAATTGTGATTGAATTTCCAGGACAGTGCATTCTGAAAAATTACTTGGACAGCCTTCCTGTTTTGCTCGAATTGCTTAGACAACCCCTGTATTTTCATAAACTTTTAGGAAACCCCATCTATATGGTCATATACTACTTTGAAACCCTTCTTTAATTAGATGTTCAAAGAAAAATAGTAATTGGAATGCTAATGAGACAAGTTTTGCTTGTCTTTGAAGATTTGCAAACTAATAATCTTAATTTTAAACTAGATCTTGATATTTCTGAGTAACTTTAAACTTTTTTTTTTTGGCTTGTAAAAAAAGTTGAATTAGTTTAGAATACTTAAAAAATATTAAAATTTAGTTTAAAAATCTTTGAAAAAGTGTAACTCGACTCATTAGCATTGGAATTACTCTTTATCTGGGGTGTCATAGTTTTTTATGGAAATACAGGGGAGTCCAAGTGATCTGAGCAAAACCAGGGAGTTGTCCAAGTAATTTTTTAAAACACGAACTGGAGGGTTGCTATAGTAAATTTCCCTAATTTTCAAAACTCCCGTTGCCTTTTAGATTACCATGTCCTTTGGCATTCCTTGACATTGGGTGAAGAGTAGCTTATGTGTACTACACTTGATTTTTTTTTTTTTTTAATATCTCGTCTCTTGTTATGACCATATTCAATAGGAATGTTAGTGCCTGGAAATTACAAGGCGTCAGATGACTACATTGCCATTGCGTCATTATGGTTTATATTGTCATTGACATGCTGTTGCTTGCATTTTCAGGTTCGGTGGCCATTATCCATTGTTATATCAAGAAAAGCCTTGATGAAATATCAGTTGATTTTCCGCTTTCTTTTTCACTGCAAGCATGTAGAACGACAGCTTTGTGGAGCATGGCAAGTGCATCAAGTATGTGTCTGCTTTGAAGTTTCATCTGAAAGAATACCTTACTCTTGCATGTGTAAGTCCTCTGCTTTATGTAGGGAGTCCGTGCTCTTAACCCAGGTGGAACAGCTATATCAAGATCATCTCTGCTGTGCCGCAGTATGCTTAAATTTATTAACAGCCTTCTGCACTACCTTACTTTTGAGGCAGGTTTTCTACTTTATTTTTTCATCCTGGATGCTTTTACTGGGGCACAATTGTTCTTATTACTCTTATCATCTAGTGAACAAGCGAAAGATGACGGGAAAAAGCAGCTTTTTTCTTCCTTGTTTTAGCTTTTGGGTTATTGATCTACCTGTTGAGTGTACGGAGAGTGATGGAACTGTGACCTGAAATGAAAGGGATCCATTTAGAGGAACATAACATTATTTTCTTGTCCCATTGTGTAAGAACTTTCAATTCTTAATTATCATGTAAAGATATGCGATACTTTGACCACAATATGAAATGAGGTGAACAAGATTGCACTGCAGGACTTGTCCCTCGTACATGTATTATGCTTGGCAGTGTCCTTATGTATGACTGGGGAATCTATGGCTGAGGACGATTTAAACATTTGGCTGCATTCTTTACTTAAACCTGAGCTAGGCACCTAGTTGTTCAATCATCTTATTTTGGTTTTTTTTTTTCTTTTTCTCAGGTTCTTGAACCTAATTGGCATGTGATGCTTAATAGACTTCAGACTGCAAAGAGCATAGACGAGGTGGGTTGGCCTTTCATCTCTCTCTCTCCCTCCCTCCCTCACTCCCCCACCCCGGAGGGAAAGGAAAAGGAAAAGCGTGCTCGGGGGCGCTGGCTTGGGGGGTTGGTTGTTCCTCATTCAGATGCCTTGACATGTGGCTTTCAGAAGTTTCCTTTGAGCGTTACTGTCTATCTAGTTTTGCTTACTACATATCTGTCTCTGTAAACAGGTCATTCAACATCATGATTATTTTCTCGAGAAGTGTTTGAGGGAATGTCTGCTTCTTTTGCCTGGACTGCTCAAGGTTTGTCCTGACTGCCATATTCAAATGAAAAAGCAAGCTTTTGAGTCGTTGCATATTTGTTTAGGATAGGGGCGATAGATACATTGGAGGTATTTTAGTTTCACGTGAATACTATAATAGTTATCGAAGGCAGGGAATTTGTTCCTAGAAGAACACCCGGAGTCCTCTTGTTGCATCACTGTCAGCCTCTGTCGCGATACTTGTAATGCAACTTTACATTGGTTGTGCAAGCTCCGGATCCAATGCATATAGTTCTATGATACGATATAAACTGAAGCAATAGATCAGATTGATAACTGTGGCAATTATTCATAGAATTTAGCTGAAACTGCAATCCAGAACTGCTTGCTTTATTTGTCTTCTGTGGTTCACCTGTTGAAGTGAACTTTGTGATGCAGAAAGTGGAGAAGTTGAAGCTGTTGTGCATACAATATGCTGCAGCCACTCAGTGGTTGATATCATCCTCCATAGACATCACGCAGTCAAGTGAAAAACTAGATAACTCCTTAAGGTCAGAAGATCCTAAGTCGCGGAAATCAGCAACCCGATCTCAGGCTTCAAGATCAATGACGAAAAATGCAACAGTGACCAATTCTGTCCTGTAAGTGTGGAACAATGACAAAAGATGCAACGTTATTGTTATAAAATACAAGGTCCTCTCTGCCATTCTCATTCAATTCAATGTTGCAGCAAATTCGAGAAGGAGTTTAATGCTGAGATCCAGAGCCTGGGCACAATTTTGAGCAGTCATTCACAGGCGGAGCCGTATCTGACTCACCTTGCGCAGTGGATCCTCGGTGTTGGAAAGAATCAATAGGTTCTGGTTCACTTTTCCTTGAATCGAAATATTTTATTCTGTAGGCCTCTCAAGTATCATTTTTCTCGTTGTGTCCATCTGAAAGCTTGATGTCTATTTTTCCCTTCACTCTTCCTTTCTGTTTAATATGTCGATTGTGTGATATGTTGTGAGCATGCGGTGTCGGAAGCCCAATATGTTTGAATTTTAATTGGACTAGAAACAGGGTAGCTAATCAATTTTTCGTTGAACTGATTTGTGCACTTGGGGTTTTTATCAGAGGAAATGGGTAGGGACTAGCAAGAGCCTTAGTTTGATGCTTGAACAACAATCTGGTATTAGCTCTTGACCACTCTGATCTTCTGTAGGATTATCATGAATGCTTATGTGGCATTCCTAACATTTTGAATTTTATGAACTGTCAATGCGGGCATTAATTCTAAGTCGAGGGTAAAACATCAAATTTAGTTACAGAGAGAGAGAGAGAGAGAGAGGTGTCAATGCTTTATGACCAAAGTTCCATAACTCTCTAATTTGTTTTTGCTACTCAAGCAGAAGTGTTGATGCAGCTTAAAATTAATGCATTCCTCATGCTTGTGGTACATAAAAGGTGCCTAAACATTGTGACCAATAACTTTGATTATTTAACACAATTAGGTAATCACAAGATAATGACATAGCCAAATTTCGGTACGAAAAATCGTCAGACAGTTGCTGCTTTAAGAGAGAGAAAATCGGATATTTTATTGGTGTAGAAATCTGGCTGTATTTTGTTGTCTGGACTTTGAAGCATTGACAAAGAGGTCACACCTATTAAAAGAACATTCAACGATCAGAACCAGAAATAGAGAAACAGAAGTTGGAAGAAAATGGAAGACACAACTAAGCACCTGAGAGAACTAGAAGAGTTTTACAGCCTCCATTTTGTCCAAACAGAATATCAGTATCCAGTCTATCCCCGACCATGCAAATTTGAGACTTTTGAATGCCAAATCTGCCGATACAAAGAGGAGAAGTTTGGCAACCAAATAGATCAGTAGCAGTAAGAAATGCTAAGTTGGGAAAGATCTGCATGCTAATTGATGATATTACTTTTGATTGAATGGTCCAACATCTATCTGTATTAAGCAGTATCATCCTACCACCATGTTATGGTTACTCCGAATAGAAATAGAACTAAGTAAGACTGAGAATTCAATTTTATCAAGCATAAAACCTACATCACTCTTCACAGCGACAAGAGTTAACGGAAAAGGAATACTAGGAATAAGTACTAGTTATATATCATTCAAATGCAAATGCAATGGATTTAGTCCTTGTTTAGCTTCTCGTGGTTCCTGTACTGTTTTCTCATTAGCCAAGCTATACGGCAAAATTGTAGCAGCACAGTACGAATAGCATACTAGACAAAGTCTTTTACTCTGAACGTTTAGCATAAAGAGATGTAGGATTATTTGCTATTTGGTATTTCCAGACTTCTGGTGCATATCCTTGAGCACCTCTGGTAGTGGCTTAAAATCTAATTAACCTTACTCTCATTGATCCACCCACTTCCTAGGCAAAGTAACAAATAAATTGAGGGCAACACCACTGCATGTGTGTATGCTCATATAACCTGCATTAGGACTCCCAGGACACAGGCGATAAAGGAAGCAGAAGTACAAATCAGAGCCTTACTTATCTGCCAGGTAGTCCATCATAAAAGTTGATGGCTTCCCTACAACCAGTGGCTCACGCTGAGTCGATCCCCTGATGGCACCAACCATAGAACCGCCACCTGTTACAAGGATGCACAATGGTAACTGGTGAAAATGAGGGACATGGCAAATCCATCAATCTCAATGAATCAAAAGCAAGCAACTTAAGCTGGTTCTCTATAAGCAGTATGTTTTACTTAGATGTATCAGCTTCAAGATCATATTAAAAAACTGTACCAAGTTACTTTGTGCACATGCCCTCAAAAACTTCTGCCTGGTTATCTTCAGTACATACTATGAATGTTATATACATTGCTTTAGAGGTCCTCGCTGAGAAACATTGACATGGCATTTTTTTCTCATCTTACCGATTGATCATCAGTTTAGTTTACAAAATTTGAAACCATGGAAACTCACATAAGAGATGCAGAGTAATAACAGAATCATTGGGAGGCAAGATGTGTATACTACATACGAGGACAACAAGTATGGGTAAAAGCAAACCTGCCCATTCCTGTGCATCAGTGAGATGAGTTACAGCATCGCGATTAGTGGCAATGAATAGACATCCAGGATTTTCGCGTATACAAAGTGTTCCATACCTTCAAAAGCCGATGAAAGCATATGAGTGGAAGACCATTAAACATAAAGTTTTTGGCATGAAGAAAAAATTCTAAGTTAATATTACAACTTTGACCATGCAGCAACTACCTTCTGGCTCTGTAGAAATGAGCTGTGTTTTGCTAGGGTAGCAAAGAAATGAAGCAGTTCTATTTACAAATTTGTTACCAATGCAAAGAAAAGTAATTTAACAACAAATTCTTGCTTGATGATAAGAACTGAAAGTGTCTTATTTTCCAAATAATTTGCATTCTCTGGCTATATATATCATGGTGTGATGCAAGAGTGCTACATGGCTTTCACAAAGACTGCACATTTTCATACTGTTGAACTTACTGGACTTTGTAGTAATTGAAGTATCGATCGAATCCAACCACAACAGCACCAACCTTCATTTCCACATTGCAGAAAAGGAACAAATAAGCTCATAGGGTATTCGAATGAACAAATGGAAAAGTAAGAGAAAAAGAGAATAAGCTTACATCCTCATCATGCTCCATGTAGAACCCAGGCTTGAGCTCTATTTTTTTCCCACCATCTTCCTGTTAAGTGGTACATGATCATCAGTTAGCACTGCAACACCTTCTGAGTGGTTGCTAAAATTGCACTGGAAATAACATTTTGGAGTGAGCATAATTTGCATGACGGATCCTTGGGATGGTTGTGGGTTGGGGTAAAGAGGGAGGCTAATGTCTGATGTGGAAATAATGCATTGTAGGACCGTAAAAGACAGACCAATGAAGCAAGCACTAATTACAACCGGGAGATACAAACGTCCTTCAGATATTAGGAGACAAAACACAGGACCATTCAACTCACAAAAGTAGGAAACTCCACAATCAGGTGATAATATAAATAGACAATTCTGAAATCCTGAGATAGATTTTCTTTTCTTGAGGGAGGAAGAAGAGAAGGGGGGTTGCTGTTCCCTTTGAAATAATTGTTATAGATAGAGAAATGAAATATATTGGAGACAAGGAAATAATGGGAAAGATAAGGAAAATGAAAATGATTCACATAGCATCCGACATTTTAATATGACTGCGTTAGGAGACAGAAGGATTTAGGAGTTGTTCGTACAGGACCGCCAAGGTATTGAATTCCAGCTAGCTCAAGCTCCTTCAAGATGCCATCCTCACCAATCACATAAACCTAAGCCACAATTAGCCATTAGCGCTTCAATAGTATTGGCTAGAGAAGCTATTTAGCAAAAGTAGAACACTTTCTAGAAGCCTGGTCCTGTAATTGGAAGTTGTATACTCGAAACCAAAGTTAATCCCTTATGTTGATATTTAGAAAAAAAATCCAATTACTGAAGAGGTGCAACTACTTTCCTTGCGGAATTATTCAAATCCTGAATTATCTATTTCTAGCATTCATGGTCAAATGAGCAAATGTGTCAATGAATGAACCAACACGCAAAGCATACCTTTTTGTCCTTGGGAAAATTGATAGATTTTAGGTATGCAGCAGCTGCAAAAGACGATGCGAATATCTCTTCCTGAAACAAGATAATTTTGGATAGAAGCAAGCAAGAGAATCACCACTGGCAAGGATGGAAAGAAGTCGTAGGCTAACCTCATTGACACTGAGTCCAAGGGTCTCAAACTTCTTTCCATATTGCTTCCTAGACTTGGTTGAGTTGTTGGTAACAAAAACCAATCTCTTTCCCTAAAGATTGACGATGATGAACAATATTAATTCATAGACAAGGAGAGGCAGCCTCCTATACAATGTTCTAATGGATTCAACAGCTGAATGGGAAGCTACTGAAGCACTCAGCAAGATAGCACAACATCTTGTCCCTTGCAGGTAGATAAGAGTTATGTCAGTGTACCTATGTTCAACTGGCATTAGCAAAAGTGGAGATTGAAATGGGAAAGCCCCTTCTGCCACACAACTAATTAAGAAGAGAAAAATGGGACCCTGCCCCCTTTTTTTCCCTGAGAAAGGTGCTAGTGAAAAAGGTAGAGACGGCCTAATGTCTAAACATGCCAAAACGCGTTATACTAACCTTAGAGCGGAGCATATCGAGTGTTTCAGGGACTCCATCTATCAGGCTATCCCCTTTCCATATAACTCCTGAAAGAAGAAGAATACATGTAAATGCGAATCATATTATTCCCCTAGACGGTTTTACCAGTAAGACCACTCGCTAGCATGTTTGCAGTTCTAACTACATGCTACCTCAACTAACCCCCCAATTGTATGCACAAAGTTCATAATTGGAGAAACGCTACGGTCGTGAGAACAGTTAAATATAGCGCATGAGTATGTGAGAGGGTGAGGGCTGCACAGGATAGGAGTACCTACTATCTACCACTTCAATGTTAAGACAACGAGAACCAAGCTTTGGGTCACAATGAAAATGCTGTGGTGATGGTTGTTGGCAACAACTTTTTGGAGCAAGTATCCTTGGCCTTCGCTTGGAACTCAAGAAAAAGCTCCAAGCATCATATCAACCAGAAACCCAGAAAATCAAGTGAAAAGCTTGGGTTCTAGGACAGTGTCATGATCGCCATTTCGCAGTGTATCATCACCAAAGGGAAAGACAGAGAGAGAAAATGACTCGCTACTCCGCGACGCGATCGCTCTCACACTCTAAACCACCGACCGAGGCAAAATACCGAGCAACGGCTCCCGCGTGATGGAAGAAGCGGGAAGCGAGAAGTGCGGAGGAGGCCTTTACCGTCGCAGTCGAAGATGAAGGTCTCGACGGAGTCGATGAGGTCGTCGGCGTCCTGGAGGGGCTGGGCCGAGGCGCGGGTCCTGAGGGCCTCCATCCGCGACCGGGGCTTGGGATTGCCGCTAGAGCAGAAGCTGCTGCTCCTCCTCCATGCGACGCTCGCGAATCTAGAAGACGACGACGGCGCCGGAGATGGCGGCGGCGGCGGGACGCGAGCGGCGGCGGCGGCGGAGGATCTGGGGACGGCGGAAAAGAATTTCTGCGGTTGTGCGCTGCAGCTCACCACTCCTCTGCTTAACATCTCCCTTCCTCTGTTTTCCTCACCCTCCTCTCTCTTCTTTCTCTGACACTCGCCTTAATTTCTTTTCTTTTGTCCTATTTTTATTTATTCATTTATTCGCTTTTGGCCCTTTTATCTATTTATTTATTTATATTTATAAAGGATTTTAATTTCTGTGGCCGTTGGCTTCCTCCCGATCAAGAAGAGGGGGCCCGGGCCTCCACGCCGACGTGGCGGTTCGGATGGACGGTATCGCCTACTTTATCCCACCCTCGTGCTGACGTGGCGTACCTGGAAATTGGGCGACGGCGAATTCCAGGCCCTGTCAAATGGCACGGCTCTTGAACCCACAAAAAAAAAAAAAAAAAAAAAAAAGGCACGGCTCGGTCACGGCGCGAAGGGACTGCGACTTAGGTGGGAGCTGCTCGTGTTTGGGTCAGATTGATCTTATGATGTGTCACGGGTTGTTATGCATTTATGTTGACCCATTGTTTTAATTATGTTGCGCATCGAGTAAATGAATCCCTTATGTTGACATGATATCAACATATCTTGAGAGTACGAGTTACCACCTATACAAGAGATAGAGTAACTCGACTTTTGACATATATTTGAGTGTTTTAAGTTTGATTTTACATGTTAGACATGAAGTTACACCATGTAAACCATCGAGAGGATTGGGAAACTTCTCATTGGACTTAGAAAAGTTTGTTAAAAATCTCGTGAATAGACTTGCTTGTTAGATTGTTGAGTAATATTAGAGGCTGTAGAACATGAGAGTGTTTGAGTAGTTAAAGTGCATATTATAATCTCCTTTGTATTGTTTGATGTAAGATGAAATCTTTTGACATTTTCTCCTCAAACATGAGGTATATTGGTTGAGCTATGTAAATAACGAGTTTTTGAATTTATTCTATGCTTTACGGATCATTAATAGGAAAATGATACAAATGATTTTTGCACTTTGACTCAATGTGTAATGTGAATTTCGAGCTTTTAATTTGTTTAGTCCTTAAATATTAATCTAATGTGTAAAGCATTCTCTAAATTTTTAAATTGTTTAATATGGTTTTTGGACTTTTTATATATGTTCAATTTATTCTATGAATTATATGGAAATTTTCAATGTTGTCCCTAAAATTAAATTATTGGAAAGACAATGGACATTTTCATATGATTTTCAGATCAGATTGCACACATACGAAAAATTTGGGAATCACATTGAATACATTAAAAGTTAAAAGATTACATTGACAATAGAGTAAATTTTATGAATTATATTGAACAGATTAAAAGTTTAAGAATCATATTGCATATTGAGTTAAAGATCAAAGATCATTTATATAATTGTCCTTTTATTAATCTGCAAATCGAGTTGGGTTGATGGCCATCATCAATTTGAAATGGTAGTACTTGGGGTCAGAACCACGGCCCATAATAGTCACATAAAGGCCCAGCCCACGATCACATAGAATGGAATTGGGGAGTTTGCATCCTCCAGCCGGGCGGAATCCTCGACTTGCAGTGAAACTCGACAGAGTAGCAATGGAAACTCGACATGGCTGGTCTTGGAGACGTGCATGGTAGGCTGAGAAGCAGCATGCGATGCCGTAACCCGATGAGAACATGAAAAGATTGCGGCGACAGCTGAGCCAAGACGTGGAGAAGCTCGTTGGTGGCAATGTCGGAAGAGGATGTAATAGCATAAATAAGCAAAGCAAAGAAGAAGAAAAAGCGCTCAACTTATGCTGAAACTCCGCTGAATTTTAATGACATTATAGTTTCTCGTAAACGTGTACTTTTTCCAAACAGTTTTTGGTATTATCATGTCTTTGTTCGGAATGCCGCCTTTCGCGGTTCCTCCTTTTGGGCATAACCGTTTCCATTTGAGCGTATTTGAACACCTTTTGATTTCCAGTGAATGTCCTTCATGTTCAGTTTAAGTCTGGCATTTAGCTTTTTAGCATTTGCATTCCTAGAACTTCAGTTTCGAGGTACTTTAGTTCCCTTCCAAACGCATTTTCAAGCACTTTCCATCGTTGTTTTCAGGTGTCAGCATGCCTTATCAAAGAACACATCTTTTCCACAAATTTAGCGCGGTTTCAAGGCTTGAACACTTTTTGTCAAGCTTGGACTTGAGTGCTGATTCGAGCTTCGCATTCTACGTAATATGTAATGTAACAACCTAGTTTGATGAGAATGGCACTGTGACTTAGAGGGTTTGGATAAGAAATGACTCTCGCAAGACTTTTAGGATGGCGAATGAGGCAAGAATAAACCAAATTGTGCATTGAATAAGGAGGAGACCAATTCTGAGTTATTTGTCTGTGTGGATGGCAAATGAGGCAGGAATGAACCAAACTGTGCATTGAATAAGGGGGAGACCGATTTTGAGTTATCTGTGTGGATGGCAAATGAGGCAGGAATGAACCAAACTGTGCATTGAATAAGGGGAAGACCGATTCTGAGTTATCTACGTCAATGGCAAATGAGGCAGAAATAAACCAAACTGTGCATTGAATAAGGGGGAGACTAATTTTGAGTTATCTGCGTCGATGGCAAATGAGGCAGGAATGAACCAAATTGTGCATTGAATAAGAGGGATACCAATTCTGAGTTATCTGCGCGGGCGTGCGCATTAATTAAGGGAGAGACCGATTCTGAGTTATCTCTGTGTGTGTGAACTGAAATTAATTTATAGACACGGCTTTCAATGTAATAGTAGTGTAGGTGTCATGTATATTTATTGTGTGTGTGTGTGTGTGTGTGTGTGTGTGTGAACTGAAATTAATTTATAGAGACGGCTTTCAATGTAATAGTAGTGCAGGCGTCATGTATATTTATTGTGATAGCAAGTTTGTGTCGGTTTTTATTTTAGATTGTGTTTTTTGAGCAAGAGGATTGCCATGTCACTTTCCTTTTTAATAGGTATCTGTGTGCATCGGATTCTTGCCTTGGCCTAGGGATTTTCTCCCCCAGCAGGTAGTTTTCTACAGTGGATCTCGCTCTGTCGGTAATGGACTCCTCGCTATTCTTTGCTTGACTTGTGAACGCTGAAAGACGCGTAGATGTAAAGCTCACGGCGGGCCTATCGCACGGGCTTCTTCGTTTTAGCCCAAAAGCACGTGCAAAGAAGACGGTATCAATTCTACTTTGACCTTTCTCTCCATTGACCTAATGACTGCTCTGGTAGTTGGAACTGGGAAGGCAAACTTACCAATGCAACGTGGCCAATCTGACCACATGAACTAAAATTGCATTTGGTCGTCTGGATTTGGATTGGAATATGATAAGATATAGTAGGATTTGGACTGCACAAAACCTTATTATATTTTTGATGTAATTTAAGATATGATTGAAAATTTTTCATCGTTTGAAAAAAGGATTGAAAACATTTGGATGATCTTTTGTCATTTGAAAATCTCATCAATTTATTTATGCCAAGTTGCCGACCTGTGAGACTGGCTCCTCGGGACGACTCAGACCCTCCTGACCACCCGATCCCGAGCCCTCATTCTCAATAGCTTTGATCAATTGGAGGGCCCCGCTATTTCCCATATTCGAACCCACTTCCGACAAGCAACCTAGGACGTCGACCGTAGTTTTATCAGCAATCTTTCGAGTTGGTCATCTACATGAGCTTTGGGAGCATCACGAACCTCAACAAACATGACTTCGTGGAGTTATGGTACGGCCTCGTAAACAGTAGGAGTTGCTTATTTTGGGTCATTAAGCCGGACTCTATCGCTGAAGAAGGCGGCGGCCTTGTCCTGGCGGAGTTGAGGGAGGTGATGGTGGAGAGGGGTGGCGTTATGGGGAGGGCCCCGCAGAAGAAGGGTTACACCGCAGCGCCGTTGCGGTGTTATTGCCGAGCAGCAGTGGAACTTGATGCTCGAGATCATGGTCGCCGGGAAGCCAATGATGTGTTGACTATTCTTTGCTCATCAACAGGTGAATAGCCAGTTCACGAGCATGTCTGGAAGGTCGAGCTCGACATAAAGGATGCATGCCATAAAGAGGTGATGGAGAGGATGATCTATGCAAACCTAGTGTGACATTGTCTTCGGACTCCTTTGCACCCTTAGAGTTGTGGGAACACGATCGGCTAGTCGACAAAGATGATTTGCAATGGTCAGAGGCGACGACAATCATGCGTGGCTGGAAGTGACAAATCATTAGCTGTCCTAGGGGTGGTCTTCACGCAATGGCCGAATATACGGATGAGTCATTCCATTGTTGGAAGATAATAATTTCTTCTTAATTTTTTTTATTTAATTAAAGTTTATCCTAAAATCTTATCCCGGAATTCTTATTCAGCATTTTATCTTGATATTCTGAGTTTATTTAGCCACGAAGATGTCGCCAAACTCCGGTAAGATAATTTGTTATATTATCTGAACTCAAATCTGAATTTGTTTTATCTGAACCTTTCAAATGGTTTAGATGTCTTCTCTTCGTTGGATAAGCTCTCCCGGAAGGCAGCTTACTGAGGGCATCAATAAGGTAAATTACTGATGAAAGGCGACTTTGTACAGTCTCGGAAGGTAGCTAACCGCTAATTTATTCCATGGACGTGTTGACAACCAAAAATACTCTTACTATCATGTGCAGGTCACGAGGGATAAAAACTTTTGAAATTACTCTCGCTGTCACATGGGGGCTGTGATTTACATTAGCATATCCCATGACGATCATAAAAATGTAGGATGGCTAAAGATTTCAAGAGTCCTTGAGCTAGATTTCGATGAACTTGCAAGCAGAGATACACGATTTGATAATGAAGTAGTTGATTGTCACGTGTACAAGCCAAGAATAGCATCGGTTGATGCTTAAAAAGGTGCCAAAATCAAAGGAGCGGTTAATACTTACTGAACAAGCCATGAGAACATCGTCGAACAGATTAAAAAGCAATTGCATACAAATAAGGTGGTTCAGCATAGAATGTGGAGCGACTTTTAAGGAGAAAAGAACCAACCGCCAATGGTTATCAAATTGGCCTATAAACACTGCAGGCAATCCAATAGAGAGGCCCCTTGAACAACATATAAAACTACTTTATCTTATCTTCTATCTTAGCCTACTCTAACTTAGCTGTAACTTAAGATTCTCGTTGTAAATTCAATTCCAATGAGTATCTATATCCTGGGTAGTGCTGTTGATTAGACTCTAGTATTGACCTATGATCTAGTGTTGTTGATTAGATTTTGATGTTGTATCCTTATACCCATCTAGGAACAATGTCTACTAGATGTTAGTCTCATCATCCAGTGTTATTGATTGGATTCCGATATTGTGTCCTTAGACTCTTTTAAGAATAATGTTTACTAGGTGTTGTTATCACCGTCCATCATCGTTGAGTAGATTCTGGCATTGTATTCTCATATTCACCAAGGAGTAGTGCCTACTAGGTATTAGTTCTGTTGTCCAATGTTGTTGATTATACTCCGACATTGTGTACTTGAATCCATTTGAAAGCAGTGCTTTCTAGGTGCTCTTGTGAATATCTAGTGTTGTTAAATCGGTTTCAACATTGTGCAAATCACTTTGATTTTAGTGGGCTTTCATTAATATGTTAAAGTGAGTTTGGATTAAACTGTTGATTGGATTTCGATATTGGTTTTCATTGATTTTAACATCATATTAAGTGACTTCATAAGATATGGAACTATATGATATATAGCTCTGTTTGCATTTGATCCGTTTTGTCCAAAACTAGACTAGAATCTAAGCCTTCTCTAATAAAAACCAAAACATAGCACTTGGTGAAAGATATTATTGCGGGATCCAAAACCGGCGAAACAGAACGTAATACATATCGAGTCAAATATAGATAACTTAAATTGATGAGTTTCCCATGGCTCTATCAGATCTGACGGTCTAAATTTAATTTGGTAGGGGTCGTAGATTTATTGAATGATTTCCCAAAAAAAAGAAGGCACCCGTTATCTATGGGGTTCTTTGTTTTTGTTCAGGAGATTAATAGAAATTGATGGTACTTTCACCAACTAAGGGGACGGCCAATGCATTAGAAGACTTATAGATGTGAGCAATGTGATGACGGAGTGCCTTGTTTCTCTTTCGACCTTATGGTTGGTATCAATAGAAATTCTTTCCAACTTAATCTTCAATTATTGGGTAAAAACAAAATCATTCTTTTACGATATGGTTTATTTGTACTTTTGGCTTCATTAATCCAATGAAAAAATTGTTCAATCAATCCTCTATTTATTGTATAGTTGCCAATTCATTCTAAAATATTTCAATTTTGCTATTTTATGGTCCGTTTGTTTTGCGAAATATTTACCATTTGTAGAAAATATTGTTCAAAAAGTGATTTTTCAGGAAAATTACTTCATCTTTCGGTGTTTGATTGAAGCCTTAAAAAGACAAAAGTATTTCCTGTCATTTTGTAAGGAGAAAATTTGACGGGGAAAATTATAAAAAAAAAAATCATATTTTTAATTTTTATTATTTTTATATATTATTTTTTTTTTTTTTTCTTCTTCCTTAGCCAGTTGTCGGCCATGGTGATGGCCAGCGATTGGCCAAGGAAGAAGAAAAAATAGTAATATAAAAAATTAAATATATATTTTTAAATATTTTTGTAAGAACAAATGTTTCTTTAGGCAAGGACTTGAGCCTAATTGCCAAGGACTTGCACATAGCCTTTCTGGACCTAGGTTTGAGGGTTGGACCAGAGCTCGAGCATTGTAGACATGAGCACAGGTGTGGGAACATTGGGCACGGGCACTAGGAGTTCGAGCCCGACCTTAATGGACATGGGTGTGGTGCAAGGCCCTAGGCCCGAGTAATGGGGTTCAGGCTTGATCGTTGAAGACTTGGTCTTGAAAACTAGGACTTGGGAACTAACATTAGGGTTTCCATGCCCAAGTGTTGAGTTTCGGGTTGAAGGGTTGATACCTAGTCATATTTTGGAAAATATTTTCTGGTTCTTTTAAAAAGGAAATCATTTTCCTAAATTGGTATAAAAACATTTTCCATTAACGAGGAAAACATTTTCGCAAGTGAACCAAATGTTGAAAAATGAGTTTTTTTTTTTAAATGCTTTTTGTGAAATAAACGGACCCTTGGTCTTAAACTAATGCATAAGTTCTAATATAGTTCTTCTGATCAATTTTTTTTTGAAAATAGCTGACATGACAGTATACCACTTAGAACGGTTAGTGATGACTTGATCACCATGTCAGCCATTTTCCGATAGAAAAGACTACATTGAAATTTTATGTAAAATTTAGGATTAAATTGACAACATTAGAAAGTTTTGGATTGATTGACATCCATATAATATATCTAAAACCGATTGAGTAATTTTCTTCTAACCCAATAAATAAATATGAGTGATCTTGTCTATGTGCATCGGATGTGACTCTTAAGTGATGGACGTCGGATATTGTCGCTTAAACATATAATCTATTGTCTTTTTTGACCACGCACTTCACCATTTAGCCAAACGCCATTTGAGGTTAATTACACAAAAAAAATGGTGCAATCTAGAGATAACCACGCTTATATAAGTAAGTGGAGATCACAACTAGAAAACCATAATATGCTGTCTTTTTTCTCTCTCCTCTCTTTAGTAAAAGTTTTTTTAACGTGAACTACATTAATTAATATTGTATTGTATTATTTTACTATGTTGGTCTAACAAAATGAGATATAAATTTTTTTAATTAGTCTAATATGGGGCTGGTTAATGAGAGCCAACTAAAGCCTAGTTTGTGATAAGAGGGCCCGTGGCTTAAAACTCTATAAATATCGCTAAAGTATCTTTTCTATTCCTTAAGTAACCAAACGCTATGGGTGAGGGGTAGTATTACTGGGCAGTGATAAAAAGGATAATAGAGAAGAGGAGCTTGAGTTTTAGATCATCGCTAATTGTCACTATTTTGTATTAAAATGATGGATATCAAATAAGGTCCGCTAATCTCATTACTTAATTATATGTGTGTTTTTAATTCTAACTATGGATATCTTAGGAGCCATTTTTGTGGCTTACATCTATACGCCCACTTGGAGCGGCGGGGATGGCGTTAGAGGTGGCGGCGACGATGTGGACGATGGAGTCGAAGAAAAGAGGATGTGTGTGGTGGAGAGACAGGATTTTAGCTAAAATCCTGGTGAAAAGAACTCAGAGATGATGGCATTTAAGCTGCACGCATTTCCTTGTCATCGGTAATTCTATGATGCAAAATGGCTTCATGGTCCGATGTAGTGCAGGTCGCCTCTGGATTGTTCGAACGATCAAACCATGTACTTCGGTCAGATCTCAAAGACGCAACAACAACGCAACCGTTAATGCGCAAAATGGCACACCGGATGCTCCAGTTGAAGATATGGTCCGAACCATTGTTAGTCAAAAGCCCAAAAGCACATAAGCACAGTGAACCTCTTGAGAGGGTCCCAAGGACACTCTCCAACACTCAAGTCGAATGCATACTTACTGATAGTGGGTTCATTGCAAACATGCATAATAACGGGAAAGAGATGAGGTTTGGGCGCACCTCAGACCCTCGGACTGGCCCCCCTAATCAACCCGGCCTCAGCCCGATGCTGGTGGAACGAACTTCCCTTGTACTCTGGTTTAAATGGCTTGACTTGGCGGGCGAACCGTTGGCATTAACGCCGAAGCACACATAAAAGGGTGAACAGCTTCATGTTCACCCTTGGCCTTGGGATTTGCATTTGGAGGTGGAAGAAAGATAACAACAGTGTGGCATGCATTCAATATCTATCCACTAAAATCGGTTCCCATTTTGTTCTTCCATCCCCCATTCTTTGATGGATGAAACAACATTTTTTGATTCTGATGGGATAGATCTTCGAGTCTCTTCGAGGCATATCTAGATCCGTTGCGATAGATGGTACATATGATGGTTCAAAGAAGGTAAAAAGGACTACTAGGCTTAGTTCGATTGCAATCTATGATGATCAGTCCACATGCATATGTTGGCTGCTTTTGGCTTTCAATATTTCTGCCCACATGGATCTATTCGTCTAATCCACTTCTTGTGGGTCATGGAGTTTGTTTCCAGCCCTTCACTATAATCTCTTTTTTTTTTAATTACATTTCACTTTATATCCAATTAGGCCGTTTTTGAACAGTTTAAATTTTTGGAAATTAAATTATTTGCCTAAAAATGAGAAAAGAAAAAAGAAAGTAAAATAAATAAATAAAATAGGGGCTTCCATCCCACCTTAGAAAAATGTACGGACCATCTCCTCTGGGACACAGCCACATAGGTGAAATTATTATCATGTCTTTGTTCGGAATGCCATCTTTCCCGGTTCCTACTTATTGGTATTCTCATGTCTAAGAAGTTGCAAGGCACTTCAGTTTCCTTTCAAACTCATTTTCAAGCACTTTCACCATTGTAAAGCAGGAGCTAGCAGCCTAGCAATGTCTTTCAACTTAAGAAACACATATTTTTCGACGAGTTTAGTGCCGTCTTAAGGCTGGAACACTACTTGTCGAGGCTGGACTAGAGTGCGGATTCGAGCCTCGCATTTAGAGTGGTATGTAAGTTGGATTCTCACTCAGTCAGTAAAGGACTCCTCGGTATGCTTTGGTGAGAAAACATTCCTTAAGTGGTTTCGGTGACTGACAAAATTTAGAGACTTTGTTTTTGATAAAAAAGTATTTTTAGGTGGAAAGTTTGATGAGATGTGATCAGAAGTTATCAATCAGAATTAGAGTCGTGGCTTGATTACTTCATTTCTTATACATATTACCAATCAAATAGGAAGGAGTAAATCACCTGTGCAATGGCTAGTGGCAAAATTAGCTCGATTCATTGCTATATTTATAAGGAGTTTCAAAAAAGAAAGTCTTGCAAATATCTTTCTGAGATTCAACTTCCCTGGGATTTCTTTCTAAAGGCGAAACATTTTTTCTATTTGTAAACACTCGACTTTTTGGAAACCCAAACTATTGTAGGGGAGACAGAAATTATGGAAAATATCGATCTTGGCGATCTTGAAGCAATCAGATCTTCTCAACTAGATCCAGACCAACGGGTAGATTGACTAGATAAGTACTCTTGGAGATATGTCTAACGGTCAACTTGGATTAGGAGGAATATAAGAGAAGATTTAAAGCTGAAGGAAATAGAATTCGCATTCATGAGATTTGAAGCTTTTAATTTAGAGAGTCTGAAGAATGTTTGTGATCTTATATATTTGTCTTTGCTAAGCGATACTGTGTAACCCTTAGATGTCGAGGGTGTGAGGAGTTGTTCACACAAACTTCAGTACTTATAGCTCATAACTTGTAACCTCTAATCGGTTCTTACTAATAAATTCTAGCGAATAGGCTATAGTGCAGGAGAGTGGACATAGGCTTGTAAAAGCCAAACCGCTATAAACTTTTGTATGCAATTGTCTATCCTTTACTCTTTTTATTAATTGTGTTAAAATTGTACACTGGTAAGATCTAACAATTTCATTAGAAGTTGTCTCACTACAATATTTATTTGAATTCTTTCATTTCGGTAAAATCACCTATTCACCTCCTTTAGGTGATAGTTATAGCCATAACAATTAGTATCAGAGCATAGTTACTTTTAATTGAAATGCTTTACTACTTCTGAGTTAATGATCTATCTATGGCTAGCAATATTGCACTAGGTTTGATGGAAAGTCAAAGTGATACAAGGCCTCCGTATTTTGATGGAAAAAACTATAACATCTGGAAAAATAAGATGAAATCATTCATTAGATCCATGGATCCCTTGGAGTGAGACGTTGTTCTAAAAGGCATAAGACCAGAGGCTTCTTTGACCAAGGAAGAAGACAAAAAGCCGGAAACCTCAGCTCTTTCTGATGCTGACATCACTAAAAGAGAAGCACTAGATGCTAAAGCTGTTTATTCTTTATATTGCGCTTTATCGTCATTTGAATATAATCGAATCTCTTCATGTGAATTTGCAAAAGAGGAGATAGATTACAGGTGACGTATGAAAGAATTGATCGGGTTAAGGAGACGAACATAAACATTATTCCCCAGCTATATGAAGCCTTCAAATTAAAACCTGAAGAATCCATAACCAACATGTTTAGTAGATTTACTGACATTGTTAATGGATTAGCATATTAAGGACAACCTGTATCACACCCAATGAAAGTGAACAGGATTCTTCGAGGCTTGTCCAATGAGTGGAACAATATCAAGACATCCATCCGAGAAACTCAAAGGATCTCACCTCTTTCTATGGATGAACTCGTAGGAACACTTCAATCCTATGAAGAAGAACCTCTGAATGAGGAAGACACTACAGGTAAGAAAGCAATAACATTAAAATTTGATTTTGACTCTGATAATTTAGATTCAAACAAAGATGACGAGGACGACGAGGAGATAGCCCTAATGGTGAAAAACCTTCAACAAATGGCCAAAAGAGGAAGGAAGTCCAAAGGGAAGAAATCCTTCAAATCATCTGAGTAAAAGAGAAACTTCAATGACAAAGAGGAAAATAAAGATGTTATTTGCTTGAGATGCAAGAAGCGAGGACACATTAAACCAAATTGTCCTCTTTTGAAGAAAAGAAAGAACAAATATGAGAAAATAAAGAAAGCATTGAAGGCCAAAACGTGGAGTGATATTGAGTGCAAAGAGAGCGATGAGGAATATGCGAACATCTGTCTCATGGCAAAATCTGATTCTAAAGAAGAATATGAGGTAAGAGATTTTGATATTCCTGTTAAAGTATTTAATTATATAGAATAATTACTTATTAATTACAAGGCTGCGCTTGGAAAAATTTCAGAATTGGAAAAGGAAAACTCAAGATTGAGACAACGGGATTCTTTTCAAAAAGAAAAGATTGAGCATCTTGAAAAGGATCTTCAAATAAAAGACAATCACGGTTTTGTTTTAAAAGAAAACGATTCATTGAAAAAGGAAATTTCAGATGTTGCATATGACATCTTCGTTCTGACCCAGTTTTTTAGAACGAAATTATTTCAGCAAGTGATCATCGGACGAGAGTGTCTTGAGAATTGATAGGCCACGAGGACATTGGGGAAGGCCATTTAAGGGCGAAAACTCAGTTTTTCATCGGTAAGGGCATTTAAGTGCCGGAAAGTAGAAACGGGCCATGAGCGAGGACCCATTGGGCCTAGGCCTAAGTAGGCGGCCCAAGGCCCACACACCCAAGGGGTGGGTAGCCAAGGGAGGCCCATGGGCCCTTCAAGCCCATTTTGAACAAAATCTTGGTATTAAATGCACAAAGGACATGAATAGTGCATGGATAGTACGAAATCTTGATGAAATGACCAAAATGCCCTCCCATTGGACTAAAGACAAAGGGATAAAAATAGAAAAGGGCAAGGAAGGGGGGGGGGCGGCATTGGAATTTGGGCCGCAAGGAAGAAGGTAAAAAGGCTACCTAGCCTAGCCTAGCCTTCACCTATGTACTTGAGTGCAATCCCTTCATTAAATGCTAGATCTTTGCTTCTAAAATTGGAGAAGCTTGATGGACAAGAGGCAAAGGAGTTGATGGACATTTAGGGTGCAAATGATAACGCTTCTTGGTTGGGGAAGAGCTTTTTTTTTTTTTTTTTTTTTTTTTAGAAATAGTTCTTTTCTATTTTTATTCCAAGGAATAATTTCTGAGTAAAAGAACTTGTTTGGTAACTACACAAAATTTCTACTCTTGAAATAGAAAAAGAATAGAAATAAGTTTGGTAATGCAACAGTTTCTTTTTTGTATTTATTCATTTTTTATTCTTGCTCATAGATTGCCGCTGTCGCCTACCGCCACCGCTGCACGACCGCCGCCGCCGACCACCGCCGCACTGACCCATCGGCCGTTAACGATTGTCGGCCATCGGTTGTTGGAGGCTAGGCGGCCGCGGGAGGGGGCGGCCGATGGGGGTGTGCGGCGGCATTCGGCGGCCACGGTCGGTGGCTGGCGGTTGTGCAGCGGCGGCGGCAGGTGGCGATCGTGCAGCGGTGGCGGTGGGTGGCGCCCGGTGGCGCGGCGGCGGCGGCGGCGGCGAGCAATCGGCTATCGGTGGATCGGCGAATGGCGGCGACCGGCGGCGTCCGACAGCTGGAGGCCAGTGACTAGCGGCAACAGTGACCGGCGGTGGCGACGGTGGCCAGCGATGGGCGGTGGCGACGGTGGCCAGCGATGGGCGGTGGCTCCGGGCGATTGAAGGTGGCTGCGGCAAGAGAGAGAAAAAAAAGAAAAAAAAAGATGATTAACTTATTTCTAGAAATTGTTCGGGAACAAGAAGCAACTTTTTTTTGCTTCTCGTTTCTGCTCCAAATCTATTCTCGGGCTAACTTTCTATTCCCAGGAATAGAAAAACAACTTGACGTTACCAAACAGGTTTCCGTTCTTTTTTTGTTCCGGGGATCAAAAGAACAGAAATTCTAAGGAACAGAAACGTTGTCATGCAGTGCCTTATGGAGACAAGACTATTCTTTTCTCTCTCCCTCCTTTTCCTCACGCTGGCCATCTCTCTTCATCCCCTCACTCTCACTTTTCCCTCTCCAAAATGTCACATCTTCATTTAATGGAAGCCTATGGTTAAGAGATATGGAAGATTTGTGGGGCAAAAGTATTAATGAGGGACAAGATCTTTCTCTCTCCTTCCTTTTCTCCCCCCTCACGTCCGGCCTCTCTCTCTCTCTCTCTCTCACTTTCACTTTCATTTTCTCATTTGAACTCCCCTTTCTCTTCTTTACCTTGGATAGCCAAACCCCCAAGCCATTTTCATCTTCATTCAAGCTTGTTCTTCGCTTATTTCCTTCACCAGAGGTCGTATTGACACCAAATCGCGCCCAGACCACCGCTAAGCTACCATCGGAGCTGTGACCAGCCACCATCCAACACAAAGGGCACACGACCAGCAGCCTTTAGCTGCTGTCCAGTCTTGTTGTTCCTTCCCCCAATGTGTTTCAAAGCCCAGATTGTTTGCGAGTGGCTTTTTAGCCTTTATTTAGGGCTTTAGTTGCATTTAAGGAGTAGTGTAGGGCGGATTAGTGATAATCTATGTTGTTTAGATGATGTGCTTGGTGGTTCTATGGTTAAACATATTATTTAGGTTATGTGGCATGTGATTCTATGGTTAAACATGTTATTTAGGTTATGAACTATGTGATTCTATGGTTAAACATGCTATTTAGGTTTTGTGCTATGTGATTCTATGGTTAAACATGTTGTTTTGATTATGTGACATGTGGTTTAGGGGTTAACCATGTTGTTTGGATTATGTGACATGTAATTTAGTAGTTATCCATGTCAATTAGATGATGTGCAATGCGAATTAATGGTTAAAAATGATAAATGGATTATATGCCATGTGAATCGATGGTTAAACACAATATGTGGATTATGTGTCATGAGTATGGGAAGTGAATGGTGCATATATGTATGATATAAGTGTATGGAATGACAACATTTGGTAAGGGAAGTTGCATATCGCATGAGCATCACATGGGTTAAATGAGAAAGATTAGAAATGGGGATGTGATGGTATGCCCGTGTGATCACCTAAGACCCTGATGCGTTTTACGTGGGGTATGAATCCATCTTGAGGCATTTTATGCGGGTTGATGCTCGATTAAGTTTGGATGCCCCCAAGTCAACGGGATGCCATTCGCGGATGGATTTCGGAACGAAGCTCTTTATAGGAATGCCCCCAAGTCAACGGGATGCCCTGCTCGATGAGGCAAGATGATGCCTAGTTATGCCGAATGATTTGCGAACCTTCGGGTTCTTTGGGTCCTGAGTGGCCGTAATAATTTGAAAGCATGGTCTCGAGGGTTGCATGGTAGATGGGATGCCATGTGATTCTCGAGATGTTACGTGTGTAAAGTGCATGAATGATGATTGTGTATGATGTGAATGACGCCATAGTCTGCACATTTGTGGCATGGATATATTTATGAGTTACATTAAAAAAGTGCATGGCATGAGTGCATGAATTAGATCATAATGCATATTCCTATGTTTGGCTCGAGAACATGAAATCTATGTTATGAAATTGCCTATGCATCTACTTTGATGGCCTTATATGGTAGACAAGTTGTTATGAGATCGATAAGAGTAAAGCGAGAAGTGTGTTAGCATGTTTCACCATCGATAGACAATTGCAAGTTTAGGGCACTTCCGAGGTGAACGACTTCCCTATGCTAAGTTTAGGGAGTTCACTCATTGATTTTATCTCATTTCTATTTATTGAAATGTTCTCGTGCCTTAGGAATGACTAAACCATTCCGTCAGATTCATTTTGGTCTCCCTATTGAGCGTAGTCAAGAGGTGACGGAGTACCCGATAATGGGAACAACTGACACACACTACATACAATGTGTCATGACCATTTGGGTCGATGAGGGTTTCCCTAACCTTGTGCCACATCGATTCGTGGCCTCGTGCCGCACCGATTCATGGTCCTATCCACGTCTTCGGCAGTCCATCCGGTGTCGGAGGCCCCGAGGGAGGCATCAGCTGGGATGCTAAGGATGAGGACGTTCCTGATGGGGAAGTGTCTGACCCCCAGTTCGACACCGAGTTGATCTTCAAGGAGCTGGAGGCCATGGGAGCTTAGGTAGTGGCAAGGGTTGTTAACACTTTTTGGACCACCCTCGTAATATTAGAGGTGTAGGTTTACCCTTAGGCCATTTTAGAGGAGGTTGTGGCAAAGCGGTTAAGCGTGTCGGATATGTGAAACTAGTTGTTTAATTTTGAACCAACCTTGTATGAGATGATGACTCATGAAGCTTTTCTATTTACATATGACTATGTTTTTGCTATTCCCGCTATTTGATGATTGGAGATTTGCTCACGTTTCTGCTTGTGCGTTTTAATATTATTACAATTTGGGTTGGCGACGCCTCTTAGGGCGTCGCAATTGAATGACCAGAGGATAAGTAAAGGTTTGATGGGCGCGGGTTGTCGTGTGGTTGTAGAGGTTCGGGGCGTGACATTACAAAAAGATTTTCAATTGGTTTGAAAACTTTGGAACATATCTTGTTCATTCAAATCCCATACTACAACAAATCATAACTTGGATGCAAAAACAAAAAGATTTTAGAAAATGATTTTTTGACTCACAAAGAAAGGAATAGGCAAAAGCCTTTGAGAGTTTTCTATGAAAATCATTTTAGAAAACAGTTTGTAAAACCTGTTGGTCAAAACTTTCTCAAATGTTCAATTTGCGATAGCCATGATCATTATGAAATGACTGTTTCAAAGGTTGGAAACCAATTTGGGGAAACTTTCTAAGCATGATTGATCCTTTTAACCATATAGGACCCAGAAAAATAGTACCAAAGAAGACTTGAATTATCTTAATCTTTGTAGGTGCCAAAAAAAAAAAAAAAGACACAAATGGTACCTTGATAATGGCTACTCAAGACATATGACTGGTAATTCAAGCAATTTCATTGAACTCTCAAGATTTAATGATGGAAGTGTTTCTTTTGGAGAGAACATTAAAGGAAACATGATGCAAAGGAATTGTCGAAATTGGAAATCTAACTATAAGAGATGTATCTCTCGTCAAAGGTCTGAACTATAATCTCACTAGCATCAATTAGCTATGTGATGTTGGTTACAAAATCTGCTTTCAAGAAAACAAATACTCAAGCATGAGTAAAGATTTGAAGTGGTCATTTACAGGAAGGAGACATGGAAATATCTATTTACTAGATACAATTGCTGATGACGTTTAGTGTCTAATCTCCATCAAGGATGAAGCAGATCTCTGGCATAGGAAGCTTGGACACATAAGCACTAAGCAAACATCAAAGCTCTCCTAAAAGAAATTGGCTCGAGGATTGCCAGATCTTAAGTTTGAAAGATTTGAAATCTGTTCAATTTGTGCCCTAGCTAAATAGGTAAGGAGTTCTTTCAAACCCATTAATGTCGTTAGTATTAACAGAGCTTTATAGCTTCTTCATACGGACATCTTCGGTCCTACAAAAACGCAAAGTCTCGGAGATAATAGGTACTACTAGGTAATAGTTGATGATTATACAAGGTACACATGGGTTTTCTTCCTTGCACATAAGCATGAAGTATGTTCTCATTTTTCAAAGTTTGCCAAAAAGATTCAGAATAAAAAAGGTTATTCCATTTCTTCTATTAGAACTGATCATAAGGGTGAGTTCAAAAATCAAAATTTTCAAAACTCCTGTGATGAAAGCGATTTTGAGGATCGGTTTTCAACTCCCTATACAGTTGAATAGAATTGTGTAGTAGAGAGGAAAATAGGTCCTTGCAAGAAATGGCAAGAAATCTTCTTTTAGAAAGCAAAATTGCATCACATTTCTGGGTTGAAGTCATTTCAACAATATGCTATATTATAAATTGAGTTTTTCTTAGACCTCTTTAGAAAGACCCCCTATGAGCTTTTCAAAGGTAGGAAACCAATCATTTCATATTTTAGAGTTTTTGCATATAAATGTTTTATCTTAAGAAATGCTATTGACTGGCCTGATAAGTTTGATGAAAATAAAAGATCATGTATAGTGGAGATGTCCATAACATGAAGTTTGATGAAAATCCTCAGATCCATGAAGATTTTGATCAAGCAGAGTAGTCATCTGACACATTTCAAGTGCTAGAAGAAGTCAAGGAATCAAAATCAGATGAACAACTATAGTAACAAGAAAGTTCTGATAAGCAAGATAGTGGGAAGCACACAACATCTGATAACGGATTAAAAAAAAATGGAAGCACAAGTCAAGTCATCCAAAGGATCTGATTATCGGAAATATCGACGGCAAGATTAGAATGAGATCAACCTTAAAAGATGTAGTTAGTACTTTGGCACTCATTCAGAGATTGAACCATGAAGTACTAAAGAAGTCTTATCAGATGAAAACTAGATACAAGCGATGTAGGAAGAACTTCAATAATTCCAAAGAAATGAAGTGTGGAAATTAGTTCCTAGACCAAAAGATCATCCTATTATCAGAACAAAATGGGTTTACAGGTACAAGCTTGATGATCAAGGAAAAGCCACAATAAATTAAGCAAGACTGGTTGCCAAAGGCCACTCACAAGAAGAAGGAAGTGACTATGAAGAAACGTATATGTCAGTTTAAGGTTAGAAGCGATAAGACTTTTACTCACTTACGCTTGTTTTCATGATTTTAGACTTTCCCAAATGGACGTGAAGAGCGCTTTTTTGAACAGATTCATTAAGGAGATAGTGTTCGTAGAATAGTCTCCAGGATATGAAGAACCAAGAAAGCCAGATCATGTTTACTAGCTAAAGAAAGCCCTATACGGTTTGAAACAAGCCCCTCGTGTTTGGTATGAAAGGTTAAGAACTTTCATAATTAAGAATAGTATTGAGAAAGGTAATGTTGATACTACTTTATTCATTCAATGAGAAGGTAAGCAAATTCTATTGGTGCAAATTTATGTAAATGACATTATTTTTGGATCACCTAATGAAAATCTCTGCAAGAACTTGCTAAGTTGATACATGATGAATTTGAGATGAGTATGATGGGAAAATTAAATTTCTTCCTTGGATTGCAAATCAAGCAAACACAAGAGAGAACCTTTATTTTCCAAGAAGAATATGCCAAAGAGCTTGTGAGGAAATTTCACATGGAAAATTCGAAGAAAGTGGAAATGCCCATGTCTTCATCTTCAAAGCTCGATAGAGATGAAAATGGAAAGAAAGTTGATCAGAAGCTATATCGGAGTATGATTGGCTCCTTGCTCTATCTCACCACTTCAAGACCTGATATCCTATTTAGTGTATGCATGTGCGCAAGATTTCAATAAGATCCTAGGGAGTCTCATCTTTCTGCAGTAAAAAAGATTATCAACTACATTAATACTTACCCATCTCTAGGACTCCGGTATCCTAAGAGATAAGAGTTTGTGTTATCTAAGTATTATGATGTTGATTTTGTAGGAAGTGAGATTGACAGGAAAAGTATGTTTGGAACTTGTCAGTTGTTGGGCAACGTGCTTATATCTTGGTTCTCTAAAAAGCAATCAATTGTAGCCTTATCAATTGCTAAAGCTGAGTATGTCGCTTTAGGCAGTTGTTGTACCAAAATTCTCAGGATAAAGTAGCAATTGAAGGAGTATAGAGTAGTGGACTCAAATACAACAATTAAATGCAACAATACAAGTGCCATCAACTTGACGAAAAAAATCCAATCTTACAGTCCCAAGCTAAGCATATAGAAATCAAGCACCATTTCATATGCGACCACGTCAATGATGACGGGGCACATCAGAAGATGTCGTGCAGATCCATTATTATGCTTTTAAATTTTGGCGGTAAGAATATTTTTGGAAGCATATAAGGTATAATTTCTTCCTTAAATTAATTGTCATATATTTTTCTATCTTGAAATTATTTATTTCCAAAATCATTTTACAGTTTTTACCTATTTTCTCTCAAAAATAGGATCTTTCTTAAAAAACCTTTTTGATCACGATGGTTCATATTCCATAAAAGCAAAAAACCTTTTCTTTCTTCTTTATCTCTCCTCTTTTGGCCGAATACCCCATCTACAAAATCCTTGTCATAACTTCTTCTTTCTTGCAAAAAGTTCCAAACTTTTCTTCACTTTCAAAATCATGGCCCCGAAAACTGTTCCTGAAACGAAGCCTAGACCTTCTGGGTTCAAGAAGATCAAATCGCGTTGCGGGATTATGGTCCAGAGTTCATGGAAGCCCTGAGTTCTATGATCTATCCGAATCTTCAGACATTGTTGAAGGTACGATTGACAAAGAAACTTCTTCTGAGTATTCGCAATTAAGATCGATTGTTGCTACTCTTCAGGTGTTAGGGGATAGTAAGGATGTTATTTCGCGGCTTTTGGCTAAACATGGTTTTAAGAGCGAAGAGGCATTGGAGTTGATGTTCATTAATTCTATTAGAAGTATACCCCTCACAAGTGCTAGTGATTCGAGTGCTGTAAAATCTCGAAAAGGAAAGGAGAAAGTGGTTGAAACTTCTACCACTCAGAAAAAAACTGATGATGTTGGATGAAGGGGGATAATAATAAAAAGTTTTATGCAAATTTCAGGAGGAGAATCACTGAGTATGTGACGGATGATGATCGTGTAGAAAAATTAATCATATTTGAAGCGCATTAGCAATATTTCAGATCTTTAATGAATAGGGGAGTTATTAAACAGAGAACAGTTGACTTTGATTTTTTTGAGCCTAGTGGTATGATCGACTACTGACTGCCTTATGTGTCACTGAATATTCTACATATCTTGCTCTGATTGCATATTTTTATTTAACACTTTCATTTTACTCAGCAAATACTATTGAGTTCAAAGTGTTTGAAAGATCATATTTGATTCAAGCGTGGGATCTAGCCAAATTGTTGGGGGTAAGGTTTTCTGAATTCGAGTCTATAGACATTGATTTGATGTTGCATATAGACAACTCTCTGGTATTCTTGACTTTACCAGAGATGACAAATCTCATGTCTCTCATCAATTATTTCCATTGAGACAAATTGTACTTCATAAGATTATTATTAATTGTCTAAGATCAAAGGGATTTTCCACAACTGATATCTCGCAGTATGAAACCAAGTTGATGTGGGCCATCTTAAATGGTTACTCTTTTTCAATTGCTCATCTTATTATTCTGCACATGTATAGAACTATCTTGAAGAACAAGAGGTAATTGCCCTATGGTTCTCTGATCACGAAGATTTTTCATAAACTGGACATCAAGATCCCAAGAAAATTGAGCAAATATCAATTACCTCTGCTGAAGATAGATGAGCAGATAATGCGAAGATGAGTTTCAGGCATACTACTAAAGCTTGGAAGAACATGAAAGGAAGTCTCCTGAAAATTGATACACAAGAATTCGTGATAGATCCAGTTGATTACCCAACAAAGAGAAGAAGGATTGTTAAACACAGACGTAGCTCTCAAGCCTTCCTACAAAGGCTTAATGTAGAAATGCAAACTGAGTCTGAAGAAGACATAGTTGATTTGGATGATATTATCGATGCATATCAATTTGATACTGATGATGATGTTGAAGAAGAAAATGAGGCCGAAGGAGAAATAGGGACAAGAGTGGCTGTAGAACAGATAGAGGATGTCACTACTGCAGAACAACAACAAAAGGATGCTAAGGATTGACTTAAACAAACCGATGATTAGAATAGTGCGGTGGATATTGATCTCACTTGTGATCCAGAAAGTGATGACAATATTGATGAACATCAGGAGCCTGCCTTGGAAAAAACTATCACTGAGCATCAAGAACCAGTTTTGGAGCAAATCATTATTGGAAAGTAGGATTCCTTTGGAGTTATGGCACCCATACAGGGGGAGCTTGGTCATGCTGAAGACATTGTGGAACCTCTTTTTGAAAACATTCCCATTGAGTTTCCTGATGATGCTGACAAAGAAGCTTCTATTGATCAAGGAGCAATTTCCAGTGCTGAAAAAGCCTAAGGAAGTCAATAAGTACCTGTCACCCAAGACATTCATCAAGACACTCCTTGGCCTCCAGAAGCTGTTGTTAATACTCTTGTTGCAGACCCTATTTCCATTCTTGCTGAAACTGGAGTTCTTCATGATGTTCCAGATACTTAGGAAGTTCGTGTGGCAACTCTTCCAATTCCCCAATCCACTATTGAAGAAGTCATTACTACTGCAACACTTGGCATCACTAGTGAGCAAATTATTGATCCTGCTCATACTTCTATCTAATTGTGCAGGATAAAGGGAAATGAATTGCAGATGTCGAGGGGGAGTCTAATGTTGTTAGACAAAGGCAATAGGACATCGATATGGTGATGAAACTCAGGGTAGAGACTGACCCATCAAGAATTTTTGTCATTGATAGCATCGAAGACAAGCTATTTCTATGGACTTCACTTAGAATGATGGAGCATAATGACAAGATGGAAAATGTCATGCCCCGAAGCTCAAGCGCATGCCCATCCCTTGGTGGTCGATAAAATTTGTGACGTCTCAGGACGCGTTGCCGACTCATTCATTTTAATGCACATGCGGAAGCGGAACAATACCCCTCACAACGATCAACACGGGATAGAAAATCATGAAACATATTCACAACCAAAAAACTTTTATAAACACCTCAATTTATATACAACATTAGTCTATAGACAAGAGTTTACAAAAGACCGGCTCTCAAAAGAAGTTGTCCTAAGACCTATTAGTCGGACACATTCACCAATCCTTCGGTCTCCATAGGCTCTAGGGGCTTCGGGTCCTCCATAGTACCATCAGGAGGGTTGGTTGCACTCTCACCTAGAGCGGCGTCTACTACTACAACGGGGATCTCAAAACCCTGGAGGGGACCTTCTCTGTGTCCATTGAATCCGTGGTGAAACCATGCTTTGAATCGATGAGGTACCCTTTGAAGTAAGCCCTTATCGACCCAGTCGGTGGTCACCACGAGTTCATAAACCCAGTGACCCCTGGGAATAGGGTAGTCAAAACTCCGCTTCGTAACCCTCATGGGCCAACCAAAACATTCAGGAGGAACCGCCATCTAAGGACCTGAAAAGATTGAGCCCACGACGAGGTAGGACAATGTCTCAGCAAGTTCACCCTCTAAACTTCGACTAGGAAAGAAATACGCCTAAAGGCAGTCTATGCACATCAGACAGAAGACTTACCTTGCCTCAGTTCCCTCCTGCACGTCAATACAATTCATATACTTAATCAATTCAATTCGATTCATTCAATCGATTCAATTCGATTATTGCTCACACAAGCATGAACTACCGACACACATCGGTCCTAACTACCGACACACATCGGTCCTCTGGCGTAGCTAGGGATTACTGCTCACACAAGCTAATATGAACTATTGCTCGCACAAGCTGACAGACTATTGCTCACACAAGCTGACACAGATCATTGCTCACACAAGCTGACAGATCATTGCTCACACAAGCTGACACAGACACAGTTCATTGCTCACATAAGTTGACACACCGACTCGCATCGGGGATGGGTTCACTTAACCATCACACAATCAATTTGAACTAGAAAAATTGATATTCATACTTTTAAAATCCCATGATTCGATATAGTCCTTAAAACCATTTTCAGTGTCAAAACCCGAGACCCGGGATTTTTCTAATTAAATATCAAAATTTCACAATTTTGGAATAAATATCCAAAATCACAATTACCACTCAATTTGCACAATTTAGCATTCAATTGTATAAACTAAGTACACCATTGCAATCAGTATGAAATTCCGGTCATCGGCTATCCCGGTATAATTTCCGGAATATAATAAATAATTAAATAAATACAAATAATAATTAAATAAATGCAATTAAATACCATAAATACCAACTTAGGCCGAAAATGCTAAATTAACCATTTAAACGGGCCTAAAATTTTTTCGAACCTATCTAGATAAATAGCATGATCTATCTAGTCCCTAATTAGGCCATTCTAACCACCTAACATGGACAATAGAATAATTAAATCACTAATTCATACTAATTAACCACCTAATCCTTAATTAGCTTAAACTAATCAACCCTAAGCATCATTAACTCCATAAGCAGAGTTTAGCAAGTAAACTCACCGGTTTAGTGATCCGATGAGTCCATGACATCGGCGACGCAAAGGTGAGCAACACTTGAGCCTGCGACAACACCAATGGAGGACTGAATGAGCTTGAAAACGGGCCTAACAGCTCACTGCTCAAGCTGTTGGACGGCTTTTGCTTGGGTTGAGAAGGGTTGGAACCAGTGGCTGAAACGGCTCGGGATGGGAGGTGTAGGCTGGTGCGGGGCTAGGCGGGTGACGGTGGCGGTTCCAGCGGCCTGGACGGTGGTCTGGTGAGCTGCAACGAGCTGGACAGAGGCTCGGGGAGCGGCGAGGAGTCGCAGAATGAGCGGAATAGCAGGGAGGCCTGGCTGGGCTCGCGGCTGGCACGACGGGCGAACGAGTGGCGTGCAGCGGCTCTAGTGGCTCCAAACGGTGGTTGACGGGCTAGGGGGGCTTGCTCTATTTTCCTCTGGTTTTCTAAGCTCAAAATGGACAACAATGGAGAAAGGTGGGCTGGATGAAGGAGAAGAAGACTGCTGAGGATAGAGGGGGGTCCCATTGCCTCAAAATTCTTCACTTCTATCCCCTTGGTGCTCAATGCATGCCCCCACCACTTTGGCTGTCATCCAGGGCCAAATTGCAGCTCTCAATCTTCCTCAACACACTTCCCAAATGGTCCAAAATGTTGTCTCCCCCTTGGCCTACGAATTTTGGGCACCTTCCCTTCCAATTCCATCAATTCCCCTTCAATTGTCCTCCAATTGGACTCAATTGAAGTTCCAAAAATTCAGCCAAGACGCCATCGTCCATCTCATGATTTCTCCTCATCAATTGAACCCACTTGAATCCCAAAAATATGATAAAAAACGGCATTCTAATTTTCCCTGTCCAAAATAACTATACTTTGAATTTTCACCAAAAATCCCGGTTTGCAGAAAAATTTTTGGAGGATGAATCGATGTTCCTAAAATGAATCGTGACATGACAGAACTTTCAATTTCTGAAATCGGGTTTAAAATTCACGGTTAATTTCAATCGGGCGCGATTTTGGCGTGACCTAACCTACCGGGTAGCTTTTAGGAATTTTTAGTGCAATTGACCCGTGATCGATTATTTTCGAGCCACATAATACATCTTCGACACATTGATGACTCTCGGTTGTCGTAAAAATCTCGACACAGGGTCCAGAAATGACAGAAAAATTGGTCTAGTGTCGTTCGATAGAAATTTTGCAATTAGGTGGAATCACCAGCACACTAATCACATACCTTTGTTGAATTGATCTATCTCTAGTCTCTGATCGATTTTGACAGTGCCGTAATGACTTTTGCAGATTAGCACGGTCGAGCAGTCGATTCCTAGTCGAATTCTCAAGTTCGTTGTGTTTAGATTCCTTAACGGCTTCACTTGATAGACTAGTTATCGCGTGAGTGATAAGTTTAGGGAAAAGAACTATAGGCGCGTCGATGAAAAACCCAACTTATTCAATCGAAAACAGAACTCGAAAATCAAGATGTCACGGAATAAGAATTGAAGAATTTAAATGTATTTCACAGCAACCCAGGTCGAAGCTTTGGACACCAGAATGAGAAACATGGAGCGTTCCTTAGATCATATGCAGTTCTATGTTCTTGTTGAACTGCCACCATAACACAGAGTTCCTTCTCCAGCTCCTACTCAAGCTCCCAATCTAGACACTGATCCAACCTAGCCATCCTCCTCCAAATAATCTTCTATGCCTACATTATTTTTCAAAGTTTGGACTGCTTTTGTCATTTAGTTTGTAATGTTTTTGGTGTGGTGTTTGCACTTGTTGGACTAACCTTCGTACTATGAGTTGCTTATGATATTATGTTTTATCTAGTATTTTCTTGTTTGTTGACAAAAAGGAGAAGAAGGTGGACCAGCAGAACTGAGGTTGTGAATTTCACTAATATTTTTTTTTTGTAGAATCTGGAGGACTTTGAGCATTGCAAAAGCTAAGGGGATTGGTTAAAATTTTCTTATCCCTTATCTTGATATAGAGTATTATTTATAAGAATTTCATTAAAATTCTTTCAACGCAAATATTCTTAGAGCTTAACTACACCTCAATTTTTAAAACAGGCTTTTTCAAGAGCTATTTAAATTTCATAATATCTTTTTAAAGTTCTATTTGTGCAAGTTTTGTCATCATAAAAAAATGGGGGAAATTGTTGAGAAAACATTCCTTAAGTGGTTTTGATGACTAACAAAACTTAGAGATTTTGTTTCTAATAAAAAGTATTTTAAGTGGAAAGTTTGATAGGATGTGATCAAATATTATCAATCGGAATTAGAGTCATGGCTTGATTATTTTCTTTCTTATACATTTTATTAATCAGATGGGAAGGAGTAAATCACCTGTGTAACGGCTAGTGGCAAATTAGCTTAATTCCTTGCTATATTTATAAGGAGTTTCAAAAGGAAAGTCTCGCAAATATTTTTATGAGATTCAACTTTCCTAGGATTTCTTTTAAAAGGCGAAACGCTCTTTCTATTTGTAAACCCTCGACTTTTTGGAAACCCGAACTGTTGTATGGGTGATAGAAATTATGAAAAATATCAATCTCGGTGATCCCGAAGCCATTAGATCTTCTTAACTAGATCCAGACCAATGGGTAGATTGGCTAGATAAGTCTTGTGACATCCTGACTTTTGACCTTGTACTGATTATATGAAATGGGCTTTTCATTGACACGCTTATAGTTTTTTTCTCTGAGTTGGCCACTCATGAGATAACTAATTTATTAGGTGAAGCCGTTAAGGAATATAAATGCGACTGACTTGAGAATTCGACCAGAAATCGATTGCTTGACCGTGCTAATCTGCAAGGGTCAATATAGCATCATTAAAATTAATTAGAGATTAGAGATCGTAGTAGGTTGATTAGACAGAGACATGTAATTAACTTGGGGTGATTCCACCTAATTGCAAAATTCTTATCGAACGACACTAAACCGATTTTTTTGTCGATTCTGTATCCTGTGCTCGTAATTGAAACCTTGAGATCTTTATGACAACTGAGAGTCGCCTATGTGTCGGAAATGCACAATGTGGATCGAAAATAATCGACCATGGGTCAATTGCGCTTAAAATTCCTAAAAGTTACTCAGTAGGTTAGGTTATGCTAAAATCGCGTTCGGTTAAAATTAATCACGAAATTGAATTTGGTTTCGGGAATTGGACGTTCGAGCATGTCACAATTCATTTATAGGATGTCGTCTCGTCTTTCGAAGAAATTTCGTCAAGTCCGGGACTTTTCGGAAAAATTGAATTTCAGACATTTCGGAAAAAAGAAAAGAATTTGGATGGGAGAGAAAATTGCCATTTTTGCTGTCCAAAAGTTGGTTATTTGTGGGAGTAATATGCAAGAAAGTATTAGGGGACTAAGCATTGATGAGTTGAATATTTTTGTTTGACTTTCCCCCCCACTCTCTTCAGCTTCTCTCGCATGCCAAGCAGCTGATCCCCTCCTTTGTGACTTCTGCTTCTTTCTTTCATTTCCCTCCTGCATGATTTGTTTTCCCTCTTCACCTCACGCAACTTCACTAGCCCACTTTCCCCTCTGCCCTTGTCGCATGCCATCTCCATTTCACTGCCCCAGCTTCCACCGATCGTCCTAACTCCTCCTCGCGTCATCACCCCCACCAAGTCAACCCCAGTAGCACCTCTTGAGGCTGACTCCACCACGCGACTTCACCATTCCTATCCCAAGAGTGATGCCACCTCTCGAAGCTGCTCCTTTGCTGTTTCTCCTTACGCACGGCCACCAGTTTGCCCGGTCATTCCAGTCACGGCCTGCGACCAACCCCTCGACCGGCCGCCATCCTCGCGCCAAGTCTAGCTCAGTTGAGCCCAACCGCGAGCCACCAAAGCCAGCTTGGCCCAAAACCAGAACCGAGCAACCCAAGGCAAGATCGAAACTCACAGCTTGAGCTGTGAGCTTTGTGGGCCATTTCCGGGCCTTTTCGAACTTCCTCGGGTTTTGCCGTAGGCCCGAGTCTCGCTTGCCTGTGCGTCGCCGTCGCTGTGAACTCATTGGCTCATTAAACCGGTGAGTTTACTTTCTAAACTCAACTTGTGGAGTTAATTATGCTTAGATGAGGATTAGTTTAGACTAAGATTGGATTAGGAGAAATGGTTAGTGTAATTAGTCAATTAGTTAGTTAATTAGATCAATTAAGTTGTTAGATTAGTTTAGTTAGAGGTTAATTAGATTATGTGATTTAGTTAGCTTAGTAGATTATTTAATTAAGTACATTTAGGTGGTTAGATTAGTATATATAGCTTAATTAGTGGTTTATTTAATTATTTTGTATTTATTTAATTATTTTGTAATTTATTTAATTATTTATTTATTCCGGAAATTATATCGAGATAGCCAATTGTTAGAATTTCGTGCTGATCGTCGTGGTGCAGTTAGTTTGTGCAATTGAGTGCTAATTTGTGCAATTTGATGTTGAGTGTTAATTTTGAATCTATTTCAAAAATTTGGGATTTTGGTATTTAATTAGAAAAATACTGAGTGTCGGTTTTTGATGCCGAAAATGTTTTTAGTACTATATAAAGTCATGGAATTTTAAAATGATGGGATATTACGCTTTATGGTTTGATTTGACCGTGTGTCCACGCACACCTATTTTACTAGGTGGTTTTTTTTTTTTTTTGGTGACCTAGGAACCGCCATATAGCCGGAAGCCAGCGACGTAAACCTGGGGCAACCCACAGGGACCCACCTCTTATGGGCCACAGGTGAGTCGCACAATGGGGAAGAGAAGTTTTGAACCCCTTCCCTGTCGGTTGAGGGGCGAAGCGCGAACCATCTCGTCCACCGCGGAGTGGGTATTAAGAAAATAGGCCTAGTAAAGCACGATGTCCTTGGCCGAGAGTAGATGTGTGTGTGAACGCTATGAGAACCCATCACCCGATGTGCGTCGGGTGAGCGATGCTCCTATATGGAATGCCCTTGACAACGGATGCCGGTCTTAGTGGAGGCTGGACCGATGCTCCTATGTGGAATGCCGTCTAGAGGTAGACGTTGCCATGCTCGACGAAGCGGGACGACGCCTGGCTATGTCGGATGATCGCTGACTGTTGAGTCGGTCGTGCCCCTTGGGCTGTAATTAATTGGATCGCTTGACTGAGTGAGATGACCACGCTTGATTATGGGAAAATATTGTGTGGCACGGAATGAGACGTGTAATAATGATTTGGCCTTATAATTGGGACCCTTGTGATTGACTGGTATATGAGTTGAAGCGTTCTAATTATTGATTGCATTTACAGTATGCATATACAATATAGGCTGTACTAACGTGCAAAGAGGTGTTGAGGCAAGGTGAGTCTCATTTGATGTGTGCTTAGGCTGCTTCTAGGTGTATTATCTTCCTAATCGGGGTTTAAGGTGTAGACTCTTTGAGATTTTTATTTCATCCATTGTGGGTTACCAATTTTAGAGTCGTAGCATGGAGGATCCAGAGCCCGAGGCTGAAGGGTCCATAGTGTAGATGGCTTAGAGGTTTCTTTTTGAGTCAGACCCTTTGTGTATAAACCAGATGTGTTTATAAAGTGTGTTGTGTTTAAATCAGTTGTCCTACTTTTCTATCCCATGTTAATTGTTGTTTGGAGATTGTTTATTTTGCTTCCGCATGTGCATGAATCGTTTTGGGTCAGCGATGCGTCTTGGGAATATTGCAATTTGATCGACCACCAAGGGATGTACGCGGGCTCGAGGTTCGAGGCGTGACAAGTCTTCTTGGAGATATGTCTGATGGTCAGCTTGGATTATGAGGAATATAAAGGGAGACTTTGAAGCTGAAGGAAATAGCGCATTCACGAGATTTGGAGCTTTTAATTCTAAGAGTCTGAAAAGTGTTTGTAATCTTATATATTTGTCTTTGCTAAGTGATACTATGTAACCCTTAGAGGTTGAGAGTGTGAGGAGTTGTTCACACAAACTTGAGTACTTACAGCTTAGGACTTGTAACCTTAGATCAGTTCTTACTAGTAAATTCCAGCCAATAGGCTTTAGCACGAGAGAGTGGATGTAGGCTTGCAAAAGTTGACCACTATAAACTTTTGTATGCAATTGTCTATCCCTTACTCTTTTTATTAATTGTGTTAGAATTGTACATCAATAAGATTTGACCACTTAATCAAATGTTGTCTCGTTGCATTATTTATTTGAATTATTGCATTCCCGCAAAATCATTTATTCATGCCCCACTAGGTGGTAGCTATAGCCATTACATGCTTTTGCTTGACTCGTGAATGCTGAAGCAGGTGAAGATGTAAAAGCTCATGGTGGGCCAGTCGCAAGGGCTCTGTTTTAGTCCAAAAGGACGTGCAAAGAAGACCGTCTCTCATCTGCTCTGACCTTTCTCTCCCTTGACTTTATGACTGCTCTGATAATTAGAACTGGAAGGCAAACTTAACAATGCAACGTGGTCAATCCGAACGTATAAAGTAAAACTGTGTTTGATCGTCCAGATTCGCATTGAAATATGACAGGATATAGTAAGATTAGAACCGTAGAAAATCTTTTGATATATTTGATGCAATCAAAGATAGGATTAAAAGTTTTTTGTCTTTTGAAAATAAGATTAAAAAGCTTTGAAAATTCTTCTGTCATTTAAAAATCTCGTCAATTCATTTATGCCAAGTTGCCGACCTCTTTGACTGGCTTCTCGTGACGACTCAGACCCTCTAGACCACCCGATCCTGAGCTCTCAGTCTCAATAGCTTTGATCAACTAGAGGGCCCTGCCATTTCCCAAATTCGAACCCGGTTCCCGACAAGTAACCTGGGACGTCAATTGTAGTTTTATCTCGTGGCTCAACAAGCAACTTTTGAAGTTGGTCATCCACATCAGCTTCGCGAACATCACGATCCTTAGAAGACACGACTTCACGAAGATCTAGTTTTGCCTTTTTAGCAGCGAGAGGCGCTTCTTGAATGTAAATTACTGAGGGTATCGATAAGGTAAATTACTGATGAAAGGCAACTTTGTGCGGTCACAGAAGGTTGTATAAGGTACCTATTAGATTTGACGATTTAGCATGCATCGTAGATTTATCGAATGATTCCCCCCCAAAAAAGAAAAAGAAAAAAGCATCCGTTATTTATGTGTTTCTTGTTCAGGGGATTAATAGAAATTGATGGTACTTTCACCGATCAGAGGGGACAGGGAATTCATTAGAACACCTTTTGAGGTGAGCAGTATGATAATGGATGGTGCCTTGTTTCGCTTTCGGCCTTATGGTTGGTACTAGTAGAAGTTCTTTCCAACTCAATCTTCAATTATTGGGTACAAACAAAATCATTCTTTTAGACATGATTTATTCGTACTTTTGGCTTGATTAATCCAATGAGAAAATTATCCAATTAGTCCAAAATCTATGTAATAGATGTCAATTCATTTTCAATTTTTTAATTTTGTCAAATTAATTATAAACCATTGTGTGAAGTTTCAATGTAGTTCTTCTAACAAATTTCTATTGGGAATTATTGACATGGCAGTGTGTCGTGTGATATAGCCAAAGATGACTGGACCATCATGTCAGCAATTTCCAAATTGAAAAAACTACATTGAAATTTTGTGCCAAAATTTATGACTAAATTCGCAAAATTGAAAGTTTAACTTTGGATTGGCATTTATATGATAGGTTTAGAATTGATTGGATAATTTTCTTTAAACCCAATAAATACATATGAGTGGTCTTGTCTGTGTACATCGGATGACTCCATCCGTTGAGTGATGGACGTAAGACATTGTCACTTAAACATGTAATCTATTGTCTTCTCTGACCTAACACTAAACCATTTAACTAAACCCCACTTTGAGGTTAATCACCCAAAGAGTTTTACTCTTTTGCAATCTAGATAAAACCACGCTTATATAAGTAACTGTAGATCACAGCCAGAAGACCGTATTATGTTCTCTTTTCTCTCCTCTCTCTCTACCCCACCCGGAGCAGCGGCGATGGCGTTAGAGGTGGTGGCAACGGTGTGGACGATTGAGTGGATGGAGAGAGAATGTGTGATATGGAGAGACTAGATTTTAGCTGAAGTCGCATGTTGCTGGTGAAAAGAACTCAGAGATGATGGCATTTAAGCTGCACGCGTTTCCCTATCGTCGGTAATACTATGATGCACAATGGCTTCTTGATCCGATGTAGCGTAGGTCGCCTTTGGATTTTTCGAACGATCAAACTATCTACTTCGGTTGGATCTCAAAGACACAACGATAACATGACTGTTAATGCGCAAAAGGGCACGCCGGATGCTCTGGCTGAGGATATGGCCCAATCCACCATGGGCCGAACGCCTGAAAGCACAGGAGTAAAAGCACGGCAAACCTCCTGAGATGGTCCTAGCGACACTCTCGATACTCAAGTCGAATGTGTACTTACTAAAAGTGGGTTCATTACAAACTTGCATGATAACGGTAAAGAGATGAGTTTCGGGCATACCTTGGACCCTCGGACAGGGGTCCCCTAAACGACAAGGCCTTAGCCTCATGTCGGTGGGCCGAGCTTCCCTTGTTCTCTGGTTTAAATGGCCTGACTTGGCAGGCCAACCGTCGGCATTAACGCCGAAACAAACATAAATAGTGGACAACTTCCCGTTCGCCCTTGGCCTTGGGATTTGCACTTGGAGGTGGAAGAAAGGTAACATTGTAGCATGCATTAAATATACTAAAATCGATTCCCATTTCGTTCTCTCAGCCCCATATTCTTTCTTTGATGGATGAAAGCAACATTTATCGATTTTGACGTGATAGATCTTCGAGTATCTTCACGGCATCTCGATCCGTTGCGATTGATGGTATATATGATGATTTGAAGAATGTAAAGAAGACGACTAAACTTAGTTCGATTGCGATCTATGATGATTAGTCCACATGGATATGTCGGTTGCTTTTGGCTTTCAATATTTTTGTCCACATCCATCTCTTCGTGTAATCCCTTTTTTGTGGGTCATGGAGTTCGTATCCAGCCCTTCACTATAGTAATTCTCTTTTTGAATTACATTTCACTTTATATATAATTTGCCCGTTTTCGAACGGTTTAAATTTTAGGAAAGAAGTTACTTGCCTAATGAGGAGAAAAGAAAAATAAAGTAAAATTAATAAATAAATAAAATAGAGGCTTCCATCCCACCTTAGAAAAATGTATGGACCATCTCCATTGGGACACAGCCACATAGGTGCAATTATTAGGTTAGGCTACACATTTCTCACGTCGGCGCATAAAGTGATAAGGGAGACCGTACGACCTTTCTACTTAATTGCCCATATGCAGCCTCTCATGTCCGCCAATATATTTATTTAGTAAATCAATTTTAATATATCTTATATGGTTTATGCGAGAAATATATTTAGGGCTTTTTGTATACCTTCTGTAATTTCACACATCTCCTAGGATTGTGCATATCATTGATTGATCCTTATATATTTTAATTGACATTGTAATGTTTTGTTATTTTAGATAGTCATCTCGTAAAGTCCGTAAATAAGGTAATATATTCATCATTGTTGAATATATATAGAAATTACACAATTTGTTCCACTTTATTCTTATCTTGGTATTAGAGCACTTCTTGTTTGAGGAAGCGCCCATTGAGTTTTTTATACAGTGGCCATAGCAACATTACACTAGTCGGGTCAATGTCTATTTTCCACCATTGTTCCAACAAGTTCTGGTTGCTTCTTTTGAAAAACCAATACCACCATCAGACCAGCTAGATCCTGAAATTTCCCCTCACCGCCACCGCATGTGCTCTCACACGCCACTACGAGTGGGATTCATGCGTCCTCATTCGCCAGAACCATCTGCATGTGTATTGCTAACGCCACCATTATGTTGATGTTGAGCTAACAGTCTGTGAGCTTCAAATTCGTAGCTGGACACATCAGCCGGTTCCTATGTACAAACTGAATTGACTCAGACTAAACATTTCTCAGCCTTTGTAGACTGAACTGGCTCAGCCGCCGGACAGATTCTCTTGGTTTTCGGTTGTTTTGATCACTTTTCGATCGGTTCTTGAACCGTACCGTTTCTTATGGTACTTCAGCGTGATGAGTCCATTTTCGGCCTTCTTTTCTTCGTATCTGTCCTCCAGGATGCTGGTTTCTTTATATCTCTTCATTGACTTTATTGATTTTCATTGATAAAGTGCACTCGATCATTTGGAAGTTTTAGTACGCATTCATAACATTTTAAATAGACCAAACTATATATATGGGCTCCATAAATATCTAATTTTTGAATTTAGCATTACTGATGACCATTTAGACTTGGGCATTACGTCACTGATGATATTTGTATGTGTGACATCCCGATTTTCTAATTCTATTTTCAATAAATTGAGACGGGCATTTCGTTGGCACGCATATAGTTCTTTTCCCTAAATTGATCACTCATGGGATAACTAGTTTATCAGGTGAAGCCGTTAAGAAATTCTAATGCATCGGACTCGAGAATTTGACCAGGAAACAATCTTTCGACTGAGTTAATCTGCAAGGGTCATTATAGCACAGTTAAAAAAATCGATTAGAGATCGGAAATAGGTCGACTCGACAGAGGCATGTGATCGAGTGTGGGTGATTCCACCAGATTGCACAACTCTTGTTGATTGGCACTGGACTGGCTTTCCTGTCATTTGGGTACCCTGTGTCCATGTTTGAAACCTTGAGATTATCCCGACAACTGAGAGTCGCCAATGTGTCAAAGATGTATATTGTGGCTTGAATTGAACGACCACAAGTCAAATGCATGAAAATTTCTAAAAAGCTGCCCGGTAGATTAGGATGCGCTAGTATCGTGCCAAAGTGAAATTAACCGTGAAATTGAGATCGAATTCAGAAATTGGAAGTCATGGTGTGTCACAAATCATTTTAGGATCATTGACTTGTCTTCGGAAGATTTTTCATGCGATAAGAGTTTTTCAGCAAAATAATCAAAGCATGGCTAATTTGGTTTGGAAAATTGGTAGGCCCGCTTTTGGCTGTATTTTTGAGATCAAGATGGTTCTATGGTTAAGTGATTATGTGAATTGAAGTGTGGTGACACTGGATTAATTTTATGGACTTCAATTGATTCAATTGGAAGGAAATTGAATGAATTGTGTTGTACAAGATTTTGGAGAATTCATGCCCCGGCGGAAAATGAAATTGGACCCATTGGAATAAGGTTGTGAGGGATTGGAGATAGTGGAGTGTGACATCATCAAGTGATGTTATGGTGGGGCTTGTGCGGCTAGGATCTTGACAAGTGGAGGGTGGAGATTGGCTCTTGAAAAGGTGGGATTTCACCATCACCAATCAACATCATCTTCAAGCTTGGGAAGAGAGAGAGAGAGGGGGGGAGGAGCTGCTCGTACGACCAGTTGACCGGACGCCCCCTTCGCCGCTCGACATCGCCAGCTTCGCTGGAGAAGCTCGTTGCCACCGTCGTCCGTGCGCGTCGCCCGCGCACCATGCTCGCTTGCCGTCGTCCCGCTCGCCTCTCCGCTCCGCCTCAGCTTGCGTCTCCAGCCTTCGTTCGCCGTTTAGCAGCCGTTGTTCCGAATTGCCGCCGTCACCGGGATCACTGGAGACCCGCCGGAGCCGCCGCCTCAACTCGCCTGATCAGCCGTTGCCTTCTGCTGGTCCTCCTTCGCCTGACCAGCCGCCGCCTCCCCCTCCATCGACCTCAACCAGCAACAAGCAAAAATGGGTATTCTAGCTCGGTTTTGGCTCGTTTCGGTCGGCTTCCCGACTCCGGATGTTTGGCCCGCTTTAAAGAAAGTTGTTCCCGTCGGGGTCCCCGTCGTTTTGGTTCGCTCGGCTCGCTAATCGGGTGAGTTTAACTCACTAAATCTTGATTAGAGGGTTAATGATGCCCTAAGTATGCTTAGTCTAAGTTAAGTAAGTTTAGGTGGTTAGTTTAGTTTATTTAATTGTGGTTTAGATTAAGAGGTTTGTTTAATTTAAAACATGTTTAATTAAGGCTAAGAGAGTTTATTTAATAATAAACCTTGATGGGACATAAAATGATTTTATTTTTGATTTACTTAAATGTTTTGAAATTCTGGAATTTTTAATAATATATTATATTACGAAATTATTAAAATATTATTATGTAAAAAAAACTAAAAAAAATTATTTCTGACCTCAATTGCTCAAAATTTCGTGCCGATCGCTGCTGTTTATTCCGATTTTGAAATTGATGGTTGGATATTATAAATTGAGTGTGGATTGTGAAAAATATGGATATTATTATTTAATTAATTTTCGGAATAAATTTAATTATTTAATAAATTCCAAAAATTATTTCGGGACCCTAAATTCTCATAATTTTGCGCTGATCGCTTCTGTGTATTCAAATTATGAATTTGATGATTGGATAATGTAAATTGAGTGTTGATTGTGAAAATTATGGATTTTATTTAGAAAATTCCAAGTTTCGGGTTTGGCACCGAAATTGGATTTTTAAGGATTAATATTGTAATGAGAGTATTTGAGTGAAATGTAAAGTATTCGGGGGTCAGTATTGAATTATTGTGTGCTGGTTGAAGGACTTGGTCGCAGTAGTGGCTACACCAACTTGACCTTTAATCCTTTAGAAATGCCATCAATAGAGTGACGTGGCTCGGGTCGCAGTAGTGGCTACGCCAACCGAACATTTATTCCTTTAGAAATGCCGTCAACAGAGTGATGTGGCTTGGGTCGCAGTAAAGGCTAGGCCAACTAGACCCATGCTCCTTCAGGAATGTCGTTGACGTGGTGACGAAGTCGCGCTCCAAGGGGGGGAGGCGATGCCTGGCTATATGTCAGTAGATAGCCGAACTGCGAGTAGGCTATGCCCTTGTGTGGCAGTGAATAATAATTGGAACGCTTGCTGTGATTGTGAATTATGTGAGATTAATGTGTTCTAATGAGTTAAGTTCTTGATACTACCTGTGATTGAGTGTTATGAATTTTACTAACTTGCAGGAAGGAAATAAGATGAGGTAAGTCTTCTGTATTGTGTGGCTAGATCACTCTTGGGTGTATTTTCTTTCTAATAGGGGTTTAGGGGGTTGAACTTGTTGAGACAATGTCTCATCCCGGTTGTGGGATTACAATTTCAGGTCCCTGGTGGATGGAGCGGTCGGATAACTTTGGTTGGCTTTGAGGAGTTGCAGAGGTGAAGTCATAAGGATTGAAGAATGTGTCCGACTTGTAGGTGGTAAGACAGTTCATTTTTAAGAGCTGGTCTTTTTGTAAACTTTTGGTTGTATGCCTTCATTTGTAACTCCGTTGAATTATGAAAGTGTTATGTTGTGGTTTTGCTTCCTACTTTTCTATCCCGTATTTCATTGTCAGGGGTTCTATAATACGTTCTGCTTACGCAATAATAAATGAATGGGGTCGGCGACACTACTTGGGAATGTCGCATTTGCATGACCATGGTGGGATGTTGGCACGCTCGAGGTTCGGGGCGTGACAATATGTGTACTAACATTACTAATTAAACTTGATATTGGCTAACAGTGAGAGGCATGATCCTTTGTGTTTCTCGATTGGATGTTTTAATATTATTCCATTCCTAAGGAAGTTTTCGTAGAAACTTGTTTTCTTTCTCTTCAGAAGAGATTGGCTTCCTTAGACAATTGAGTCCATTAATAATATTAGCGAACCTATTGAACATCTCCAAATGACCGTTTCATCAAAATTCATTTTGAAGGATTCACATCTTCCAAGGAGAATGTTTGTCATGGTTTTCTTCACTATATCAGTTCCTTCAAAGGTTAGTTAAAGTCTGTCCCATATCTCTTTTGTGGTTTCACATGAAGAGACATGATTATATTTAACAGGAGATGATGCACAGTAAAGGGAATGAAGACTTTTAGAATTAAAAGATTCTCTTTTGGCCAACTCCTTTGGATTGATTGTAGCTGTTAGGGTCATTTGCTTCTCCTATACTAGAGACGTAGGTGTAGCAATTGCTCTGGTTGTAACGTTCAATCCATTTCACACAACATCTCACATTAAAGGATTTGTGAATATGATGAAAGCCTTCATTTTGTTCTTCCATACACCGTAATCCTTCCCCTCAAAGAAAGGAGGTCCGGTGTTAATTGGTTCTTCAACAATACCAGGTCCAAGCATGCTCGCCATAATAGATTGTCAACTTAGGAAGTGAATGCTTCAAAATAATGAGCACCAAGCCTTGATACTGGTTGAGATTGGCTAACATTATAACTCATAGGGCGTGAATAAGTGATCTTAAGGAACTTGACTAAATATTATGGAATTAGAATCATCAAGTTTAGTATAAGCGTAATCGGATAAAAACAATTTGTTGATATAAGTAGAATTTGGCTATAGCAAGTAGTGCAATGCACTTCTATCATGTGATAAATGAATATGAGCAACAAGGTAGAGAAGGTTACACACAAAGCTTTATAGTGGTTTAGCTTAGTGTAGGCTTACGTCCATTCTTCCATACTAACAGCCTATGCTAGATTCTACTAGTGAATTTGTAATATCCAAAAATTGGACCCTATTTTGGTCATGGAAAGTAGTCTAGGGATCGGTACGTTGATAATGGGGGTCGGCCATTGACTGATCTAAGGATTGGTCATGGACTTATTAGCCCGATTGGGAAAGGTGACTACGGATCAACCATGATTCGATTGAAGGATTGGCCACGGGATCGGCAGTGGATTGATCTAGCCATCACGTAGTCAATTAAAGTTATTCGACCATGGATCGGTCAATCGACCATGAGGATCGGTCGTGGGACAATCATGTACCGTCACGGATCGATCAGTGGACGGTTATGGATTGACTTCCCACGATCATATGTCGATTGCAGGTGATTCTGCATGATTGTTGTATCAGTCGCGAACAACCATGTACCAATTATGTGCGACTATGTATTGGGTTGGATCGATTAAATTCACGTGATCACATGACAATCGATGATTGATCATAGATCGACTATACTCGAACATGGATCAGTCACGAACCTTCTGTGGATCATTTGCCAAGGGGTCATGGATCAGCCATGGACCCAATCTTAGGCCAGTTAGTTGTGCCATGAACTAACTTCGAGTCTGGCCTATTCTAGGCACACGTTGGTCTAGACCACCGACCTAATTATGCTAATCAAGCTTAGTTACATCCAGCCTTGTTCGATCGTGAATTAGTCACAAACCTCGATTCGAATAGGGTAGTTGGTCGTGGATGAACGCGAAAAACTTTCATCCAATAATGATGGCGCTTACATTGGCTCTCTATTCATGCTTGCCATTATATTCTTTGGACACTAGTGGAGCCTGTCGCGACCCGATCTCGCCGCCCCTTCGAAAAAGTATCCAAGGTGGGAAAGGTCAGGTTTAGGGGTACTTTGATCACGAGAGTTTTCTCACGAGATCGCGAGCTCTCCCAAGCTCATACCCCGCGCGACAGCGGATTTATTTATACGATCTAGGTATTTAACAACCTAAAAATAGACAGGAGTCGCCACTAGCCTCATTTTGGGGGTCGGCTAGAAACCCAATCGAGGGTCGGGAGTGTTCCCTCGATTCCTACGCAACCAGATATCTAGGTTCGGGGACTTGGGTTACGCTAATATTGCTATTAGCGCCCTTTCGGTACCTAAACAGTATGTTGTGTTTTTCCTAACATGTTCATGCATTTCTTTTTATATTTTCAGGATCGTCAATTCTATACTAAATGATCATGCGTGGTGAATTACTTTCATGCTATTCTATTTCTAAAAAAATAAAAAGGAAAACAACCAATGAAATTGAAATTGCAAGACATGAAGTAAACAATCAAGAGAAAGCAATAAACCTAAACATACATTTCTAGAGAATATAAAAGAGAAAACACAATTAAGAAAAAAGAGGGAAAAAGGGAAAACCCGCAACTCGTCGGGTTTTATACAACACAAGGAACCCGAGACATATGTCGGGAGAGAAACGAATATTACAGAATAACAGTCGGAGTGGACATCGACCTCCACCATCTTCACTTCTTCTCCACTTTTTGGATCCTATTCTAAACCTAATCTAGGAAAAAAGGATCCCTTGCCTCATCTTATATGACTAAGACAACGCATAGAAATCATTATTATAACGAATAGACGTAAGCATCAGACATGAAAATGAATCTAGCAAATTCAAGTCGCAAACAGGGCAAAATACAATGCATGTTTAAAGGTTCGTAAGACCACCCAGACAATGTACACAAATGTGAAACTTGCACATGACATAAGGTTGAATGCGAAAAAGGTTTGGGTAAATATTTAACCCTAAATCAGAATGCAAAGAAGTCACACAAGTCATTAACATTGCAAAGTGACTTAGAACTAAGGATGTCATGCATGACAAATTTAAATTGCAATTAGCCAAATGGGTGCATGATATTCACATCAAACAAGATTCAAATATGATATGCCATGCATTAATGCGAAACTTGTAACACGTGTTTCAAATGTCAAGAAGACAATGAGGCACAAGTTTCATGCAGACAACTTCGTCAAAAAATCATCATAGAAATCATAGCACGAATGAGAATCAGTCTAATCTATCCTCTGAATTTCCAGAATCAAACATTGATATGGTAACATTCATTAGGCAGGGCAAACGATAGTCAAATTGCACATATAATATGTCTATGGAAAGCTTGAGAAGTCTATTACAAATCTCTAGAATACATTAGGTCCTAATAACATCATCTACCAGCTCATTCCAAGGACCGAAGCATATCAGTCAAAACAGGCATACGAATTTCCACATCAGAGCAGAAAACAACAATTTTCCAGAATTTCTTCCTAACTTTTAAAGAAGATTTCACATGGCTAATGATATCGGATCAGGGTGTATTATAACTCGTTGGAAAGCTAGTCGAACCATCTTCAACTCTCATGAAGGCATTAAACACAGAAAACCACAGCAACCAACTCGTATCAGGTCATTTGTACAAAAAGGTCATCCAAAACAGAGAACCAACCAGAACAGCAAAATTTCAAACAAAGTCAGGGATATTCTAGACATATTCGACCTGGGTAAATGATCTTCAATTATCACGAAATTTTTATTTGATATAGATTGGAACCTAATGAACAACTTTCATTTAGGCATCAACTTTAGAATCTAATCACAAAAAATCACGTGAAAATGGCAAACAGCGCAGGTCATTAAAGGCATGAAAACAGAACACTCAATCATTTACAAATTGTAGCTCCGAATTTCTAGAGAATGCAAATGATCACAATCAACATATTGATCATCTATTATCCATTGCGACATCTATAATCCATGATTTCAGCATGCAATCAGAATTGTGACAGAGCACGCGAGACTGCAAATTGTGATTGTTTGATGACAAATTGCCATGAAATTGAAGCCATATATTCTCACAAACACGTATGAGTTTACTTGATCAAAATGACATCAATCCATAATCAAACTAACCTCAAGTTGGAATCAAATGCACACCCAATCATGGGATATCAAGACATGGTCAGCATTTAGTATATGTAAGCTCGTAACTACTACAATTGCAAAATTGCCAAGAACAGCCGAGGGCAATCCCAACATCATCATTTGCTTAAAAAGCATTCAAACACAATATGAATGGCAAACTAAATCAAAAGTTATGATCATTAAAATCTGCTGCCAGAGTATCTACATCAGGAAAGGTCAGATGCAAAAGGGGCAGCAACCTTTTTCTGTTTACCTATGTATGTCACATAGAGAACCATGTATTGCTAACTAAAAAAAAAACTCATGGAGTTCACCATCATGATCAGCATGTTATTACTCGATATTTGTGACGTGCCATACCATGGGCAAAGCAAACAGTTCAAGAGAGCATATATATGAGGCAGCACAGAGAATTGTTCTGTCGACTGATTTCTGATGATTCTTCTAAATGTTGGTATAGGAGATACAAATAGGCCAATAGCGAAGATGTTATCCAATCGAACCAAAGACAAGGCCGAGAGAAAAAATGCGACAGATCATGACAAGATAAAGCGATCGAGCCACAGAGAACAATCCAAGAGAGAAATAGAGAGAAAAAGAAATTAAACTACAATAGAGCAAAAATATACTCAAAACAGAACCTCCACTCACAGACTTTTTTTTTTTGTCATTTATCAGCAGAGCACTTCTCAACAGATCGTTTCACAAGTTGCATATATCTTGACATATGTAACTAGATACACCACAGAAGACAACTAACGGCGAAAACGAAAAGGGACAGATCAAGCATGTCAAGAACGTCGATTCACGTAGAACTAGAGAGGGTGATCAGTTCACTCACCAGTCCGTACCGCCGGGAAGGGAGATCACTGAACCGCGATGAGTAATCGGGCAAACGGAACAAAGAAACGATCGGAAGCCGTTGTCGACACCGCCGTCGCTGCCACCGTCACTTTCGCTGCTGTCACAGGGGAGTTATCTAATCTGCAAACCGAGCGGATCGCGCGAATCTGAGCCTTCCGTCGCCGCCGATGCTGTCGACACGAATCTGACCCTTGCACCCCGAGGTCATTCGACCGGCCGTTCCAGAGAATCAGATCCGGTGCGTGATAGAGCGATCGAGAGGGAGAGACTGGTTCTCTGGTTTCCGTCGGAGATCCGGGAGAACCTTAAAAGAACAAGTCCGATCGAGGACCAGAACCTTCGATCGGCAGAACTCCCGATGGAAGAAAGGAAAGCTGATCGTAAACGGAGATTAACTCCGGATCTCAGCGCCAAGGATGACAGACCGAAGCAATGGTGGAGACGGAGGATGCTACGGTCGGTGACCGGATTACGGCAGCGGCGGTGCGCGAATCCAATCTCCGCCGCAATGGGAAGAGCTTGAAGATTTGGGATCGGAGTCGAATACAGAGAAAGAGAAAAAAACTTCCCGATAGAGGACCTTCGATCTAGGGTTTTTTTTTCGTGCCCCTGGAGGAGAAGTCCCAGCGATCAGAGGAGTCCGTTTTAGGAAGAGCTGAGAGAGAGGAGGTAGTTACAGCCGAGGAGAGGGAGAGAATTCCCAGAGAGAAAAAGCCAGAGAGAGAGACCCCTCCGAGATCGTGATGGAGAAAGAGCGGGAGAAAAAATCCTCCCCGCGCCAAAAAAAAGAGCGAGCCTTTATCTATTTTTTTTTAGCGTTTTTTTCCTTTTTTTTTTTTTCTTTTTGTTTCTTTTTGTTTCTTTTTTTCTCTACATTTTTTTTTAACGTTTTCATTCTTTTTCATTCATTTTTTTGGCTCTTTATTTTTTATATATTTTCTTGCAAAATGAATGTTTAAAATGTCGACAAAAAATCGGGTGTCAACAGATGATGACTCACATGCCCAAGTGCCAACGTGGGGGCTTAACTTGGAGAACAAGTAGTTCAAGCTTCTTGATGATTGAGACTAAGCAATTAATGAAGAGAGGTATGACTCATGAGTTTAGGTGGCCAAGAAGAGATTTGGTAATGATTGACAACGGATTTGGCTTCGAGAGCAAGTTAGGCAAGAAACATATGACAAAATTCTCAACCCCATGATGACCATATCTTGAGCATTTAATGAGAGGTTGAATTGTTCACTTAGGCGGCATGCGAAGAATAGGATAATAATGGATAGAAGATTGGCTTGGAGAGCAAGTTAAACTTAGTTATCACTATATGATGACTCGTGAGCGAAGTGGACCAATAAAAAGAGAACACAAGGTGTCCATAACCATTCCCTAGGAATGATAGCGCATTGCATCTTCAAAATAGGCTTGCTACAAGAAGGGATCTCATTGGACCATGTGTAAAGGCCATTTAATGAGGGTTGGCCTATAAATAGAAGAACCACCCTTTAATTTACAAAACCTTGGCTCACTTTCTCCTCTCCTATCCTCGTGCTCGCCCCTTTCTTGTCACGCTTTGGATCCTCAAGCGTGCGCACATTCCTTGGTGGTCAATGAAATTGCGACGTCCCAAGATGCGTCGCCGACCCATTCATTTTATTGGACATACGGTAGCGAATAAACAAAACCCCTGACAACAAACAGCATAGGATAGGAAAGCAGGACAATCACATCAAACCAAAACACTTTTATAAACAAGTTGAGTTTATAAACGAAGGTCTACCAAAGATCGACTTTCCAAAAAGGAACTATCCTACAACTTACTAGTTGGACACGTTCACCGATCCTTTGGACCCCACCGGCTCTGGGGGCATTGGGTCCTCCACAGTACCATTAGGAGGGTTAGTTGCACTCTCGCCAAAAGCAGCATTGACAACCACAGCGAGGATCTCAAAACCCTAGAGGGGACCCACTATGTACCCATTGAGTCCATGGTGGAACCACGCCCTGAATCGATGAGGTACTCTCTTAGGTCAGCCCTCATTGACCTAGAGGGCGGTCACAACTAACTCATAGACCCAATGACTACTAGGGACATGGACGTCTATACCCTGCTCAATAATAGCTCACGGCTGCCCAAAACGTTCTGGAGGAACTGCCATCTAAAGACTTGAAAAGATTGAGCCCACGACGACGTGAGACAATGTCTCAACAAGTTCATTCCTTAAACTCCGACTAGGAAGGAAATACGCCTAGGCGCTATCTAACACATAGTCACACAATCACAGAGACTTACCTCATCTCAGATCTTTCCTACATGTCAGTACTATTCATATCACATACATAAACAATATTTATATTTAGTCAATTGGAACACCGCAATTCATCTCTCAAACAACCACAGGGGTGTCGATTATAGGGCCAAATCGTTATGATATGTCCCATTCTGTGCCACACAATTTTGTCCCATAGTTTGACGCGTTAATTTCACTCAATATGCGTTCCAATTATTAATCACAGCCACACACAGGCATGGCCTACTCGACATTTGGCGGTCTTTTGGCGTAACCAGGCATTGTCTCGCCCCATCGAGCATGTCAACGTCACTACGTCGATGGCATTCCACAAGGGAGCATCGATTGAGCCTCTACTGCGGCCGGCATCCACTGATAAGGCATCCCATATAGGGGCATGTCCAGCTTAACAACCCGGGATGGGTTCTCATAACCATTCATGCGCTCATCCAATTCCCGACCAAGATATCGTGCTTTGCACTCAAATTCCCAATTAAAATAACGCACTTGGCCCATTTTCTTCGTATTAAAAACACACAGTAAAAATAATCATGTGTGGGTATAAGGTTGATTTGAATCAGAAAAACTAATATCATCCCTTTTAAATTCCCACTGTTTAATATAGTCTTTAAAATCATTTTCGGTGTCAAAACCCGACACCTGGTAATTTCTAAATAATTACCAAAATTTTCAAATTTTGAATTAAATACTCAAAATTACAATCACCACTCAATTTGCACAATTTAACACTCAATTGCATAAATTAAGCAAATCATTACAATCAGCACGAAATTCCGGTCATTGACTATCCCGGTCTAATTTTTGGAAAGTAATAAATAATTAAATAAATACAACAATTAATTAAATAATGCAAATTCACTGCAATAAATATTAACTTAGGCCGGAAATGCTAATCTAATGACCTAAAAGGGCCTAGAAAATTTATGAACTTATCTAGATAAATAGTACAATCTATCTAGTCTCTAATTAATCCAATCTAACCACCTAACATGCACAATTAAGAGATTAAATCACTAATCCAATCTAACTAACCACCTAATCCTTAATTAGCATAAACTAATCACCCCTTAAGCATCATTAACTCCATAAGCAGAGTTTAGCAAGTAAACTCATCGGTTTAGCGATCCGATGAGTTCACAGTAATGGCGACGCGAAGGCGAGCAATAAACAAGCCTGCGACGACACCAAGCGGGGTCCGGATAGGCCTAGAAACGGGCCGCAAGCCCTCAGCCCACAACTAAGGTTCGGCCACTACTTGCTGGGCTGAGAGGGCTACTCGGCTTGGGAAAGGGGCATGGCAGGACGACAAGGCTGCTGTGGGGTTAAGCGGGTGATGATGGCGGTTCCAGCGGCCTAGACGGCGGCTTGGTGACCAGCGTGGGCTGGACAAAGGCTCAGGAGACGGTGGTTGGGAGCAAGGCGAGCAGGACAGGCGGACAGTGCGCACGAGGGATGCGCAACTCGCGGGCAGCGTGCGATTGGTCTGGTTGCTTGAGGCGGTGGTCAACGGCAAGGGGGGCTGTTGGTTGGTTTCCTTTGGTTCACAAGCTCTCATATTGCTACAACAATGGATAAAGTGGGCTGCAAGGAGGAGGAAGAAGTTGCTGGCTGAAGGGGGACCACCATTTGATCTCAAATATCCCATTTTCATCATCACACATGCCCCACCAGTTGCTGCCTTCAATCATTAGCCATTTACACACCTAAATTCCCCAACAAGCCATTGAAGATGTCCAAAATGTTGCTCCCCCCTTGGCCTACGAATTTTGGATCATTTCCTTCTAAATCCACTTCAATTCTTCTCCAATTGAGCTCAATTTGGTGTCCATAAATTTAGCCAAGGTGCCATCATCCTTCTCATGATTTTTTTATCATCAATTGAACCAACTTGAATCCCAAAAATGTGACCAAAAACGGTCCTTCGACTTTCCGGTCCAAAATAACCTTACTTTGAATTTTCGCCAAAAATCTCGGTTTACAAAAAATTTTTCGGAGTATGAGTCGACATTCCAAAAATGAATTGTGACATGATAGAACTTTTAATTTTTAAAATCTGGTTTAAATTCACGGTTAATTTCAATCTGACGCGATTTTAGCATAACCTAACCTGCCGGGTAGCTTTTAGGAATTTTTAGTGCAATTGACCTGTGGTCGATTATTTTCGAGCCACATTGTACATATTCGACACATTGACGACTCTCAATTGTCATGAAAATCTCGAGATTTCAAATACGGGCATATGGTACAAAAATGACAGAAAAATTGGTCTAGTGCCATTCGACAAGAATTTTGCAATTAGGTGGAATCACTCACACACTAATCACATACCTTTGTCAAATCGACCTATCTTTGGTCTCTGATCGATTTTGACAGTGCCGTAATGATTCTTGTAGATTAGCACGGTCGAGTAGTCGATTCCTAGTCGAATTCTCAAGTCTATTGCGTTTAGATTCCTTAACAGCTTCACCTGATAGGCTAATTATCTTGTGAGTGGCCAACTCAGAGAAAATAATTATAGGCGTGTCGATAAAAAGCTGAACTTATTTCATTAAAAACAGAACCTGAAAATCAGGATGTCATATTTCTCCTTCTTGGTCTTACTTGCCACATGCCCTTTAGCTTGGCTATTTCTTGGCTCCTTGCCGTCACTTTGTCAAGTGGTAAGTGAAGTTACTAACCTTTAGCTTTGGTGACATGTTACGTTGTTGAATTGGGTGTGTGCTCGCTCGTGTTTTTTCGTATGTATGATGTGAAATACTTTTTCTATGGTTTGCTTATGTCTTACATGTATACGTGTGAACACACCCTAGGTCATGAATGATTTCTTGCTCGGCTCTAAGACCAGCGTTGAAGCTTGATGGTTTGGGCTTGGTTTGGCCTTGAAGCAACATTGAGGTGTGTTGATTCGAACCTTGCTTGACTTCAGACCAATGCTAAGACATGTCAGATCAAGCCATGGGTCACGTACATAGTTCATTCGTAAGGTTATTATGTGATGGTCCATGACACACACACTTGCATGAACACACCATCGGGCTTTGTTTGCATTGGTTAAGATGAAAGATAAGAACTAGCTTGTGTAAGGCATAACGTATGACCACCTAATTGAAAGATAAGACTTATAGTCACTTGAGATGGTGATGATATCTTGTTCATGAGAATAAGAAGCCCATAAGAATAGGGGTGAGCGCAGTTCTCGGGTAGAACCGGGAATCGGAGAATTGCACCGCAGGGTCCGGTTCCCATAGGAACCGGAATCGGCGGAACTGGAACCAGTTTAATTTTTTTTTAAAAACCCTAGAGTACCTTGTGATTTCCCCCTTCCCATTTCTTTCTTTCTCTCTCTTTCTTTTCTCCCCGTCACGTCACTTCCTGTGCCCACTTTTTTCTTTTCTTTCTCTCTCTCTTTCTTCTCTTTCCCCCTCTCTTGGCCGAAACCCTCCTCCTCCTCCTCCTTCTTCTTCTTCTTCTTCTTCTTCTTCTTCCTTCCTCTTGCTTGCTGCTGCTTCACCCACCACCACATCGCCGCCCCACGCCCTACTCACCACCACCTCTTGGCCATCGAACCCCCACCACCCACCGCTCGTCCGACGAGCCGTCTCGTCGTTGAGCCCAACGAGCTGTCGCGCTGTCCACGCCACTATCCCCAAGCCACCGTCACCACCTCTTGCCGGCGCTCGCTCGGCCGTCCGGGCCGTTGTTGCTCCGAACCGCCACTACCTTTGCCCGAACCGAGCTCTTCCCCCCTTGGCCGTGGGTTGAGCCGCGACCGCCGCCATCTTCGCCGCGTGTTGGTGCCGTGAGACTCGTGCCTTCGTCGTCGTCGTGGGCCGTGGCCGCGTGCTCACCGTTGCCGGACCTCCCTCGACACCGCCGCTAGACACTGTTGATGGAAAAATATGGCTTCGAAATGGGTTGAACAATGAAATCGGATCGAGTAAAACAACTCGGACTTTGAGGCGTGATATCACTATCTTTAAGGATTTATTTTCCCCACAATGTTGCTAATGTTCACCGGCAAAAATCCTCCAAGATACAACAAAGTCTCGGATGAGAATACTAGATAACAATTCTAGTATTTCTCTAGGATCTCTCTAGAAAACAATCGAAAAATTAGCTGCAATTTTTCATAAAGAAGACTCGAAAAATGACCACTCTACTCTTTCCGAAAAATGATAAGTATATATATGAAACAATCTTGCAACTCTTCGTGAAAATTGCCAAAGAATGAACAAACACGTCATTTAGAAAATTGTTCCGATAAACAAATGCGACTCTTCGGAAGAAATCGAAAACCGAACAATTGCAACCTTTCGGAAAAAGTTACAAAACCGAATAAGTAATTTTTTCAAAGGTTGTCTTGAAAAGACACAAACAAAATTCGGAATAATAGTTTTTTTTTAAAATAGAATTTTGAATTTTATTTTATATTTCATTTCCGAAAATTCTCAAATTAAAAGGCAACCTTTGAGTTGAAAAAAATAAAAAAATAAATAACAAGGGATTAATGCTAATTAAACCGCTAAGTGCTAAGTGGTAAGTGCGCCAAATAATTGCGCGAAAATCGTGCAATTATTCGCGCATCTGCACGCGAGTATGGTCGGGTCTAGCCCCACCCAACCATTCCTTTAAGTATTAAAAGAAAGTCCCTCACTTTTAAATTGGCCCACTCCTTTCCACTTTTCCTATGTGGGACAAGAAAAAACACTTAGTTTGTTTTGACAAACAAACCTCCAACAATCCCCCACTTTGTTTGTAAAAATAAAGATTTCAAAATTAAAATTTTAAAACCATACAGCCAAAATTTCAGTAAGATTAATATACATACATAGAGGTCTCTTTTGAGTTAAACCTTTACTTGGTGCAAGTATCTCAAAGTTCTATCAAAGTGACAAGTAGCTTAGCTTTAAACTTGTACTTTTATGTAATAGAACCGGACATACCACACATACACTAACCTCTTGTTTCAGCGAGAAGTTCTATATTACTCCGCACTATTATGGCCTTATGCTTGATCTTGTTTCATGAGCTCTCTAGAAAGCAACCCTCACTTTCGTAAGATGCGGCACCACTTCTAAGCTCATATAGGTGAAGTATCTATCATGTGTTTCTGTTTCTATTAACACACTACAAAATTATATCATACTTCATTAAGAATTCAATTCAGCCTACAAAACGTAACAGACAATACTGACTTATCATATCAGGGCTACGTCAGTATCAAACAATCACATTCAATAACTTGTTCTTACCCATTAAACCTTGTAACTAGTGATGTTCTAGAAAAAAGGTCGGGTTATTATTATTGGTGATTTCAATTAAAGGGTTTCAGCCCCATTTCTTGTGAGGTCGTTATTACCATATGTCTTGGTAAAGCCTTCGTCAAAGGATCGACAAGATTTTTAATTGACGTTACATAGACAATTGTTATGGTACCATCTTTAATCAAATGTTTCACATATTCATGTCTTAGACTAATGTGTCTAGACTTACCATTGTAGGTGCTACTATAGGCTCTTGCCAAAGTGGCCTGACTATCACAGTGGATAGAAATAGGAGGCATAGGACTAGGCCATAATTTGATATCCAATAACAAATTTCTAATCCATTCAGCCTCTTTCTCAGTTGCCGCCAAAGCAATAAATTCAGATTCCATTGTTGAGTGAGTTATACATGTCTGTTTCTTGCTTGCCCAAGATACAGCACCTCCAGCTAGTTTGAAGATCCATCCAGAAGTGAAACGCTCATCTCCCACACTTGTAATCCAACTAGCATCAAATGTATCCTTCTAGTACAGCCGGATAATTATTGTATAACAATTCTAAATTTTTAGTTCTCTTAAGATAACCAAAAATTCTAGTAATAGCTCTCCAATGTTCAGTACTTGGATTACTAGTATACCTACTCAACTCGCATACATAATAAGCAATATCGGGTCTAGTATAATGCATCGCATACATTAAAGACTATAGCACTTGCATATTCTAGTTGTGCCACCGCTCTACCAATATTATAATTTAATTTAATACTGGAATCAAATGGAGTACTTATTTCTTTAAAACCAAGATGTTGAAATTTATTTAATAAATTTTCAACATAACTACATTGGCTTAAATAATAACCCCCACTATATTTCTTAACTTTAATACTTAAGATAGTATCTACTTCACCCAAATCCTTCATTTTAAACATAGAAGTTAGATACTTATTAGTCTCATTAATTCCAGTCATATTCGTTTCAAAGATAAGCATATCATCAACATACAAGCACACTAAGACACCATAGTCTTTAGTGAATTTAGAGTATATACACCTATCGGCACTATTATTGATGAAACCATTTGACAATATGACCAATTTAAACTTTTTATGCCACTGCTTAGGAGCTTGCTTAAGTCCATAAAGAGACTTAATCAATTTATATACTTTTCTTTCATTTTCAGGAAGAACAAAACCCTCCGGTTGTTCCATGTAAATCTCCTCATTTAAGTCTCCATTTAAGAAAGCAGTCTTAGCATCCATTTGATGAACACAAAGATCATAAATGGAAGCTAGAGCAAAAAGAACTCAAATAGAAGTTATACGTGCAACAGGAGCATATGTATCAAAATAATATATTCCTTTCTTTTGTCTATATCCCTTAGCTACAAGTTTAGCTTTAAAAGCTTGAATGGAACTATCAAAATGATATTTTCTTCTAAAAACCCATTTGCATCCAATAGGTTTTGATCCTTTCGGTAAATCTACTAATACCCAAGTATTATTGGACATAATTGAGTTAATTTCATCATTCACAGCTTCTTTCCAAAAAGAAGCATTTCTAGAAGACATAGCATCATTAAAGCTTCTAGGATCATCTTCTAAATTTAGTATTAAAGGGTATTTATTTATCACGTTATTATCTCCATCTCCTTCAACAAGAAAGACATGAGTAATAAAATCAGGACCTAAGTCTTTTATGTTCCTAGCTTTAGTACTTCTCCTTGGTTCAATCATGTCTTTAGAATCATTCGTTTCTTTCTCTTGAAAATCACTTTGAGTTTCCATAGATCTTGAATTATTTTCAATAATTTCAGAACTTGTAAAACATTTATTCTCAAAGATTCAACGTCTCTCGATTCTACTATGACATTAGACTCTAAATCAAGAAGCCTATAAGCTTTACTATTTTCAGCATACCCAATGAAAACACTTTTGATAGCTCTAGGACCGAGCTTTGTTCTCTTAGGATCTGGAGCTCGGTAGTATGTCAAACACCCCCACACTTTAAAATATGACAAATTTGGCTTTCTACCTTTCCATATTTCATAAGGGGTTATATCATTATTCTTGGAAGGTATTCTGTTATGAATATAGCATGCAGTAAGTAATGCTTCTTCCCAAAGATTAATTGGTAGTTTTGAATTTGAAAGCATACAATTAACCATTTCTCCAAGAGATCAATTTTTCCTTTCAGCTAAACCATTTTGTTGTGGAGTATATGGTGCTGAAGCTTGATGGATAATATCACGTTCTTCACAAAATGAAGAGAATTCAGTTAAGAAATATTCTCCACCTCTATCTGATCGTAGAACTTTAATTTTCTTTTCTAATTGATTCTCTACTTCAGCCATATATTTTTTAAACATGGTAAATGCTTCATCCTTCGATCTCATGAGATAAACATATAAGAACCTACTACAATCATCCACAAAGGTAATAAAATATCTTTTACCTCCACGTGTTAGCATACCATTAAATTCACATATATCTCTGTGAACCAAATCCAATAAATTCAAATTTCTTTTAACACTAGGAAATGGCTTCTTAGTAAGTTTTGACTTAGCACATATTTCACATTTATCAAATTCGCCATTAAAATTTATCAAGTCTAATTTTCTCATATTCTTCAACTAACGAATATTTATATGTGCCAACCTACTATGCCATAAAATTGAAGACTCGACAATATAAGTAGAACTAGAAATATTATTATTAATACTCAGTTGATACATGCCATCATTAACATAACCCTTCCCAACAAACAGCCCATTATTCAACAGGATAACCTTGTCGGATTCAAACAAAACCCGAAACCCCCCTTACAAAGTAAATCAATAGAAACTAGGTTCTTCCTAATTTCAGGTATAAATAACACATTAAGAAGAGTTATCTTCTTTCCAGAAGTGAAGTCTATCTCCACCGTGCCTTTTCCAGCAACCTTTGCAAGAGCATTATTCGCCATTAGGACCTCTTAAACATTTGAGTCAACAATCTCTTCAAATTGCTTGAACATGTACTTGTCCTTGTACACATGGACTGTTGCTCAAGAATCTATCCACCAACTGGATTGGACAGTGGTAGAATTAATTTCAAAAACCATAGCCATCGCATCATTGATTTCAGAAATTTCCATGTTCGAAAACATGTTTGAAATCATGGCTACATAATTTTCTTCAACCAGATTTGCATATGCTTTCACCACCGGAATGTTCTTGTCCTTTGAAATGCTCTTGCAGTGAATGCAATCCTTGGCGTAGTGTCCCTGTTTGCCACAAACAAAACAGCAACCCTTTTGCTTCTTTTGTGTTCTTTTGAATTTATGCCCCCTGCTTTTTACTTTGAAGTTCTGGCCGAGTTTCCATTTTTTATCCACAGCATTCACCTTGGAATTGTACAAAACAAAATTATCACGTAAACGTGACTCTTCCTCAATGCGAAGATGTTTCTGTATTTGCTCCAAGGTAAAATCCTCCGACTTGTGAATTAGCCTTTTTCCATAGTCTTTCCAACTTGGAGGCAATTTCGCGATAATTGCTCAAACTTGAAAAGCTTCTGGAATATCAATCTTGAGGGCATGAATCTTATTCACAATCACTTGCAATTCATGGACTTGTTCCAACAAGGGTTTAGTATCAATAAACTTCAAATCAAAATACTTTGCGATTAGATATTTGTTGGTACCTTACTCCTCCGCTTTGTACTTGAATTCCAGTGCATTCCAAATTTCTCTGGCCGACTTCATTTCAGTGAATAAATTGTACAGACGATCGGAGAGTGTGTTCAGAATGTGTCCTCCACAAAGTAATTCATCCTCTGCACGTTTCTTCTTTTCCTTATTGACCCTCTCAATGACTTCCGCACTTGGCTGTCCTCCCTCGGCACTAGGCTTAGGATCTTCTATAGGCGCCAAGTTAGGATCCAGTATGTAGGAAATCTTCAGAGCAGTGAGTAAGAACATCATCTTGTCCCTCCAGCGAGCAAAATTGTTCCCATCGAACCGGTCCAGTTTGACCATATCTTGATTCATAACTTTGATTGTCTCCGACTCCATTGTAGCATAATAAATCCTTAAAATTGATGGAAAAATATGGCTTCGAAATGGGTTGAACAATGAAATCGGATAGAGTAAAACAACTCGGACTTTGAGGCGTGATATAACTATCTTTAAGGATTTATTTATCCCACAACGTTGCTAATGGTCACCGGCAAAAATCCTCCAGGATACAACAAAGTCTCGGATGAGAATTCTAGATAGCAATTCTAGTATTTCTCCAAGATCTCTCTAGGAAACAATCGAAAAATTGGTTACAGTTTTTCAGAAAGAATACTCGAAAAATGACTACTCTACTCTTTCCGAAAAATGACAAGTATATATATGAAATAGTCTTGCAACTCTTCGTGAAAATTGCCAAAGAATGAACAAACACGTCATTTAGAAAATTGATCGGATAAACAAATGCGACTTTTCGGAAGAAGTCGAAAATCGAACAATTGCAACATTTCGGAAAAAGTTGCAAAACTGAATAAGTAATTTTTTCAAAGGTTGTCTTGAAAAGACACAAACAAAATTCGGAATAATAGTTTTTTTAAATAGAATTTCAAATTTTCATTTTATATTTCATTTCCAAAAATTCTCAAATTAAAAGGCAACATTTGAATTGAAAAAAAAAATAAAAATAAAAAAATAAATAACAAGGGATTAGTGCTAATTAAACCGCGGGTGCGCGAAGTGCTAAGTGCACCAAATAATCGCACAATTATTCGCGCATCCGCATGCGGGTATGGTGGGGTCTAGCCCCACCCAATAATTCCTTTAAGTACTAAAAGGAAATCCCTCACTTTTAAATTGGCCCACTCCTTCTCACTTTTCCTATGTGGGACAAGAAAAAACACTTAGTTTGTTTTGACAAACAAACCTCCAACAGCTGTCACCTCTCACTCGCCTCGCCGCTCAAACCTTGTTATTATCCTCCGAATTCGCTTTTCTTTGTGATTGCAAATCTAGTTTTCGGCACATTCCTCATGGGAGACAACCTTTGCAGGTAGATATTGATTTCGAAACCGAACCCACTGGGGAAGGAAAAGATGGAAGAAAAGTATACTTGAGAGACATTTGGCCATCAAATGAAGAAGTGGCAACTGTAAGCCAATAAATCTGCTAGGAGCTTATGGAAATCTTTAGTTTGACAATTAATTATAGAGATCGTAATTGGTGATTCTGTTTTTTCCTCTCGTATAACCTGTCTTCAGGTTGTCCAATCAAATGTGCTTCTAGATATGTTTATGGCAACATATGAAGCTATCACTAATCCTATGTGGATTCAGTTCTACACCTTCTAGCACTCTTTATGCTTGGGACCCAACATCAACATACATTCATGACCCACCATATTTCAAGAGCATGACAATGTCTCCTCTTGGCCCACATGGCGTGAAGGATGCCTATTTCTTACTAAACTTTGGGGACAACATTACGATTGACCATATTTCTCCGGCCGGTAGCATTCACATGGATATCCCCGTTGCAAGGTATCTAATGGAACATGGGGTTGATAGAAGGGACTTCAACTCTTATGGAAGTCGCCGTGGGAATGATGAGATCATGGCAAGAGGAACCTTTGCTACATTCACCTTGTCAACAAGTTTCTTAAAGGAGAATCTGGACCTAAAACAATCCACATCCCTAGTGGGGAGAAACTATCTGTTTATGATGTAGCCATGGTAATTTTCTTCACTCTGCAGACCCAATACAGACACCGCATCACAAATGATAGTGTCATGAGTGATGGGGCCTCATTATTCATAGTTGTTGGTTGGATAAGCCATTCTATTTAGATTGGCCCTGAGAATTATGCTACTTACCATGTCTATTGCTAGTTCTTTTCTGCAAATTTTGTTTAAGTGTGAAAGAAGCTGATTTTTTGTTCAGTCCATTAATGCCAGCTAGATCAGCCTCCTAGCAACATCCTTCTGGGTCATCCCATTGTTAGTTGAGATTCATTTGATAGGTCAATGTGATATCATCTTAATTTGGATAACTTTTTAAAGAAGATAAGCTGATTTTAACTGTCCGCCTGCTGGTTAATATTCTATTAGCTTAGTATGGGCTTCATCAATAACTCATTATCTGATTACTGGTGCCATTGTGGCTCATACTAGCTTTGTCTCTTGTATGGCAGAGGTACAAGAGTGAGGGGCATGCCACCATTATTTTGGCTGGTGAGCATTTTCGTGCTTTTTTATTCAATTTTTTGTCCAATTTTTTCCCCTTAGGTTGTGCCCTAAGTTGTAATTCGTATCAGGGCATGAAAGCTATCGTAGCAAAGAGCTTTGAGCGGATTCACAGAAGCAATTTAGTGGGAATGGGTATCATTCCTCTATGTTTTAAGTCTGGGGAGGATGGAGAAACACTCGGACGACGGCGGCCATGAACGCTACACCATTAATCTTCCAAATAGCGTGAGCGAAATAAGGCCTGGTCAGGACATCACGGTGGAGATAGACAATGGCAAGTGATTTGCTGATGGAGCAGCATTAGTTGAAGGGACAGAAAGGTGTTTTTTTTTTTTTGGATGCTTCTGCTCCCAAGAAAATATTTTTGGCAATTTATGGACATAGAAGCTTTGGTTTGTCTCTTTCCTTCTTTGTTATAGTTTAAATTTGAAAATGAAAACAAAAAAGAAAAAGAAACTGTTGGAACCTGGAACCAACCTTGGAACCTATGACAGGGTAGGTTCCAGGTTCTTGGTTCTGATGGGTAGGTTCTAGGTTCCAAAAAATGAGGAACCTGTACCCGAGGGTATGTTCCAGGTTCCAGACGGAACCAAACCGGAACTGGGAACCGCTCACCCCTACCTAAGAATATGGGATGCCTTGTGGATTCCGGATGCCTACCCTGAAGCTAGAAGCCCCTAAAAGTATGGAAAGAACTGTTTGAGATGGTTAATGAACCTTTTATGTATGTTGATATGTGTTGTTAATTCATTTATTGACAAGTTGAAGGTAAATCATGCCTTGATGGTTAGTCGGAAATGATCATGCATATAGTTGAGGCACAGTAATAGAATTGCTATTAATCTACCATCAATGCTGTGGTGCGAGTGTTGTCTACATACTAGATTCGATGATGGGATGTCCTCCTAACTTAGGTTTAGTGGTTCTACTTACTGAGTTCTCGACTCACTCTGTCATCTTTTTAGACTTGTAGGTATGGACACCCACCTCCTCTTCATTTTGGTGTACCGATTTTGGAGCCACAGTTGTGTTAGAGGAGTTAAGGATCCCTTGCTTTTGCATGATCAATGAGTTGTTGATGTATATCAATTAAAGTTCCATAGATTTGGTTGCCCATATAGTCAAATCTTGATTTCCATAATTAGAGTAGCTGTGGCTATGGAAAGTATCTTGCCTTCAGGATGATTGTCAACCAATCAAAATATCTAGTGTGATTAAATATTTCACATTGATAATCTTTAAGATTAATAGTCAATCAAAATATTCTAGAATAGGATTCCCTATTAGATCACAAGCTATCAAGGGATGAGACAAAATATCTCAAAAGAAAAATCTTAGAAGTTTTGCGACAAGATTGATATCACAAGTAGTGTAGGTGCTTTGCTTATATCAACAGTCTGTGATTATATCTAGATTCCCAGTTTTCTAGTGATATAAGACTTCTGGTCATATCAGGCTTCCGCAAGATTTTGGTTATATCAAGCTTCTTGGTTATGTCCAACTGCTTCTCTCTAGATACTTCGAATACGATAGTGATTTATATAAGTTATTTACCTTAGTACCTCCAAGTCTTTATGAACTTCCTATTCTTCTAAACTTCTTCACATAGATTCTTCTAGCTATTTTGAATCTTTTCACTTAGCACATACAAGATCCTTTTAAAGTAGATATTACCTGAGGCATAAACAACTCATGCTTATATCAATTTGTAATAAATCATGGATTGTTTTGTTAGTGTCAAAAAATGTTAGGAAGTTTTCTCAACAAAACTGATGACAAATTTATTGAATGATTGGAGGAGTGTGGGATAGCAAGAATTGCTAAATCTTTACATGGTTCCAAGAAATTTCAATATTATCCATTGAACTTCAATTTGGTTGCATCAATAACAAAGGAAGCCTGAGGTCTGCTTGCTAGGCAACATTCCAACTAAGAGATTACCCATTGGCATGAACTATTAGGAAATTTGCATTACATACATCAAGAAATACGTTAGTCTATGAACAATTGTTAATCCTTCATGTAGGCTATCTAAGATCAGCTAGACTTGGTCAAGCCACAATGGGGAGTGGCTTCTAATGCTTACAAAATTGCTGAATATTGTGATTGTGTATACATGAGTCAATTTTGAATAGCACTTGATGATGAGTATTAACCTATGCGAGCTTCACTTTTGCATTATGACATCTTCAATTTGAATCCCTATTTATAGCACACGTGGGTGCTATAATCGTCATTGTTCATGAAATAAGAGGAATGAGGATGTGATGAAGGTTGTTGGTTGAGTCTTGAAGGCTTTGATAATGTTGTGGATACTAATATCCGACACTTGTGAATATTTTTGGTTATTATTTGCACTATTTGTGACACGTGTGGATTTATATGCCTTTGTTTAGGACTTAGGTGACTTAGGTTGAGGATAGGTTCCATCATGTTTATAGTTAAGATAAAGCTTAGGCTTTACTATTGATTTACCATCGACATGTTTGGGATGAGTAATCGTAAAGCTCTAATGTGAGGCATCCACTTATACAAGATTTAGGATTTTTATTTATAGAGTTTTTAACTCATTTATTGTTGTGTAAACTTTTTCAGGTCAATAGGTATGGATCCCTTATCTTGTTGGTACTTGTGAGCATGGAAGTCGCGGTGATAGATGTTTTCAAGGAGGATGCTACTTTCCGTCAGATCACCACCACTATTTGGGTCAAGAGGTGTGACAGCCTGATTTTCAAGTTCTGTTTTTAATTGAATAAGTCAAGCTTTTCATCAACGCGCCTATAGTTTTTTTCTCTGAGTTGGCCATTCACGAGATAACTAGCCTATCGGGTGAAGCCGTTAAGGAATTTAAATGCAATAGACTCAAGAATTTGACTAGGAATCGATTGCTCAACCGTGCTTCATTACGACACCATCAAAATTGATCAGAGACCAGAGATAGGTTAGTTCGATAGAGGTATGTGATTAGTGTGGGTGATTCCACCCAATTGCAAAATTCTCGTCGAACGGCACTAGACCGATTTTCTGTCATTTCTGTACCTAATGCCATCGTATTTGAAATCTTGAGATTTTCACAACAACCGAGAGTCGCCAATGTGTCAAAAATGTACAATGTGGCTCGAAAATAATCGACCATGGGTCAATTGCACTAAAAATTCCTAAAAGCTACCCGGTAGGTTAGGTCACGCTAAAATCGTGTCAGATTGAAATTAACCGCGAATTTGAACCCGATTTCAGAAATTGAAAATTCTATTATGTCACAATTCATTTTAGGAACGTCGACTCAGCTTCCGAAGATTTTTTTGCAAATTGAGATTTTTGGCAAAAATTCAAAGTAGGGCCGTTTTGGACCGGAAAATTCAAGGGATTGTTTTTGGTTGTGTTTTTGGGATTCAAGTTGGTTCAATTGACAAGAAAAAATCCTAAGAGGGATGATGGCATCTTGGCTGAATTTTTAGGGACTGAATTGAGTTCAATTGGAGGAGAATTGAAGGGGAATTGAATGAATTGAGTGGCGAATGTTCCAAAATTCGTAGGTCTTGGGGTGTGCAACATTTGGATTACTTGGAGACTTGTTGAGGAAGCTTTAGCTGCTACAATTTGGCTGAGGAAGACAGCCATGCATGGTAGGGCCAAGAACTTGAGTGTTTGGATATTTTGGTGGCCCCCTCCAAGCTTTGGCATCTTCTTCTTCTTCCCTTGGCTCACTTTCTCCATTAGTGAGTGTTTGTGAGCTCAAATTACAGAGGAAACCAGCCAGTAGCCTCCCCCTTGCCATCGACCACTACTTGAAGCAATCGGACCAGCCATGAGCTCGAGCCAGCATCGTGAGTCCGGCCGCTCGTCCTTGCCATCCTGCGATCCAGTGTGGCCATTCGCCTCTGCTTATAGGTCCTGCGACTTGCCTGGCCGCCGTTTGCAGTCGTCCAAGCCGCCGGAAGCCTCCGTCATTGCTTGCCTATGCCGTTGCAATCGTCGCCGTCCATCCTGTGTTGTTTCAGCTGCTCGAGTAGTCACTCGATCCAAGGAGCAGAAATCAAACTCTCAGCTCAGCTGAGAGCTTTAGGAGGCTCTTTCGGGCCTGTCCGGACCCGACTTGGTGTTGCTGTGGGCTTGGTTGTCGCCTGCCTTCGTGTTGCCATCGCCATGAATTCATCGGAACGTTAAACCGGTGAGTTTACTTGCTAAGCTCTGCTTAGGGAGTTAATGATGCTTAAAGGATGATTAGTTTAGGCTAATTAAGGTTTAAGTGGTTAGTTAGATTGGATTAGTGATTTAATTATTCAGTTTTACATGTTAGGTGGTTAGATTAGACTAATTAGGGACTAGATAGATTGTACTATTTATCTAAATAGGTTCGAAAATTTTCTAGGCCCGTTTAGGTGGTTAGATTAGCGTTTTCGGCCTAAGTTGGTATTTATTGCATTTAATTTGCATTATTTAATTAATTTTGGTAATTAATTAATTAATTAATATTTTCTGAAAATTATACCAGGATAGCCAGTGACCGGAATTTCGTGCTGATTGCAATGCTATGCTTAGTTTTTGCAATTGAGCGTTAAATTGTGCAAATTGAGTGGTGATTGGAATTTTGGTTAATTATTCCAAAATTATGAAATTTTGGTAATTATTTAGAAATTACCAAGTGTCGGGTTTTGACGCCGAAAATGGGTTTAAAGACTATATCAAATAGTGGGATTTTAAAAGGAAGGGTATCAATTTTTCTGGTGCAAATTGACCGTGTACCCACACGCGATTATTTTTACCATATGTTTTTAATACGAAGAAAATAGGTCAAGTACGTTATTTTAAGTGGGACATTTGGGTGCAAAGCATAATATCTATGGCTGAGATTGAATGTTGTGTGTTGGTTAAGAGAACCCATCCTTGAAATGAGTTGGGTGGATGTGCCCTTATATGGGATGCCCTACTAATGGATGCCGGTCATAGTAGAGGCTAGGCCGATGCTCTTTTATGGAATGCTGTCGACGTAGTGACGTTGCCGTGCTTGATGGGACGAGACGACGCTTGGCTACGCTAGAAGATCGCCGAACTTCGAGTAGGCCGTGCCCGTGTGTGGCTGTGATTAACAATTGGAACGCATGCTGAGTGAAATTGACACGCCGGATTATGAGACAAAATTGTGTGGCACGGAATAGGATGTGTCATAACGATTTGGCCCTATAATCGGGACCCCTTGTGTTCTTTTTGAGATGAAAGTGTTGGCATTCCAATTGTTTGAGTACGAATATTGTTTATGTCTGTGATATGAATTGTACCGACATGCAGGAATGATCTGAGACGATGTAAGTCTCTGTGATTGTGTGGCGGTGTGGTTAGGATGCCCTTAGGCGTATTTCATTCCTAGTCGGAATTTAGAGGGCGAACTTGCAGAGACATTATTTCACTCCGTTGTGGGCTCAATCTTTTCAAGTCCTTAGATGGCAGTTCCTCTGGAACGTTTTGGACAGCTGCGGGCTATTACTGAGCGGGGGATAGATGTTCGGATCCTTGGTAGTCATTATGTTTATGAGTTGATTGTGACTACCATCTAGGTCAACGAGGGCCTACTTGATATGGTGCCTCATTAATTTAGGGTGTGGTTCCGCCACGGACTCAATGGATATCGGGTGGGTCCCCTCCAGGGTTTTGAGATCCCTGCAGTGGTTGTCGATGCTGCTTTTGGCAAGGGTGTAGCTGACCCTTCTAATGGAGTTGTGGAGGACCTGGGGCCCCCGGAGCCGGTGGAGTCCGAAGGATCGGTGAACGTGTCCAACTAGTAGGTCTTAGGATAGTTTGTTTTTTTTTTTTTGAAAGCCGATCTTTTGTAGACCCTTGTTTATAAACTCAGCCTATTTATAAAAGTGTTTGGTTTGCTGTGATTGTCCTGCTTTCCTATTTCATGCTATTTGTTGTCACGGGTGTTTAATTCGCTTCCACACATGCAATAAAATGAATGGGTTAGCAACGCGTCTTGGGACGTCGCAAATTTTCATCGACCACCGAGGGATGCACTCGAGGATTGGGGCGTGACAAGAGGGGTACCACAACCTTGTTTCAAATTGCTCTATGGGTTTCGTGGTCCACTTGGATCGGACGAGGATGTAGGCCTACTAGACAGCCTTGTGGATGATGTCTAGGTAGTAGGTCCTAATAGGAAAGCCACTTTTGGTTAAATCTCGTTAGAGGAGATAAGCTTATTCTTGCTGCTTTTAACCCCTCCCCCATATATCTTTTTACATGTGGGGATGACTAGTCAAAACGGCCCTAGAGATAAAGGTTTGTAAATTATAAACCTTATGCGTAGATAAATAAAGTATGGAAGTTATGCAATATGTGTTTGTGTGTGTTTCTCCTTACTATCAGTTGTTGTTGTTGATTGAGTGTTGGAAATTACATGCTTTCGTATGTGCTTAATATGAAAAATAAAATCAATGAGATGGTGACTCCTCCTGGGACGTCGCAAGTTAATCTCGATAGGATGGATGTCATGTGCCAGCGATTTCAGTAGGGCTTGGGGCGTGACATACATTGAGATCCGTTCCCTCGTCTTGAGGTAGTTGTCTAAGAGTTGTTAACTGAGGAGACCTAAACGCATTGCTTTGTCCACTCCTACAACTGCGGTACTTGCCACGCTACTTCTTCCTCATTGCGTAAATAATATTATTTGCATTGTTGCAAACATGGTCACCTTGCATTAAATTGCTTTTTACCACAACCTAAGCAAACCTACAAGGATGAACAATTGATCTTGATATAGAGGCCCATTAGCATGCCCATCCACTACTATTACTACCATTGAGGGGCCTTTCAACAGCTCGCCAGTTACTCTATCCTTAAAGGATCTATGTTTCATTATTCAAGAATCTAATACCTCTAATTCGTAGTTCTTTAGGTTGGTAGCTAACAATACAACCTAGAAGGGGGGGGTGAATAGGTTGTTTTTGAACTTTGATGATCTTTTACAGAAATTAGCTAGTTGCTAAATAAAGATTAGCTCAACCTAATGTTTGAGAAAAAGAGCTTGAACCAATTGTATGCAAATGTATGTAAACAGAAGGAAATAGTGGCACACTAAGAGTTATAATGGGTCAACTTTAACCACAAGCCTACGTCCACTCTTCAGACTAATAACCTTAAGACGGGATGGATTCCACTAACAATTTGCTTAGAAAGTTATAAACGGCTAGTACTGATACTTTTCATGATAAATACCGCTATTTGGACTTAGCTATCGCTCTTACACTTTTATACTTAATTCTTTTGCACAATCACTAAATAGCACAAATATAAAATAAGTACGATAGAGAGCTTATAGCTAAGAGAAACAATAGAAAGTAATCTTCTTGTCGCACACTCTCTTTGGCTTTTTGGGGTCTTCCTTTTTATATCTTTCTTCAATCAATTTGTTGAAGATGAGTTAGAAATAGATAGCCGTTGGAGAGTTTCCGTTGAGCTGCTGTTGATGGTATTGCCCGTACAAGCAGACTAACCAAAAATAGCAACTGTTATTGTCCTCTTGTTGTAGTCTCTAATTAACTTGTCAGATGACCTAGCTATTCTGCTATATGCTTTATTTGGATTCAGCTACTGTGCAAATCCAAGTCTTTCAATGGCTACTTAGCTAACCCAATGAACATTATCAGATGTACTTGGTTGTTACAGCACCATTGACCCGATCTTTACAGTTTCGACACAAATATCATCAACTACTGATTTTTTAGGTTGACTGGTACTATTTGCTAAAACAAGACATTTGCAAACTTCTTTCCAATGAATCACATCATGGATATTGCACAGTCCTTTGGTCCAAATATCTTCATACATCATAGTAAGTAATATATTAATGATAGTTTGGACATCATCTAAATCACTTGAAGATGTTTCTCCAACACTTTGGTCTTGCTTCTTGCAATTATATGACTTCAAACTTCGATTTGTTTTCAAATTGATTTATGTCATGAGTCCTAACTATTCATATATTTGATAACTCACAAATAATAATTAGTTATACAGGAAACATTTTGACACTCATATTGGTCCTTAGTAACACTTTTTTTATTCCTAAACTCTCTTTAAACTTGATCTCTGTGGGCAATGATGTGAACTAAGTTTTGACATTCATTTCTCTTCTAATGGTTTTTGTGTGTAGGATCCACGGGTGGGACAAATAATTGGACACGCCATAAAGAAGGATGCGTAATTGAGCCTATCTTTTTAAAGTTCCCGAGCTTTTCAGCTAGTTGTGTTGCCATAGTATTATGTGAAACTTGGCATTCTTAGGTAGGTCATGCTTTTTTCTCTAGATTAGTTTCCTAAGGGCGCGCATGACGGTTCATTCAGAAATAGTTTACGGAACAAGAAATAGATTTTTCTATTTCTATTTCTGAAGAGTTTAAGAAAATAACCGTTTGATAACGACACAAAATTTCTACTCTAAAAATAGAAATTCGTTTGATAACGACACAAAATTTCTTCCTTTCGGACGACGGCGGCGATGACCGATGACCTTTAATATAAAAAATAAAAATAAAAATGATTTAGTAACAAAAAAAAAAATGAATAAAATAAAATAAAATAAAATAAATCATAAAAAATAAAATAAAAATATCATTTTATTTTAAAATAAAAATATAAAAATAAATTTATTTTATTTATTCTATTTTATTTTATTTTACGAATAAATTTATTTTAAAATGAATAAAAATAAAAAATAAAAATAATTTTATTTGGCAAAACACTCAAGGCAAATAATAATAAATTTATTTTTAATAAAAATAATTTATTTTTATTTATCATAAATAAATTATTTTTAATAAATTTAATAAATTTATTCTTAATAAACTAAAAATAAAATGATAAATAAAAATAATTTATTTATTTTAATAAATTTATTTTTATTTTTAAATGAATAAAATGAATATATTTATTTTTATTTATTTTTATTTTTAATAAAATGAGGAGAGGCGGAGGAAGAGGAGGAGGCAAAGACATAGAGGAGATGAGGGAGGACTCACCGAAATTAGGGTTTAGTGAGAGATTATTTCTGATTTCTCTTCCAGAAATCAGAAGTAGAAAATTTTAGCTTCTGATTTCTCTTCCAAACCTATTTCTGGAATAGAAATCTATTCCAGGAATAGAAAAACTGAATAGGTTTATCAAACGGATTTCTCTTCCAGAAACAGGTCTGGAACAGAAAAACTATTTCTGGAACAGAAATTTTGGGTTGTCATGCACCCCCTTAGTTTCTATCAATAGTAAATTTGGATTGCTTGCTATGTAAGTTGGTAAAACATTGTACTTACACTTGATATCAGTGAATTTATCTCTTATGCTCTATTTGATCTAACTTCTTCTGACATTTGGGTACCATCTTTTATGCCTACTATGGGAGAATCTCGCTACTTTGTAATTTTTGTTTATAATTATTTTTGTTATGCATAATTTATCTTATGCAAAATCTATTTGAATTTGCTAATATCTATCTTGATTTTACTAGCCTGCTCAAAATATAATTTTCTCAAGATATCAAGATTTTTTGGACTAATGTAATAAAGAGATGCATAATTCTTTATCAAAATAGTATTATCATTCTTCGTTCTTATTTAGGAACTTTCCAACAAAATGATGGAGTAATAAGCATAGCCAAATCTTAGATGTTGTACACACTCTTCTAATCTCAACCACTTGTTAGAATAGTTTTTTGGAGAGGTTTGTCATATTGCGGTACACACTATCAATCAGACTCTGTAACCTACTAGAGGTATCATCTCTACTTATGAGCACTTGTATGATAGTTAGGGCTGTGCATTTGGTCAGTTCTACCCGGAAACCGGATCAAACTGGTGCTAAAAACTGATGTAGTTCTAGATTTCCGGTTCCAAATTTTTAGAACTGCCAGAAACCAAGATCCGGTTCAGTTTCCTATTTTGAGTGCAGAACCACCTGAGAACTAGATTGACCAAATCGAATTTGGAACTAAGTCCCATAAAAATTATAGTTTTTCACTTGGCAGATCCTTCTCTATCTCTCCTTTTCTGTCCTCTCCAGCCTCACTCAGACGTTCACTAACGATTCTCTCTCTCCCTCTCTCTTTTGTGTGCGCGTGACTTGCCCTTGTTTGTTCAAGCTTTGCGACCTTGCTTGCTCGGACACCGATCATTGAGAGGTAAAACCGTAAAATCTCTTAACCTTCAGGTTGCCTTTTTGTCAGATCTCCTGAACTTCTATGTCTTGCGAAAATTAACAGCCATTTTGGGGATTGATTGCTATTTGAAAAAGAAAAGGCCCTAGTATGGGAGTTAATTCCTTTTCCCATTATGGGGGTTGATTGCGATTTTGGAGGTGCTTGCTGCTTGTAATATCTGGAGTTAGAGTTTCAAGTTTCCATCCTCTTTTTGGTGGTATAAAATTATACAGAATCGTTGATGGGCAGGAAGTTGCAGATTGTAGTATAAATTATTTATTGGAATAAGTTTGATGTTCGTAGTCGCATACTTACAACTTCATCATACTTATAATGTTTTTCTAAGTTTTTCTAAGTCTGAAATATCCATTGAGGTTATAAGTATGCCAACTATACTTATAACTTCATCGTGTATAATTTGTTGTCAGTTGAAGCAATACCACACTAATTAATTATGCTATTGTTATGTTAATATGAAATTGATGTATAAAGATATATCAATGGAAGTGGAGGGACATGATGAAATGAGTCCAATCATGAAATTGCCATGCCATGGAGGTGAAGAAGAGGCATCTGCAAGTGCAACAAACAAGATGAGGGCACCTAGTTTGCTTTCTCCTCTTGATTGATCTCGATTAATTATAATAGTAATATTTAGTTATTTTGGATAGTCATCTCAGGTACTCTTCGTTGTTAAATAAATACATAATTTTCACAATTCTTTTTTCTGGTTCGTTCTTTTCTAGTTGTGGTAAGCTCTTTTTCCTTGGATTGGCCAAGAGAGATGATAGCCTATCATCCCCAAATTTGATAGAAATGACTAGAATAATGATACGCATAATGTAAAATTGATATAATTGTACCATGAGGAATCCACCGTATTCATGTGCGTGGCTAACACCAAAGTCGCATTTATCACATTTACGAGGATAAACATAGCGACATACTCATAGTACTCATTAGGGACCGCAGCTAGCTATTGAGGATGCCCTTGCAAAGGGAGAGAGACATTTAGGTGACCATTAAATAGCACATGCACGAAACCCTCCATGGAGACAATGGCCCCATGCTAGGTCCCCATCATCTGTGCTTATACCCATAAGGGAAGCAATTGAGTAAATTTGAGCAGCAGTCACGATGGTCCCGATCCATCAATCAATCTAGCAGCTCGTGATCACATAGAATGCCTATATTCATAATCCAACAAGATATGTGGCCTATACTTTCGGACGTATCACGCTTTCGGAGTTTCATCTCACTTAGTTGCTAGATATGGTCAAAGAATGAAGTTGGGAGCATGTCGTAACTTGCTGAAATGGTTCAGTAATTAGGGATGCGATGTGTTGAATATTTGATTTCATTTGTTGTCATTTAGTTTGATTTTTTTCGTGATTTGTCGAGTCTCACAGATATGCAGAGTATCTCGTGCATCTCGTGTACATATTTCCATATTAATTAGGAGTGCATAAGAGATGGCCATTGCTTGTATTCATTTTCAGCAAGATATGGAAATCCTTCCCGTTGATTTGCCCAAGGCTATAAGGGTATTGAAGTTCTTAAATGTTCAAAACAAGTTAGGCCCTGTTCACACCATCACACGCTCAGAACCATCCCGACGCACGTCGACAGCCTAACCTCCACCGGCAACTGCACCTTGTTTGTGTCACGACACGAAACCCAAACTCTGCCTGCCCGTGAATTGCGGAAAACATCAAACCGAACCGTAACAAATTGAATCGAATATACAACATGGCTTACAAGGGTAGGTGATTTCAGATTTTGTACAGGTTTCCTCTATAACTTGGAATCTACCTATTGGAACAGGTTCTTTATTTTTTGGAACCTGAAACTTACTCTATCACAAATTCTAGGATCTACCTATATTATCAATTGAACGATTACAGTGAATTATCACCTTTAATGACCATCATTTACTGTTATAATTCACTGACCACAATTAATATTTAAATACATGAAAAAATGAAACATTAATAAAATAAAAGTCTCAATCATAAAATGAAAGTTTAGATTAGTGGTTATAGATTATATACCTATTGTCAAACAACATGGAATACCATAGGATCGTATGAAAACATGGATTGAGAAAAACATAAAAATTTGTTGGAGGTTTCAGGTTCCAGGTTCTACATACCTAAAACCTAGAATTTATTTGTCGAAATAAGTATTTTAATTCTTGAAACCTGGAATTGAATAGATTCCCATCGATCCGGTTCTCCGATTCCAAATTCTACCCTAGAACTATACTCACCCCATATCTGACATCATCCAACGAAAATAAACAATTTCTATATGGTCCAAAGTCAACATGACGTGAATTACTAACTCGAAAAACAACCCAATTATCTTACTCCAAGACTCAAGTTCGAATGTCCAAATTCTTCTCCTACTCCGACGACGATTTTCTGTAGCATTAAACCGGTCATGATGGCTCACCGTCTTTTTCACGGGGAAAACTTTTTAGGTTCTAAAGCTTACACGTCCTCCCCACGGACGTTGCTCTACTAACGCCCCCACAATTGCCGAATCTCTTTCGCACCGAAAGTTCATGTTAGGCCTATTAGATTGAGCGATTCTCAAGCTCAATTAAATTCAAACACCTTCCTACATTTCCATTTATAAGATTCACACGGAGGTACGGATACCTGGAGTGCCAAAACTTGGCACGGAGGGACACTTAAGTGCCAAAAGTTTGGAAAGTGACACTTAAGTGTCAAAACAGAGTAAAATGGATCACTTAAGCACCAATTCGGCCAAAATCCAACCAAATTGCTGACGTAGCAATTTTTCGGTGAAATAAGTGTAAAACGGCATTGTTTTGCACGTTGACGTGGCTAGAAAATGAAAAAACGACGTCGTTTTGCACGCGACATGAAAAAAAATTAATATAAAAATTAATTAAATTAAATTTAAAACTAAATTTATTTAAAACATTTTAAAATAAAATTAAAAACTAAAAATTAAAAAACTAAAAGGGGGAGGGGGAGGCCGAAGGGAGGCGGCTGAGGGCTGAGCCCTCACCACCGCCGCATCCCGACCGCTGTCGGGAAGGGCCGGCGACGGAGAGGGGAGGGTTGGCCATGGTCGCCGCCCACTGGTTGGACCGGCGGCGAGGGCTCACAGGCCATCGCTGCCTCCCTGCCATCGCTGGTGTTGACACCTAATTTAAACTCATCTTTGATTATAGAGGGAAATTAAAAAAAAAAAATTGAATTCAAAAACTCAACAACCGTATGATTTTGGATCCATTTTTTTGTTGAGAAGATGAGTGAATATCGGAAAATCTTCACCTGCAAAAAACAAAACTCGAGTCTTTCTTCTATAAATAAAGGAGGAAAAGCTTCAGTTGGGGGGGGGTCCTTCTCTTCATTGTTCGTCTAAGAAAAATGGCAAACTGAAGAGAAAGAGAGAAGAAGTTGACGTGAGCAGGGAAAAGAGAGAAAGTACAGTGGTAGAAAGAGAGAGAGGGGAGCCGTCCGTGGAGTCCTTGAGAGAAGGAGAGAAACACAAAAAGGGAAAGAAAGGGGGAAAAGTAAAAAGAAAGCAAAAGGGAAAAAGGTGATTGGACATTTACTGTTCATCACCTTCTTCCCTCTGCCGTTTCCGCCTCTACCTTCCTCCTGCCTGCTTCGATTCAGCTCCACCCAGCTGCGACAGCCGTTTCCGTTTCTGTTTCACGCCCGCGATGTTCGTCTGCGAACACCGGAGCCACCCTGCTCCGCCCGCGTCTGCCACCACTGCGGCTAACCCGCGACCTGCATGATCTCGAGTCGCCGGTCACCTCCGCATCAGCAACGTCTGCAACTCCATAGCCCGTCGACACTCGCTGCGCTGGTCGTCATACGAGCACCCCTGCTCGTCCCTTGTGCCGTTCGCCGCCCTGTAGTTGGAGCTGGGTACCTGCTCACCACGCCGACACCGCCTGCGCCTGCGCCTCTGCCCGACGATCGCACCAGTAGCCCGCGCTGCTCCGTCTCCGCTCGGTGCCTGACGCCCCTGCAACACCTTCGTTCGCGACCGCCCGGTGCCTGACGCCCGCCTCCGCACAGCTCTTTGCTCCGCACCTTTGCTCGAGCCCAAACCAATCACTGATTTTTCTTCCCTGCAGCTCCGAATTGCCGGATCTCGCCGGAGCTCCGCACCTCCGCAACCTCCGATCGTCAGTGACGCCACCGTTACAACCGCCGCCCCTCACTGGAGCCGGTGACCAGCCGCACGAGCACAAGCCGTGCTTGGGAAGAAAAAGAAAAGGAAATTAGGTAGTTTTATTTTCTTTTTACTTTAATTTGTTTATTTTTTTTTTTAAGTTTAGTTATTTAAATTGGAACCTCATGAATCTTGTAGGCATTATCAGCTAGGATTTTGTCCGAAATTAATGTAATTATTAATTTAATCCGAGAGACATCGGATTATTTTTTAATTATATTAATTTTTGGACTTTTGGTAGAATTTTAATTATTAAATCATTATAATTATTAATTTGATCCGTAAGACTTCGGATCGGATTTTTAATTATTTTGATCTCTTTGTCGTGATAATTAGGGTTATGATAATCGTTAATTTGACCTGTGAGACAACATGTTATTTTTTCGATTATTTTAATCATTTATTTTGTTGATGGCTTAGATTTAATATTTACTTAATAATTACTTATCTTTTAAAAAACTAAACAAATCAAAATCTTGCATTAGAGCATGTGGGTTTATTTAATTAGAATTTTTTTATTGGTAAAATTATATCATATCTAGAATTTAGGTACTTAGGTCCATACACATTTCATATTTAAGGCAGCGCATTTTGATTTTTAAGATTCATATAGAATTATGATAATTTTCCTTTAATGAAAATCAAAACAAAAAAGAACAAAAGAAATGTTATTTAGGTTATATAGATTTCATAATGTGCACACCATATGTTGCGCTTTAATTAGTGGATCGTAGGTTAATGCTTTAATATTCCCGTCATGTAGTTGTTTTTAATAATAAAAAAAAGCCAAATATTAGTATTGCATCATTATGTTATTTTTAAGAATTATTAAGTCATATTAAAAAAAAAGAAGAAGAAGAAAACACAAAAGTCATTTATTTGGTTAGTTAATAGGTTAGTTCATAATTAATCCTATGTCATGTCATCATTGTTAGTGCATGTTGTATATGTGTAATAAAAAATCATTAAAAAATCATAAAAAGAACATGCACATAGAATTATCACGTCATACATCTCATATCATACAGCATATGCATATTTAGGGTTATGTAAATTAGATTGTACACATATTGTAATGATTTGAATTATGCCACATGAATTGCATCTCATGTGTCATTAAAGTAAAACTCATGCATATCAAATTTAAATTAAGATTGCATATAATTAACATTTTTAAAAGAAAAAGAAAAATTAGGTGTCATGTCATTTAGAAATCATGTTTAGGGCATGCATTTTTATTAGCATTTTTTTTTATTGAATGTTATTTTATTGATTGTGCACCCGCATGACTACCATTTGCATGTTAGTAGCTTAAGTTTAAATTAATCAACATTGCCTGCAAAATATTTTTAAAATTAAAATAAAAAGGTACCGAAAGGGTGTTAGACTAATCTAGCGTAACCATGTCCCCGGATCTACTGAATCTCTAGTTCGCAACAGTAAAGTATTCTCCCATACTTTACTTGGGTTTCTAACCAACCATATAATTGCATGTATACTTTACTTGGTTAGTGGTGGCTCCAAATTGAGTATAATTACATGTTTAAATAGATTAATTTCTTAATATCAAGTCGCGATTGGTAGGACTTGGGAGGGTCCGTGCCAAGTCTTTAGACTTAGTAATCCATTAGCCCTTTCGAATAATTCACCTTCAAAAAAATTCGGGAAGGTCGCGATAGCTGGGAAGGGCCGGTGATGGTGGGGGGAGTGTCGGCCGGGGTCGCCGAGCCCTAGCCAGGGGCCGGCAATCGGCGGCGACGGCCCACAAGGCCTTGCCTAGATCTGGGGTGAGGGTCGCGGCCCTTGCCCAGATTCGACGAGGGTTGGCAACCCTTGCCCCAGATCTGGCGAGGGCTCGCGAGCCCTCGTCGCAGGTTGGCTTGGGGCTAGCGACCCCGGCCGACCCTCCCCCTTCGTCACGGCCCTTCCGGTGGCGGCGGTGAGGGCTCGGCCTTCAACCGCCTCCCTTTGGCCCCCACCCTTTTTAAGTTTTTTTAATTTTTAGTTTTTAATTTTAATTTTAAATGTTTTAAATAAATTTAGTTTTAAATTTAATTTCATTAATTTTTATATTAATTTTTTTACCACGTCAACGTGCAAAACGACGTCGTTTTGCACTTACTTCGCTGGAAAATCGCCACATCGGCATTTTGGCTAGATTTTGACCAGAATGGTACTTAAGTGTCATTTTCCTAACTTTTGGCACTTAAGTGTCCCTCCGTGCCAAGTTTTGACACTTGAGGTGTACCTTGTCCGATTCTCACGATTAGGGTAGGAAGACAAATTGTTCATTAATTATTAGGTTAGATGGCTTATTTGATTTTTATCTTTTTGATTTTGTACTTTAACATCTAATTTATGACCTAACATTGAAAACCCTAAATTTTTAAAAAACATATGAATGGCAATATTTTAAAGTTACTCTAAGAATTTAGTAGTTTTGAAATGGAAAACTTAATTGTTTTTATTACACTGGGAAAAGGTTGTATATGGTCTTACCGAATGGTGTAGATATTATTTATAATGTGATCACACTTTTAGGGATGTAGTTTTTAAAATAAAAAACCCCCCTTTGACATTAACCCACAATTTCTCTATTGAGCGATGGTTTTCCACATTCTTACGGTTTCGATGACAATGCCCATTTGAAAACAGCCATGATGGAAGACCATTTATAAAAGACAATCGTTCGTTTACATAAGGGGCATGATAAGGTCTAAATCAAACCGTCTCTGTTGGATGTACTCTATTAGTACGTGAGGGGATTGGGCTTATAAGGTAAGATGAACCACCTACTCCTATTGATACAAGCATTATAGTTGAGATAGCACTTTAGGAACAATGGGAGTAGTCTAACCGCCTTTGTGTGATGTTCATAAGGAATAAAATTTCTTCCAGCATTCGTGGTTCAATTACTCGGCATAGCAATGCTAAGGCTTATTGGAGGTCATTGATGCATTATTTGAGACTTCAAAAAAGGCACATGCCATGACCCTCATTATGAAGTTTTCATCATTGAAATTCACTAGTGTTAGAGGTGTGTATGAACACATCCTCAAGAAGAGAGATATTGTGGCTGAAAAATTGAGGTTGAGATATTTGAATTCTTCCTTGTTTACTACATTTTGAACACTTTTCTACAATAGTATGCACCATTCAAGATCTTTTATAATACACATAAGAATAAGTGGTCAAATAATGAACTCATGACCATGTGTATTCAAGAGGAAGAAATGCTACTCATGGAATTAGGAGAAAGTGCTCATTTGTCAACACAGGAAAAGTATAAGGGGTAATGCAAGCATAAGGGAAATCGTAAAACACCTCCATAAGCTAACATTAAAAAGGAATTTAAATGTTTATTTTGCAAAAAGAAGGTGCATATGAAGAAGGACTACATCTGATTTAAGGCCTAGTTCGAGAAGAAATGTAATTCAATTTATTGTGTTTGTTATGAATATAATATGATTGATGTGAGTCACGACACTTGGTGGATTGGGAGAAAGTGCTCGTGACCATGGAATTGGGAGAAAGTGCTCACAACAACGGAATAAGTGGTCACCGGGCTACATCGGATTAGAGAATTGGGAGAAAGTGTTCATTTGTCAATACAAATAAAATATAAGGAGCAATGCAAGTAGAAGGGAAATGGCAAAACACCTCCTCAAGTTGACATTAAAAAAGAATTTAAATGTTTCTTTTATAAAAAGACAGGACATATGAAGAAGGACTACATCAGATTTAAGGCCTAGCTGAAGAAGAAAAGTAATTCAATTTTTTGTTTTTGTTATTAATCTAATATGATTAATGTAAGTTACGACATTTGGTGGATTGATTCTATTTCTACAATATACATTTCACATTCCTTGCATGGTTTTTAAAACCACAGAATATTAGTAGGAAGTGAACAAAGCATCTTTAGGAAACAAGATGTGTTCGCATGTGGAAACTAGTGGGACATGTGGATTAGTTTTCACTAGCGGTTCTATTTTGAATTTGGAAAGAACTTGTTATGTTCCTAGTTCCTCTAGAAACTTAATTTCAGTTTCAAGAATTGTACCATTAGGTTATTCATTTAACTTTTCACATTCAACCTTCAAATTATTGTTTCAATCTAAAATTGTTGGGAGTAGTATTTTGTATAATGGTCTTTTGCGAATTAATTAATTTACAAAATAATGCCTTTTATAATACAATGCATGTTTATGGTCACGTTGGTATAAATGATGCGCTGTGAATGAAAATTCCTTTATGTTGTGGTATTGAAGATTGTGACATATCTTCATAGATGGAATTAAGTGATTAGTAAATGATGGAGTACTCAGTATTTAGATTTTATTGATTATAATACTTGCGTGGATTGCATAAAGGAAAAGCTGACTAACAAGACAAAGAAATGTGCCAATAGAAGTACATAGATATTAAGAATCATACATTCAGACTTTTGTAGTCCAAATATAGACTCGTATGGTCGAAATACTTTATTCATCTCTTTTATAGATGGTTACTCATGTTACCTATATCTTTACTTGTTTTATAATAAGCATAAAGTATTAGATGCCTTTAAGCTATTTAAAACAGGAGTAAAGAAATAATGCAGTAAGCAAATTAAGATCGTGGGATTAGACATAAATGAAGAATTCTATGGTAGATACAGTAAAGATGAATAAACACCCGATCTATTTGCAAAGTTTCTTTAAGAGTATGGGATAGTGGCTTAATACACTATAGCTGTTTCTCCTGACCAAGATGGTGTAGCAAAATAAATATATCGAACTTTATTGGACACGATGAGGAGCATGCTTAGTAGTTCCAAATTTGGTAAGTCCTTGTGGATTAAAACTTTTAAGATGGCAATGTACATATTGAACTTAGTTTTGACTCAGGCTATCCTAAAGAGGCCTTGTAAAGTTATTCAAAGGTTGAAAATCGAGTTTGCGACATGTACGCGACTAGTGTAAGAGTTTATAATCCATAGGAAAAGAAGTTAGACCTAAGGATTATAAGTGGACATTTCATTGGATATGTGGAAAAGTCCATGTGATATATAGTGTCTTGTCCATCTCATACTACTAGAATTATGGAATCAAGAAACATTACGTTTCTTGAAAATGACTTGATAAGTGAGAGCGATCGATTTAAGGACCTTGTTCTCAAGAAAGATTATTGAGATACTTAACCTTTTACCTCACGTATTAGGTTGGTTGTTATTCAAAATGCTCCTTCATTTTAGCCGGCTATTGAACAATCAATTATTGAATTTCCAAAATCTACTGATATTGATCTGGTAGATCTAATTATTCAGTAATTACCAGAAATTGTTGAACAACTAGGTGAACAACACGCTCCTCAAGAGAATATGTAACATTGAGAATATCTATCAAAATAAAGAAATAAGCAATTTTTAGTGATTGTATTGTGTATTCACAAGAATTTGACTATAATAATGGAGTTGATAATGATTTTGAAATGTTTTCACAAGACCTGGGTAGTGATGAATCTAATTTTTGATACAATACCATGAATGATGAGATGAGTTCTATGGCATTTAATGAAGTTTGAGATTTGGTTGAGTTGCCTAATGGTTTCGAAACTAAGAATGACTCATTGGGTAACATCAAGAGATATAAAGCTAGACTTGTTGCCAAAGGATTGACTCAAATGGAAGGAAATTATTGCACATAAACCTTTTCTCCAGTAATCAATAAGGATTCTCTTTGTATTATTTTGGCATTGATTGCCCATTTCGACATGGAATTACATCAAATGAATATGAAAATGACATTCCTTAATAGAGAATTAGAGGAGAAGGTTTATATGAAAGAAAAGAAAAAATTCTCCTCTAGTGAAAGTGAGTATTTACCATGCAAGCTTAAGAAATCTATATATGACTTGAAACAAACATACTACTGATGGTAGTTAAAGTTTCACGATGTCATCTCTTCATTCATTTTTGTAGAAAATTTCATGGATCAATGTATTTATTAGAAGGTCAGTGGGAGCAAAATTTATTTACTTGTATTGTGTGTGGATGATATTTTACTTGCAATCATTGATAAGGGATTGCTACTTGAGGTGAAACAATTTCTCTCTAAGAGTTTTGACACAAAGGATCTGAGTGAGACATCTTATATCATTTGCATTAAGAGCCATAAAGATACCTCGAGGAATTTTAGGATTATCTTAAGAAATTTATATCAATAAAGTCTTAGAGAAATTACGGATGAAAGATTATTAATCAAGTATAGCACCTATTATGAAGGGAGACATGTTCAATTTGAACTAGTGCCCTAAGAACAATCTAGGAAGGGGAACAAATGAAGAACATTCTATATGCTTCTATTATCGAAAGCTTCATGTACTTTCAAGATTGCACTCGACCTAACATTACTTTTGCTGTAGGAATGTTGGGAAGATATTAAAGTAATTCAAATATGAACTAGTAGAGAGCTGCAAAGAAAGTGATAAGATACCTTCAATGTATCAAAGGTCATGTGCTTATGTATAAATGAACTTTGCTGGTTGGGTTGATTTTTGAAAGTCAACATTTGGATATATTTTTATGTTAGCTCGCAGAGCTGTGTTAGTGAGGAGTACGAAGCAAACTTTGACTATTACTTCAACTATGGAGGTTGGGTTCGTTTCTTGTTTTGAAGCTACTTCACACAATATATGGTTAAAGAGTTTCATTTCTCGAGTTAGAATTGTTGATTCTATTTTTTGGCCATTAAGAATATATTGTAACAATTCTAGTGCAGTTTTTATGGCTAAAAATTTCAAAAGTGATAGTCAAAGTAATCACGTTAACATCAAGTAGTGGTCATAGAACACTTTAATACTGGATTGATAATAGCTGATCCTTTAACTAAAGGCATGTCACCAATAAAATATAAAGATCGTGTGGCTAAAATGAGAATTGGTCGCATCATGTGATTTGTTGTTGTATGGACGACTTTTGTTATATGAAACTTTTATTCAGTTGTTATGTTATTCTCAATTTTTGATGTACACATTTTGTTGTTTCTAAGAATAACAATAATCATTGGATCTGGAATAAATAAGCTTTATTCAATCAAGAGGTGTTGTCACATATAGGCTAACATTAAAGAAATAAGATGCATTGTGATACCTGGCAAATATTACTAATTCTTAGAGGACTTGTCGTCATGATCCATGCATTTTGTTTCTTTTATTTAAGTATAGAGTGTTTGTGGATTTGGTTGGATCAGCCGTTTGATGAAATTGTTGAGATCAAGCGAGAGAATGTTATCTATAATGTGATTGCACATTTTTCGGGATGTGGTTTTTAAAATAAAAAGAAAAATACCGTTTGACATTAACCCACATTTTCTCCTTTGAGTGAAGGTTATTCCAGCATACGGTTGTCTACATTCGTACCTTTTCGATGACATTCGCCCATTTGAAAACCGACTTGATGGAAGGTAGTTTATTAAAGAGGATCATTTATTTATGTAAAGGCATGATGAGGTCTAAACCAAACCCTCTCTTTTGAAAATACACCATCAGTATGCGATGGGATTGAGTTAATAAAGTGCACCCATAATTACTGTTGAATTGCCGTCGAATCTCTGCGAATTTCCGTCACACGAAAACTTATAAAATGGTTAGAGGTCAGATTTATTTTACGTCTTCTTTTCCACATATGATTCCAATTGATACTTGAATTCTGTTCTTCAATGCATTTGTCTTACAGTAAAACCATAAAACTCCCACCTTTTAACTATATACTCCACGATGTGTACATGTGTACACATACGTATATGTGCGTATGGGCACGTGTCTTGTATGCATGGCCAGATTTTTAATGGGTCCAAGGAACTAATATCATCAGTCTAGAAAGGTTGTTTGAATAATTTGTGGACTTGCAAAAACATTCGATCGTCCAACTTCGACATTAAATTAATCCAACGACCTTTTTGGACGATCTTATATAAAGCAGAAAGCAAACCAAAAGTTTTAGGGTAGGGATGTCCAAATTTGAACTTATAGCATTTTTAGAGGAAAACATGCATGTCAAACGTTTGGGATGTAGTTTCCTCCTATTTTTCTTACTCCTTCTCTCTCCACCCCCCCCCTCTCCCTCTCTCCTCCTTTTTCCCGGCTATGCTACCGGCCCGCCATCGTTATCAGTCCGTGCCAACGTGACTCCATCCTTGTCATCAATGCCTATGCTAGCTTGAATCCGTGTCCGCATGTCAGTGCGCGCTTGGAGGTTCCATTCGAAACTAAAGAGGTCAAAAACCTCCGTGCGAACTTGTCGACGGGAGCTGCGATTTTTATGGTGGCAGTCAAGAGAGGGAGAGAGAGAGTTTTCGCTTGTTGAAGTGTCGATGTCAATTATTAAGGGGGTAAGAGGAATACGTAAGTTAACCTCCGCATATTAAGAGGATCTTGAACCTATATTGATAGCTAGGCACACCTTCTTTTACGAGGTAGGCATGAGATTGACAGGGATCCAAGGTTGTCCCAATTGCGACTGGTAACCAGTACTCGAGACTAAAAGGATGAGCTCAACTAATTTGGTATTCGAGAGAGAAGCTGACTCTCAAAAGTGGCGTTATGAACACTAGGCGGCTTCGATGAGTATGATAATCGAGAGATATGGGAAAGCTCAACCCAAGCCTTTCGAAAATAGATGATTTTGGAAAATCATTAACTAGCAATTGAACCCCATAAATACACAAGTATATATAGGCAACTAGAGGGGAAATTATCAAAAAAAAAATTTAAACATATTGCACCTACATCAACTTAGTCATAAACCTTTTAATTTGGATAATTTAGTACTAAACCTATGGCAATATGCCAAGGTAGTTCATCTAATCAATTTTAGCCGAAAATCGCTAACCTGAATGTCGATCGTCTTATGTGGCATCATTGGTTTGACTAGACAATTTTTTTTTTTTTATTTTAAATTATTTTTTACTATTTATTTATTTTTTCCCTTTATCGCGGTTGGCGAGGGTTCGGCAACCCAGCCACTTGAGGGCTTGCAAGCCCTCACTAGATTGGATGAGCGCAACTGTCGCCCAAGTAAGGCTAGCTAGCTTGTGGCTTGCGAGGGCAACCCTCGCCCAGGCAAGGCCGTCCCTCACTTGTGGCTGGTGAGGGTGGCGCTTACTAGAGCCGGGCAAGGTGATCCTCGCCTAGTCCTCTGTCGCCATTGCCCAAGGTTAGCCACTGGCGAAAACCAAAGAGAAAATATAGTAAAAGGATAAAAAAAAAAAAAAAGGGAAAAAAAAAGATGAGAAAATGGTAAATTTCCCGGCAGCCACACACAACCGAAAATACCCTGTCCAACCCCTCTATTATCTCCAAACCTACTCAACCACCTCTCTTTAATAACCCCCAGCCACGTTCTCCCTGCATCCAATCCAACCAGCTGGCTCTTGAGTACGTATTTATTGTGCGTAGGAGACCACCAGTCAATGATGCAACACCATCTTGGCAAATCTCACAAGCACCAAAGGAGGGAGAAAGAGCCTGAACGGTCCCCATTGCAATTTCGTTCACTTTTCACATGTAGAATTGACCTTGGCTTGCCCCTCACGTCGCGGTACCCCACCTTCATAATGAGATGTCATGCGTAACAAAGCTGATCACAGTAAAAAATGGAGCCGTTGGCATACGTCTTGCGCACCGTTTGTCGAGTCAATACCGAGTCCGATTACACAATTTTCCTTCCACTCGCTTCTTTCCTGGGGGACCACCATGGTCACGCACGCATTTTCTACTCCTAGAGATTTTTAATGGGATTGGTTAAGCAACTTTCTGCATATATATAAATGTAGGAGGCAAGGTTGCTCATGTGTGAGTGATGCGCACGAGAAAGATCGATAGGCAGAAAGAGAGATAGAAAAACAGGATGGGGACTGTATACCAAGAACCTCCACGCCTCATCCAGGACCTCAGGGTCACCGTTCACGACACGTCCCTGGTGTTCCCGTCCAAATCCGTCCCCAACAAGCCCTTCTTCTTGTCCAACATCGACAAGGTCCTCAACTTCGACGTCCAGACCATCCACTTCTTCCCTGCACACGTGGAGTTCCCCCCTGACAAGGTGGCCGAGACGCTGAAGGCCGCGCTTGCCAAGATCCTGGTGCATTATGAGTTCCTGAGTGGGCGGCTCAAGTTCAATGCTGCGAGTGGGCGGCTGGAGATTGAGTGCAACTCGGAAGGAGTGGGGTTCGTGGTGGCGTCCAGCGAGTGCAGCCTGGACGACGTCGGGGACTTGGTTTATCCAAACCCGGCCTTTGAGCGGTTGGTCACCAAGTCCATGGACATTCTGCAACCCGACAATCAGCCCTTGTGCATAGTACAGGTATGTAATGTATGTGCAATTGAAGTGAGCAGTGATACAACGGACATTTCCGTGAACGAATATTACACTATACACATATATACATTTCCGAATTTAAAGCCATATGATAATGAGCTTGCAGCTTGCAAAACCCGAATTATTTGATTAGTGAGCTGGAAACTGCACATTATTTAGAGGAGATATAGCTTCTAAAATGCAAAATAACATCTCCTGAAATATCGTCTAAACCCGACCAAAATCACATTCCAGAAATCCTAGAGATGGAATAAAATAACGAAATAGCGATCTAGGTGAATATATCTGGCCTTGAGTCGGCGTGTATGTGTGAAATTAACGTCATTACATAAGATGTTTTGTGGACATGTGTGGTACGAAACCCTCTAATCTCCATGAACAAGACTGAGATTAGCTACTCTTCTACGATGAAGTTCCTGATCGGATCCGTTGCCTACAGCAATCATCGTTGGTCGGTCACGCATGGCTACGTTATATTTCTCTTTGCACTGTTACACCCACCACCAGCTAATAAATGCAGGAGCCCTTGATCTCCTTCCGTCTCTTGAGAGAAAACTGGGGTCGCGAGGCTTTCAAATCATCTCCACCTCTGCACCACCTCGGCCCGGTGGCAGACCCATTTCTTCATGATCGGTCCCTGTCGGAAGAAGAAGAGGGGCCGCCGTACCCATTTCTTTATGATTCAGTCTGTGAATTTTAATCGCTCCGGGCCATGGGTTCGAAAAGTTTCTCAATAGCATTGGCCTCCGCATTGTGTTGTTAGATCACGTAGTAATTGCAAGATGTCTCGTGATTCACTCACCTCGTCGTCTTCAGTTTACAATAGTATTATGCAATGGTTAAACCATGCGCAACTTCATGTGGAGTTCGTCGATCGCTACACGTCGCGTGATTTGTTGATAGATGGATGGTTTTTCGGTACTCTCCTCGTGATGAGACGAGGTAGCGTTTCTCGCTGTGTGATGTCGATGATTGGTTGGACAGGTGACGTCGTTCACGTGCGGGGGATTCGTGATGGGGATATCGACCAATCACGGGACCTTCGACGGGTTGAGCTTCAAGATGTTCTTGCAAAACCTGGCAGCGCTCGCTGCCGACAAGCCCCTGGCGGTGGATCCCTGCAACGACAGGCGGCTCCTGGCTGCCCGCTCGCCGCCGCAGATCTCGTTCCCCCACCCGGAGCTGCTCAAGCTTGACGTCGCTCAGGGCCAAGACTCCTCGCGCCCCCTCGTGTTCACAGATACCCCTGAGGACCTTGACTTCAAGATCTTCAAGCTCTCTCCCAAGGACATTGCCCATCTCAAGGAGAAGGCCGCCAAGGACGCCAGCGGCCCAGGCTCACCCTATCCCAAGGCCCGTGTCACCGGCTTCAATGTCGTGACTGCCCACATATGGCGGTGCAAGGCCCTGTCGTCGTGTGATGGCACTGACGATGGTAGTAGCAATAGCCGATCATCAACGCTGCTGTACGCGGTGGACATAAGGCCAAGGCTGGAGCCCCCGCTGCCACGGGGTTATGCGGGGAATGCAGTGCTGACGGCATACGCAACGGTGACGCGCGGGGAGCTGGAGGAATGGTCGCTAGGGAGGCTGGTAGAGATGGTGACGGAGGGGGCGGGGAGGATGACAGACAAGTATGCGAGGTCGGTCATCGACTGGGGTGAGGTAAACGTGGGGTTCCCGCACGGAGAGGTGCTGGTGTCGTCGTGGTGGAGGCTCGGGTTCACCGATGTGGAGTACCCGTGGGGGAGGCCGAGGTACAGCTGCCCACTGGTGTACCACCGCAAGGACATCATCTTGCTCTTCCCGGACATGATCACGAGTAGCCCAAATGGCGGTGATGGCGTTAATGTCTTGGTTGCCCTGCCCGGCCCGGAGATGGCCAAGTTTCAGTCTCTGTTCCACAAGTTCTTGGCCTGAGACGATCCAGGACCTTAATTTGCATTATTCAGATCTATATATCTATAGCTATATCTCTATATAGATATATAGATGCACTTCGGCTTTGGTACGTATATGAACATATGCACATAGAGATGAGCATGTGTGGATTTTATCTGTGGATGTACTCATGCAAGTATCGTATATGAACGTCGGGCGGCCAAAATCATCGTCTCTCGCTCATCAGTGTAGGTGAGAACCCGAAGATTGTTGCCTTTATTTGATTATTATACGTTCATATGTCTCGACTCTTGGATCCATGGGTTTTGTTCATCGTCGATTTTCATTGTAAGGTTACATAATTTGGAAATCCCGCTTACTTTCCTGTTCAACTATACATGGACGACGCGAAAGTAGACGCATCTCTCTTGTTTTGGGGTGAATTTCTTGCTGGACGGAGTTCGGATTGAGTCCCGAAGATTGAGATAGGTTTGGTGTGAGTTTGACGCACGTTAGGACAGGGGACTGAGTGTTATTAGCCGGTGCATGAAGTATATGGGTAGAGCTAAGGTTGTGAAGTAGATCCTCGAATATTTGAAGGGACATCAATGATTGGTATCAAGTAGTTAAGAGATGGCTGTTGTAAAGAGTTAACGAGCCATATGAATTCTAATCACATCGGTGACTTGAATGAGCGCAAAATGTTAGGGGCACATGTTCACGTAGGTGGTACAGTAAGTTTAAATGCATTGTTGCAGGACGGTGCTTACCTATTTTTCAACAGAGATGGAGAACACGGCATTTCCCTTTATAGCAAAGGAGACAACATGGCTTTTTTTTTTTTTGCGGGGGGGGCGGGGCGGTGGCGGCAATTAATTCTCGAACTCTGGATTGTAGCAGAAAAGTGTTACCATACATTGTGGCAGCCAAGCTGCACTATATGTAAATGTAGCTTTGAATACTATTTATCATCCAAGTGAACAAAGCATATTGACATTAAGTAGCGTTTGACTCAGACAGTTGTTGTTTTGTGGCTCATTTTTTGCCAAGTCAGAGTTAAGATCGAGGCACGTAGATTAAGTTCGATCCAAGACGAGTTTGGATGAGTGCAAGGTGCATCGAAACAGTAAACAAGACGCACCGACCAAAGGCCTGAGAGCCTTTATGGCCAGCTCTGTTTGTGGATACAAGATACATTGAAATAGGGAACAGACTTACGATCAAATTATTGATTATAACTCTGAATTTTCCTACCGACATTGAATTCTTTATGGCCAGCTCTCCTTGTGATTCAATGCACATCTCGCTTATAAAACCTGGAAAAAAAAAAAGAAATGTAAATGCCCCGTGGGTTATTATCGTGGGGGGTCTAGACGCCGGAATTTATTGCTCCGAAAGGATGGGCCAACTGAGGCGGCGGCGGAGGCGGTGCCATGCGTTGTACGATAGCTAGACAGTAACGATACAAAAACCGAATAACTATGCCGACACAGAGAGCAGGGTGAGCTGGCTGCATTTATATCTACGACTTCACCTTTATTTTCCGTAAAAGGAGGGCACGGGCATTTCTGGGCCCGATTGACATTTGCATTTTCTTTACTCTTTTTCTCTTTTGTCGATTCTTTTTTTTTTTTTTTTTTTTTGGTAAAGGTAAAAAATATATTGACTAAAAATCAGAAAGCTATATAGAGCTATACATTGAGAGCTCGGACCCAAAAACTTGCACTCACAAAGACAGAAGTCAGAGCGAGTGGAAGGGGGCCAAGGTAAAAAGAAACAAGCCAAGCGGCGAAATGAGAGGGCCAAACAGCAACCAAAGAGAACTAGCTAGTCTTCCCCGAAACCCAGAGAGGGAACAACAAAACAAAAGAGAAACCCAAAAACTCGCTCTTTTGTCGATTCATTCTTCACTTTAAACTACGTAAAAACGGTCAAGATAAAATTTGAGATAAGATAAATTTTATCCTATTCTATATTTGATGTCTACTCTAAACATGATAGAGTCGGATGTAAGAGAGATTTAAACGGGATAAAATTATCTCATGAAAGAAAGAGATAAAAGTAAATAAGATTTCTAATATTTACAATAGAAAAGTTATTTTTCTTGAAAAGATTTATTAAAATAAAAAATTGAAATTGTATTTCAATATAAATAATATTTGAACTCTAATATAAAAAATTCAAAATATCAAAAAAATTATTTTTTAATTAAATATTTGTTTTATTTATATATTTAACTTTAATTCTATCTTATAATATAAATTCAATATATAAATATATATTTATTATATACTTTTGGTATTTTTGTATTCTAGGTATATTAGTACAATATGCTATGTAAAAAAAAATTCATTAGAGAATGATGGAAGGGGGAAAATAAATAAATAATAAAATAATAAACAAAAGAGAGGAAAAATAAAATAAAATAAGCAAATACAAGTAAATTAGGCAACAGTTTCGCTAGAGATTTCTACCATTTGTGTTTGTGAATTTTTAGGTTTATTTATCTTGATATGCCGTTTATACAAAAAAAAATGTACATAATATGATATGAATATATTTGACTTTATTACTACAATTCACCAAACAATAAATTGGATATAACAAAATACTTGGATTTCATATTCTATACTATTCAATTCTATCCTGGTTAGAAATTTGGACGACCAAACATAGCCTTATTGTTTAGCCACTATTCAGTCTTCACTTATAAGAGAATTAAAGCTCCGTTCACTTTATGGAAAATGTCACGTTTGTAAAAAATGTTTTCTAAGAAGCTATTTTTCAAGAAAAATGATAATATCTTTCGATATACGGTTGAAACCTCAAAATAAACTAGAAAATATTTTCCACCGTTTAGTATTTGATTTGATTTTCTAGGAAAAAATTAAGAAAAAATTGATTTATTAATTTTTTAAAAATTGAATTTTATTATTTTTAATTTTTTTCCCTTTTTCTTTTCCTTCCTCTTCCTGCCCTGTTGGTTGCGTGCCTCCACGATGGCCGGCAATCTAGCAACTGACCAAGATGCAGGTTAGCAAGTTCGCAGCTCACTAGATCCAAGCGAGCTTAAGCTTGCCTGAGGTGGGTTAGAGTGAGCTCGGGCCTTGCTAGCTCTGCCTTGCCACAAGCTAGGGACCAGCCGAAGAAGAAGAAAAAGAAAATGAAAGGAAAAGAAAAAGGAAAAGATAAAAAAAAAATTAAAAACTCGATTTGAAAATTAAAAGGAAAAAGGAAAACATAAAATAAATGGAAAATGTGTTTGGCGAAAGAAAGTGAGGCAAAAGAAGATATGGAAAATGTTTTATGCTTTCTAAAGAGTGGAAAACATTTTTCTCATTTTTGAAGGTATTTTTTCCATAAGCGGAAAATGTTTTACTTGACTCGTTTATTTTCCAAGAATCAAATGCCGAAAATTCCGAAAAAAAATTTCTTGAAAGTTATTTTTCTTGAAATGAACGAAACTTTAAGTTAAAATTGTTGAGTCAATAAAATGCTGAACTCTAGCTTATAAAAAGCTTTATTAAGTTGAGCAAGCCGGTCGAGTCGTGTATTGGCAAGCTTGGGCTTTGCTCAAAAGGTACTCAAGTAACGAAAATTTGATAGGCAGATCATTGCTAAATAATAAAATGAAGAGGATATCCAATAATTCAGGGAAAATTTCAATTAAGGGCCTGAAGTGGAACCGTTTTCTCAAAAAATGGCCTAAAGCGGACATTGTATCAAATAAGGGCCCAAAGTGACTGATTAAGTCTTGAATAAGGGTTTCAACTTGAAAGCCAGTCAAATCTTATTTGCAGGTAGGGGTATTTTCGTCTAAAGACTTTTTTTCTTTCTTTTTTCATCTTGCTCACCTCCTTCTTGACAAATGCATCAGACTCCTCACGCACAAGCTTGCACAGGTGTAAAACAATTTGAACAATTTAGGAAAAGGAGAAAACGAAAAGATATTCGAGAAGTTATGCAGTTTTGCAAAACTGCAAATTGCATATTTTAGTTCTGCAGCCTCCCCATCAGCAAACTTCAAAGCGCATGCTCTACATTATGCAATTTTGCATCCTCACCCAAGAACTCATTGATTTCGGCATAAGCCGGTTTTTAAGTTATTCGCCACCACTCACCTTCTTCGATGATGATAATGAACTTGAGAATCAAGAAATATCCATTAGTGAGTTTTGTTTTTATTCAATTTGCTTGTAAAAACTTATTATGGCAATTAAAGTAACAGTTTCATGCTCTCCCTGCCAATGAAATTGCCTATGCCACGATAACTTTCACTCGTAGCTTCTTGGGAATGTTTTATTGGATCCGGCTTGGATTATTCATAACATTCATAGACGTGGATTGCATTGAGGTGGAATATGTGGCTTCTTGAGAGGGTCCAATTGTGTCGTGCATGCTGGTTATTTTCAAAGGCTGCCGAATCATTCTGACCTGTGATTGAAGATACTCGCATTTGGTGGCGATTCGAATTAAACATCACTTAATCTAAAAAACGAATGGCCTTGGTCTACACATGTTCAAACAAATTTGCCTCTCTAACTCCAAAATATTATCTACACAAATTTGAGAGAGAATAACAAGATGAAAAAAGTGCAAAATCGCTTAGAAATTCCCAAAACCACATATTTCATTAAACAAATCAATGCACATGAGTATCATAGTGAATCCTCAAAAACCTCTAATAAATTTGGCTTAGGCACTTCAATCTGTAAAGTAACAATTTCATGCTCTCCCCGCCAATGAAATTGCCTATGCCACGATAACTTTCACTCGTATCTTCTTGGGAATGTTTTATTGGATCTGGCTTGGATTATTCATAACATTCATAGACGCATATTGCATTGAGGTGGAATATGTGGCTTCTTGAGAGGGTCCAATTGTGTCGTGCATGCTGGTTATTTTCAAAGGCTACTGAATCATTCTAACCCGTGATTGAAGATACTCGCATTTGGTGGCGATTCGAATTAAATATCACTTAATCTAAAAAACGAATGACTCTGGTCTACACATGTTCAAACAAATTTGCCTCTCTAACTCCGAAATATCATCTACACAAATTTGAGAGAGAATAACAAGATGAAAAAAGTGCAAAATCACTTAGAAATTCCCAAAACCACATATTTCATTGAACAAATCAATGCACATGAGTATCATAGAGAATCCTCAAAAACCTCTAATAAACTTGGCTTAGGCACTTCAATCTGGCTTCTCCTCGCTAAGATCGATCATAGCCTGCGTGAGCATCGATTTGAATTCAAGCATCGATGACAACGAGGGCAGCAAGCTAATGGCTTACACCTCATCATGCTTCGTGCTTGACCACGACCACAAGATGTGGGGATCGAATCAAGCTGAGTGTCACATCTTGGTCCACTCGTGCTCAATCTAGGGCTTGGATTGACCTTCATCTTTCAACAAAGGTACTGGAATTGCTGTTGAGGGCAATGACGAATGAGGTTGAGGGTGTTGATAGCTAATTCGGCAAGGAAAATAAAGATGGACTTTGGAGAACACGATCTAAAGAGTGAAAAAGGTGAAGGCATGATGATGCTGAATAAAAGAAAGAGAAGGAGAAAATAAATTAAAAAAAGAAGGAAAAAAAGTATTTAGACAAAGATACTCCTAGATGCAAATAAGATTTGGTTGACTTTTAAGTTGAGGCTCTTATTTGAAACTAAGTTGGTCACTTCAGGTTCTTGTTTGAGACAATGTCCATTTTGGGTCCTTTTTTTGAGAAAACGATTCCACTTTAGGCCCTTAATTGAAATTTTCCCAATAATTCACATGGTAAACAATTGAACTATCGATTAGAAGTTTTAGGAATACAAACATGGGACCTTCACTTTTACTTCAAATGAGTGGGAAATGAAAGAGAATGGAAAGTAACATGAAACTCTCTCCTTTTTTGGCAAGAGCAAGTTGAAATATCCCTTTTAAAACTTAAATACTTACAGTGGCTCATGCGATCAAAGAATGGGGATGTATCTAAAAACTATTTAAGAGTTAAAAAGATATACGATCGATTAACCAAAGTTAAAAACAGTGATAACTTGTAGCTAAAAACATGTGGTGAAAAATAAAAGTGACATGGTCAGATTAGAAGGTCACAAATGGTTTTACATGGGTTACTATATAATAGATGCTTTGATAATCTACCAAGATATTTTGTACTCTGGTACACAAACAAGAGACCAGTGTCCACTCTAAATATTGATAAGTCCATATTATTTTGAACTCACTAAAATTATTAGCGAAAAATATTAAATATTAAGAAAATCTTAACTTGGTAAATTTAAAAATTGGAAATCATCAAATACGTGTTTCGAAGCAATTCAGTCCCCTTATATAACTTATATGACAGCAAATCAATTACTATCACCCTACATCATCATCTCATGCATCAGCATCCATTCTTTTAACCTCAAAGTATCACAGACTATGGACGCGGGAGGTCGTCCTTCGAATTTCCTGCATGTAACAAAATTAATGACCCACTTACGATTTAAACCCGCGTCATCCAAAATTTTAAGTCAATTAAAAATTAACTTTATACCCTATGATGTTCTCAAATATAGAGAATTCAGGATGTTACTGACAACGCTAGCAGTTCACTTTGTCGTGCTGCACAATCGGCTTATCTACAATTGATGATTGAGCTCTTACAGAGGCTATATATTTATGTTTGAAAAAAGGCAAGAAGCTTAAGGAAGAGAAGGACAAATCGGGAAGGAGAAGACAAACTTTAGGGAAATTTCTATATTTTCTATTCCATTGATCCCTAATGTACAATACTGTGTGGATATAGTACAAGATGTATGCAAAAGGAAGGAAAATATATTTTATGAATCAAATCTAATATTCGATTGATCCAATCTAATCCTTGATTGATTCAATGTATCGATCTCAATCCAAATGGATTTCGTCTAGTTTGAGCATATTTTTCAACACTCCCACTCAAGCTCCCCTCAAGCTGGTGGCTTTTAGATGTCCAAGACACCTAGTTTGCTCAATAGATAGACGCGTTGTCTTTGAGATAAAGGTTTGGTGAAAACATTTGCAGGCTGTTCTGTATTCCCAATTTCTCGTCTTGATTACTCCTTCTTGATTCTTGTCTCAAGTGAAATGACAATCCACTTATATAGTTTTGTTCTTTCATGTATTATGAGATTCGTTGCAAGTTTGAGGGCCGCATCATTGTCACAAAATAACTTTGTTGGTCCTTTCACTTGTATCCCAAGGTCCTGAAGTAAGTCTTGTATCCATACTATCTTGCAAGTGGTCTTTACCATGGCTCGGTATTTCACTTCGGCTGGAGATAGTGAGACGGTTGCTTGTTTTTTTGTCTTCCATGAAAGTTGAGACTCCCCCAGATTAATGTAGAAACCAGTGATGGATCTTCAACTCGTGGGACAAGCTGCATAGTCTGCATCACAATACGCCGTCATCTTCATGTTACATTTCTTGGAGAGAAGTAGCACAAATCCTAGGCATTTTTTCAAATATTTTATGACCTCTAAAGTAGCATTTATGCGAAATTGTTTAGGACTATATATAAATTGAGTCAGGGTCTGTATTGCATAACATACATCAAGCCTGATCATCATTAAGTATATGAGTTTTCCAATGAGCTTTTGATAACTTGATGGATCTCTAATATAGGATCTTCATTTTGAGATGATCTTGCATCATAATCTGCCATAGTTAATTTGATGTTTTGCTTGATTGGAATGATAGACGGTTTGCACCCTGATAGCTTTGCTTCTGATATAATTTCTAATATAAATTTTTGTTGGCTAAGAGAGATTCCTTGGTCGGATTGAGCAATCTCAATCCAAAGGAAATATTTGGGCGATCCTAGGTCCTTTATATGGAATGTGAAATTTAAATATTCTTTAAGGCTCTCTATGGCAATTTTGTCGTTCCCCATAATAAGAATATCATTTAAGTATATCATCAAATAAATAGACGACATACCTTTTGTTCATGTGAATATGGTAGGGCATTATCATATTTGGACTGCTTGAATCCTACTATCGTGAGAGCATGACCAAACTTGGCATACCATTGCCTTGAAACTTATTTGAGATTATATAGGGATTTACGAAGACAACATACCTTATTCTCCTCGTCTTCGTAAACCCTAAGGAATATCTATATAAATTACTTCATCTAGGTCACCATGAAGAAAACAATTGTGCATGTCCATTTGGTGCAGTAGCCAATCATGGAGAGTAGCAACTAATAAGACAGAACGTACTGTCACATCTTTGGCTATTGGAGAAAAGGTTTCGTGGTAGTCAAAACCTTTCTATTGTGTAAAATCCTTAGCCATTAATTGAGCCTTGTATCATTCAATAGACCTATCTACTCTATACTTAATTTTATACACCCATTCACAAGCTCCCATGTCTGATTTTCGATTAAGGCTTGCAATTTAGCTTCATAGCTTTTTGCCGTTGTGGATTGGTGGATGCCTCATTGCAACTAGATGGTTCTCGCTCTTCTAATATACGGCTAATGTAGCATCTACATTCCATAGAAAGTTGATGGAAAGAAACATAGGATGAGATTGGCTAATGAATAACTGGTGCATTGAGTGCCACACAAATGTAATCCTTAGTCCATGTTGGTGGATGGGTGATTTGACTAGAGCGATGCGGAGGATCCTATTTTGGTGGAGATGATAATGATTCCTTAGTAGTGGGACTTGGCGAAGGATTGGAAGCTTCTTCAACGGGCATAATGTTGTTAAATGATTGTTCCTCAGTTGTTTCTGGAGTGATAATCTCATAAAAAATTAGAGTTAGTGTCCAACGGGAATTTGGATTCTCCGGAGGTGCAGCAAGTACATATTTAGGATTTTGAGATAATTCTTCCTCATAAAAGAAATGACGAGAATTAGTCATGATGTCTGAATCTTCTTATGATGACTCCCTTTCATGGAATAGGAACACTTCTTCATGAAAGACAGCATCTCTACTTACGACGAATTCACCTGTAGAAATTTCAAGGAGACAATATCCTTTTTGCAAACTTGGGTAGCCCACAAATACACAACGTCGGGCACGAGGACCCATTTTGTCCCGAGGGCCCACTATGGTGGTATAGCATAAACAACCAAAGACCTCCAAGTGATCCAGCTCCGGTTTCTTCCCATAAAGTAGTTCAAACGGAGTTCATTCTCCAAGAATTCGAGTGGGCATACGATTGGTCAAGTAATCTACCGTGATCATATAGTCTCCCTAAAAGGTTTATGGAATTGAAGCTTGGAATTTTAGTGTGCACGCCACTTCCAAAAGATGGTGGTGCTTACATTCTACCGCCCCATTTTGTTGTGGGGTATAGGTGCAGGAGCTCTCATGTAGTATGCCATGAGATGAAAAATAAGGAAGCATAATCATTGTTGAAAAATAATCTCTCATTATCACTACGAATGTGTTGAATACATTTTCCAAACTAATTCTTTGATAGGGCAAGAAATAGTTTTAAATGGGATATAGCTTGACTTTTGGATTGCATTAGAAAAACCAATGTGACACGGGAATAATTGTCCATAATTGTGAGAAAGAAACGAAAGCAATCATGATGTGCTGTATGATAAGTTTCCTAGATATCAACATGAATTGGTGAAAATACACTATTGGTATGAATTTTGCTAAAAGGAAAATGTGTTCATGATTGCTTCGCAAGGGGACATATTTGACATTAAGGGTATGAAAAAAAAAGCATTGTGACTCATCCTTGAATGTAAAAAGAAACTTTTATCATTGATAGTCACGTTACATAATGATTTTTTATTCAAGGGAATGCAAGAGAAGTAAAAACTATTTGGAAAGCTAGTCCAAAAAAATAATCCTTTAAAGAGTTTATCCAAGCCCATCAGTTTGTCAATTGAAAGAGCTTGAAAGAAACCAGTACCATAATCGAATAGGACCTTATAGGAATTTTCTTTACAAACTCTAGACACAATGAGGTTAAACTAAAATTCTAGGACATAAAGAACATTTTTTAGAGTGATCTGAGAGCTAAGACTAACTGTGCTTGTCATTGTGATATAAATGACATTTCCATTTGGAAGTCGCACAGAAATAGAAAGGTTTGACCCCTTGTGTATAATGGAAAAGAAACCTTTGTTATAGACAATGTGATCACTTGCTCCCGAATTGATTGTTCATGCATTTCTTGAAATAGAGTTTATCAAACGGTAGGATATACCTAACTCTCTCCTCTATTGGAAGTGTCCAATTTCTACAATGCCTGCATAAGTTGCTGATTATTGTCCCCATGTAATGGGCTGATTATTTGTATTAGCATTCAGACTAGTTGGGCTGGTGATTTGATAGGCTGCTAAAATTCTTTTTTTTTTTCCTTTTTCTACAGGTTTATCATGCAATTAATAGCAATTGTTAATTGTGTGATGCAAGCATTTGCAATTCTCTCAAAATAATTTGACTTTTCCTCTGGAATTTTGCTTGTAATTTTTGGATGATGTGGCAAAAATCTAGCCATTAGATTTAGTTGAGGTGCTGATGGACCGTGAGCTGTCCAATTGCAAGATATAAGTGCTAATGGGCTGTGGGCCATCCGCTCCATGCCCCTTGGGGCCTTCTTCTCTGTTTTAGTCGAACCATAATTCCGTCGCCCTTCTATCCTGTTCTAGGGTTCTATTGCTAGAACCTTGCCACTCGCCGTGAGTGAGATACTCTCACCTCCCTTAGCAAACTCCGGCAAGGAGAGTCACTGCCTCTCTTCCTAGACCGCAAGCTGGTAGATTTGGCCGAGCAATGGTATTGGATCCATGTTTAGAATATGCGATCAAAATGTGAGGTACGAATTATTCATAGTCAAGAGAAACCTTGTTACCTTTTCTCTATCCCTCATTGCCTTATACTATTGTAAGTTGCTTCGGGCCCTTCGAGCTTCTCTTTTGCTACCTCTAGTTCATTCCAAAGTGTGGACAGCTTGTTGAAGCATGCTGCAGTGGTCATGTTTCCTTGCTTCAGCTTTGAGAGTTCCTAGGTGTGCCTAGGTGAGTGAGAAGATTTTCGCTCGGTCCAAATTTTCCGTACATCTCCTTTATGTTCTCTCACATAGTCTTCGAGTCCTTTGTCGGGGGCAATTCGGTTGCGACTTTTGGAGCTACACAGTTTCCGATCCATGTTCTCATCAATTGGTTATATTTCCTCCACTATTGTGCCATTCTTGTGTTTGTTTGGAATGGAGATGGCTCCATCAAGAAACCCATTATTATCCTTTGTAACTAGAGCTCGTCAGAACTCTCATGCCTAAGTCAAGTAGTTCTCAGATTCGGTAAGTTGATAAGCACTAAGTCGTAATTCGGGTCCATCAGTGATGGAGATGAAAAGTGGGTCACCAGGCTTCGGGTGACCATTGGCAGTCGCATTGGAATATGGAAGAAACTCGAGTGGAAAAACCTCATAGGGATTTTTTCCTATACCTAAATTGCTTGAATCGGCTCATTGCCCCGCATTGAAAAATCCCAATTAGGGATTTGTTCCCATACCCGAGTCATTTGACCTTGTCACTTGCCTCGCATTGATTGGACCCGACCTGATGGCTCTGCTTGCCCCATTTATGGTTGGTGGACTACCATCGAGTTGGGCATTGCTTTGGTGGCCCTGATTTCTGGTAAAGATGCATTTGGGCTTGGCCCAAAGTACCACGAATTAGGTTGCATCTGAAATGGCAGACATTAGTAAGGATGGCCCATGATGGGTTGGCCCAGAATGGGTCGCCCCATATTTGACTAAGTTTAGAAGGGCTACCAACGCACACATTGGGCTTGAATAAGCTACTCTTGAGTCCCAGTAACCATAATAGGTGGGTCTAAGATCGAATCCTAAATTTCTAAGATTTGTGGCGTAATTTTTTTTTAGGGATGCTCGTTAGAGGTTGATGGTAGCTTCTAAGTCATGGTGGTGGTACAGAAAATTCCTTTCTTCACTTGCTTCTTTTCCTTTCGAAAATTGATTCCTACGTGGGAGGATTAAATTTGTTTTGTAGGTTAGAGTCCCTCAATAGCCAATCATTTGATATAGGCAAGAGCTAAATTAGGAGCTCGTTCAGCTTTGATACCATGAAAGAAGGCAAGAAGCTTAAGGAACACAAGGAGAAATCAAGAAGGGGAAGACAACTTTAGGGAAATTTCCGTATTTTCTATTGCATTGATCTCTAATGTACAATGCTGTGTAGATATAGTACAAGATGTATACAAAAGAAAGGAAAATATATTTATGAATCAAATCTAAAATTCGATTGATCCAATCTAATCCTTGATTGATTCAATGTATTAATTTCAATCCGAATGGATTTCATCTAGCTCGTGCATATTCTCCAAAACTGCTGATAATGAGTTGTCAATAAGCTTGAACTAGACTAGAGTTGAGCATTCAAGGCTTAATATTTGGCTCAAATAAATTCTTAACAAGTTTGAGCTCAATTCGATAGGACTTGAAACGGCATGGCATGATTAACTCAAACTTGAGCTCTTTGAGAATAACATATCAATTTGTTCATACTTACAAATGTTTTTTTAATTGAAATGTGTATATGTACCATTCCTTTATTGAGTTAATTTTTAGCTACTATATATATATATTTTTTTACATAAAAATACATTGACTTTGTAGCGAAGCAAATTGAAGCATACCAAAGCTTAGAATATTCTAATAAAAATCCATATCTAGAAAACGAAGAAGATCAACAGAGCACCATTAAGGTTAAAAACATGCTCGTTTCACAACAATGGCCCTGTTAAGCAAAATAATCAATGGTTGATTACTAAATTTCATATTTTAGTCAGTGATGAGCACACATTCAAAATTTCTTCTTCATTAAGTATAGAGTTGTTAGTTGGCTGTGCACATGTAGGTTCGATTTTCTCTACACCATTGCCACATTGAAACAACCAAATGGGTTAAACGAACATGTATCTAATATTTGGGACAGCAATTTTTTGTGGTTCAACGAGACACTGATGTTCCCACGATCGCCATAAAGCTAGAGGTAGAGCACTTGTATGCATGTATTGAATTCCCAAAAGTATATTTATTAAACTCCCAAATCTAGATTGGGAGAAAGGAAGAAACAAGAAAATAAAAATAAAATAAAAAAATCAACGACAGACGGAGGGGAAGGTGAGACTAGCTCAAACTCTCACCCCATGCCTAAAGGTTACCAAAAAAAATTAAACCTGTTGTACGAATGCTAATCAAATCTTTAACCTTTTAATTTGGCCAATTTCATTTTAAACTTTTTGATGATTTATCAATATAGTCATATCGGCCAATTTTGGCTGACAATTACTGAAGTGGATACCGACCATCTATGTTGCATGGTTGCTGCCGATATAGACAATTTTAACAATTTTATATAATTTTCCTAAATTATTCCCCTTTTTATTTTATTTTATTTTTTGTTTTGACTTTATCGACGAGGGTTGCTAGCAATGGGCAAGGGCTCTTGGCCCCTCATAGAATTTGGGCCTAGACGAGGGTGCACAGCTCTCCCTGCCACAATTGACGTCGTGAATGGTGGAGAAAAATAAAGAAAAAAAGAAAGAAAAGAAAAGGGAAAAAGAAAAAAAATCAGAAATTTTATTTAAAAATTTTGCAAAAAGTTATTTACTTCATTGCATGCCGTGCCACACGTAGGATGGTTAGCATCCATATCAGTGATTTTTGGCCAAAATTGTCTGAAAATATTACATTAGTTAGTTGTTAAAAATTTTAGGACTAAATTGATGAAATTAAAAGATTTATAACTAAATTAGAATCCATATAATTAGTTTAGGACTATTTCGGTAAGTACTTACTAAGATGAGATTTGAGTCGGATTTGAGCAATTAGCAAGGGGAGCTCGAGTAGCTCAACTGTAACTTGAGTCTCTCACTCCCATATTTGCAATTCCAAATATGGGTTTTGTTTTATTATTGCCGTTAGGTGAGAGGAAAGAAGGTATGAATAGTTTTTGCAATATTACCTTCTTTCATAAGTAACATCGATTAGAGGGTTGCCTAAATGTGGATACAATGATAGACCACGATTTCAAAGTAAGAAAAGATTCCTCAGAGAATTTCAAACTTGACGTGACACAAATAATTTAAAATTAAGACAACTCGACCCATTAGAGTTTCTCCCCAAATTCTCATTTTTCACTTTCCATCCTATTTACCTATAGAGAGCACTTTGCGCAACGTAAGGATTTTGGTGAAGGTTGCTCACTTTTTATAAGCCATGTGGAAGTGGACATTTGTCATCTATGGATGACGAGATTCCATTTCATACGGAGCCAAAGTCATTATGAGACCTGCCTTGCCACCCATCAATGTGAAAAAAATTATCCCTAGAGTCAAGACTAAGAGAAATGTACAAAAATAAAGGGGATTCTCAATTTTATCTTATTTATTGGGGCCCATTTCTTTTTTTCTTTTTTTTTTGGTCGAATATTGGGGCCCATTTCAGCGTTTGGGAAAAAAGATACTTGTTAACAGAAGAGAATTTCAGATTCACTCGTCCATAAAACTGGTTACTAATACAAATAACATAAATCTTTTCTTAAGTGTTCAATTTTTAATATGTCAATAAATTAAGAGAAAACGTAAAACCTTGCCTTTTGGAGAGCACTAGAAAGTTTTTCTCAGGGGAGGTTGAAATCGTATATGATGATATAAAGTTTCCCATCAAAAACACAAAACTATCCTTAAAATTAGAACAAATTATTATAATTGTTAATAAAATAAAAATATAATATTAAAAAGGGAATATTCCAAATAAGGACCCAAAGTGGACCAATTATCTCAAATAAGGATCCGAAATGAACTTTGTGTCAAATAAATACCTAAAATGGATCCATTGTCTCAAATAAGGATCTGAAGTGATTGAATCAATTCCAAATAAGAACCTAAGCTTGCTGGTTAACCAAATATTTACCGGCTATCAAGCATGTGATAATTCTAACGACTGGAGTTTGGGCAATTTTGTCCAAAAGAAATCTAGGGAAAATTAACAAATCCATTGCCCAAAAGAAATCTAGGGAAAATTAACAAATCCTAAAAGAGAAACAAAAAAACCCTAGGTTTTCTACGGTCTCCCCATTCCTTGTGCCCATCCTCTGCAAAGTCAAAGACTGAAGCTCTCCCCATTCCTTGTACTCATCCTCCGCAAAGTCGAAGACCCAAATTCTCCACCGGTTGAGGCACAAATTCAAAAACAAGAAGAAAACCAGATGCTTCTTTCTTTGTGTGCAGAGACCCAAATTCTCCACCGATTGAGCAAGGCGAGGAGCGACGAGAATCGAGCCGCAACGATGACCAGGCAGCGATTTGGTTGAGGAGTAGCAGGGGAGAAGAAAGAAACAAACGTAAACATCTAAATGAATAACCTAAACTTAATTAATTTAGAATTTTTCCTTTTTTTTCCAATGACAAATTTCTGACAAAATTGACCCTATTTTAATCGCTGAAAAATGTTTGCCAATGAGCTAAGGTCCTTAATAGAGATTAACTTGATCACTTTGGGTCCTTATTTGGCACAAAATTCACACTGGGTCCTTATTTGAAACAAAGTTAACTTTGGATCCTTATTTGAGAAAATAGATTCACCCCGGGTTCTTATTTGGAATTTTCCCTATTAAAAATTGCAGGTTATAAAGAATAATTGCTACAGTCAATAATAAAATAATTTTAAAAAATTATGATGTATATCTTTTGTTGATCACGAATAATAAATTATTAGATTACTAACAACATCATATAGATATAATATATAATATATGTTAATGACAATATAGTTTGTATTATTGCTATTACTTGAGTAATTACATGTTGATAGAACTGGAATACATCAATAATCGTGTTGATTATAGTTTTAATGTTTTGTTAATGGGCATTGTATTCCTTCATATTCCAATTTTACTTGGTATAATTAGTTCAGTAAATTTCATATATCTTTTAAATTGATCATTTTTAATATCTTTTTAGTGAAGTAACAAAATTCACTTGTAGGACAGCTTAAATTATTGGAATTAGATTAAATAATCAGCAATAACTTTTAGTTGTCATGTCATTTTAATATAGATTGTTTGAGAATTTTATTGCATAGTGCACTTCTAAATTAGATTATTAATAAATGAGAAAATTTAACTTAAACCTATACAACTTCACATTAGGCTAAAAACATTTTTTTTTTTTGGCGGTATTAAAAAAGCAAAGTTTACAGATTTCTTGATTAAAAGTTTAAGAAAAGCCGCATTAACGCTCACGTGACACGAAGTGCTCTCAAATAGGTAAACTAAGATTGAAAGTGCCCCACTTCGGAGAAAAAGTTTGTAAATAATACAGGTTTGGGAAAAAAAAAAATCAGAAAATTACCATTTATTTTTTAATTTAAGGTGCATTTATTTTAATGAAAATTTTATAAAAAAGAAAAATATTTTTCATAAAACCTTTCATTTGTTCGGAGATTTTAAGGAAAGTAATTTTCTTTTTATGAGAAGGGGAAGTCATTTTTTTAATATAAATTTATTGCTTTCCGTTTATGGAAATTTTTTTTTTTTTAGATCGATTAGTTTTTGTTAGGGAAATGATAGAAGGACGGCACCGTAAGAGGACTGTCCTGCGTACGCCACAAGTTTTCCCAAGGAACCGAACGACTTGTTTACCCGGTTCCTTGGGAAAATCATAAATCTCACTCGGTGGGTTTGCTAGCCCAGATAGCTGATGGAATGCAGTGGCATTTAAATATACCGTTTCTTTAAGAATGTATAAAGTGCCACCAAAAAAAAAAAAAAAACGACATAATCCCACCTGTTGGAATGCAGCGGTCATTCTTAAAGAAAGTACTTAAAGTGGTAAAAAAATCAGCCAAAATAGCAATATGGAAATAGAAAAGAAAATTGTTAACATTATCGGTGTTGGACCTATTTAAATTAAGCGCAAAAAAAAAAAAAAAGACGATCTAAACATATTTATTTCAAGAGAAATTAAATGTAGGATTACTATTGACAGTAGTACCATTACAAAACATTTTTACACAATAATTTTTTAATCAACAATTTGTCTATTTTACTGAGAAGATAGGAAAAAGAATTAGAGCAAACCGTGTTCTTTTCACCCAAAAGTTAATGTTCCAAATCAATAATTTGAGTGAATTCATCGGTATGAAAATCTTAATCGTAATTATTTTGTCCCTTTAGTAAAAGTTTATGCAATTCAATTGAAAAGTGAGGATAGTTTTGTCTACTATGTAATCCATGCATTTTTTTTTCTAGGGGGTATTTGGCTGAAAGTATTGTAAGGGAAAACATTTTTAATGCCATTAAACATAACTACAAAAAATTTTCTATGTTCAATATTTCTGGATCTTGTTATTCCATAATAAAATAATTATACCCCATGAATTTGGCTTTCAATATCTCCATAGTTACATGGGCTTAAATATCTCTCTGCTTTCCAATTTCCGGTTGCCAAATCCTCATAAATGGAATTCTATGGTTCTTGTTGCACCGTTATATGTAGTAATTGGTAAATAACGGTACCATTGCAGATGGTTTTTTTTTTTTTTTTTTTTTTATTGCTGGAAATGATAGGAATTTGCTAAACATTCTCTTAATATTTCAATAACCATAATTCTCTAGAAATCTACATGAAAGAAAAAGTGTTAGGTAGGTCTTATGTGACATCCCCAAAATTCGACCCTATTCAGAATACGATAAGGGGTTTAATTCTATCAATGCGCAATTAGTAGAGTTAGACTTTGATATGGTTCGTGAACCATTCAAGAGTGTTAAACCTGTTGGAAAAAGGAAAATCAGGATTTCGATGTACACGACTAGAGAACTCAACCATTGATTGATAATTTGACTATAAGGATCGATGAGATACAATCTGAAGCCATTTCAGACCAATTCAAGAATGGTTTATAAATCGATTCAATAATAGTATTTAATTAGATTGTGGGTGATTCTGCATCATTACTATATTAATTACGAACGACCCTAAACCGATTCTAAATAATCCTATACTTCGGAACGAGCAATTGACTCCTCATGATTACATGACAACTGAGAATTATCCATGAATTAAAAAGACTCAAATGTGGATTGATATCAAATCAATCATGCTCGAACTTACAAAACCCTCAAAGGACGCCCATTGGTTTCAATTATACTAAAGCCTCATTCAATGGATTTCAACCACAAATTCTAACTCAAGGGTATTGGACTTTAGATGATTAAGAGACCACAATTGGACATTGCTTCATCAAATTCTCCACTAATCTGTAAATCCCAAATTTTTGGATAAGTGAAAATGGACCGTGGAAATGTCGAGAAGCCTATTTTGGGGTAAAGACTTGAGTTCTCATCGACAGGATGCTAAAGTTCGGAAAGTTGGGGGCGGGACACGAATAAGGACTTAGGTGGGCCCAAGCCCATGTTGGATGACCTAATGGGCCCAAGCCCATGGAGGAAGGCCCAAATGGGCCCACTCCCATGATTGGCGGCTCAAGGGCCAAACGCCCAAGGAGTAGGTGGCCCAAGGGAGGCCCATGGACTCTCCAATCCCATCAACCTATTATTGCAATATTTTAGTATTAATTGCATTCAAGTATGTGAATAGTGCATGAATAGTGCGTAATCTTGGTAAAATGACCGAATTGCCCTCTTATAGAACTAAGGATATAGGGATAATATGGGAAATAGCATGCAAGGGGGCGGCAATGAGCTTGAAAAAGGTTGGGGAAATGACAACCTAGTCTAATCTAAAGCATACCCTAGACCTATTAATCCATGTGCATATTTATATCATTAATGGCTTGGATTTCTTTCATTATGAATGCTTCTCCTATAAGTAAAAACACTAGGTTGAGAGGGTTTGTGGGATTTCCAGTACAATGCCATTAATGGCAAGATTTCTTCCTTTTTCTCTCTCTCCTCTCCTTCCCTTTTGTTCCCGTGGCAATTCTCTCTCTCTCTCTTCTCTCATTTTCTCTCACTTTCTCTCTCTCCCTACCCTTTGGATGAATTTCCTTATCCTCTCCTCATTTCATACTCATTTCTCTCCCATTTTCCTCTCTAGACTCATCAATAATCGACCACCACAACCGCCACTCTTAAAACGCCCTTTGCACCATTGTTCCCATCGTCAAGTCAAAGCTTTGGAGCCGAGGAAGTTGTTCTCTAGCTAGCAGCCCTCTCCCTCCCTTTGCTGGCGATTTGGACACCGTCAACTTAAAGGAGAATGTCTGTTGTCAAGCCGTCACCATGCCGTCGCTCGAGATGCCGTCTAGCCTTGCCACGTGTGCTATGGAGACATGACTAACAGCCCATAGTCACTGTCCGACCTTGCTGCTCCTTCCCCGACGCTTTTTAAAGTTTGGACTTAGTATGTGTGGCTTTCTAGCTCTTGATTAGGGTTGTTATTGCACTTAGAGGTTAGCTTAGAGCTAGATTAAGGTTAAATGATACTTTGATGGTGTGATAAGTGGGTTTTAAACTATAAGTTATCATAGGGTATCAATAGATTATTGGGATATATTATCACGTTTATCGATAAGTCATCACGTTTTACCGATAAGTTATCATGATAGGTTATCGAGTTTTGTCAATAAGTTATTGCGATAGGTTATCAAGTTTGGATGATAAGTTATCATGTTTTATCAATAAGTTATCCCATTAGGTTATAAAGTTTGGACAATAGGTTACCATGCTTTATCGATAGGTTATCATGTTTTGTTGATAGGTTATCACGATAGATTATCAAGTTTTGCCGATAAGTTATCAATATGTGATAAGTAGTTATATGATAATATGATAAGTGAAGTGTGGTGTATGTTAATATGATGTGCTATACTAGAGTGATAAGCTATGATGAGGTAATATGTGTTATATGACATGATGTTGTGATTGGGCATGTTAATGAAATAAGTGATGGTTATAAGATATGTTATATTAATGAGAGATGAGTTATTGGATAGATTATGATGGCATGTGATAGGTGATTTTAATGACTTATGTTCAATTGCCATGACTTATCTTACCTTGATGAGTGATTTATCTTCTATGAGCATGTAAATTAGTTGGTGCGTTTAAATGACATGATATAAGATACAAGTATGTCATGATGGCATGGGGCTAAGGTTGTTGCATATTGCATGGACATCACACTTGTCCTATGTAATGTTGTTTAATATTAATGGTAATGTATTATATGTGTTCATTGGAAGTAGTCACTATACATTTATTATGTTCATTGTCCATGGTTGATGCATGGGAACACCTCGAGTTTTTGAGACGAGATATATGATGGTTCTTGGACATGCAAGGAAGCATGTCAGGTCAAGTCTCTCTTGGGATATATGATGGTTCTTGGTACGAGTTTGACGCTTGTTAGGATAGGGGACTGAGTGTTGATAGCCAATGCATGAAGTATATGGGTAGAGCTAAGGTTGTGAAGTAGATCCTCGGATATCTGAAGGGACATCAACAATTGGTATCAAGTAGTTAAGGGATGGCTATTGTAAAGAGTTAATGAGCCATATGAATTCTAATCACATTGGTGACTTGAATGAGCGCAAAATGTTAGGTGCACAGGTTTACATAGGTGGTACAGTAAGTTGAACTGCATTATTGCGGGAGAAGTACATTATTAGTGCCATAAGTTATGTACGGCGCTCACTTTGGTACCAAAAGTTTCCGTTAGATTACTTAAGTGCCAAATCAGAGAAAAAACGATCACTTTAGTACCACCTACAAGAGATTCTGGCCAAAATGATTACATGACTTTTATATTTAAAAAAAAAAAAAGTCGACGTGGCTTAAGATTGTCCATGGTAGATGGCATAAAATGACACTGTTTTCCTTTCTTCATAAGAAACAACATTGTTTTATACCATTCCACGTGGATTCACATAAGAAACAACGCCGCATTGCTCTACAGCCAAAAACGGTGTCGCTAAAGAGGGAGTAAAATAGGGTTCGTATATGGTTCTTTCTCGACGCCAGCCATAGCTCGTTCACCCACCGTCGTTCGCCTGCCCGCCGTCGCTCGGCCACCGCTGTAGTTGCGCCATCATTCACGGTGGTTCGCTGGCTGCATCCCCAACTCTCGCTCACTCAGGTTTGTCATGTTCTCTACGTGGGTCAATTTATTGAAAAATTTAGAGTTCTGACGGGCAAGTTAGGGCACGGAGGGCAAATTGAGGGCTCGGCTCAGGAGGAAAGTAGTGTGGCAAGTGGTGGGGATCTCACTCTTGTGAAGACCGAATAGAAAAATTAAGGCTTCCGTCGTTCATTCGCTTTCTGTTGTGGGGACCGATAAAAAAATAGGGCGCGGAAGGGAAAATGGGGGCTCGACTCGGAGGGAAACAGTGGTGGGACCTTACTTTGTTTAATTAATTGGACTGCTTATGTGGAGGACCGAATGTGATTGAATTGAAAAATGAGTGGTGGGTACCTCACTTTGTTTATTCAATTCGGTTTCTTTTGTTTTTGTAAAGGCATCGAATTGGGGAGATTGGTCGCATTTGTTTCTTAATAATAAAATGACAAGAACCTGCATGTGAAGTTGCCGATTCTATCATGTGATCCCAAAAAGTAATGACTTTTTTTTTCATTGGGTGCAGCATCGACATGGATGCAAATCAGGTAGGCGTCATTGTTTGCTATGGTGGAGAGTTTGTTATTAGCACCGAGGATTGGGAATATACTGGTGGAAATGAAGGTACTATCTATGTTAATATTCGAAAGCCATCATATATTGATTTTCTGAGGGATTTGGTGTATTTTTTATGATGCAAAGTGCAAAAACTACATTACTATGTTCCTGGGAAGGAATTGAAGAATGGCTTGAGATTTTTTAATAACGATAATGGTATTAAGAATATCATTTACTATTATCTTCAAGACGAAGAAGTTAGGATATATATTGAGTATTTTAGTGATGGTGAGGATGAGGATGAGGATGGTGAGGATGGGGATGAGCAGACCACCACTGAAAGAGGAGAAGTGAGGGATCCTATTTAAGCGAGTAATTAGGTCAGAGATGAGTTTAGGTTAAATGAAGGGCAAAATGAGAGGGAGAAAAGTCATATTGATAGAGATGAACAAATAGGGAAATGTCCTAAAATCTTAGGTGAAGATTTGGGTGAAGATGTGGACGATGAAGACTTCATTGAATTAGAATGGGAAATTGCTATATCCAGTGAATCGAAAGATGAATATTTGGCTTCAATAAGTTTCCCAAGTGATGAAGATAATGATGAACTCGCACAGTCAAGACAAAAGCAAAAGGAATTTCTAAGAAAAAAAGTTGTAGCTTCAGCAAAGAGGCCCGAGCCAATAAATAGGGATGGGGCTCCAGGTGAAGGTAATAGAAGTGAAGATGAAGAAAGCTACGGCGATGAAGTTGCTGGTTCAGAGAATAAGCTTGACAATGATGATAAAGAACCTGCTCGTCAAAGAAAAAGTAAGTACCCTTGCTATGATCCGATTGTTGATAAATCTGTTTTGTCTGTAGGCATGAGATTTGACGATGCCAAATAGTTTAAGGAAGCTGTTGTGAAGAACTCCATTGGTGAACCGAGGAGCATTCAATTCATTAGAAACACAAAGAAATTTGTGAGAGCTAAGTGCTCACAACCCAATTGTCCATAGAAGCTTTATGGCGCGCTAAGTAAGAAGGGGGCAATTCCATATTAGGTCCTTATAGGAGAAGCATACTTGTCCAATTATTTTTAACAATAAAAGGGTAACCAAGCATGTAGTTTTCGAAGCACTTTTTCAGTATTATCAAAGCAATGCTCGAGATTAAGAGTTCTCAATTTCAACAGTTAGTAAATGAGCAATTAGGGGTTAATGTGTCAATGAATCAATGCAAGAGAGCTAAGATGATAGTGATGAAAATATTGATGGGTGAGTATACGAAAGAATATGCGCGGGTATGAAATTATGCTAGCGAATGCATGTTTCAAAACCCATTTAGTATGATATATGTAGAGATTGTGGAGAGGCCACACTCTGATTTTGAGCTTAGATTTGATAGATTTTATGTTTGCTTTGATGCATGCAAACGGGGCTTCTTGGCTGGTTGTAGAAGAGTTATATGATTTGATAAATGCTTTCTAAAAGGTTTATGCAAGGGGGAGTTGTTGGCTGCTGTGGGAAGAGATGCCAATAATCAAATGTTTCCGATAGCTTGGGCGGTGGTGAAGATAGAGAACAATGATATTTGGTCCTGGTTCCTCAAAAATTTAATGGCTGACCTTGAAATAACCGATGGGGGAGGATGGACATTCATGATCGACCAACATAAGGTAATTTCATTGTCAATTAATTAACTCTATTTTAATATTAGTCACTTCCACATTTTTCCTGACTTGTATTTATTGGTTTGAATTTTTGTAGGGACTTATTCCTGCATTGGCTAAATTGATGCCACATGCTGAGTATAAAATGTGCGCGAGGCATATATATGCAAACTGGTCAAGGAACTTCAAAGGAGATAGGTTGCAAAAGCAATTCTAGCAGATAGCAAAGAGTACCAACATGGCTAATTTCATATTAGCCAAACAAGGATTGTTGTAGCTGACAAAAGAAGGTTTTGATGCACTCTTCCAGACAGAAGCTAAGCACTGGTGTTGGACCTTCTTCAGCGAAGAGTTCAAATGTGATATCGTTGATAACAACCTTAGTGAAGCTTTCAATAGCAAAATTTTAGAGGCCAGGTGCAAACCAATCATCAACATGCTTGATGATATTCAAGTTATGGTTATGACTAGACTGCATAGGTAAAGAGATGAGACTACGAAATGGACCAGAGACTGTGGCCCTAGGATTGTGAAGAGATTGGATGCAAACATTATTGCTAGTAGGCTCTACCATCCAGTTTGGAATGGAGATAATGAATATGAGATTATTCAAAATCAGGATAAGTATGTTGTTAATCTAGATAGAAGAAAGTGTTCATGCCGAGCTTGGCAACTGAATGGAATTCCCTGTGCCCATGCCATTTATGCTATTAAGATGAAGTAAGAAAACCCATATGATTACCTACATGATTGGTACAAAAAAAGCCCATATCTTGCTTCATACCAATTCATGATACAACCTATCAGAAGCAACAAATTTTGGGAGTCAACAAATCATGAAAGCCCTCTACCTTTGCCGCTGAAGAAGTAAATAGGAAGGCCAAAAAGGAGACGAAAAATGCAGCAAGAAGAGGCATCAAGTCAGAGAATGAGTAGGACTCGGTCAAAAATGAAATGCTTCTATTGTCACAAGGAATGGCAAAATAAGAAAGGTTGTGAACTAAAAAAGCAGCATCAACAGCAAGATGTAATGGCTGATTTAGTGCTAGGGACGAGACCTACTGAAGAGCTTCTTGTTGGGTCTATTGAAGGGAGGACAGAAGGCCTTACTCTAATGCCTACAGAAGGGCAAACAGAAATCCTTGCTATAAGGTAATTATCCTCTTTGCCTCAATAACTTTACAGTTCATATTCGATAGAGTTTGATGGTTGACCATGTGTACTGGCTTCTCTTATGTTTTTCCTCTGTCATGCACTCGTAATTTGAGAAGTTTTCTCCATTTGTTTCTACCATGAAAATGAGTAGATGTCTAATTATTTATTATAGTTGGTCATAATCCTGATACAGTACATTGTTGTAAGGTCTACTAAATGGCCAAAAAAAGGCCATGTTGTAGGCTAAAGTGTAGGAATAAGGACTGAAATAGGCAAGACAACAACAACAACAACTGAGTCCATTGTTGAGCAAATGAGAAAAAAATATCCTATAAGTTGTACATCGATGTGTTTGTCTTTTATAGGCTGAAATTTAAATTTGTTATGTGTTTTTCAAGTGAGAAGACGAGCAACTATACAAGTTGCAAAGGTTGCTCCCCCATTTGTTATTGTTAAAAATGATGCACTACAACGAACAAGAGGGGCTTTTGAAAAAAGATTAAAGCAATATGGTTATGGGATTTACACAGATGAACGTACTGGAATGACTATTTTAAATGTAAGATTTGTAGGTCTCATGCATTTAATTTATTGTGCTTCAATTCATTTGGTTAACAATATCGCTATGTTCTTGTAGCTTGGGAGAACTTCAGAGGCACTTCTCTCTCAAGGTGGGCCAACTCAAGAATCAAAGGTGCAGCCAAAGAAGAATGCTCCAAATAAGAAGACAGCGGGTATAGTTGCAAAATAGCCATCCAAAAAGAACCCAGCACCAGTTCCATCTCAATCAACGATTGGGAGCAATAATGATGAGATGGACCAACACATGACACGTGCTAGAACAAAAATAGCTGCTGCCAAAAAAAAGAAAATGAGGTGACAGAAAGCCCAATTAAAGAACATGCACATCCAGTTCGAAAGAGTACTCGGATTATGAATCAATTCAAAGTTCCAAGAGGAAAATGAGATCGGGGTGTTGTCCATATTAACTGATGGAAGGGTGATGGACATGGTCTCTTTTTATGTGGTGCTGGTCATGGTCTCTTTTCATGTTTTCTTTTTTTAGGAGGGTGCTAAATATTATATCATTGATGGTAGTTGCTGCCTGCATATTGCCATTGTTTTCTTTTCTTTTCTTTTCTTTTGAAGAGGGTGCTGAACTTTCAGTGATTGTGGAGTGAAATTAAACATGTTCTTTTTTTTTTTTTTTTATGACCTAGGGAAACCCGTAAGCCGATAGCCAGCGAGCAAACCCTGAAGGCCCACGAAGGAACCCACCACCCCCGTGAAGCGGGTAAGTCCACCTGCGACGTGCTGGGGATTCAAACTTCTCTCCTTCGTGAGAGGGAGAAAGCTCGAAACCAACAGCACCACTCAGTGCGGTGGTTAAAATCAATTAATGTTAAACATGTTTTTCTTTTGTAAACAATCAATTAATGTTAATGGCAATAGCTATTTTTTGTTATTTTCTCTTGTGTTGGTTTCGGCTAGAATGCTAGCAAGACAGTTATCAGTTATGCTGTATATTTTATTTTTGATGTTGGTGCAATGTTCTTATGAGGTTGATATTATTTTTAGATGTGTGCATATATTGTTGCTGGTTGAAATTGTGGATATTAATGAATTTGTGGGGTTCTTGTTGCATGTGCTGGTGCAAGAACAAGATGCAACTTTGGGTACTGGTGCATCTTGTTGCATCAACACTTGTATAGGCTGGTGCAAGAAGATGCACTAGCAACCCAACTGGTGTAAGAACAAAGTGCAAGTCAAGTAACGTTTGAAACTAACATATTCTTTTTTAAAAAACTTGTGCAACACAAATGATCATTTTGTAATCCGACTAGCACATAAATGATCACTTTTATAAAAACTTGACACTCAAGTGATCATTATTTACAATTTATGGCACTGAAATGGTCAATCATGAATTTGCCATCATCCCTTAATTTCGCCATGGTTTGCAATTGCAGCAAACCAGCAAACCATTACCAAATTTATGTAACAAACCATTATATGTGAAGCAAAAACTAACTAAAACAAACATTGACAATACACAACTAAACAATAAAACTTTTAAGTGCTCACAACTAATGCATTCCAAAAGCACATTCCATTTCGCCATGGTTTGCATGATTATGACAAAGGATCATTGTCCCAAAATGATGATCCGTTGCTCAAGCATCCATCAAGGTATCAAAGGTTTGTAGAAAATCTTATCTATATCACTATGAACAAACTAGACAAATGTTATGTAGTAGGCACTTAGTTAGTTTATGCAAAATCTTAGATAATCTCACATGATGCAGCTATGAAAGTTGTGAAATATTTGAAGAGATGTCCAGAACTTGGAATACTTCTTTCTCGAGAATGCGATATGGAAATAATAGCCTATTGTGACATAGGCTATACCACCTTTTGTATGAGCCGAAGATCCATCACTAGACTTTGTATTAAGCTTGGAAAATCCTCGCTCTCATGGAAAACAAAGAAGCAATCAATTGTATCATTGTCATCAGTTGAAGCTAAGTATCGCATTATGGCTAAAATTGTTTGTGAAATAGTATGGACGCAAGGCTTGCTTCTAGACCTTGTCATATTGGTTAAAGGACTGTTTATGCTATTTTGCGACAATGATAAAGCATTCCAACTTATGGCAAATCCCATAATTCATGAAAGAATAAAGTATATAGAGGTTGACTGTTACTTTGCTCAAAATAATATTCAAGGGATAATCAAGACAAATGGGATCAAGACCGTAGAATAGCCTACGGAAATTTTTACCAAAACCCTATGTCAAAAACAACACACATGCCTACTAAATAAGTGGGAGGTTTTTGATATATATAAGCCATCGGCTTAAGAAGGATGGTTGGAAATATGATCGAATCAATCTAGAATTAGAATTGATTATGTGTATATATATATATTGATAAAGAGAATTGATTATGTATATTCCTCTTTATTATTTTCTTTTTTTGTTTAATATTGTATATAAACACATGTAAAGAATACAATTGGATCAATACAGGATGCAAAGAAATTTCTCCCACTCTTTTTCTTCATTTCGTGTCAAAGATAGAGGTTTCTTTCCATCTTTTTTCTCTTCTTCAATCAAACATGAAATTATCAAACTCCCTTAGTTTTCTTTCTTAAATCATTATCCGGATTCTTTTCATTCCTTCCCCATCCTTTTTTCAAAATAGTAAACAACAACGATGTATAATCACATTAAATTATTTGAGTAAATACTAAAAGAAAAAGCCAGAACCGAAGTTCCGATCCTGCGCATAAGCAGTAGATGCGAAAAATTCATTTTGCGTTTTTCCCAAGCTCATCTTTCAATCCATCAAATCCGATCCTCTACTAAAATTATTTTATAAGTAAAAATTTTTTAGTGAAATGACAAAAGAGGCAACTAATACTAGCAATCCTATTTCTGTATCGGGTGTTATCATAAAGATCACGCACCATTTACTAAATATTTATGGCAATGGTCGACGAATACATTTAGAGACGAGTCGCATCGCTGTAAGAATTTCCTATCGTGAATCGAACTCGCGGCCTATCTTAAGATAACTAGAGGGATCCTCTTGACACGAGGTGGGTGGCATCTCCGTATCACAACATGAGTCATTTTAGATATTCATCCTCGTGAATCGAACTTGCGACTTATGCGAAGATAACTAGAGACCCGCCGTCGTGAATCGAACTTGTGACCTTGCTAATGCCCATGACCCCCCCTTTTACCGAACCCGAATGCGACCAACTTATAGGAAAGAGACTCTAGAAAACTCGGGAGGAGAGGGAGAGCGGTTCAATTGCAACTCCCGGGCACGAACGCCGGCCCATCGGCGCATCGCCATAAGTTGGCTTCTTCTTTCGGTCGCGCCTTCTCCGACGCCGCCGGCCGCCGGCCGCCCGCCGCCGGCTCCGTCTCTTTCCGAGCCCCGCGGGGCCGCCCACGCCCCGTCGCCGCTTCCTTCTTCTCTCTCTCTCTCTCTCTCTCTCTGTGTCCGGCCTTGGGAAGCTCGGATGGCTTCCGAAGTTGGGTGGTATATTCTCGGCGACAATCAGCAGAACGTCGGCCCTTATGCTCCCTCCGAGTTGCTTGGTACGTTCGACTTCGGTGATTTCCTTGTTTCCCATGGCATCGATCGTTTATTCAAGTTTCAAGCTTCGCGAGCAGAAATTTTATTTATTTTTCCTTAGCTTTCTTCCCCTTTGATGAGTGGTGGGTATTGGATGCTTTGGGCAGAGCATTTGAAAAATGGGTATCTGTCTGAGAGTACACTCGTGTGGGCTGAAGGAAGAGCTGATTGGCAGCCTCTATCTTCTGTCCCCGAGCTGATGCTCCCCCTTTCGGATAATGGGGATGGTTCCCAGAACCCAGGTGTGTGCTTTTTTGTGGGTGAAATTGGTTATCTGTGCTTTCCGTTAGGCCGTTGGCGGCCGAGTATATGATATCATGACATTGTGATGGGCTGTGCAGCCGTGTTAAACAGCGAAGAGGAGTTTGAGAAATGGCAAAGGGAAGTTAGAGAGTCTGAGGCCGTGGGGTTGAATAATGGATCTCAATCTGTGGGTGACGGTGCAGAAGACGACCTTATCCGGCCTTCAACACCACCAGAGGGTGAGGAAGAGTTTGTCGATGATGATGGAACTAGGTACAAATGGGACCGTGGTCTCCGAGCATGGGCTCCCCAGGTCTCTCCTTGTCTCCATTTGCCAAAGTTTGAAATTGTATAAGATTCTATTGGGGTGCAAGGCCAATGATAAACAACTTGCAAAGTTCTCTTTCGAGAATTAGTTTATCTCTGTCAAATCTCAGCGATGATTCCAATGTTTAGGCCTCTCATGGGATGTGATGTTGTGGTGTCTGTTGCATCTCTTGCTATGTCACTGTATCCTCCTCTCATGTCTGTTGATTAATTGTTGACTCAAATCATTGTCTAAAATGTTGTTGAACACAGGTTTATAAAGACACTACTCTTTGGAGCTTTCTGTAGTTTTAGGTTGATGTCATTATGTTGCCGGAGTGGATTAAGAATAGGAGGAAAAGCATATTGTCATTATGGTAGAAAATTGATGGAAACCTCTTACTACTAAAGATTCTAAAGAGAGTGGGTGCTAATATTATGCCCACCTTAACATCTTTGTGGATGGAACTTTCTTTTAGGGCAGGAAATGCTTTTAACTTCTGATTGGTACTTGCCGATCCCAAAAAGATCTGATTAGTCCTTACATTTGAATGTGATACATACGTAATTATATATCTGTTGTAATGTTTTTATGTGTGTGGATTGGAAGTTGTTACTTCTGATCAGTTGATCGTTTCCTTGCTGCCTGCTGATCTTTTTTGTCTAATGTTGAATGACCTGCTAATATGATAGGATAACATCTCAGCGAATAGTGACCGCTATGGGCTAGAAGAAATGACTTTTCTGGAAGAAGAGGAAGTCTTCCCTAGTGGAAATTGGGATGAACCTACGAAGGAAGAAGTTAATGAACCAGCTGATATAGCTGAAGCAAAGACTGTCAGTGATTCAGAGGAAGCAAAACCTAATGCTAAGAGAAAACAGCCTGAGAAGGAAGCTTCAAAGAAGGTTTGCCTTGGTCATTTTGTACTTTGTTTGCTCCCTATTTCATACTAGCAAAATAGCACGTGTTGCTTGCTTAAAGAAAGTAGAAAAATAAATATGTTATCGAAAAGAGTAAATATTTGAAGTTTCATTCTGTTTAGGCTGTATTATGAGAAAAGAATGGTTTGAGTTTAGATTGCAAAGGGTTTGAGATTTAAAGAATTATTACTTTGACAGACTTTTGAATTTCAAACTTGTCCCTAGTTAAATGTTCTATGGTTTAATTCATTTTAGTATGCCTAGGGTTTTTATTGACTTTGTTGGTACAAGTTTATGATTGAAACTACTTTCGGTTGGCTTTATTATATAGAGAAATTATCTCAGCAGAGACGCTAGTTCTACTTTCTCATTTGCTTTGCATATTTTGTGATCCTTGGAGATTCATATCCTTTTAGTACTGCCATGTGATGCACTACTCACGTTTCGATAATATTGATTCTCTGGATGTTGTGCTGACTGTGTTCTCACATCTTTGGTTCACTGGGTTGTAATTAAAGGAGATGGAAAAGTGACAAAATTGAGACATATTGATAATGGTCATATATGCTTGCATCTCTTCATTCTCTTACTTTCTCTGGGTTTAAGCTACACAATCAATGAAAGGGATTGTATTTAGAACCTGCCAAGTTGCTGCGTGCAATGTCTTTTGTCATATCTGAAATTTTATGCATGAAAGTGCTAAATCTTAAAATCAACCTTCTTCCTCTTCTGGCAATTGTTTTCAGGAACCAAACAAACCACCCGATAGTTGGTTTGATTTGAAGGTTAACACGCATGTGTATGTAACTGGGTTGCCTGAGGATGTCACTATGGAGGAAGTAAGTGAATGCTACTATTTTCTTTTCTTGTTTTTTGCTTAAGAGCTTTCATATAGCAGCAAACTGATGTCAGGATGTCTGCGCAGGTGGTGGAGGTTTTTTCCAAGTGTGGAATATTAAAGGAGGTGGTTTAGTTTTCTTACTTCTTTCTTCACACTAGCATATTAATTTATGATGGCGCGGATAAAATGTTGTCTTGTTTAATTTTGAATTAGCTGATTTATTTTTAATTTTTTATTAGCCGAAACTACAGCTCTTTCAACCCCACTTCTTGTTCTTATTTCAGATGCTTTGCACATTTTGCACTTTGTGACTAAGGCTATTTGTGACACTTAGGGGGAGTGGATTATGTCCTACATATTTTTTGTGCTATGGAGTAGAGAAGTGACATATTGATTTGTCAGAATGATTTCATGTCATTCTTCTGATTTCATGAGCGCTAATACTTTCTCTTCCAGGATCCTGAAACAAAAAAGCCTCGTGTGAAGATCTATGTTGACAAAGAAACTGGAAGAAAAAAGGGAGATGCACTTGTCACTTATTTGAAGGTGATTACGCAGATATATGATAAATGAGTGGGTGCAGACGTGTGCGCATGTACATACTTGTGACGTCTGGAAGTCGCATGCTTGGTTGCTTATTATTTGTTCATCATGTACAGCTTCTCTATTATTGTTATTTTTAATGATTTGTTAATATGTCCACGTAGGAGCCCTCAGTTGCCCTAGCTATCCAAATATTGGATGGAGCACCTTTTCGCCCTGGTGGCAAGGTACCGATGTCGGTTAGCCAAGCTAAGTTTGAGCAGAAAGGTAACCATTGTTTTCAGTTGATATATATGATATTTCTTTCCTCCTTTGAGATGCCCCCCCCCAACAAAAAAATCCCTTTCCCTTCCTTCTTCCCTAGTTAATCTCATGAAGAGATGCCATGTTGTAATTTTATGCAGGTGATAAATTTATTTCTAAACAAGTGGATGGCAAGAAGAAAAAGAAACTGAAGAAGGTCGAAGAGAAGATGCTTGGCTGGGGTATAGTCCTTTTCATGGTCTATATTTCTCGAGTCCAGTAAAATTCTGAGTGTTTGGATGCATGAAGTCTTAAAATGTTGCCTCAGGCCTTCAACTTGCACTGCTTAAGATAATTTCCTTGGGCAATTTCTTTTCTTTTGCTGTTTTCTTTTTAAGTAGCAGAGAGTCCATAAATGGAACCCTATAACCATCACAAATTGAGTTATTCCCATTTCAAAGTTTCTGATGTCATATCTACCACGACCACCTTCTACAGCCTATTTTTGTTAGTCTACATATCTTCCTTGTTGGCTTGCTCTGAGTAAAAAATCCATGATTGGAGTGGAGATTCACTGTACTTGGCAACTGGAGTTGCTGTGTCATGGAATAGATTAGTATTTCCCCTCTGTTTCAAGAGAGGATGTTTTCATTTTATTAATGTAGATCGAGTCCTTTAGATAGGAAATATAGATTATGGAACTCATCCGTTTACTGTTACCCTATGCACATATGCCCTTTACATATTAGTCATTAAAATGCCTTCCATGGTGTTATTGTCAAAATGAGGTCCTTGTAAGTCATTATGCCTATGAGTTATCAAATGAATATTACATATTTGTTTGATGTTTTCCATGGGGTTGCCCTTAATCAGGATACTTTTTGAAGGTTTTGCTGTCGTATTTGATGATAATTGTGGACATTACAAATTACATAACGTGTACAGGTGGGAGGGATGATGCGAAGGTTTTAGTTCCAACTACCGTTGTTCTTCGATATATGTTCGCACCTGCTGAAATGAGGGTAAGTTTGACACACTTATCTGAACATGGTCAACTGGTCAACTAGTATTAAGGAAATACATGGTAGGCACACTTTCTAAAATCTGCTTGAAAGTTGGCACTAGCAAGTGTTTGGGCACTAGCAAGTGTTTTATCATTACTAGATGAGTAAGTATGATTCCTTGTTTCATTTGTCTCATATATGAGAAATGATTATCTTATGTTGGGATTCTGAAGGATGTGTTTTCCACCTTCATGCAAGAAAGCTTTCTTCCTGTCTTATTTAGCCCATTTTCTTTAGGGTCTCGGATGGAACATTTTATTCCTCTTGGTCACAGTTGACTCTTTGAGAAATTTTTTGAATTAAATCATGATAAGAGGGACATCAGATATAGTGAGTAACTTAAATTTGCCTCCCCCTGTTATGTTCATAACATTAACAGTAGCAGAGGTTCATTCTTCATTCTCTTATTAACTTGAATATTTGCATCTTCCAAAACTATGTATGATGAGAGTTGGAACATGCATTTGAACTAATATGTAAAACCAATTTCGATTTTTTTCTTTAGCAAGAATTGCCTATTTGCATTTGCCCCAGAAGTATAAGGGAAAATCGGTACATCCAATTTAACTAATATGCGAAATCAAATGTCAGAAATAAATCATGTTCTCCTTTAGTGAGAATCAGTTTGTTATTTGACGGAAGATCCTGGCATTTTTTCTAGTCTATTACAGATTCTGGTCTCCTTTTTTAGTTGATGTTGATTTAATTGGCCCAAAAAGTGAGAACCAGCCAAGAAAAGAAACAGCTTATTCACTTAAAACAGCACAAATTGGAATTTTGGACAACTTTTTGGATACACATTCTGTCTTCCACTGTATTTTGAATTTCCTCGTAATTTTTGCAGGCTGATGATAATTTGCGCCCAGAACTGGAGGAAGATGTTCGAGAGGAATGTGTGAAAGTTGGTCCTGTGGATTCCGTAAAGGTAGTTTTAGTCTTTACTGTCCATTTCATGCATTGCCATTCTTCTCACCGGAGAATCTTGATCTGAGAGCTCATGTTGAGGGTTTTAGATTTAGGTATTGATTAATCAATGGCCTAAAAATGTTTTTTTTTCCCTTTCATCTGTGGATCACTTTGGTATACCACTCATGGTTCTTTTAGTAGCAAAATGAGTTCAGAGTAATTAATTCATGGGTATCAATTATTATTGGTGGTCTCATGGTAAGTTCTGATTGGTACTTGTATTTAGTTCTTGTTTATTGTCTCAATACTAGTAATATTGGTTCTAGACCTTCTTTCCTCCTAGTATGCTGCAAGTTTGATGCACAGACATGCTAGTTTTTCTCTTCACTAATGCTTTATGTTTACTTAGCAAACTGCCCCTTTACTCTTTAATGGCTGTCTGTCTGTCTGCCTGCCCGCCTGCCCGCCTGCCTGTCTGTATGTCTGTCTGTCTGTCTCTTGAGTGCGCCATGCCATAAAACTTTGACCTCCAAGTCAGATCAATTTATGCCTGACCACAAAGGCCACAAGGCTGGCCGCAGCTGGTTGCCCCCTTACTGATACTTTCAGGAAGATCTTTTTCTACAAATGTCTTGCATTTAGCTGATGTCATTAATCTGGTAAATTTATTGTGTGAGGCTCAGAAAGTCAAGCAATGGACGATTCAGTCTTGTTAGATTTGCACCTCTATTCATTTGATATGGTGTTCTTTTGGTAATAACATCAAATCTCGTGCTTTTTCTGTTTCACTTTTCCTGCAGGTATGTGAGAATCATCCGCAGGGTGTTGTTTTGGTGAAATTTAAAGATAGGAAAGATGCTCAAAAGTGCATCGAATTGATGAATGGAAGATGGTAATCATTGGATCTCTGATATTTGGTGGCATTGAATTTAAAATTTTGCCTCTGTGTGTAAAAAGCTGATCAAAACAATCATCTTAGGTTTTTCTGATGGTGTTGTAGATGTGTCCAGTAGTTCTTGGAAACTACCTCTTTGTCAAATCTTTTTTCACATCCTTGTTAGTCTCGCATTTAGAGAATTGTCAAAGAAAGCTTGGTAAACTCACGTTTGAAAAAATCTCTGCTTGCTTTTCTCCTTTTCTGTTTTTGCTAACGCTTGCCTTTCTCTTCTTTTGTTGGTCTTGAGGTTTTCTTCATCACTTCCGTAAACTAAATTTACTTTGCTTGACGGTTTAGGTTTGGGGGTAGACAGATACATGCCAGCGAGGATGATGGCTCTGTCAACCATGCTCTAGTCCGGGATTTAGAGGAGGATGCAGCGAGGTTGGAGCAGTTTGGGTCTGAGCTGGAAGCTGAGTGAGCTCTGTCAAATGTGTGCGTACAAGTGTGCTATCGCATACCGTGTGATGTTGGTTCCCCACTGTGTGGAATCTTGAGTTGCTGGCAAGATATTTGACTTGTACAGAAGAGAGCGTGTCTTGAGGATGCAAGGAACTACACCTACATGGATGTTAGGGATAGCCTTTTAATTTCATCTTTTTGAGCCCTTCTGTATTTCTGCATCTCGTGTCTAGAATGTTCTTTCGTCAGATTCTCGAGTTCATCTGGTTCCATTCTTCATGCTCTTCCGAATCTGGGAATTTTGCAGATGGAAGCTGAACTAATTTTGGGTTACTTGTGGACCAAGAGTTCATGTAATAACATTAGCTGCTCAACCCTCCAAATGTTGTTTATATTTGCTTTTCATCAATTTCATTACTTTATGTAGTAACGAGTAAAACTTCAATATGGTATGACTAATTAAGACTAGTTTGACAGATTGTTTCCGCTATACTTATAAGTAGCACTTCACTTCCCATGTATGATTTATAGGGCATGCATCTGATAATGGCACATATTGAGTGATTAAGTGTTGAATATATTGCCTTGGTATTCTTGTCTCTTTTTAGCAATGAACGAAAGAAAAATGTAAAGGAAACTCTTTTGAGTTCGGGCGTCACCCTCCTTGCTCTTCCTCCCTCGCAAAATGATCATGATGGAAGGGATTATTTTCCTCTAGGTATCGATGCTCGAGTTTCGGTCGTAGGTTCGACTAGAAGATCCTCTTATCAGGAATCCTTTTGTGATGCAGCGGTTCCCAACCTTGATCCGGAGCAGTGTTGGAGAGTTCGGATTTCGAAGTCTCACACCATGAAACTATGGGTAATCTATCAATGGGTTTCGTGGTATCAACCCATTAAACACATTAATAAATGGCTGGGTTGAATTGTTGGACACAATTTACTTTGTAAGAAACTTTTGCATATTTGGTCCTCAAATGGAGAATTGGTTGTGATTGATTGGGGTGATATTTCTTTCATTGCAAAATTCTCCCCATCAAAGAACTATCAGTTTATAAGGATAAGGACACTAGATGTCAAAAGTTTCGTATGACATTAATTTTAATGCTAATATTTTTTTTTTTCAGATCACTTGAGTGTCACTTTTAATAAGAAATGATTATTTAGACTCCGTTTGACAGCGTTTTTATTTTTCCAAATTTTTGTTTTTTTATTTCTCAAAACAAAAAAAAAATAGAAATTCAATTGGTAATATCAATTTATCTATTTCCTGGAATAGAAAACTAATAAATGGAAAGAAGAAGTAAAAAAAAGTTACTTTTTGTTCCCGGAAACAATTCTAGAATAAGTCATTTTTTTTTCTTTTCTTCTTCTTCCTCTTCTAATTGGTCATCGCCATCAGTCATTGCCTGCCTTCTGTTGTCGTTGGTAGGAAGAAGAAGAAGAAGAAGAGAGGGAAAAAAATCTATAAAAAATTATTAAAAAATAAAAAGAAATTCTACGTTAAAAAATTTATGGATCATACCAAACACATTCCTATTCTTTTTTTATTCTAGGAATAGAAATTTTGTGTAGTTATTGAACATGTTCTTTTACTCAGAAATATTCTTGGAAATTGAAAAGAGATTGTTTCCCGAAATAAAAAAATTTACTAAATACACCCTTAAGTGCCAACTTTGATTTGGATCATCAGAAATCTGACGTGGCTCATTAGCATGTCTAGTTAGCATACATAGCCCAAAATGATATCTTCTACTTGTTTTGCTCCAAAATAAAAACCATAAATTGCAACTTAAAAAGAAATTCCCTAATTGAAAATACAAACCCAAATCAAAATCCTAGTTGATTTGCCCCCAATACAGATAAATAATTGGGTGGACATATGCAAATTTCCAACTCCAAAGTTCTTTGAGTGATGGGAACTCCAGCATGATCCTTGGGAACTTCCCAGCGAACTAGTTGTTGCTTAGGTCTAGCTTGATGAGATGCTTCAAGTTACAAAACTTGAAGCAGTTCGAGTTAAGGTGGAAGAGGGCGAGGTTAGCAAACAGGTCGAGCTCCTTCGGGAGATACATGAAAATGTCACTGTGCATAAGGTCAATGCTGACTATGGTGCGGACGCTAGGTTTGTTGGGGGAGCATAAGACATAGGAGTAGTCGCAGATGGAGGGGCCAACCTAGTTGGTGGTGAAGTTGTTTGGATTGGAGGGCAATGCAGGCATTGTGGAGGCCTAACTTGCACTGACACTAACACACAATACGCCGACCTGTCGTTTCTCAAAAAATAGAGAACTTTGATACGTTGGGATACGTTGTATATTCAATATATATTTTTATATATACATAATAAATTATCATTTTTATAATTATTTTAATCAAATTAATTTTAATCAAATTAATCTGATTCAAATTCACAAACAAATAAATAATAATAATAAAAAAGCCTAGAATGAATTTTACCCTAAAAACATTAATTCACCATTTATTAATATCACTCATCATTTTGACAAACTCAACTACATTCCAGTAATCCGTAATATTTGGAGGAAGAAACAAGCAATTCACATTCTGAACTCATGTATCAAATGTGTCAAAAGAGGAGAAAAAAAAAACTTGGGGGTGAATTGTGTATGACGGGAAGTGAGAGTCATAAGAGAAGAGAAGACTTTGTTGTTTTTTTTTTTCTCATTTTTTTATTTTTTTATTTTTATTTTTTCACATATATATATTTTGACTCTTCATTTATGGAAAATTTTTAAAATTGATCTCGCGTGTCAGAAGCACGTGCCGGAAATTCTCATATTGGAAAGAACCAATTGAGGAAAGCCAAAAGGAGAGTGTCGTGAAAGTTGATCAAGTATTGGATTTTCTGACACGTGCTAACCGAGTGTCAGAAAATGTGTGAGAGTATTGGACACGTGTCGGAGTATATGACACAACACAAAAGCTCTTGAAAGTGTTGGTGCTTCCTAGGTAGAGACATGAAAGTGTTGGTGCTTCCTAGGTAGAGACAAGGGTTCTCAAAGGAGATGGATGAGTTGATCGTGACGCTCTCGCCATGGTCGAACTCATTAAGGTAGTGGAGGAGGTGGTGGTGCTTGGCGTGGTGGGTAGTGACTTCATGGGCGACGGTTGAGAGAATGGTGAAGGAGGAGAATAAGAGGAAGAAGGTAACAAAGAGAGAACGACAAAAGAACTTTGGAGCAAATGGCATCCTTTTACACAATCCCCAAGTTGGATTGTGGGACGTGGTTTTATCTATCCATGTGAAATTTTTTTTTTGAAAAAAAAAAATAAAGACCACCTTATATAAAACTTTTAAGGGAAAATGATAATACAAGTATCATAACTTTCATACGGCACTCACTTGAATGTCATAACTTTTTTTTTTTTTCGATTACTTGAATGTTATAATTTATGTATGACGCTCACTTAAGTCCCAAAACTTTTTCTTCCCATTACTTAAGTGTCATATAACTTTTCAATCAATCAATTGAATACTATGACTTTTTAAAAATGTTTACCATAAGTGTTATGTCATGTCGGATTCCAGCATTTAGTTGAACATTTTCATAAAATTTCGACACTAAAGTAATTGGTTGAAAATCATAGCACATAAGTGAACATTTTTTAGAAGCTATGTTATCTAAGTAGTAGAAAGAAAAGTTATATGATGCTTAAATGAGCATTGTACAAAAGGTTATGATACTTGTGATGTTCTTATCCCAAACTTATAATAAATAAAGCCATGTAATTTTTTAACTGGAATTTCTTATCGGAGACATTTAAATAATCGTTTTTCTCTAATTTGGCAATTTAGTGAGCCGGCAAAAACTTTTTGTACTAAAGTGAGTGTTGTACGAAATTTTTTGCACTTCTAGTGTCCTTATTACAAATTTACGCATAGGGAAGGACCTTGGGTGATATTTGATAACTATTTGGCTATTAGGAGATGCATCCTAATTCCGATCCAGATGTAACAATAGGGTCAGGGCTTGAGTTAGGTTTCCCAATATCTCCATTGAGTATTTTCATGAGGCTTTTCTGATGCAACTCGGTTTGTTGATTGGAAGACCATTAAGAACAAATTTTACTATAGTTCTAGCTATTAAAGGGAAGTATGTTTGTCTTTGTGTTGTGGTTGACTTAATACACCCTTTAACACGTTTGATTTTTCGTGAAAGAAAACTTAGACGTATGAAGTATGAAAGTATACATGCGATTTGTTTCAGATATGATCATTATGACCACGGATCAGATGACTCTAGGTCTGAAGGGGGTAAAATGGCAGAAGAAATTGGGAACGGTAACTTTATGCCTAATTCTCCTGCAGTGAATATAACAAAACAATTGAAAGTTCAAAAGTAGCCCATAGATAAGTTTGGCCTGTGGATGGTTGTGCAAAAAACCTGAAGGGGCTGAAGACAACAAGCAAAAGAAGCATCGGCTGATAGTCGAAAAAAAGGTGGACATATAATTGCTTCGAGGTCTCGCTCTTCAGTGTTACCTCGATCAGATTTATATGAGGATTTGAACGGTCTACCTCAACAAAAAATACATATTTCAAAGGTTGAAAAAGTCGTCATAATCAAAAATAAAAAGAAAGATAAAATTGTTGATTTGATTATGAGGGCTTTTTCACAGAAAACGAGAGTTTGGGACTATCTCAGCCTCGCGAGCAAATAACCAGAGTTTTGCCATGCCTTCCTCCTAAAGATAGTAATGGGGTCTTCCAACAAATTTCTTCCACTCAAGATGACTTATCCACATTGACATTTAATTCTTTAAAATCATAGCTGGACAACATGATCCTTCCCCTTGTGCATCTCTTTAGTAAAGAGCTTTCTTCAAATCAAAATGGATCGTTGGTTTCGGAGAATGTCCTACAAGCACCACCAGAACCACCTGATGATATTGGTAGGTCGGGGGAGATCATCAACTGTGTCGGAGGTTCCAAATTCTCTTGAGGAGACAACTCATCTGATGCCTAATGAGGATATTGATATGGTTTATCCTATGATGCTATATGGCTCTGTTTAGTTACCCTCCTCTCATTCGAACTTTTTATTTAATGTGGTTGTTAATGTGGAATTGCCAGGTTCGAAGAGTGAAAAGTTTTTAGTAACGGCTTAGGACTTGATTCGGTTGCATAGAATTCAAGTGATTATAATTGTTGAACCGAGACTAAGTGGAGATCAAGCTTTTGAAATAATCAAGAAACTTCGCTTTCCTAATCATACGCGGGCAGAACCACAAGGCTTTTCAAGAGGAATATCACAATTGAGGGATTATCTTGAATAGAGCTGCTACAATGACAGAATCTCGGATGGTCACTAGTGATATTAACAGCATTGCGTTTCTGTACGAAAAGAAAGGATTGCACCAGTCAATGCAATGAACTGGAACAGGTTTAGAGAGTGGATTAACAGATGACGTCTAATTGATCTTCGTTGGTTGGAAATGAAATTTACATGGTGTGGACCTAAGTGGTATTAGATATAACTGGGTATTCGTGTGACTTGACAGAGCATTGTGTAATCTCTCTTGGCGTTTGTCATTTGTTAATGCGATAGTTCGAGAACTTCAAGAGTAAAATCTGACTATCATCCTCTCTTGATTGCTCTATACCGCGAGAGTACACTTAAGGTAAATCAGCATTTTCGTTTTGAAGCAGCTTGGTCAACTCTGAGTTTGATCGACCTAATGGGAATAATGAGTTCCCGATTCATGGTGTTCCGTCCCATTTCAAAACAATTTCAAGGAGTGAAATCAGAATGTCTTTTGGAAACAATTCAAAAGTAAAGAGAATTTACTGGCCAGATTAGGAGGCATCCAAAAGACACTTGAGAATGGTACAAATCCTTTTTTGTTGAAATTTGAAACAAAATTACAAAAAGAGTTGGTTGATGTCTTAGTTGATGAAGAAATCCACTGATATTAAAAATCTAGACATCAATGGCTGTAGTTCGACGACAAAAATATGAAGTCCTTTCATGCTACAGCAATCATCCATCATCAGAAAAATAAAATTAATGCTCTAAAGATTAATCATTCATTGAAGATGACCCAACCGAATCGCGATTCCGCAGTCTTAACGGTTTTCAAGTTTCGAGTTTTTCGCAAGCTCCAAATATGGCTAAGCTAGTTGACAAAGAAGAGGTCCGCAACTGTTTGATATGGGACCTTAAAATGTGTATGGACCAGGTGGTTTCCAAGCAGTTTTCTTTTAACATTGATGGAATTTAGTTGGTAATTCAATTGTTAATTTTATTGTTGAGGAATGGTCCAGGAATTATAACTAGGCTGAGATTAATAAAATTCGGTTAGCACTGATCCCAAATATGAAACAACCAGGATCTATTTGCAACTTCAGACCAATTAGTCAGCATAAAGTTGCTGACAAAATTCTCAACCAAGTGATTGTGAATAGACCTCATGAAGTGCATAGGCAGCTCGCCTTGCCTAATTAAACTAGCTTTGTTCCTCTTAGACATTCAGGACAATTTTATTATCGCACGAGAGGCAACTCACCCGATGAGCAAACATTAAGAGAACTGGGGGTATATGATCCTCAAAATTGACCTTGACATGGTGTACGGCCGACTTAAATGATCCTTCGTTAAGGAGGCTCTTCACATGTCAAGTGTCCCCGGTTCTATTATTATGAATTGTATCACATCATCACCCTTGCAAGTTTTATGGAACGGGGAGACTATAAAGAAATTCTTTCCAAGTAGGGGAATACATCAAGATGACCCTCGTTTACCATACATCTTTGTGTTATGCATGGAAAGCTTATCTCACCATAGAACTTTGTTGCAAGTGAAGGGTGACCTAAACATATTAGAACTTCCAAATATCTTGATTGTCTGGCTAGCCACTCATAAGCGTACGAGAACTTTACATATTTTGATCGTCTGGCTAGCCAAATATGTACATATTTGGAAATGAAAGGGACTTCAATGTATTAGAACTTTCCTTTGGCTAACCGCTCATAAGCATTTGTTGAGAAATGAATTAAGATGTCTCACAACTTGGGAGGAAATCCACATTACTTGAGGTTTGAGTCTCACGTGGAAACAACTTTACATGTTCTAAGGGATTTTCCAATTATTCAAACGATATGGCTTATGTTTGTCCCACAACAATAATTGGGAGAATTATTCTTAATGAATTTGTTATAATGGTTGAAACTAAATCTTGCTAGTCATAAGGTGATTGAATTTCCGTCGTAATTGGAAAATAATTTTTGGAGTAGGCGTGTGACTTTTTTTACAATGGAAAAATAAATAATTTTTCCATAACGACTTTGTTTTCCTTCGAATTTGATACAAATGATTGATTCATACACAAAGGAAATCATCAAAGCTTTGTTTGTGAATAACCCGACATTAAGTGGATTTAACTAATTACTGATGGTGCCTTCATAGGCAACTCAAGACTTGTTAGAGTTGGGGTTTTATTAGAAACGGAGGGCAGCTTGGTTGTCTTGCTGCATTCGTAAGAATATATTCGTTGACATGAGCAGAACATGGGCTTTGTGACTGTAACTCAATTTTGCAAAATAACATGATTTTTATAAGATCATCATTAAAATTGACTCTAAAGCCATAATTGAATTGTTAGTCCATAACTTATGATTGATAATGCTAGCCATGCTTTGCTTAAAGATGTCAAAAGATTGCCGTGCTTTCACTTGGAGTTCAAAGTATAACATAACTTTCAAGAATGAAATCACTTTGTTGCTAGCTCCTAACTTGGAATTGATAAGCTCTTGGAAAACAAATTCTTTTGATTACCTTTAAGAAAGTTATTTCATCTTTTATTTGGTGATAAAATAAGGATAATAAATTGACAATATTAAATTTTTGTATATGGTTTTTGCCCTTTTCGAACTAAAAAAAAAAAAAAAACATATGAATGAATGGACAAATAGATATCTTATGATCTAGCTTATTTTGAAAACAATTATTGTAGTTATAGCATTCACATGCTAAAGTAAAGCTTGTTTCATGACATTAATTAAATGAGTTGATATGACCACATTTCACTTAATTAAGATCAAATTTAATGGTGATATTAATTATAGAATTAAAATATAAATAGAAAGTTAAGCAAATTGAAAACACATCTTACTACCAAAAAGTTCATTTGTAAACTAAAATAGTGTTTATTCAATCAAAGTATATAACTAAAGAAATTCCCTTGAAAATGGTTGAATTACTGAATAGTATATGAACTTATTTAATAAAAACTTCTTTCTTTTATTAATTTCTGTAGCTTTATTTCATATTTCTGAAATTTATGTAATTGAAAATATAGCTTGTTTTCGTGAAAACAAACAACATATAACTAGAATAAAACGTAAAGCACGAAATGGACACGTGACAATCATGTATTTGTTTGCCGGCATTAATTTCATCTGTGATAAACTCGAGATTCAATGTTCTCTTTTCATTAATTCAAGTTTATGAATAATATTAAATATTTTCATGCAATTTAGATATTAAATTGAACATGTATAAAAAATTCAAAAATTATATTGAACAAATTAAAATTTTAAGGACAATATTGCATGTTGAGCAAAAATTTAGAAACCACAATGCATGTTTGGCCAAAGTTTAAAGACCATTTATGTTATTTACCCATGAAATAAAATTGCCGCAGTTTGCATGGGTGGGCAAAGGAACAAGAAACCGTTCAAACCACCCAGAACTGGACTAGACTACTCAAGGATCAATGGGTATTAGCTCAATTCCGGGTTTGAAACCACCCACTTGTTCGAGTTGATTCTAATTAAAAACAAAAAATCCTAAATTCCTAGGCTACTTATTAGTTTGTGTTGGATGTAACATACTAATATTGTTGGTTCATTAACTCTAATTAGAAGTGTTTTTGGTGATATGATTATGTTATGTAATTCTTTGAAGTTTGATGGAACTAGTTCCACGAACCCACTTAGGAGTTGGATAGTATCGGTGGTCCAATTCCTGAATGGACTAATGGAATCAACAAATGGTTCTGGGTTCCAAATTTTTTTGAATCGATTTAGTAAGCCGTTTCCGATTTTAAGATGGAAACCGTCTATCTAGACCATGCTCACTTCTAGCGATCTAGGATATTTTCTAACAAAGCCTATTTTGGGGGACTTTGAGAAATTTTCACTATTTCAGGGGTATATCCGAATATATTTCCCAAGAAAATGCAGTTTTTTTTATGAACTTCGCCGCCGCGTCTCTGCTGCCATGACTTGCTTGGAGACTTTAGGGTTTTAGAAAGAGAGTTTGAGAGAGAGAGAGAGAGAGAGAGAGAGAGAGAGAATGTGGAGATCAGGGCTGAGGTTGTCTCTCCGCCGGCTGCGGCGGAGCTCGCATCCGCTCGGAATGTCTCCGGCGGCCCCGCCCGAAACCCCTGCATCGACACCCGCTCGCCTGTGCCCCCTCGTCTTCCTCCCCGGAGCTCCCTCGAACTTGAACTGGAGTACCAGATTCGTCTCCCACCAATCCTTCGATTCCGGCGAGGCGAGCGGGGTCGACGACGAGGCGCCGCGCTTCGACGCGAATGCCGACGGCCAGGTGACGGGCGGCTTGGTAGCCGAAGGAGAAGAAGCCGCCGGCGCCGGCGACGGCGGCGACGGAGGCGACGGAGGCGTGGAGGAGGAGGAGGAGGAGGAGGAGGAGGAGGTTGACGAGATCGACCCTGAGCAGGTGGAGGGCGTGCTATCTCTCTTGCAGAGCACCGCCGACGGTTCCTTGGAGTCGACCCTCGACGGGATGCGCTTGACTCTGCATCCGCAGTTCGTCATCAGAGTGCTGGAGACCCCGCTCCTGGTGGGCGACAATGTCCTTCGCTTCTTCAGGTGGGCTTCTTCCAAGCATTCCGATTTCGAGGCGACCGCCCCTGTTCTCCGAGCTCTCGTCCGGTGCGTTTGCGGCGGCGGGGATTTGAGGCGGAGAGATGTGTATTCGCTGTGGGATTTGATCAAGGAGGTCGGGGAAAAGGGGAATGGCGCGTTGGACGCCGCTGTGCTCAACCCTTTGATAGCTTCTCTTTCGAGGTTGGGTAAAGGGAAGGCTGCGCTCGAGGTGCTCGACAGGTTTGATGAATTCGGATGCGTCCCCGACGAGATGTCTTATTATTTTGCTATAGAAGCGCTCTATAGGCGCTCAATGAATGACCTAGCTTGGTCCGTGTGCGAAAGGATGCTTAATGCAGGACGCTTGCCCGATGGCAATAAAGTCGGGAAGATCATATCTTGGCTTTGCAGGGGGAAGAAAGCCGAAGGTGCCTACTCAGTTTATTTAGCCGCAAAGGACGGCAACTCCCCCCCTCAATCCAGTATAAACTTTTTGATTGCTTCGTTGTGTCGAGAGGATCAGACTGTGAAATTAGGCTTGGAGTTGCTGGGTGACTTAAAAGGGGAGGCGCGAAAATATGCTATCAAGCCATTTTCTGCTGTCGTTCACGGTCTTTGTAGGAGTGGAGATCTCAATGGGGCAAAGGAATTGCTCAATAAGATGATTGCTGAAGGACCAGCTCCAGGAAATGCGGTTTTTAACTATGTGATTAGTAGTTATTCCAAGGCCAAGGAGATGGGATTAGCTAGGGAGTTGGTAAAATTGATGGAAGCTCGGGGATTGAAGCCGGATGTGTATACTTATACTGTCATCATTAGTGGTTATGCAAACAGTGGTGAGATGGATCAGGCCAGGGAAGTCCTGTCAGAAGCCCAAAAGAAGCACTCTAAGCTGACACCAGTGACTTACCATACACTCATCCGTGGCTATTGCAAACTTGAAGAATTCGACAAGGCCCTCGGATTACTTAGTGAGATGAAGAATCATGGAGTGCAGCCTAATGTTGATGAATATAATAAACTGATTCAGTCGCTTTGCTTGAAGGCGTTGGATTGGGAGAAGGCAGAGAAATTGTTGGAAGAAATGAAAGAGAGAGGACTATATCTTAATGGAATCACGCGGGGGCTCATAAAAGCCGTCAAAGGATTGGAAAGCGAAGCGATGGACACCACAGAACTAACAGCTGTTCCTTAAACTACTGGTACTAGCTGGCCAGTCAAGCCCAACATGCCTTGGACATCCTTTGGTTATCAACAACAAATTGGATGTTTGGCTGAACCCTTTGTTCAACATAGTCTTTTTTTTTCTGAGTCTATCAACAACCGATGGGACTTTTGGCTGAAACCATCGTGCAACATAGTATCGGCGCTTTTCTTTCTTTGGCTTAGATACATGATGTTACAGGTCAGGAGATGGTGACAAGTTTAACTCTGATCAATTCTACTTAAGAGAGACATGTATCGAGCTTTTGTTGTCTCGGCTTCACCCAGAAGAGTAAGAAGTTTTGAGAGAGCATGTATTGCGTCTGCTTTTAGTCACAATATTTCCTTTCTACAACGTGGTCCGGCAAAACAGCCAATAACAATTCAAAGGACAATTTTTTGGTGTAGTGATTTGTACACGTTACTTTCTGTTTACTTAAAAAGTAAAACTAGTTTACTGATTTTGTGCCAGTTGCTAAAAAGAAACGAATTTTGTTTTACTGCAGCATCAAGTTTCACTTGTAATTTAGAGATGAGGAGCTGGATTATAGTTGATGATTCCTTTAGAATGTAGTTGGTACAGATGCTTCCTGTGAAAAAGTAGATCTTCATATATAATGATGAACTCTTTGTATAGATGCTGCATGTTTGATTAACGTCTTTTGGAGACGAGAGGAGGCAACTTTTTCTCTTCCATAACCATACTTTCTGAATCCTCTCATTCATCAAGGGAACCTTTTCTTAGTTAGGGAAATGATTTTCTGGTAGTTTGGAATGGAGGAGAGGTTCTTGGTCCATACCCATCTCTTCCATAACCATACTTTCTGAACACTGGCACAACCATTTTGAGCTTTTCAGCTTGTTCGTGTTTGCTACATATACTTCCGTATCCTCTGTTGCGTTTGCTGCTGACTCGGGTATTGTCTCTTAGGTTAATTTGAAAGACCTTAATTCTATAAGCTGCGATTAATAATAGACCACCATGCACAACATAAGGACATTCGACCAGTCGTTGATTTTGTCCTCAGGCGAATCACGGTGGATTGGAATAGGGCGCGAGGCATTCCTGCTCCTTGCCATGACGTGACTGTTGGGCGAGAGTTCGGGTAAAAAGTTACACAGCATATCAAAATCCTTGTTAAATTTTCGTAGATAGACATCATTGGGATATCTCCAATTTCCATAAATTTTCGTAGATAAACATTTTCGCTGCATTAGCTATACTTCGACCAGTGTTATGCTGGAAACATCATAAGTTTTGTTGAACACACCAAAAAGTTTAACTTTCAAACAGGCGCCGGTTTGTGCCGTTTAGTTCGCAAATATCTACTTTCGTGTATAATCATCGCCAACCTATGCAGAGATCCATGATAACTGCATTTTGGTCATTCTTGCTATTTATACAAATGTCCTACCCAAAGGAAACTTTGCATCTCTGAGTCTAATGCATCGATGCATATCCATCGTAGTCACAACTTACAGAAGATGTAAGGCTCACGCATTCTTCTGGCTCGGAAACCAGTAAATTGAGAAAATGACTTTCAACTAATAACTCAAACAACTAGCCCAAGTGTGATTGGTAGGCATACACTACTGGACACAAGTTCCAGAGTCAAAATCCTTACGGGTTAAAGGAAAAAATGAAGCACATAGAATATGTTGGCTTAATAGACTGAACGACAACCCTCAGGAATAGAGCACAATGAACTTCGTTTCCATGTCTGAAAAATTTGCACTCGCTTAAAGCTTAAAATAACTCAAGAAGAGATGCACGTATGTAACAAAATGGAGAAACTTATTCATGGATAAGTTTCAGAAGCACAATGAACCTTCGTTTCCAGCCACTTGATATGAAATTTAATTTACCTCAAGAAACTGGCTTATCTTCCAGAAGCACTGGTGGTTTTGTTTGTTCTTGACACCACCCTATGAAGCCATGGTGAAGCCGGTGGCAACTACACCTCAAGATCCAATGTCCAACCCAGTAACTGCCTCCATTAATAGCTTATGCTGGCCTCTAGATACAAAACAAGTTTTGTACATATCGAGAAAGAAAACAAACTAAGTTTTGGTGGAAGGTGGCAATGCTTGTGAACCAGAGTGCTATAAGACGTAAGACGTCAGCTTGTAGCAATTCACCCAGTCAACCATGCATGAGCTTATGCTCCTCTACCACCTGTCATTTCATGGACTATGTAAATTCCGAAAGTGGTCAACCACGTCATAGGAATCACTAAGTCGTTGGAGATCAGATCGGTGAAGGAGATTAATTTGTGCTTGCTTGGAATCCAAAGATATAAGGTCAACTTGTTTCCCTTTGGATGAAAAGCAGTGCCGAACGCGAATACGGTGATTCCGTGTCTCAGTCATGTAGCTGCTACTCACTCTCACCTCTAATACGACTTCCTTGTCTCTGTTGTCCTCACACCAACTGTTCCGAGGGACACCATCAACAAACTCCTCCAAGGTCTGGAACTTTTCATGATGAACTGATACCTCAGTGGTATGCTCAGGTTTAATAATGCCAGAAACGGGGCAAACCTGGTTTAATGAAAATACCAAAAATTAAATTAGCCAACTCCGCCTCCCATTAACTTAAACAATTTAACAAAAGGCTGCCAACAACCAACAGAGATGATAAAACTCCTGGAAAAAATATCTGCATGACATCCCATTAGTCAACAGCTTCTAAATGTAAGATGTCACAGTTGACCACTGCAGAGCATTGCATTCAACTAAATAATAATTTTTCTTATCCTTCTCCTCAAAGTGCCACTGAACCTAACCAACAATTATGAAAGATTTTTTAAAGAGCTAAATCTTCCAACCTAGTCTACAAGTTAAGTCAATCAAAGCCAAATCAATTAGAGGGCACACCCACCTTATAAGTCCGAACAATATACTAGATAATTTACCACATCTTCCGAAGATCAACTACCATTAACAGTTTCAAGATCAGCTCACAGGCTCGATTTGTTCTTTTACTGATGTCTTCATATTAATGAATAAAAGTCAAATTCCTTAAGGAACATTTAAAACCATAAGATCAAACAAATACAAAGCCAGAGTCTTACCCTAAGCCATTGCGGAAAGCCAAAGGAACCTCTTGGGTGATGATCTAATGCCTGTCCATTGTCTTTGATCATAGAGACACCTTGGCAAATTATTTGAAATAAAGCATCATGCTTCCCAGATTTATTTGTAATTCGCAAAATAGACGTGTCCTGATTTTGAAGGATTATGTTGTTGGTGCTGACAATGGTTTCTGGAATCATAAGTAACCCTTTGAGCATAGACTTAACTCTCTCATTTTGGGCAACAACTTCACCAAATTCTTGCCTTCGCACTGACTCATCGACTCGAGCTATGTCCACATTAAACATACAACGAACTGGTTTGTGATCACTGTCTGTCACATCCATGCAAGACTCATATCTGCAATTGAACATTGCAAAACCACAGCAGTTATGCATAGTCAGATCTATGAATATAAGCCTGAATCAACTTCCGCTGATTTCTTGAAAGAACATGCATCCAAGAGATTAGGAAAAGAGCGGGGGGGGGGAGGAGATGGAATCCAATGGCTACAGGTGCTTGAGTTAATGCTACTTATAGAAATCCTGTCATGTATTTATGAGAAACCAAATTCTATTGAAATATAGTTGGGACCTGTCAAGATTAGCCGAGGTTTACATGGAAGACCAATGCTTGCATGTACCATGTTAAACCGGATGCTCACGCACACTAAAAGGTCATGATAAGCAAATGCAACATGCCTCCAACAGGTTGTCATGTTGGGAGGCCTTTTAACAGAATAGCATTACACACCATACCAAAACTTACCGTACTATTGAAGAGACTACAGGACACTTTAAACTGCATTCGGAATCCGGAGCTGAGCGGCTATCATGGTACAAATCCAGAGCTGAAAGGCTATCACGGTACAAAATTCTGTCACACCATGCAGGAATGCGCTTCTTTTCACCAGAATCATACCCTAGAGCAAACAGAAAGTTTAATGCTCAAGAACTTCAACATCATTAGCCATAGGAACTTTACAAGAGCAACCACAAAGAGGATCCTGGTTTACTAGGGGACAGTAAGATATTTCTTTCATTGGCTACATATACCAGCAATGACAGACCACATGGTAAATCAACAGCTGATACAAAATTCACATTGAGAAACTACCTGCTAATCCAGCCTGGTGCCGTTCAAACTTGTACGTAGGAGGAAATTTAACAACTGCTTCACGCATTCCTTGGAAAACATTACCAGCTGCCATCTCTATTCGGAGCTGATCCTTCTCCCTAAGCCAATCAAAAGATCTCTGAGAAACAAAATCTCTCGCTTCGTCAAATGTTATATCATCAAGCCGGTAATTGAAATCGCCCAAAAATACGACCAGGTCTGCCTCAGACAACTCCGGCATTACTTCAGCTGACTGGGAGAATAAATTCTAATCAGTACCGACCAAACATCATAGGTCATTACATGTAACTAGATCATATAAAAATGATACCAGTGTTAAGATTTTATACCTACATTTGTTCCACGGAGCATTTGGACAGCAGAAGATGCACCGACTGCAACAGAAAGTATCAATGGCAAGCCATTTCTGTAAGCAAGCCAACATACATACACCGTGAAGGCAAGTTTACAATGCAATAACAGGTTTGATGGTATACCAGCTACAACATTGGAAAACGTAGATGCTCTGGTGAAGGTCATACTCCTATAGACATGATCAAAATCAGCATTCCGACGAGCAACCGCTTCAGCATGTGCAGCGAAGTGACAATTCACAAAGCACATGATTCGATCATACACTCTAATCCTCAAACCAACAGCTCCCTGTTTGTATTTCAACCACGTTAACAACAATAATCCAAAATTAAGGAAGAAGAGAAGAGGTTTTCTTTGTTTTTTTTTTTTTTTTTTTTTTTTTTTTGGGGGGGTTGGGGATGGCAAGGTAGAGAGCATTTAAAAGTGAACATGTGGACTGACAGGTGTATCTTCTCAAAACACAAATGTAAGCTAAAAATCTATTAACCAAAAAGTGACCAAAGAAATAATTCAACCTTTTCAAAAACTTGACCATCGACAAAAATGGTTGAAGCTTTTTTGACAAAGATGCTGGCACCAGTTCACTACCATGAAGAGAGCAAGACAGACAAGAAAAGGAGAAAAAGCACGAAGTTCACCATTTACAGAGCTTGACCAGTGAGTAACGGCATAGCATATACTCTTTACTGTTAGGCACAGATTATTCACATGGAAGGCAACATCTACTTACTGGGCTTATCTCACCCCTCAAATTGAATTCTGTATCCTAGTCTATAAACACCTTAATCCTACCATATCCCATCTGAATGTAACAAACAGCATCTATCGTCCTATCGTGTCCTAAATAAAAATCACCATCCAAAGAATACGACTTACTCTTCTTAAGAATAACAGAGAAGTGAAGTCATCAGTCAGTCAGAGATTAAACATACAAGAAATAGTCACAAAAATGACAAAGTGAGAACTAAAGGCAAAGCTCCTCCATGAAAGTTCATTGTATCATGAGATTACTACAATGAAACATTCTCAAAGCAATAAGCAACAAGAACCAGCCAAAAGTGTATACCTTGTTTCCAATTGCACGCCCTAAGCCACAAGGAACTGCTGCAGCATCAACATCTCCAGCATGAGGTTTTAGAGTATTTCTGACCCTGACAGACACTTTACACGTCAGAGGAGACTTGCCATTATATGACAAAAGGAAAATGCAATTGCTTACATATATAGTATATGGTTAACTTAGACAACTTCCTTGAATACTCTTAAGTTTTGATGAAAATGCAGACATCCCTGCCATTTAATATTGTGTCTTGCCCCTGGTAAAAATAATATGGGCCTACATATTGCTGATTAATTTTGAGGCGGTTTATAGAAATGAGCTTAATATAATGCAGAAGCTTTTAATACACAATAGCAACTCAGTTAAACATACATTTTGATTTCTTCATATCATAAAGGGTCTTTGCCAATATGAAGGGACAAGGAACATTCCATATCAAGTGTGATCAGAGGAAAAGAGAAAAGAAAAGAACTGACCACACAGCAATGAGCAAGCCAGCTAATTGCCTAGAGCCCATACGTTCAAAGGTTGACCCCTCATCCAATGTTTTGCCAATCATATCCAGCCACCATTGTCCAACTGAACTACCCTCAAGCCCCACCTATAAACGAAATAACAAATTAGTTGATGCAGGATATATGATGTAATTCTCATGATTCTATTTCATTCTGGAAACATTATCACTGCTGCATAGGGTGTCAAATATACTGCAGAGTCTTTATCAGATTTTCATTGAATTTAGTGAGAGTTGCAAATTACAGTGGGAGAGCAGGATAGAAGAAACACCTAGTGATTTCTCTGATTCACATTTGAGAAGAGGGGAATAGAAGAAGATTTTGAATGCCCATAAAGTCAGACGGTTGATTTAAAAGAGAAAGATGCACTCTCCTTGAGGATTAATTGCTTGGGTAGGGAACATTGGATATCATAAACGACATGTTTATTCAGAATGATAGGGGAAAAAAGTCGTTTTCTTTTCCAATTTCCAGTAACAGACTCTAAGAAGCAGAGAACAGTCCATGTGAATGATTAACAAAAGAAGTGACTTACTGTTTCTTTGGCTGCAGACACAGCAAGAAAACCAGCGCCCATTTCAACTTCTTGCAGCCCAACAACAACGATACTTGCATCAGAGGCCGCAGAGCCCAGCCATGATATGAGAGAGTCTCTAGAAGCTCTTTCTTGTCCAACATTCCATGTGCCAGCCAATATTTTTATGTTTGCTATCCTAGTGTACAGAAACTCTTTGCCAGCCAATTCTGAACGTAGTATGCTATCGATACGTCCAGGAGATGTAATGCTCCAACCACGTATACCTCCATGTTTAGCCAAGCTGAAGACATATCCAGCCCCTACAGCTAATTTTAGAACAGCACTGCTGTGGGCCACCCATTCTCCTTGCAGATTACCCTCAAGGTCCAGTACTTGTATAGAACCACTTGCATAACCAACCCATATGCGAAGTCCAAATGTACAAAGACATTGCACAGGGAAAGAGTGGTGCTGGAAATCTTGCAGACGATTTCCATTTCCATCCCATTGTATCAGCAAGCCACTCGCACACCCAGTCCAAACCATCCCATCTATTGTTGTAACAAGTGCTTCCATTTTCCTAGATTCATCTCCAAATGCCCCTTTTGTTGCCACTCGACGAACAGCATCAGCAGCTCCTAATATAACATTGCGAGACCGCTGAAAAAAACCAAAGGAGTTCTGTGGTTTTTCCTTTCTTGGACTAGAAAAATATTCCACTGAAAAATCCTGCGGTGTTGAGATGTCGCCTCGGCTCTCTACCTGTGCATCTACACTATAAACTTTCAATAACTCCCTCATACGAGCATCCCTACACAAAGCAATTATTCCAAAAAACAAAACTTAGATTTCAAATTTGAAAATCTGCAAGCTTTATGATTAAGAAAGGGGAGACCAAGAGCTGTTAAGGTAAACATTTTGCAGATAGTCAACCAGATGAAAGGGGGAAAAAGAAGAACAAAAATTTAAAGGATGACCACAGAGAGAACCATAGCTAGGTTGAAGAGAGGATGCAAAAGATCTCCTAAGCAGGTACCTAATAAGGAAAACAGGTCTGTTGAAATAAAGCATATAAAATTACATGTGCTAAAAGTAACACGTCTCAAGTGCATGAATTCAATAGCTTCATTTGCAGAAGCTCATTAAAATTTAATTTAGGAATGTTCAAAAATGACTTGACAACTACCGATATACAAGCTTCCATCCTCCCAAATTGTCTTGCCCATCCCCAGATAAGGACTGAGAACAAATCATCGACATTACCTTTCATATTAAAACATCTGAAACACCGCAAATATATCCATGGTAATATGCAAATTAAAGATTCCATGCTCGAATTTGAATAGTGATGTTTGCTCATTGTCAAATAAAAGTGGAAAATCAGACACCCATTTGAGAGAATTCATGAAAAAATCTAACTAATTATGAAGAATTGATTGGACAAAAAATAATCATGATAACAAGTTGGAAGAGCATATCAAGCTATATATAACTCCAATAGCAGTATCAAAAGAACGCACATACCAAAGGGCAAATGACTGATATCCAAAACTCCACACTGTGCCTGCATAATTATCTGAAAATAAGTGCTTAACATCAGCTGCTAAACTGTTACCAAAATTATTTGTGTTAACATAGTTCCGAGGTTCAATATATGATCTGTCCACAATGAAAGCAGCCTTATGTCTTTCTTCCACTGTTAAAGAAAGAGATTTCTCAATAGCTTCCCATGGCCAAATTTTGATAACACCACCCTCTGAACCTGACCACAGATCCCCTGATTTGAAGAGAAACTGACTTAGGTTCAATGAAAGCTAAGAAAATAATGCTCTTGATAATGAAATCACATATCTACAGTGACATCATTTTTCTCACAAAATAAGGAACCATGTTAGTATATCTGAGAAAAAAATTATAGCCACTTCTAAGTTAACCTAGTAACAATAATCCCTACCAGACAATATTTTTCTCAGCAAACAGTTGGACAAATAAGTTTAGTGGGGCAAAAATACCATAACATGAAAGAGCAGAATCCCAGTGGTGCAAGAAGTATTTAAACAGAACATAGATTCAGAGCTGGGAGTAAAAGTTAAGTTTGTACAAACAGGCCTAGAAAAATTTGCCTCAAAAAGTTGAACATTCCAATGCATTAGTGTTGTTGAGTACTTCTATCATATAGTCTCTATCCACTTAGAAAATTCTGCTGGCTCTCACGCAATTATTTCTTGCAATGATAAATAAGATTGCATTAAGGTGCAGAGGGGGTACCACCCTTACGCAAAGTGGCTTCAGGTTGAAGCAACCCATATACAAATTTATGCATGGAAGACTACTTTTAACATTTCCAACAAACCAGGTGCATCAAATTGAACTTTCCAACTATACCAAAAGTGAAGAGTGTACAACCAACCAATTATCCCTAAAAGAGTTCCAAGAGGATTTGACTCCTTGAAATGCCCTTTCGTTCCTCTCTCTCCAAATGAGCCAAAAAAAAAAAAAAAGGAGAGGAATCATTAGTAATCTGTTTCTTTCCAACACGCCAACTGAAAGTCCCTCTCCGCACCGTGCCTGAGGTCACCCATTTACTTCTAACATTGCAAAAACTCTTATTGTTCATGGCTACAATTTAAAAGTAAGTAATTCACACTCCATTCTTCAGTCTTGCACAAAAAACACCTTATTAGCCAGTATTTTTCCTCTTTTTAAAACTATTCAAAGTACAGATACGTTCCCTAGCAGCTCCCCAAGCAAAAAAAGCAACCTTCAATGAAACTTTGACATATCAGAGAGATTGCTGAATCTCACACAATTATATAAAAAAGAACATGCCTGATAATCCACTAAAGCATCTATCTGGTCCCACACTCTTATCACCATTGTCAGTCAAAAAAAAAAAAAAAAAATCGGTATATTAAGCAAATAATCACGACATTCTTCGATGAACAGTTAAAATATTCTCACAGCTGTCAAAGAATAGTGCACTGGACACAACTCAGCCCCGAGTTCATCACAAACACAACCAAATGCAGCCCCACTACCTTATTAAACACAAATTCAGTCCATATCCATCAGGTAAACCTATTCACAATCTACAATCCTGAAATCGAGCAAAGAGTAAACATGCACCATAAACCCTTTACAGACTTAACAGTTCAATTAATTGCAGCAATATCAGCAGGTTCAATTTGGTGTCTGCAGCTGTAACTTGCATACAGCAGCTTACAAACCTTTTTGAGAGCCCATGAGAGTATTTGGTAGCAAAAGCACCAATAGACTTCTAGACACCACATACACACCCACATCAATCGTGAACGCAATATAACTAGTAAAAAGAATAGTATTGACATATCAATTATTGCAACTTCACAACGATCTTTCAGATCATTGGCTGCAAAGCTATGAAAGAAGGAAACTAAACAAATTTTCAGACTCCAGGGCAGAAAAAATGGACCCTGTATCAACATCAATTGGGAGACATGCAGCTTATGGATGCTTGTTGATGAAGTTATTTCCATTTCAAAGAGGAAAGAAGCTCTTCAACTAATAGAATTCCTCTCAGCCAAAATAATTCACTCCATTTCTCTAAGACACAAAAGATTGGAAGGGAGAAAATGTACGTGATTCCTCTTCTAATTTTTCTCCATTAGTTGGCTACCCTTGATTTTGTGGATTTGGTCTTTGTAAAATATATAATGAACAATGACGGTCAACGCTCACTAAGCAAAGTTACATGTATCAGCTCCTTGGAGCTGTTCTGCTTTATCTGGTACGGAAGTTCAAAACATCGGGTTCTGAGGTCTTCCCTTATCTGTTGTACCATCCATCTCCATAGAAAGTCAAATTTTCTTTTAGATCATCAAACACTCATCATTGAACAAGTGCGAAACCTAGGATAGTGCATTGGAAGGCTAACATACTGTTACATTGCAGTGAGTACTAGATATGCATTGCAAGTGGATCTCCATTACGTGAAACTGAATGGTTATGCCTTAACAACATGGTCTCTAATGCACAACCAGAATCTAGAATTATATCAATACGGGTTGAGCAGGAAGAGCTAACCATAAGAAGAGATCACGAGGGAGAGGACGGGCCCTCGATGAGCCAGCCACGAAAGTGTTTCCTTGAAGCGAGTTTTACTACTAGACGCAGCAACAGAAGAAGAAGAAGAAGAAGAACCAAACGACATGCTCCAGCACTTGACCCTCCCGTCCCGGTGACCGCTCCACACCAGCTGGCTCGCCTCGTCGGCCACCAAGCACAAGGTGGGCGACATCAAATCCACCGACTCCCTGTAGGGCACAGTGTCGGGTTCAGCGTGGTCAGCCTCGCCGCTCGCGGCGGCCGCCGCGTAGAGGTCCGCGGCCAAGTCCCAAACCCTGATGCTCCTCTCGCCGCCGGCCCACAGCTGAGAACGTGTGGCCACGAGAGCCCCCAGGGAACACCCGATCTGGGTCTCCTTCAAGGGGTGCGGCCTCACCTCCACGCACGGCGGCCGCCCCGGATGGACCGCCGCCCGGGCCGGCAGCTTGAAGACGCCCGCGCCCCCTCCCCGGGCCACGAACTCCGGCAGCGCCGCGGCCGCCGCCGCCGAGCTCCTCGAATCCCGCTCGCCGCCCGCGGGAGGCGCCGCGTCGGACGCGGACGAGGTGGAGAGCTTGCGATCCAAGAACTGGAGCATGTAATCGAGGCGCCGCGTGGTGGAGGCGATGTCGTCGCCGGCATCCTCCTCCTCGCCGCCGGCATCCTCCTCCTCCGACGAGGAAGAGGACTCGAAGCGGGTAGTGAAGAGGGGCGGAGGCGGGGGAGGGCTGGTGGAGCTGGGGCCGGTGAGGAGGTCGAAATCGTAATTGTCGCCCATTCCTCCGCCCTCGCGAGGCGGAGGTTGAGAGAGAATCGCGGGGGAAGGTACGACGGCGAGGATCGGATCGGACAGGACAGCGCGCGAATTCAGGGGGCGGAGACACGGTGTCTCCGACGTGCTTATTATGCTGTCGCCGTCCCTGCGTGATCTCTCCCACCTGACCAAGATAAAATAAAAAGTGGGCTTCCACTTCCATAGTTGACATTCTTTTTAATATTATTATTGAGGATTGAGGTAATCACACAATTATATAATTCGCCATGCGAGCTGGAGAAAACGGAAACAGAATTTGTGATAGGTACGCTATTGTACACGCATGGCCCTTCTGACCTCATAATAGGAATTGCGTGTTAGTCATCAAATCCGTTTTCATTTTTTGATTGATTTCATAGAAAATTTTATGATGGAATGCATGGATTCCACATTGTGGCAAATGCAGAACCAGAATTAATCAAAACATCTATAGTTTTAAAGAGTCATATCGGGTAAAAAGAAAAATAGGAGAGAGTTTTAAAGACTTATAGCAAACCACATAATATTATTTTTTGGGAGGGTACTTTTCTACTTGGTAGCATTTACAAACACTGTCTTATACTGGCACAAAATAAATACAGAAGACAAATATCAAATATCTTATTATTAGTGATAATTCTGGAGATCACCAATAATTTGTACAAACTCTTTATGGCCGACAATGGCCAAATATTTGTACATACTAACTTTTTGCACTGACAGACTAATTTTTACATGACTTTTATGTTCGACAAACTCTTACCACGCAATTTTGCCTTTTGCTACAATACTGCTATAGCACGCCAAAGTGATGAACAGTGCTAAGAAAAATGTTTTGCAATAGTAACTCAAGCTAAATATTTTGTATTTTGCAACATCTTCACATGGAGTGTTTGACTCTTTCACATACTGTATTTATGAATTTGTTATTTAGAGTTATCATTTGAGCTGTCTAAACCACTTCCATCCTTCTACCTTCTATATTCCCCAATGAGTCTTTCAACTTCTAGGGTTTCGAGTTAGTCATATTCTGTGAACTCTATAGGCTGATGAGAATTTAATGCGATGTTAGCAAACTAAAAAAAAATACTGGTCTCAGGTTTATCTTCATACTATTACCTGCATTCTTCAGGGAGCTTCTCCACCTTCTCAATTTCTAAGGCAACTTTTGCTTTTAATTTATACAACTTTTGTCTTTTCGAAGGTTGATAAGGACTTGTCGGAACATTAGTGGAACTTGATGGAATGCAAGGTTGGGGTAGATACTCGAGCTAGAGTGATGGGCATTCCTTATTGAGGCCTAAACTGAGTGTAAGTTGTAATTCACTATAGTCAAAAGAATATTGTGACAATGGTCTTCCCCATAGGTCTTGTGAACTGATTGTCTTTTGGGTTGCGCGATAGTCATCATAATGATCCTAAGAAAATTATCAAATTATGTTGGCCTTGCTTTTGGTGGAATGACTTAATTGTGCTGGCACAATATCCTCTACAATTCTTGGCACTGTCGAGGGTAGGCTGAGATTTTACAAGGAATGTTGTAGAAATCTCATTTGGAATAGGTTAAGTTTATATGTGGATACTCCAACATGTGCTAGGGTTTTACACATATCTCCATTGGGTTTGACAAATAGCCATGGTAAATAACTATAAGGAGATCAATGTCAGGCTTGCATGTTTTGAGTTGTGCTTGGAAAATATATCTCCATTCTCCCAATGGTTTAAACCAATTGAGCATTTCCCAAAAATATTTATGTTTGCCTTCTCCTTGGATGATTATGCTAATGATGAAGGGCATCATGACTGTTGGAAACCCAACAACAATGGTATAGACATTAAACAAATCCCAATAAAATCATTTGAATTTTTCTAGGAGTTCTCCTTCTAGGGAGAAAGACAGAGGATGAATAAATGGGTCGTTTGGATGTAGTCCATTTGAACAAAGAATTAGACTCCATAACCATTGAAAATCTGGAAATAGTATTGCCACATAAGACTTTCAAGAATGTCAAGGAGGGTGTTGTACCCAATGAGCTTAGGGACTTCTAGTGGGTATGAGTATGAAGGCCATTTGGACTTCATTTCTCAAATCTTGAAATCTCCTTTTGGATTTCTTACCACATACATATTGATGGATGTGGTGGTGACAAATTCTTTTGGTTAGGACAAAAATTCAGCAAGTATATTCTTTTTCCCGAATATGTTTGGTTTCAAATGAATACTTTAAAACTATTTTGCCCATCTAAGAAGCCGAGGATGTGTTACTTGCTTCTGCTTGAATTTCAGCATATGAGAAAAAAAGAGGACATATCCATTTCCACGAGAAAATGATGTCCGATAAGATAGAACTCAAACTTCTTGATGCTATATTTTACTACTAGGATTTCTTTAAATGTAGAGCGGTAATGCAATTCTACTTGTGTGAATCTTCCACTTTTGTGTCCATAGACTCTTTTCTTTCCATCAATTTCTTCCAAGAGAATAACAGCTCAATATTTCTCATTGGCATCTGTTTGCAACATTCTTTTTCCCGTGGAAGGAATTTGTAATGGGGGAAGATGCTGTAGAATATTCATCGTTGGCATCTGTTTGCAAGATTCTTTTTCCTGTGGAAGGAATTTACAATGGGGGAAGATGTTGTGGTATTTCTTTAAATTTGCTTATAGACTTGGTTTGCTATGGTCTCCTTAGAGGAGCATCTTTCTTGAGTATTATTGTATTTGACTAACAAACTTCGTGATTTTTGGGACAGAGTCCCTAAGACAATTAACTATCCCAAAGAATTGTTGAACCTGTTTGCGAGTGAGATGATCATTGGGAAACATCTGCAATTCTTTAACAATATGAGGGCCAGATTAATGCATCCCATCTTTGAAGTGCATCCCAAGAAATTCAATTTCTCTTTGTGCAATGATTATCTTTCTATGAGATAACATAATCCCATACTTTCGTATGAGCTCTGCAAATCAGGCTAATAATTTATAATGAAAATCCTCGTTTGGACTATAGAGGATGATATCATCAATGTAAATTTGGGCTTTGGCCATGATAAGTTGAAATTCTACACATAGCCTTTTGAAGTAGCGAAGGAGCTGTCTTAGGACCAAAAGCTAGCATAGTCCATTGGAAATGTTGCTGATTTAGGATACAAAATCCACTTTTGTACTTATCTTCAGTTGCCAAAATTCAACTTTAAGATCAAACTTGGAGTAAATTCCGGCTTGAGTAAGGTTAGAGAGTCAAAAGTTTTGATGTGGCAGAGGAAATTTATCATCTTGTAGGAATTGATTGAGGGGCTAGTAATTGATGACTAGTTTGTTCTACTCATCACACTTGTTTACATAAAATACCTTGCAATCCCATTGAAAATTTGAGAGCTCAATTGATTTTAATGAAGCAATTTTAAATATCCCTTTAGTTCTAAAAGCAAATGTTCCAGATTCATTCCAGAGTGATTGGCTTTTGTGGGATTGACATTGTCACGCCCCAACCCGCTCCAGACATGCGACAATTTGCGCTTATGATTTACTTAGGTCATTTGATTGTGACGTTTTAGGAGGCGTTGCCGACCCATTCATGTTATCGTTTAATTATGCACAAGCAGAAGCAGAAACCAAATCACCCAACCATTCAAAATAGGGATAGCATAAAATACACTCATATATATTCATAACAACATACTTCCATTTAAACTTATGTATCACTCATTATACACCACTTCATACACAATCCAAAAGCTTAGCCATACATAGTTCAATAGGGTTTAGGGTTAACCTAGCACCTCTATTACTACGAGGGGGACTTCAAAAGGGTGATATCCCATACGCATCTAGTCCACGTCTAGGTTATGATACCATGGCTCAAGCTCAAGGTTCACTCCAGATCTGAGTCCACCTTTGGATCAACGACCCCACTATCGGGGGTATCTACAACCATGGGATCCCAAACAGTGCACTTGAATCCCCTACCTGATAATCCATCAAAACACCCAAATGGTCCCTTCTAAACCAAACGTACCAAGCTTCTAACCTATGGAGCACCAGGTTAAGCAACCCTCATCCACCCAAATGGTGGTCATCCGCTTCTCGTATCTAGTGTCATTGCCCTCAACAGGATAGGAAGTCACCTCGATGTCCTGATCAATAGGCACCCCAAAACAAACGTAGCGGAACGGTTTAGACATGCTTAGGGCTTGAAATATTTGAACAACAATAGCGAGATAAACTTAATGAGTAAACTTCCTAGACCTCACGTAGGGATGTTATTCACCTCGGAACGGCCTAAATGTACAAGTTATCTATCGATGGCAGATCAATAGCAAAGCAAATTTGCCTAAACTAAAAACTGGAATGGTTAACTCACCCTCTCAAACCATCATAACATAAACACATAGGCAATTCTCACAACAAATCACATATTTATGAGGTAGAAATAAGAACGTGCAATGTCTCTTGTGCAAATGTCTTTTAATTATCTAGACATATTCAAACATCATTTTCCTGGCTTTTAATCCTAAACAACCAACCCAAGCTATCAAATCAAACTCCATAGGTATTCTTACCTTGTCTTGGTACACGCATTGCATACAATCAAATTTATAACATGCTATAGCTTTCTAAATTATCAACCAAAATTAAAACATTTCCAATAACTCTTATGCACAATGCATTTACACGTGTCCCAATTATAAGGTAAAACCCGTTTTGGCTCGTCCCTTACCATGCCTTACAGTTGTATCCCATAATCAGGCACAATGATTACATATAAATCTCATGCACTTTTCACACAAATATGTTCAGATTATTACGGCTACTCAAGGCCCAAGGCTAACCCAAAGGTCGGTAGTCATCCGACGTAATTGGGCATTGTCTCGCCCCATCAAGCATGGCAACATCCCTCATAAACGCATCAAGATGGCATTCCTATAAGGAGCATCGTTTTGAAATCCATCTGTGAATGGCATCCTATTGACTTGGGGGCATCTAAATTGAATCGGGCATCGTTCCACATAAACACATCAAGACGGGTTCACTATCAAGGGTAAATGCATCAGGGTCTTTAGGTGATCACACGAGCATATCATCACACATCTAATTTCATATTTTTCTCATTAATCAATATGATGCCCACACAATATGCAACAATCTTTGTCATTTGCCATCATGTCATACGAGTGCCTCATATTATATCACATAATTTCACCATCCAATTCACAAGCCCATGGCATATAGGTCACTCATCAAAGTAGGATAAGTTGTTGCACTTGAACATAAATCACTAAATTCACTTATCACATGTCATCATAAACTATCAAATAACTTATCTTTTATTAGTACAACATATCACAATACCATAACGTGTTTTAATAACATGCCTTGTTGCAACATCACTTCATATATCACATATCACTGCAATAAATCGCACATCACATTTCATTACGAAATAATTCATCATCTCATTTTAACTTATCAATCTCGCTTTCCAAAAAAAAAAAAAGAATTAAACAACACCTCTTCCTAGTGGGCTTGATTTCAGCCAGCATCATTAGGATAATTACAGCGCGAGAATTTTGTGTACTTCAATCTTAAAACTCTCATTTCAGCACTAAATTTTGTAACTTTTCTCTACTTCAATCTTCCATCGAGTCCCATAGTCTCAAGTGGACGGAAATGCGCACATAGTTTTTTTTTTCTTTAAAGCTCTACATGGTTTTTTAATTTTTTTTCAATAAATGAACACAAAACGACACCATTTCCATGCTTCCCATAAAAAAAATTAAAAGAAAAATCTAAAAATCAGTAGAATTGATTAAAACTCTATTAAGCCCTCACTGATTCACCCTCGTCTTTCATTTTATTTTCCGGATTCGTCCCTAGAATAGGCCGCTCGATCTAGTCAAGCTCCGGCCTTGATCACCGGTTGCCGGAGGAGCTTGCCCCATCGTGTAAGCCCCAATGCCACGACCACTGAAGCTACAAAATGTCAAAAGCCAAATGCAGAATTGCAGATAATCCACGGGTCGACTCTAAAAAAATGGCAAAGTAGGCCACTAAAGCCGTCGCCGGTGAGGTTCGCGATTGCTATAATCGGGAGAATTGTCCTAAAAGTCCTAAACCTTTTGCATTTTTGCCAATTCAGTCCTAAACCTTTTTTTCTTGCCAATTGAGTCCTAAACCTTTTACGGTTGTGCTAATTCAGTCCATTTGGCCGGCCGGAGGCGCGTGGATGCTAGCCGGAGACAGCGGCCGGCGAATAATTTTTTAATATTTTTTTCGAATTTTTTTTTTCTTTTTTTCCCACTTTCTTCTTCCTCTCGGCCAGCACCGGCGCCGCTGGCAGGAGGCAAGGGCCGGCGCGCGCCGGCCGGCCGAGGCGAGGGCCGGCGAGGTCGGCCTCGCCGGCCACCGGCGAGGCTCGCCCCGCCGGCCACCGGCGAAGGCGAGCCTCGCCCGGCCGACGGCGAGGCCGCCGTCGCCTAGCCGAGGCGAGGCTCGGCCTCACCCGGCCGTGGTGAGGTCAAGCCTCGCTAGATCCGGCGAGCCCGAGGCTCGGCTCGGCCTCGCCGGATCTAGCGACGGCGGCTCGCCCGGCGACGGCGAGGCCGCCGTTGCTTAGCCGAGGCGAGGCTCGCCTTCGCCGGAGCCGGCGGGGATGAGCCTCGCCCGGCCCGAGGCTAGGCTACCATCGCCCGGCCCGAGGCGAGGCTGCCGTTGCCCAACCAAGGCGAGGCTCGGCCTCGCCCAGCCATGGCGAGGCCACCGTTGCCCAGCCGAGCCTCGCCTTCGCCAGTGGCCGGCGGGGGTGAGCCTCGCCAGTGGACCTCGCCGGCCCTCGCCTCTGGCCGGCCGACGCCGGCGCCGGCCAGAGGAAGAAGAAAGTAGAAAAAAAAAGAAAAAAAATTCGAAAAAAATTCGAAAAAAATATTAAAAAATTATTCGCCGGCCAGCTGTCTCCGGCCGGTGTCCACGTCAGCTTCGGCTGGCCAAATGGACTGAATTGGCACAATTGTAAAAGGTTTAGGACTCAATTGGCAAGAAAAAAAAGGTTTAGGACTAAATTGGCAAAAGTGCAATAGGTTTAGGACTTTTTCGACAATTTTCCCGCTATAATCCGTTCTTAACGGCCGAGTTTCTTTTCTTTTGTTGGCAACTTGGCATGGGGACGCACTTGTTATCCTTGGACACCCTTCCCTGCTTCTTGGCCTTGCTTTTGCATCGCTATTTCATCTTTGACCTTGTTAGCTAGTCTCCAACTTCAGCCAAGTCTTCAATTTCCTTGGAAACTATTCGATTCTTATCTAGATTTTTGGGTTATATTCTTGGTTTTGTGCATTTCAAATATTATTTGTTGGGTTGATTTGTGGGGTAATTTGCCTTCACAGCCCTCTTGAACGTAATTCTAAAAGCCTTGGGAGGAGAGAGCAAGCTTATGACATGCTGAGCTTAGCTAAAGAAAGGTTACTCGATGTAGTTTTGTTCATAAATGAGTGCTCAGTACGAAGATCTCGTCTTATCCAACAATGCAAATTAATATGTTAGACATAGATCCTCCTTTTCTACAGGGACTGAGGGATTCTGCTGTACAGAGTCGTCTTCAAGCCCACATTTGATTCGAATAGAAAGCAGCCAATCGTTTCATGAGTTCCGACCGGGGAAAATTACCAAAAAAGTTTTTAACTTATTGTAATTATGTCAATTAAGTTCTAAACTTATTTTTTTTTACCAATTGAGTCATAAACTTTTTACAATTATTCCCGATCAATCCATTCAACTAAAATTGGCCGGCGGACACTAATGTGGCAGCTTTTTTTTTAATAATATTTTATTTTTGAAATATTTTATTAATTTTTAATCTTTTTTTCCCTCCTCCCTCTTCCTCCCTCCTCTCTCCTCCCTCCTCCTTCCTTTGGCTCCGGTGGGCTCGCCTCACTAGTTGGTGAGCTCGCGCCTAGCGATGGTGGGGTGAGCCCCTAGCCGGATCGGCGAGGGCTCGCCTCGCCCAACGACCGCGAGGTGAGCTCGGACCTAGTAATGGCGGGGCAAGCCCCATGCCCGCGAGGCGAGCCCTCGCCAGACGCAACGGCGAGCCCCCCTCGCCGGATCTAGCGAGGGCTCACCCTACTAGTGGCTGGGCAAGCTCGCCCTCGCCTAGTGATGATGAGGCGAGCTAGCCTGATCGCCGGAGCCAAAGGAAGAAGGAGGGAGGAGGAGAGGAGGAGGGAGGAGGGAGAGGGAAAAAAAAAAAAAAAAAAGAAAAAAATGGATAAAAAAATTAATAAAATATTTTAAAAATAAAATATTATTAAAAAAGCTCACTGGCGCCAGTCGGCTACCACATTAGCATTGGTTGACCAATTTTGGCCAAATGGACTAATTGGGAATAATTGTAAGAGATTTATGACTCAATTGGTCAAAAAAAAATAAGTTTATGAGTGAATTAGCACAATTGCAATAAGTTTATGACTTTTTTGGTAATTTTCCCGCACCGACTGCTTCCATTCCATTGAAGCAGCCAGTACCCTTTGAACATCGGTGGCCCTAAGCTCGTGGTAGATTTTATCCTTATGTGGCATCTTGTCATTGCACATTTAAAAGAATATCAAATCAGAATATGTGTGGTCTAAAATCTCACTTTGAATGTTGAACAATTCAAAAGGTAGAAAATTTCATCAAGATAGAGTTGAAGCCTACAACAATGATGCCTAGGAGCAAATGAGAGCTCATAGGTCTTGAGGAGGGTACGAAGTCTAATTTGGAGAAAAAGCTACTTCTTATTGAGCCTTTACGATCCAGATTTGCTTCACTTCAAGAGATGGTGCCGAGTCTAGGCCTTACCGATGAGCTCGGCAACTTTTCACCGGTTTGGATCTGCACCCAGGACGCTTCTTCAGTCCACGAGTGAAAGTAGACAAGGGGTTTGTTGAGTACGGAATATGGGCTTGTTCCGTTTTACAAGTTGTGTCTTATTTAGGGGTTTGTTCATGAAGAAGCTAAAGGTCTAAGAGGAGTTGGCTGGTCACGCCTAGCCGATTCTCTGGAGACTTGATATAATGCTGTAAAAGTCTTCCAAGTTTTCTTATCCGGAAGCATTCACTTCTTCTTCTAGTTGACATATGATGAGTTGGTCCATGATTCAATAAGCTGCAACTCTATAATCCCTTCTTTTTTGCTTTGGCAACATATGATCCAACATATGTGAGCAGTTTGAACCATGGGTAATGTGTGAAACCAATATAGGAAAATTGGGTCAACAGACAATTATATTCCGATAAGTTTTTCTAACATAATAGTTCTTGAGGTACCGTGGGAATCACAATCTATTGTGAGCCACAAAATCTTAAAGAAATGGGTCTCATAACAATTTATAATTATTTATAATTTGATTTTTATTGTCAAAAATATTATTATTCTCATAGTACATTAAAGATTGTAATGTAATCATTTCTCTACTCCAATAACTAGATTGGAGAGAGTTTCTTCCTATCATACCAATCATGCCTTTGATTGAGAGGTTACAAGTTTGGACTCAGCTTATCCTTAAATCTGCCTAAATTTGCATGTGTGATATCTAATTTCTAATTCCAAATCAGTGATATAGCTGGACGGAGTTCCATCCAATCCGATCGGAGAGAAATATTTTCCTTTTCACAATTCAAGAGTATAGGCATGGAGACCTTGAAGGGTTTTGAAACATCCTGCAAGCCTCATAATCAATTAAGCTTAGGTTTTTGGTCAATGCATATGGGCTGGGTAGGCCGTAGGGCCCACCTCTCCACCCACTCATCTAGTCCTCCGAGGCATTTTTAAATTACAATAAAGTTGGTTTTGGTTGTTGGATTGTCGACGCCTGGTGAAATCAATGGAAAACCTCTCCCTAGCTACGGGGACAAGCATTAAATTCCTTAAGAAGACAAGTTGAAGAATTGTGGTTCTTTCTCAAAGATCTCAATTATTTGGCTGCAATATTTTGCTCGGGCAGCAGCTTTTGTAACCATGCCTACCTACCGTTGTTCTATAAATAGAGTTTTAGGTGAAATTTAGGAGTAAGCCCCAATAACAAAAAGTGTGAGGGAGAGAAAATAAATAAATAAATAGAAGGGGGTGTCTTTGTACAAGCTAATTCATTTTGAGTGTTTTGTGTGTGGTGAGAAAAAGTATATTGTAATAGTAAGTGTGAGATTTTAATTTATTGCATGTTGATATAAGTGTGTCTCGAATTGTCCATTACAAATTTTCATTTTACCGTTGTCAATATGTATCAGCAAGCCAACATATGAGTGGGAAGTGAACAAGCAGGCTCACTAATAGTCAAAATCAAGAGGGATGACAATGGCCCCTCGGAATTGGCCTCAAGGTGTCGAGATGCTAGGCCAAGCTAGCTTGTTTGGCAAAACCCGCGCCTCACGTGTACAAGAGGTTGCCGGACGTCGATGACTAGGGTGGCCTTTAGATCTAGCCCCTAGAATCCAATTCTATTGGGGCAACGACAAGGGAGGAAGGGCTTCGGCAAGGACCATCCAAGAAGGGCTAGTCGAAGCATTGGTGTTCTACTACCCCTTCACGGGCTGCCCGAGGGAGTGGCCAGGCCAGAAGCTGGCGGTGGATTATGTCGATACTTGAAATTTTGTCGACAATCAAGTGCACATTTTAGTAAAACAAAATAAATAGAGAAAGTAACAAAAAATATACACACAAAATAATGACCCCAAAAAAATTAAAGATCCAGTCCATTTTGCCAATTCAATCCGGCCCTTAAGCCGATCCATGAGGCTCAAGCACAACACAATCCGCACCGGTTTATTACTGGAGCCTACCAGATTTTAATTCACAAGATTGACCCATTTATTCTATTCGGCCCTGCCTTTCCATATTATTGCATACATTTTTAATTCATTATCAGGCCTTGATATACCCGACATTTACGTTGCAATATCATTCTTTGTGGTGCAGCGGAGTTTGGTGCCTTAACTTACATCATAGCCGGTCTTCTAAGTTAAAAAGAGAAGTATCATTTACGCAGCAACAACTAATGGTGAAGAAATTGTTGCATGATCACCTCGGTTTTTTTTTTCCTCTGAGAAAATTCGTCTCAACACACGATGATTGATGTGGCGGGGCCCGTCCAATTCATGAAGGCCGTGGGAGGGGCGAGAGGTGCCGATAAAATACAAACCCCCCTAAAATTCTCCGTGTGGCGGATGGAGCTCCTGGATACTTGAGACGCGCCTCGAGCCAAGTGCACCCGCCGTGAGTATGATCGGGTGGCTGACACCAATGGCACCCTCTTCCCGCTAGACGACACGGACCACCGCTCCTCCTTCTTCGGCACCGCCCAACTGTCTGCCCGCCGCAACGGGGTGCCTCCTCACTAGTGCGCTAGCTCCACAGTCGAGATCTCCTAGCGATGCTGCACCATCGCGCTTCATCCCGATCCCGCGGAGGAGGTGCGGATGCAATTCGCTGTCAACGCTCGGACCAAGTTGGACCCTCTCTTGCCGGCTGGGCGCCACGGGAATGCATTCGCGTTAGCTGTGGCAATGACAAGCGCAAGCAAGCTATGCCAAAGCCTGTTGGGGCATGCGCTGGAGTTGGTGAAGAAGGCCAAGGCGGATGTGACGGAGGAGTACATGAGGTCGATGGCGGATCTGCTGATGATGAGGGTAGGCCCAACATGTGCTGTTCAGTGTGGTCGGACATGACCAAGGTTGGGCTCGGGAATGTGGATGTCGGGTGGGGGAAAGAGGGGTGTATAGAGGCTCGACCAAGGGGTAGTGTGGGTAACTCCCAGGGTGGTCAGCTTCTCCATTCCCTCCAAGAAGAGGCAAGGTGAGACCGACATTGTGGTGATGATGTGCTTGATGGAAATAATGTATTGGAGGAAAAATATGTAATGTTTGTTGTAACTAGAAAAATAATAACTCCAAGAAAGTGATAACAACTTTAATAATGACTAGGTCAATAAGTAAATTTATTGAATGAATCTTCTCAACAAGTAAAGAGTATACCAATGCAAACCAAATATAAACTAACAAAACAGGAGATGAGGTATGGCTAACTGAATCTCTTCCTGCTAATAATGCTAAGCAGCTTCACGAATAATGCCTCCCAAGATACAACATCTTAAACCCGTTTGAATTAGCACTATATAAATAAGACTCTTGAAAATTTCTTGAAACTAGCACACTTAAAGAAAAATTGAAGCAAAAAGATGGGCTATATATGCATCTACTCTCTCTCTCTCTCTCTCTCTCTCTCTCTCTCGGAATGAAGAAGAGTCCAATTCCATTTATAAAGTTTGAATGAACATGAAGTGAACAAACACATGAATTGAAAAGATATATGAATTCAAGAGATAAATGAACTTAATAGATATAGGTACTGAAAAGATTCATGAACTCATGAGATGCATGAATTGAAGATATTCATGAACTGAAAAGATTCATGAACTTAACTAATACACGAAGCAAAAATATCCATGAACTTAATTAGATATATGTAAACTGAAGAACCATGTCTCTTTTTGCTTACATACATTGATCCATTGACCCATAATTACAACAATGCCCTATATTAATAGATCGACAAAACATTTTTTACTCAAAGAAATCTAAGAGTGTTGGTGGAAATACACTGCAACACGATAGATTACTTTCACTTTGAACCTTCTTTAATCACCCATACGTCTTACATAACTAGTTAATGGACTAAGTTATGAATCGCTAGTTATTTGTTTAAACTCATACAATAAATCTCACATAGAGTATCACCGATTCAAGATTGATCCTCGATTGTGTTCATTCTTTCGGCCTTGAATCTCTCGAGATTCATGTGCACTTTAGAAAATCTAGCCTTTAAATATTTTCATAAAGTCAGCTAGCTTTACACACATAGGTATATTCCTATTAAAGGTATCCTTTCACACCTTACTAGGTCATTTTATTCCTAGTTATAAGAATCATCTAACTCATAGCGTATCCTCAAAATGCTGTAAGAAGCACTGTTGCATCATAGGAGTGGGAGATAGTGTGCATACTTTTCCAAAACTTGCACTATCTTATTGAATCTAATCCGTGGGATCTTCAATTTCTAGTTCAAGTTTTCTCCTTGAAACTCTTTATTGAGTTAAGCCTTTAACTTCATTCCCCTCGATGTGCAATATATCTACTCTCTCCACAAACCCTTTTTTAGGGGTTTGCAATATTTTCCTTTTGACTCCACAAAGTCCGCAAAAATTATTTTATTTGAGTGCAATTGCGTACAATATTATGTTAACGATGATTGTGTCTAACTTACCATTATGTATTACATTTTATGCCTCTACAATCATTGCTTGATTGTCATAGTGAATACATATCGCATGCACAGGTTTTGGCCACAATGGGACATTCTCTAAATATTGTTGAAGCCACTTTACTTCTTTATCCAAATCAACAAACTCAGATTCCATCACGTAGTGCGTTATTAGAATTTACTTTGAGGATCTCCATGATACTGCTATACATCATAGAGTGAACACATATCCATTAATCGATTTGAATTCATCTAAATTGAAAATCTAGTTGGCATCACTACAGCCTTTCAAAAAAGTTGGATATTTACTATCACGCCCCGATTCTCAGGCACGCACACATCCCTTACCTTGGTCAATTTAAAAGCAATATTCCAGGACGTATTGCCGACCCTTTTCTTTTTAATATGCACATGCGGAAACAATTATAAATCCCCAGACAATAAAGCAATGGGATAGAAAAGTAGGGCTATATTTTTCATATTAAAATTCACAACAAACTTTTATACAACCACACCTCAAAGTATTTTTCCATACTATTAACAAAGATCTAGTCTCACACTTAACCACCTATAAATATGGTTCACAAAAGAAGATGGGATCTCAGTTCTCATCTAGGTCGTACTTAGGATCATCCTCGGGATTCTCCTCCATGTACTCCTCTTCGGGTTCTTTCTCCTCAGGCTCCTCATCAGGGTCCTGAAATGTTGTCCCACAACGGGGATGAGACTACGTCTCAACAAGTTCTACCCCCTAAGACTCGATTAGTAAACCAATATGCCTTGAGAGCTGCCTAAGCATAACACAGGTCAGAGGACTTACCTTGGCCTCAGTTCCATCCTACAAGTCAGTATATATCAAATATACATCAATCACATCAATTAGATTGAAGTATCGATCAATCGATTAAGTCGATTACATGTCAACGATGACCATTCCCCAGCCGTTTCAATCAATATTACCTATAAGTCCGATCATACCCAGGACTGCTTATTATAAGCCGATAATAGGTAGTATAGCTCATCAGAAGCTGCCTCAATTATTGAGATAATATACTATAGATTTATGCTTGCCAAAAGCTGCCTCAATTCCAGATATAGTATATTATATATGCTCACCAGAAGTTGCCGCAATTATACTCATATAGTATACTATTTATGCTCACCAGAAGCTGCCAACCATACTTTCATAGTATGCTGAAAAATTATATTTGCTCACCAGAAGTTGCCAGACATACTTTTATAGTATGCTGGAAATTATCATTTAATCAAATTGACATTTTTATCATTTCTGATAAAAATACCTGTGCGTGGGTACACGGTCGGCCTTAACCAAAATATTATAATTTCCTTTCCACAAATCCCACCATTATCTGTAGTCTACCAAAACACTTTTGGTGCTGTCAACCGACACCCAGTTATTTCCAATTAATAACCAAAAATTATTCCATTAAAGAATAATTCCCAATTTCACAAATAATTCAATTCAGCACAAAATAAAGCTCAATTAAATAAACGGACTGCGCCACGACAATCAGCATAAAATTTCGGTCGTCGGCTATCCCTGCCTAATTTCCGGAAAATAATTAATTAATTAGATAATTTCGAAAATTAATAAATAAATACTAAAGATCCAATTTAGGCCCATAATGCCTAATTGAAGCCCAATAAGGGTCGGGAAAAATCCCGAGATGTATTCAATAAATAATAATACGTCTCTACTTGCTAATTGCACAATTCAATTGTCTAACATGCATCACAATTATCTAATAATCACTAATCTATTCTAATCTAACCACCTAATTGCACTTAATTAAATCTAATCAACCATTAAGCATCACTAGCAAACTAAGAAGGCATTAGTGAGCAAAACTCACTTGATTGAAAGCGGAAAACGGATCACTGCGACGGCGGCGTGACGACAGCCGAAACCCGAACTTTCAGCGACGACGACGTGCACTTGGGCCGGGTCTAAAATGGGCCCAACAAATCTCAGTCCAATATGAGATTTTCTTTTGAATTGGACCGGGCTGACTTCGCAGGCTTGGGCCTCAAAATCGCGGGCTTCTGAAATGCTGGGCTTGAAGACTTCAACTGGGCCTGCAAAGCGGGCTGCTGGACTCACTTGGGCCGAACTCCACTAGCTCGTGGGCTGAAGAGGCTTACACTGGCTGCTGGGCCGAATTTTCCTAAGCTGAGGCTAATGATTCTGTGGACCTGGAATTTTCCTGAAGATGGGCTGCAGCTTACACGAAGATGGGCTCACGAAATTCGCTGGAGACGTGGCCGCTTCGGTTCGGTGAGATGAAGTCAGCTTGAGGAGCTTCGCTGATCTTCGGTGGCAGCGAAAGGGGCAGGGAACTTCGGACTGCTGGACAGCTCACCAAAACCGAAAGAAGAAGAAGGCAGCTGGCTTCTTCGGTGGACGCTGCTTCAATCAACAAAACCGAAGGTCTTCGTAGGAGATGAAAGCAAGCAGATTCGGTGGGCTTCGGTGCTGCTGGACGTGTGGGCATGGACTGCATGCGGTCAACCAAGGGCTTCCATGGTTGATGGTTGACCAAGGTGAGCTAGGAAATTGGCAAGTGGCGTGGGTGAGTGGGGGAGGATTCGGTGGCCGCTTAAATGGAGAGGAAATGAAACTTTGGTGGAGGAAGAAACAAGCTAAGGGGATGCTGTTGTGAGAGAAATAAATGGAGAGAGAGAGAATTGAAGGGGATGAAGTTGCGGTCTTCGACAGAAATGAGGGGAAACGGCAACAAAGAACAAAAAAGAAAAGGATCGAGAAGCCGTGAAGAGGAAGCCAAGGAGGGGGGCCCAAAATCATCAAACTTATCCCTTTAATTCAATGCTTGGTCTCCTTTAAACTTGCATAAATATCTCAATGTCCCCCAAATACTTTCGCCTCTTCAAAATCCCACAAATTATCAAATTTTGAAGCCAAAATTCCAGCTCCATCCAAGGCTCCGAATTTTCAATTTTCGGACTTCGATATCTTCGACAAATTCCCCATATTTGATGTCCAATTTCCTCGGAGAAAAAGCCCATACCATTTCTGCAATTGCCCATCGCCAAATAGCTCGGCTTGAAAGTCAAAACTCTCTTAAATTTGGCTCGTACGAATTTCCGTTATTTTTCCGCGACGTCCGAATCGATTTTCTGCAAAAATCCCGGAATCTCTGAAAAATCTTCTGAGACTGAGTCGACGTTCCTAGAATTTATTGTGACATGACAGAATCTTCAATTTCTGAAATCGGACTTAAATTCACGGTTAATTTCCACTTGACGCGTTTTTAGTGTGACCTAGATTACCGGGTAACTTTCATAAATTTTTAAGTGCAAATGACATGTGGTCGATTTTCTTCGAGCTACAATGAATCCACTCGACACATTGGCTACTCTCGATTGTCGTGTAAATCTCGAGGATTCAAATACTGACACAGGGTCCAAAAACGATAGAAAAATCAGTCTAGTGTCGAATGACGTGAATTTTCTAATTTAATGGTGTCACCCACGATTAGCCACACATCTCAGTCGAATAGACCTATCTCTAATCTCAAATCAATTTAATATTGTGCCGTAATGGCCTTTAAAGTTAAGCATGGTCAAGAAGCCAATTCATGGTCGAATTCTCAAGTATATTGCATTAAAACTCCTTAATGACTTCCCCAGATAGTCTAGTTATCTCAAGAGTGATCAGCTCTGAGAATAGCCCTATAGGCGCGTCAATGAAATGCCCGATTTATTCAATAGAAAGTAGGATTGAAAATCTGGGATGTCACATTTACCATATTGCTGAGCATGGTTTCTTGATCTTTTTAGATAACCTAACACTCTTAGTAGAGCATTCCAATGCTCGTGGCCAGGATTACCAAAATATCAGCTCAACTTTCCTATTGATACGCATTATCCATTCTAGTGTAGTTCTTGATGTACATAATGTTACCAATTACTTGAGAGTACTTTAATTGTGTGATACTATTTCAAGTATTCTTTCTTAAAGTTATGTGTAGAAGAAAATGATTATTCACATCTTTTATGTCATATACTTTAAACCTCTCAATCACTTTTTCAATTGAATCAGATTATATTGAACTTAGATTGATGCTGAGTACACAATAGCTAAGTCTTTCATCTCGAAGTTCTTCTTGAGAACATTCTTGATAATTTTGATAACCTTAGTGTAATTTCCAAGAATAAGCAAGTCATCGGCATATAAACAGATAAGTACACGTCCACCTAACGCGGATTTAGTGTACACACATTTATCATGCTCATTGATTCTATACTCATTTTGAATCATCACACAATCAAACTTCTTAGGCCATTGTTTAGGAGCTTGTTTAAGTCCCTATAATGATTTGACAAGTCTACACACTTGGTGTTCTTGTCCTTTGACCTTAAATCTTTCATGTTCTTCCATTGGCTTGGATTTTCTGATTTTCAGATATGTCAACCAAAAATCTATATGCGTTATTATTTTGAGCATAACAGATGAATATGGAATTCATCGTTTTATGACCTAACAGAAAACACAATATTTGCAAAAACCAAATGTGGTCATTTGCTTCTTATAGAGCAAACAATGTTTACTTAAGATAATTATTCCTCTTTTGCTCATGTGGCCCAATTGTGTCACGCCCCGAACCCCGAGCGCGTGCCCATCTCTCTCTGGTCGATAAAATTTTGTGACTTCCCAGGACTAGTTGCCGACCCTTTTTGTTTTATTGCACATGCGGAAGCGGATTATAAATCCCCTAACAATAATCATCTCGGGATAGAAAAGCAGGATACGAATTCACAAACAAACATGCTTTTATATTCACACTAAGTCATGTACAAGAGTCTATGGTCAAAAGACTACAAAAGACTGGCCTTCCAAAAAGAAGCGGTCCTAACTGACCTACGCTTCCAATCACCTCCTCTCAGCTCCAGGTCCTCCACTTGACGACCCTAAAAATGTTGTCCCACAACGGGGTGAGATATAATCTCAACGAGTCTAAGCTCTAAACCCCAATTAGGAGGGAAATACGGCCAGAAGTGTCCTAATAACACAATCACACAATCAAGGAGACTTACCCCGTTTTAGATCCACCCTACAGGTCAGTACAATTTATAACTTAGACAGCATGAAAACATGAGCAACAAATAAGGTCCAACAACTGGAACACCACACTCAGTTAATCATGCGTTCCTAGATTTTTTCTCGGCATATAGCACGGCTTACTTTCTGTTCGGCGGTCTTTTGGCACTGCCAGGCATCGTCTCACCCCATTGAGCACGGCACGTCTCTTTATCAGACGGCTTTCCTGAATGAGCATAGGGTCCAAAATCTACTACGACCGGCTTCCCGTTCTCCAGGGGGTATCCCGAATAGGGATAACGTCCAGCTCAACGGCCCAGGACGATTTCTCTTAACTAACACACGATCACTCAAATATGGCCCAGGGCACCATACATTGCACTCAAATGCTTCAATTAAAATGGTGAGCCTGGCCTTTTTCTTTGTATTAGAAATTCACATGAAATTACTCGTGTGTGGGTACACAGTCAACTTGACCCAGAAAAATTGATATTCTTTCTTTTTGAAATCTCACTATTTCAAATAGTACTAAAAACTATTTTCGATGCCAAAACCCAACACCCGGGATTTTCTAAATAAATATTGGAAATTCACAATTTTTGGAATTAAATACCAAAAATTCAATCAGCATCAATTTGCATAATTTAACACTCAATTGCAGAATTTAAACAGAATTTAAACACACCATTGCAATCAGTACGAAATTCCAGTCACCGGTAATCCCGGCCTAATTTTCGGAAAAATAATTAATAATTAAATAATTACTGAAATTAATTAAATAAATCAATTTAAATTCTAAAAATACTAACCTAGGCCAAGATCATTAAATTAATAACCAATACGAACTCAGAGAAATTCCCGAACCCTTCTAGATAAATAGTACAATTTATTTAGGCCTTAGCTGAATCATGCTAACCACCTAACATGCTCAATTAAATAATTACATTTCTAATTTAATCTAACTAACCACCTAATTCCTAATAAAATAAATCTAAACACCCCTTAAACGTCATTAACCTACTAAGCAGAGTTTAGAGTATAAACTCACCGATTTATTGCGGAAACCGATTCACCTCAACGACGGCTCGACGGCGGCCAAAATTGAAATTTTCGGCAGCGTCGACAAATTTGGGCCAAGCCTAAACTTGGCCCAATCTGAGATTTGTCATGAGCTGGGCCGGGCTTGCTGCTGAGGAAAACAGGACTTGGGCCTAACTTCAAGTGGGCTGAACATTCATGGGCTTGCTGAAGCTGAAGCCCACGGCTGGGCTTGACTGCACTTGGGCCGAAGATTGCTGGAATGGGCCGACGTTGCTGCTACTGAAAGCTGGGCCTCACTAACTCACGGGCTGAAGAAGAACGAGCGAGCGAGCTAGCGAAGATGGAACTCGCAGATACTGGGCCAACGTGGGGGCTGCTGCAAGGACTTTCGGTGCTGAGGGTTTGACCCACGAAACGAGCGGCAGAGAGAAGACGCGGCAGCAACTTCGCTTGGTGGATCATTGGACGAAGAGAGAGATGGTTCGGTGGAATCCTGGGGCTTCTTCGGTCAATAGTAGGGCTTTCGTGGAGGGGTGTGTTGACTGGCGGGGACACGCCGAAGTGGAGGAGGGGCAGACGAACGTGGCAACAAGCGGGCTGGGTTTCTTCGGCTAACTTGCTGGACTGAAGACGCACGGCAGCTGGAAGGTCAATGGTCTTCAAGATGCGCTGGAGTTGACTGAGGTTTGCTGGCTTACGGACGAGTGGCATGGATGAAAGAAAGAAGAAGTTTTGGATGGGTGGTGCTTCGGTAGAAGAGGTGAGGGGGTGTAGAGATCAAAGGAAAAATGAAAGTGGAGAGGTAGAGATGAGACGGGGTGAATCGGTAGAGAGAGAGAGAGAGTTCGAAAGGCCGGCTGGTTTTCTTCAACCAAAGGATTGGAACAAGCTTAAAAGTCCACAAAAACTATCCCTTGCATTAACTTCATGTCCCCTAATATTTTCCCACTTATAATTTCTCTAAATTAACAAATTTTGAATCCCAAAATTGCTCCCTCTCATAAACTCCGAATTTCCATTTTTTTGTCTTCAATTTCTTCACTCAATTTCCCGAATTGAGGTCTAATTTCGGTAAAGAAAAATCCCGAACAATTTTCCATAAATCCTTGACACTCACAGGCTGAGTTTAGAAGTCCCAATTTCCATCAATTTAGCCCATCTGAATCTCCACTAATTTTCCACAATGTTTGTATCGATTTCCGTAAAAATCTTGGAATTTCTGAAAATTTTTCGGAGGATGAGTTGACGTTCCTAAAATAGATCGTGACACCACAGAACTTTCAATTTATGAAATCGGGTACAAATTCGCGGTTATTTTCAATCCGGCGTGCTTTTAGCGTGACCTAGTCTACCGGGTAACTTTTAGACATTTTTTTTGGTGCAATTGACCTGTAATTGATTTATCTCGAGTCACAAAGTACATCTTCGACACATTGGCGACTCTCGATTGTTATGAAAATCCCAATGTCTCAAATACGGACACAAGGTATCCAAAATGATGAAAAATCAATTTAATGTTGATCGATGAGAATTTTGCAATCAGGTGGAATCACCCACATTTTGATCACTCATCTTAATCGAATCAACCTATCATTGATCTCTGATCGATTTTTAATTGTGCCGTAATGACCCTTGCAAATTAGCACGGTTGAGCAGTCGATTTCTAGTCGAATTCTCAAGTCTTTTGCGTTAAAATCCCTTAATAATTTTCCCAGATAGTCTAGTTATCTCTTGAGTGATTGGCTCAGAGAATAGCACTATAGACGCGTCGATGAAAGGCTCGATTTATTCAATTGAAATCAGATTTGAAAAATCAGGATGTCACAAATTGCATATGCTACAACCTCGATTTCTTAGAATATGAAGAGGATCATACATTTGAAGAACCCACAATGGTACTTCCCTACTGAACCTAAAGGCTATTGTTCTTGTTACCTCTCATCACAATCAAGGAGCCCTTTGAAATTTTTGAAAACTCCACTTTCACCTATGCACATGCATACAATGAAATCCAAATTGCTCATCAAAGTAAGTTTCTTCTTCAAATCTAGGATGTGCCTTACATTGGTCAAAGTTCTTACTATCTTGTCATGACATTTGATTTGCATGATACATAAAATACTGCAAACTGCATTATTGCCAGTCAAAACTGAACCACCACTGACCTTCTCATATGCGTGGAATCAATCTTTATTTGGACACATATAGTATGAACATGTCGAATCCAAAATCCATTTGTCATCAATACGACAATCCGAAGATGAAGTAGTAAGAACATTTTCTACATCAACTAAATCGTTTTCTTTCACTAGACCATCTGAATTAGAACTCTCCATCAACTTCTTCCCCTTAACTTTGAGTAAAGGGCACTCAATTTTGTAGTGTTTGAATTTGTCACAATAGTAACACTCCACCTTGCTCTTGTCCTGGCTTGAATTAGATTTCAAACACTCTTTACTACTACTGTGCCTATCATGATGATTTGACTTTCCTTTAACAACTAAACCATCGGCTTTATTACCATTACCACTTGTATTCAACTTTGTAAGCATCTTTGTAGAATTCAACAAGACCTTCACACTCTTAAGAGTTAGGGACTCCCTTCCATACAACATAGAATTCATAAAATTATCATATGTGCTCAGTAATGAGCATTGTTAGCTATTTGCCCTAAAGCAACTATGTAATAATTATATGTTAGGCATTATTTAATGGCAAAAAAATATTAATTCGTCGTCTTATTTATATGAATGAGCTCATAAGATCAATTGCAACTGAACCTATTCTTAAGGTGTTAAAAAAATGTGTGATAGGTTTACAGTAATGTTGAATCTTTAAATAGTTCCCAATCGATGGATCATTAAGAGAATATTGATAATCATATTGAGACCAGTGTGTTCTCAAGTTTTATCATTCAATATTGGATACTCGAGGGGATGATGAGTCAAAAGTCATTGGGTATTGTGATATCCGAGTTAGAACACAAGTTCTTGTCTTGGACAAGTTCACTAAACATGGCATACATAGTTTGCTCACGTACGAAGGCACATGCGTACGCAATATGGAATATACAAGATTGATGTCCTATGCGATCTACTCGTGATATTGTATTAAAATCCCTGGCCGAGGTTGCAATCGAGAATGAATGGTTCATATCTTGTAGAATACATGTCAATTAGATTTAGGCACATGATTGAACCGGTGGCTTGATAAATAATTACATGGCCTTTGTTCAATCGAGACATGGTGAGACAAAAGATCAAATTATAGGGTCATCAAAGCTTACGGATTCATTATGTTCTTGAAACATTCACACTGTCTAGGTAGGCATAACATATTAGTAGATGTCACTCATGATTTGTAGGAACTGGAGATTGATTAGGACAATTAGTTCTCTTGATTGTGCTCGTGTGTTAGTACAAGGCCTACTGTCAACTCAATGATGAAACTAGAGATGTCGCAAACCATAACCAATTAGAATAATGTTTGAACGAGAGATACAATATTGCAAATGAGTTTGCACTTGAGGCAATCGGATTGCGATGCGTTGAAAATAAAAAATCTGAAAAGGGTTTCAAACTTTATGGCCAAATTAAAGATCTGAATCAGGTTCAAATTCAATGAACGAAATTAATAATTTTAAGTGAGTTCAAAATCAATGGTATCATTAATGATCTGAAGTGAGTTCTAAAACCATAGCCAAACTAACGATTTGAAATGGTTTTAGGCTTAATGGCTAAATTAAATATATGAAATGGTTTCAAATTTATCGGTCAAATTAATGATCTAAAATGATTTCAGAATCAATGGGTAGTTTAAAGACTTGAAATGGTTTCAAATTCAATGATCAATGAATGTTCTGAAACGATTTTTGATGTAATGGTTAAATTAAAGTATTGTAATGATTACAATGTTAATGCCTTAGTATAAAGACTTATAAAGGTTACAAATTAATGCCTGTAATAATGCTCTGTAACAGTTATAGAATTAATGTCCAAATTAGTGTTTACAATGGTCTCAAAACTTACGTACCTTAGACGTTACGACTGAATTAATTATCTAAAACGATTTTAGAGTTAGTGAGCCAATTTAAATATGACTTGAGACTTATTATAAAAAAGCGACTGAGAGAGTAGATCACAAGATGATTGACAATCAATAGTTGAGCGTGTTGATAGTGATCAACTAAGTCATTCACACACGAGAGCAATTGTTAGCACAATTGTAGTGGTGAGATCTCTCAATTTCTCTTTATCGTTCGACATGAGATTGGTGGTGTGTCTAAACTAGAGACTCGACATTTGGGGGCCTAGATCTGAAGAACATCAGAACCTGCGTTACGAAGAGATAAGACATTCGTGACCTGGATCTGAAGAACATCATAACCTGTGTTACGAGGAGATAAGACGTTTGTGATTTGGATGTGAAGAATGTCAAAATCGATATTACCAGAAGACATCAGACATTCTTGGTCAAAATTCCAAGAACATCATAATCAGTGTTACCAAGAGATCAAACATTCGTAGTCAGAATTTGAAGAACGTTAGAACCAATGCTGCGAAGACATCAAACATTCGCGGTTATAATTTGAAGAACGTCAGAATCAAATTTTTGGAGCACAGTACAAGGGTAATGTGATTAGCCCCTTTACCATGGCTTTTGCTAAAATGCATGAGCAACGTTTCAGAAATACATGCATGAGCGTTTTTAAAATTGCTGCGAATTAGACTTTAATTATAATTTACCTATGCATGTATTTTTGTTTATCGAAACAAATCCCAACAGTAACACAACTAAGGCTTAGTCTTCCTCATCTAACTCCAAATCTAGATTTTTCATATTCATTAAGATGTTGTTAAATTTATCTAGATGTTCTTGGATATATGTACCTTCTTGCATCTTTATCGGGTAAAGACGGTGCTTCCATAATAATCTCATGATGAGAGATTTCTTCATATAAGGCTCTCAAGCATATCTTGAAGTCGTTTATTTATTGGCAACCTCACGAAGCACCTTGTCGGACAACAGTAATTAGATGGTGCTGTGCGCATTCTCTTCCATCTCTCGAATCTTGGCCAATATCATGTCGTCGGGGTACTTCCCATCCAAGGCACTAACCAAACTTTCTTGATACAACAACACCTTCATCCAGCCCGAAATTATTTTAGCCATCGAAGGGTGACACTTCAAATTTGATAGATGCCGTCTCGAACAAAAGACAAGAATCCTTCACTTTGATACTAGTTTGTTGCGGAACAATGCCAAAAGATGCAAAATCGAAATACAAATAGCAAATGATGAAAAAATAAAACCACACAAGACACAAGAAAGCTCAGACGGGAAAAATTACAGTGAGAGAGAACTGTTTCACCATTTTTGACAATAACTACAAAAGTACACACCAAAAGACCAAAAAACCATTTGGTGAGCCACAAGATCTAAATGATCTAAAAATAAGACAGGAAGAATAAAAAATGAAGAGAACGAGGACGCTAGGGTTGGAGATGTATTGTGCAATACATTCATTTTATAGTCACAACCCTGATGAATGTATTTGATATAGACTGGGCCGTTAGCTCATCTTTGTCCAAGTATATAACAAAGGAGTGAGCGAGAGAGGTTCACAAGTGTCGCCCACAATTTCAGTCGGGCAATATATCTGCACCAGTACTTTTCGTCGTCATTAGGGGGGACAGCGATGGCACCTCAGGATTCATTAATATTCAAGGTGCGGCGATGTGAGGCTGAGCTGGTGCGTCCGGCGAAGCCCACGCCTCGTGAGTACAAGAGGCTTTCTGACATTGATGACCGGGAAGGCCTCCGCTTCCTGATCCCTGTGATCCAATTCTACCGGGGTGACGACACGGGAAGAGACCCAGCGAGGGCCATCCGGGAGGGCCTTGCCAATGCACTGGTGTTCTACTACCCCTTCGCGGGCCGCCTGAGAGAGTGGCCAGGCCGGAAGCTGGTGGTGGACTGCAACGAGGAGGGGGTGGCATTCGTGGAGGCCAACGCAGATGTCACCCTTGACCAGTTCGGGGACGCCCTCCACCCTCCCTTCCCCTGCCTGGAGGAGCTTCTTTTCGACATTCCTGGCTCCTTCTCCGTCCTGGATTCCCCACTCTTGCTCATTCAGGTACACATTAAAGTCTTCTTCTAAGTCAAAAGAGAAATATAATTTACCTAACAACGATTCATGTTGGAGAAATTGTTCGGACCTGGACATGTGTATGCAGGAAATAGAGGTTGCACGACATGTGGCTTTCCTTATACTGGAAAAAAGTGAGTTTTAAAGAGAGACGTCATTTCACTTAACACAAGGAATCTTCCATCCAAACCGCAAAGCACCTTTTTCCATTTTCACGCACGCGAAATGAGTCTGCATTCCGCATGGGTCAGTCCAAGGTTTCTTTTAGAAAGTCAAAACTGTTGGTTAATGATCACCATGAACTCTGAATCAGCTGCACGTTGCATGACAACTTAGCAATACGCCATTAATGGTGCGGTTAGTGGATTAAGTTTTTGACTAATAGTACAGAACTGGCGATGAAATTGATGATCCATAACCGGGATGATTCTGCTAACTTGAATGAAGACTAGTCTCTCTCTGCTGGTCTTCAGGAGTCGAGGACTGGTTAATGGGAAAAAAAAAATACACTAAATGATATCATATGGTTTTTTTAGTGGGCCGTAATGGTGGGATGGCAAATGCAGGTGACTCGCCTCAAGTGTGGGGGCTTCATCTTGGCGGTGCATCTCAACCACACCATGAGCGACGCGACGGGGCTGGTCCAGCTCTTGAAGGCCGTGGGGGAGATGGCGAGAGGTGCCAATGCCCCCTCCATTCTCCCCGTGTGGCAAAGGGAGCTGCTGGATGCCCGAGACCCGCCCCGAATCACGTGCAACCACCACGAGTTCGATCAGGTGGCCGACACGAAAGGCACGCTCAATCCACTCGATGACATGGACCACCGCTCCTTCATCTTCAGCCCTGCTCAAATGTCCATCCTCCGCAATGGGTTGCCTCCCCACCAGCGCGTGAGCTCCACGTTCGAGATCCTGACCGCGTTTGTCTGGCGATGCCGCACCATTGCACACCAACATGACCCCGAGGAGGAGGTGCGCCTGCTGTGCATCGTCAACGCCCGGTCCAAGTTCAACCCTCCCCTGCCAGCCGGATACTATGGCAACGCGTTCGCGAGTCCCGGGGCAGTCACGAGCGCGGGCAAGCTGTGTCAGAACCCATTGGGGTATGCGCTGGAGTTGGTGAAGAAGGCCAAGGCGGAAGTGACGGAGGAGTACATGAGGTCGCTGGCAGATCTTACGGTGATAAGGGGGAGGCCCAGTGTCACGGAGGTGCGGTCCTTTATGGTGTCGGACACGACCAAGGTCGGGTTCGGGGACGTGGACTTCGGTTGGGGGAAGGCCATGTATGGAGGCCAGGCCACGGGGGCAGTTGGGGCCAACCCTGGGCTCGCCAGCTTTTACATCCTCTCGAGGAACTGGAAAGGCGAGACCAGCATCATCGTCACGGTGTGCTTGCCAGCCCCGGTCATGCAAAGATTTGTGCAGGAGCTATACGCCTTCCTGAAAGGTCCACCGGCTACCACTATGCACAAAGAGAAGTCACCCGTTATCCTTTCTTCCATGTGAATTTATCCGCCTACGCAAAATGGGTATGGTAACTTCAATTCTGTCTTGTGCGATGAACTCCTTCGGACTTTATGGGAGCGAAAACTCGTACCTATAAATCACCATTTTGTTAAATGAGAACCAAGTCTTTTCTATCTTGTAATTGTTCACGTTAATTCGACAGTCTGCAGTTGGGAATTGATGTAGCTCCCAAAATTGGAATGTAGGAGTAGTAGAAGTGGCGATCACCACTCCGTGTTCTATAAATATGGTAGCATTCACTCAATGGAGAATTATTTGGTCAGTGTGTTGTGTCTATATGAAATAGAATGACAGAAGGATACTAAAAGTGTCAAAAGTTTGTACGGCACTTTTACTCTAGTGCTAGAAGTTTTTGCCGTCTCAATTAGGTGCAAAATCGGGGAAAGAAAGACAACTTAAGTGTCTTCAAAGAGAAATTTTGACAAAAAAAATATAATGTGACTTTTGTAATTAAAACTTGAATATATGTTGGCATTTTTTTAAAAAGTCCATTTGAACAATAAAATCAACATTGCACAATCCAACATGATTGAGTTATATAGAAACGATGTCGCACCACTCTCCTAAGTGAAAAAACGACGTTGCACAATCCAATGTGGCTGGGTTTTGTAAAAATGACGTCGCACCACTTTCCTAGGCGAAAAACGATGTCACACTTGAAAAGAATTTGAGCTGCTTTTTATGCTCTTGCTTTCTGTATGCAAGATTAAGTTATTAATTTTGGGGCAAACTGAATTAGGGTTTCAATTTTTGGTTTAACGGTCTTTAGGGTTTTGAATTTGAGAATTTCCTTCGATTGGCAATTTGTGGCAAGTCTTGTAGACGACATCATCTAGGTGAATATATTTGACTGGGCATGTCAATGAGCCACAACGGGCTGAGAAATTAATAAAATCTAGCAACGTAAGATTTCTGACGATATAAATTGAAGTTGGCACTTAAGTGATCTAAAAAAAACTTTTGACACTAAAGTAAGCACTATACGAAATTTTTGCAACTTCTCATGTCTTTATAACGAATTAGAATGCATATGAATCGTGGGATCTAATGGATCCAATGTAAGTCCCAAAGAAGAAATGGCCAAATGCCTGGGCAAGAAAGGCATTTATTAGTCGAAGTTGATAAATAATAATGGTTATATAAAAACCGATGCTATTTATGTAATTTATGATCCACCAACAACTTGTTGGTATATTAATTGTAAATAAAAGATCATTACACAAATGGTTTTTGGTGTTTGACACATAAAAAACTTTCAACTCTGGAAAACGAATTTATTAGATGAAAGTTTTCATCTCATGGCTGCTTGTGCATCGCGGACCATTTATTTGACGAAATAGAAAAGTCAGTCGCTTTTACCTTTGTACATTTTTTTTTCTAAGAAATACCGACACTCTTGGGGAACCTTCGTGCTGTGTTCGACACTCCGACACATATTTGATACACGGTCAACAGGTGTCGGAAAATTCGACACGTAATCAACTATTCCTAACACGCTCCGACACACTAGCCTGAAATTTCGACATGCAATTCCACACACAAGGGAAAGAAAAATTTCAATACTTGAGGGGTCAAAATGTAAAAATATGAAAAAATAATGAAAATAACAAAAATAAAAGGGAAAGAAAAAAATTCTCACTCTCAAGTTTTTCACTTCTAAGTTTTGACCTTTCCATGAGCGACGATAGAACGCCCCTCTTCTTATTGACGTTGCTCCTCTAGCTGAAGTTGCTCCACCGCCCCCACGGCCTGCTCCACCGCCCCCGCAGCCTGCTCCACCAACTGCCGTAGCCGCCTCTGCCCCAAACCATCTCACGGCAACCTCATCTCCACCAGGTGTGTTTCCGTACCATTTTCACAGCTTGATTCGGCCGATTAGGGTTTGGAATCTTCTCGAAGAGTCACTTATCATGTGCAAACTTATCCAACTATATTGTCTTGCAGCCCTTTCTAGGAGATCCCATGTCGTTGTGTGGTTGCATCTAGGAAAAATGTCAGACAAGGTCGACATTTGCCGTGAAGAGTCAGATTCGATGGGAACTTGGAATTCGAGTAGTTTCATTACTTTCGGAATGAGACCTAGTTAAAAATTTCATCTTTTTGTTGCTTTGGGATTAGTGATTTCGTGATCCAGTTGTGGGTAATTGGCTTGGCTTATGGTTAGAAAGATTGAAAAGGATGAAGTAGAAGAGACCCTGTATTTATATAATTCATAGTTTTGTGAAAGCAGATTTAAAGTTGTGATTTTTTTTTGCTTCTTTCCGCCTCTTGTAAGCATCGCCTACGAGTTATCTTTTTTGGTCTATGTCATTGGCTTGTGAGGCATCTCTCACATTTTTCATGGTGAATTTAGTGATTTTTTTTTTTTTTGTAGTACTTTGAGAGTTCTTGTCTTGAATTTTCATTTTTCTCGAACCTTATTTTATGGAGGAGCTCCAAGCCAGTCTTTATTAGGAACTCTAAACTCTGTCTGGGACCAAAAGAAATCTCACTAATCTTTGACAAGTATAAGAAAATAGGACATGTTTCTTTAAGTTTACTCTTTTGTATTTGCAATTTTTGAATTTCTAATTAAAACAATGAATGATATTGATAAATGCTGGATTAATGTTTTTAGTATAAATTAATTCTATGCTCTTTTTATTATTATTTATTTATTTTTGCATTTATACATAAAATATATATTTAATATATAACATGTCAGAACGTTTCGGAATTCTCTATTTTTTTTATAAATGACGTGTCGGTGTATCGTATGTCTGTGTTAGTGCTACATAGCCTTTTTTTTTTGTCTCTATAAATAGTACGGTAATTCTATTTAAAGTTTTTTAGCTTATGATCTCTATAATAAATGACGTGGATAGCTAAAGTGCCAAAACTTGGCATGAAATGATACTTAAGAGATAAAAGTTCGAAAAAATGTACACTTAAGTATCAAAACGAAGCAAAATGGATCAGTTAAATGTCAATGGTGAGAAAATATAGCCAAAATGCTAACGTGGCATTTTTCCCGCTAAACAAATGCAAAATGATGTTATTTTGCATGTTGATGTGGCTAGATAAGCCAAAAATGACGTCATTTTGCCTCGAATTTGAATTTGAATATAAATATTAATGAAAATTAAAATTAAATTTTTTTTTTTTAAAAGGGGGGAGATTGCAAAATGGTGTCACTAGGCCCTGGCTAGGGGCCCGCGACCTTGGCTGACCGGCGGCTAGGGCCTATAATCTCCTTGCCCGGGTCTAGAGTGAGGGTCGTAGCTTTCACCCAGTCAAGCTAAGGGCCACCACCTGCTGGTGCAATTGGCGAGGCCCAGTAACCCTTGTCGGATTTGGGGGGAGAGCCATAACCCTTGCTCTAGATTTGGGCGAGGAGCTTGTAGGCCCTAGCCGCTAGTCGGCCAAGGTCGTAGCATCGAGCCAGGGCCTAGCAACCCTGACCGACCCTCCCCCTACCATTGTCGGCTCTTCCCGACAACGGTAGGGAGGCAACGGCGAGGACTTGCACAACCCTCGTCGTTCCGCAATCGCCCCTCCCCCTTTTAAGTTTAGTTTTAAATCTAATTTAATTAATACTAAAATTCAAATAAGAGACAAAATAATGTCGTTTTGGCTCATCTTTGCTGACTCAGTTCTCCGGCGAACCACATAAGTGAGTTATATGGTTAAAAATGGTTAATACCTTGAAAAACTCCAAGTTTGTATACTTGTAACAAATTTACCCTAAACTATTTTTTTGACCATGAAAAATCCCAAGTTGGTACACTTGTGACAAATTTACCCCGATTGACCATAAAAAACCATAAACTTGAACATTTATGACAAATTAACCACAAACCAATTTATTCGACTACAAAAAACCTCAAACTAGTAAATTTGTGACTAATATACCCTCTGCTAAATTGGATTAATACCACAAAAAAATACAAAACTTGTAAACTATGACAAATGAAGCATGAAATCCTAAATTAGTAAACCAGTCAACTATCACGTGTCATTTAACTTAATAATTTGACAGTAAAATTTAACGAAAACTAACGGAGGGTAAATTTGTCAGAAGTGTATTAGTTTAGGGTAAATTTGTCAAAGGTATACCAGTTTTGGGTTAAAATAGTTTTGAGTAAATTTGTCACAGGTGTACCAGTTTGAGGTTTTTCAGGGTGTTAACCCTATTTAAAAAAATGCCATAAAGGATTTCTAGCACCTTTCATTGGAATTGGAACTTAAATGTCCCAATTTTCAAAGTAATTAGCATTTATGTGTACCTTTCATAACTTTTGGTATTGAAGTATCCCCTATATGAAGTTTTAACACTTGCATTGTACTTCTTCCTTATAATAATAAAAGCATAACCTCATTATATTTAATTCAAGTATTTACGGATAAATTGATATCTTTCTAGTATAAAAGCACTTGGAATTAAAAAGCAGGATTATCATTCCAATACAACTTTAAATGAGGTTTAATCATAAACATATATATACTTAAATTGAAATATCATAATTTTATAAAGAATAAAAAGGGAAAAAAAGTAATAAAATTAACACTTTCTTTTGTTGATTTAGAAAATTGATTAAAATAAAAATCATTCTTAAATACTGGCAATACTATAATTATGAAAATTGGTGAAATTTTGACCGACTAATTTGACTTCATTATGAGAATATATCATATTAGATTGAATTAATTAAAAATTTAGGGACTATATTAAACAATTAAAAAAAGTTTGAGAATCACATTCAACGAATTAAAATACTAATAATGACATTGCACATGGACCAAATGCTAAGTTTTGTGCATAAAGCTGAGTTTGGATGGCTAGAACTCTGTGTGTATAATATACATTCTTTTCTTTAGTATGCCTACGACGTTTCAAATGTGTTGCTGTAAGTTTTTTTTACCGTACCATAAATGCAATTTTTCACTCGTTTTGTTTTTGTTTTTTTTTTGGTCGTATTCCTCGTTTTGTTGACTCGCTGAAAATTTTTGTTGATCAAAAGCATTATCGTGTTACGGATTTTATTTTGGGTTAAAAAAAAGTTTCTAATGCCTTTCTTTTAGCACATTGATTAATATCTCAAGAATTATGAAATAGTCTAAACGAGAAACACACTTTAGATATTTGAATATTTGAAATTTTTTGCGGGCTGAGTTCACATTGTAGTGAAATTTCAAATGTTAAATGGAAAATGGAAAAACGAAATCAATATGCAATATTCACTCCAAAAAGAACTCTAAAGAGAGTCAATTGAACACTTTTGGACATTAAACATTTGTAATAAACTCTTTTAATCGATCGGCATGTTTCTCGAAATCTAATTGTTGAGTGTTGGTTTTCAATTCTCGTTGATAAGTATCAATGAGAATTTAAATAACATGAGTTATGTATGATATTTGGGTTATTTAACCGTTCCTTTGAGTGTCATTCAGGTTCTAGAATTAATAATATTAGGGATTCATTTAAGACACATTTTGAGTTTGTTTGGGGATTTTTCTTCTTCTTTTTTCAGGGTTAGGTATTATTTGAAGATCAACGGATTTTACGGGTTTTGACTTTAAATTCTTTGTTCTTGTTCTTTTTTAGAATCCAAAGGGCATAGATCAATGTTCATTAACACTTCTGAAGTATATTACACAATATTTTTTTTTAATCTTCCGGATTACTTCATAACTTAATTTTCACGGGTTGATATCGTAGAGTGCTGGACAAATGATTCTTTGGGAAATTAATAGTCAACGATGAAATTAATAATAAATTTATATATATATATAAGCTATCCGACTGCACGGGATGGCCCCCGATGCTACCCAAGGGCATAGGAGAAATGCAAACAACCATACCACTGTCTCTTAGTTTTAATTAATAAATTTATTTCGTACCGTTTTGCGTATAAAAATGAAAGATTCGATTGTTACTGCTTCCCGTGTTTCGAGCGAATCAGTGCCCCTTTCCCACCTCTCCCTTTTAAGGTTTCCACATGAAAGCATGTGCAATGTTTGTTGGCCACGTAGTGAGGCTTTGATTGTACAAAATAAAAGAGAGAACAACCCTCCTTTTGTTTGTTTATGAATCAACACTTGGGATACATGCAGATGCCATCATGTGTGCAGTTAATGGAATCCGTTTATCTTCAAAACCCCAAATTAAATTACTGAGGAAAAATAATTTAATTTGCGCACTCCCACTTTCAGAAAAAAATAATCAAGGATTCTAAATGGTTGAAGATCACGCAATTTCTAAAAGAACACGTGATCATGAGATTAGTGAGAATTTTTTTATAATCAATGATTCTAAATTTAATCATGAAACGTATTTTTTTTTTAATTTTTTGTAAGAAGGTAATAAATTATATTGAGCTAGAAACCATCTATACAAGAAAAGGTCACGGCACCAAAAAATGTACACTCAAAACGAACACAACTCGAATCGAGTGAAAGGGTGTCACGACGTAAAAGAGAAGCCAGACAATGGCGGAAGAACAGCCCACACAAGGCACCAGGAAAATAAAAAAGCCAACGTAGTGGCAGTCATCAAAAAACAAGGCAAAGAAAAGCACAAGCTGAACAATCGAAATCCAGCAAAGCCACAGGCGGAAAAAAGCGGGAATACACCACCAAACTCCCAAAAGCCAACCCACCTAAGGAAGGGGCAAATGAACGAAGTAGCCAAGATGCAACTGTATCCCAATCTCCGAAAACTAGCCTATCCCAAGGAGGGTTGATCCATATTCAACAAAACCACCATTCGCCGGAGCAACTAGTGGACGAACAAAGCAGCAAAGGTCAGACAGTTTCAAGACGGTGGTTCAGCCACTACAAAATACCACGCAATATTGGAGAACCAGCCTAGAAGCCCACTGGAGATTGAGAGAAAATAATCGGGTTGATGCCTCAAGTGTGCTGGAGCCTTCTATTCCTTGCAGACTTCTCAACATTCCTAAAGGTCATAGCCTTATCTCTAACAACTTTAAAGAGGCAATTCTTCACGTCTGGGATCGCAAGTGTTTGCTTCCTAAATATAATATCATTCCTATTTTTCCATATGATATGACAAAGAGCTCAAAAAGAGAAATGGGCAATGCATTTATAGAATTCCTTACCCAATAGAAAAGTCATAGCCCATTACAGATTATCCGCCCACGGCCTATTACACCACAGGAGATTGCACCTTGCGGCCCATAGGAAAGCGAGACCGAAAGTGACGCAACAATCAAAAAACAAATGGTCAATGGAATCCAAGGTAAGATTGCAGAAAGCACATAAACCATTATCTATTCTTCCATACGATAGTAATAGATCTTGAGTAGGAAGCCTATGCTTGGTAATGAGCCATAGATTGAATTGGTATCGAGGAGGGATAGAAGAGTTCCATAAAAATGCATGCCATGAGACTCAGTCCTTCTTCCGACTAATGGCCTGCCAAGCCGAAGCCACCGTGAACCGCCCAGAAGGGCATTCATTCCAATGGAATTGGTTTAGTCTCTAAGATAGGATGGGGAGGGGAGTATGCCAAGAATTCAATTAAGCCTTTAAAACCTAGCCAGAAGGGGAAAAAAGATCTGCAACGGTTGCTTGTCTAGGAATCTCGGAGCTGTAAATGAGAGTGTCTGAAAAGATAAGGTTTAAAGGCCCTCTAGGGTGCCAGTAGTCGAACCAGAGAGAAACTGATAGTCTATCCCCTATATTCCAAAGGAAGGATTTATGGAAGCAACTCTTGAGTTGAAGTATTTTCTTCCACGTCCACGAATAATAGATTGGCTTACTGGCAACCTAGAAGTTTTTCCTCTTTAAAAATGTCGAGTGGATCCACTTGTAGCATAAGAACTCCTTATCAAAGAATAGGATCCAAATACGCTTGAGCATGGCCGTCTTATTACAGTCCAGAAGCCTCATAATGCCAAGCCCTCCTTCCTCCCTTGGAAGGCAAACATCCTCCCAAGAAACTTTCGCTCCTCTCCTACCCAATGTTAGGCCTTTCCAGAGGAATAGTCTGAGGATTCGTTCTATATTTTCTAGAACAACTATGGGAAGAATAAAGACACTAGCCCAATACACTTGAATTGTATGAAGCATCGACCTGATTAATTGAAGACGCCCAGCAAACGACAGAAAGTGATGGGTCCACAATTTTACCCTTGCCGTAATGCGGTTGACGAGAGCATGATAATCCGCTTTGCTGAGTCTCGAAGTAATGATTGGAACTCCTAAATAATGAATTGGAAGGTTCCCTTCACGAAAACCAAGTGTATGTAGGATTTCATTCCTTGAAGCTAAGCCTCCTGCTAGAAAAACCTCACTTTTGCTTGGGTTAAGGAGTAGACCACTCCAAGAAGAGAAAAGCTCAAGGCCTTCCTTTAAATGCAAACTGAGGGCAAATCAGCTTGACAGAAAAGGAATACGTCATCCGCGAAAAATAAATGTGACAAGCTTGTTGCTTTGCACCTCCAAAAGAATTTGAAACTCGACCTTAGAGAACGAGTATAGAGGATTCCGGAGAAAACCTCCATTACCAAGGTGAAATGGTAAGAGGAAATTGGATCACCCTGTCTAAGCCCTCGTCCACTGGTAAAGAAACCATGTAACTCACCATTTAAAGCAATGGAGAATTTAAGGGTGCGAACACATACCAGGATAAGTCGGACCAAATGCTCAAGAAAGCCGAAACCAAGGAGGACAAGCTCGAGGAAGTCCCAGTCGACTATGTCATAAGCCTTTTGGAAATCCACTTTGATTGCGCACTTCGGGGAGTAAGGCTCAATATGGAATCCAGTGAAAAGTTCCTAGGCCAGAAGAATGTGATCTTTAATCCATCGACCCTTCACAAAAGCACTCTGAAAGGGACTTATCACATCTTGAAGAACTACAACTATTTGGTTAGCCAAAACTTTGGTGATGCATTTGTAAATAGTGTTACAATAGGCTATGGGCCTATAGTCAGTTACCGAGGTGGCATTTGGAACTTTTGGGACCAACACCAAGATGCTGTTATTAATCTCTCATAAGAGTCTCCCCGTGGTAAAAAAATCCTTCACCGCAGCAGTGACCAGCTATCCTACAGTCTCCCAGTTGTGCTTATAGAACTTGACAGTAAATCCATTAGGACCAGGTGCCTTTCTACGAGCTAATGAAAACAAGGTATCCTGGATTTCTAAATCAATGATAGGGCAGGAGAGGAAACTGACCTGCTCCTCACTAAGGGGATGCCGAATAGCCTCCTGGATTTCCAGAGTCGAAGGTCTTCCTTGCACATCCCTTGGAGCCAAAAGGTCATAAAAATAAGAGACAAAAAGATGTTGCACTTGTCCTGGATCAGCGACTAGGCTACCAGAATCATCCGATACCGAAAGTACTATGTTCCTCATTTGTCTCTTATTAACACAATGATGAAAGAACTTTGTGTTCTGGTCCCCTTCATTAAGCCATATGATCCTCGACTTTTGTCTATAAAAAAACTCTTCCTGAGAGCGCAAGTCCATGAAGGTCCGTCGTAGTGTCTTCTCCATCTCCGCAAGTGCAGCATTGGTTGGGTCTTGCTAGAAGCCAATTTGGGTGGCCCGAAGCATGCTCCTCACCTCTACTCTTCTGGTTGAGATGTAGGAGAATAACTGTCTATTAAGTCTCTTGAGGCAGCCTTTAAGGGATTTTAGTTTGCAAACTAGTCAAAACATGGGGACACCTTCTCCCGGTACTTCCCAAACTTGCGAAACAATTGTATTGAAATTTGGATGCTTTATCTAGTAATCAAAGAACTTGAATGGTTTCCTCCGGCCCACAGGGTTCAAAACTCTTACAACCATGGGGGTATTGATCCGAGATACCCAATGCAAAAAAGGTAGCTTCCGAGTAAGAGAAAGCCTGAGTCCATTTTGAGTTCACTAAAACCTTATCAATTTTCCTTGATTTCCTTCTAGTGCCAGAAGAAGTTGTCCAGGTGAACCGAAAATCGACGTACCTCAAATCATCAAGCTCCACCTAAGCTAAACACTGACCAAACTTGTCAAAGTAAGGGATCCAAACATCCATGCTGCCTAGGCGACCAAAAGGGTCTTCTATAGCATTAAAGTTCCCTGCCACTAGCCAAGGGATATCCTGCATAGTGATACACTTGAGAATAAGGTCCTCCCAAAGCGGTCTTCGAGTTGGGAAGGTGTGCTTAGCATAAACTATTGAGATACAGCAGTCTGCTCCAGATGGCAGCAACTTTAGATTTCCATGGATCACCTGAGTATTAACCGAGGAAACTTCAAAACTAACAACGGTAGGATTCCAGCCAATCCAAATCCTTCCTCTAGGGGAACAATTGTAGTTAGCTAACCAGCACCAATCCCTCATCAATCCCTTGGAAATGGAAGAGAAGAGAGACTCTAGGACTTTGGTCTCCAGTAGACCAACCAGGCACAAACCATTCGATGAAATGAGGTTGCAAACCTCATCTTGCCTAATAGGGTTAACAAGACCCCTGATATTCCAGATACATATATACATGTATACCTATATAAAATATATAACAAGGGAGAAGGCAGGAGCGACTTACCTCCGCCTGGCAGGCCATCTCTGACTGGCCGTCGGAGCAAGAGTCGAAGAAGGGGGCGGGGCTGGTGAAAGAGAAAGAAGCTTATCTTGCTTGGTTTCAGGCCTCATCGCAGCAGGAGGAGCCTTCGGAGACGGAGAAGGTGAGAGTCGTCATCCGAGCTGCTGAGTAAGCCGGTCGAGTCATGCAAGTCCATGCTAGGGCTGGACGAAACCAAGGAAGCAACATCCACCAGGCTAGAATTATCCTCTGTTGGAAGAGGGGAAGGGCCTTCTGAGCCCGAAGGAATTTTTAGTCTTTTATAAGTCTTGTGAGCAAGAATGGGCAGTAGTCCTTTATCCAAGGCGATGCCCTTTAGCTTCAGCATTTGCCCCACTTCACTGGGTTGAGAGGAGGCTCCCTCCTTTGGTGCAGGTTGCTTTTTCTTCTTCCTTAAAACATATACCCTACCTCAGGTTCTATTGGGGGCATCCCCAATTCTAAAGCTGGGGCGGGAAGCTAGCCATGCACCAAAGAAGGGGTCTCGGTGTGAGCCTACTACGCATCTCTCTTCGGTATGGTAGTAGCTAGCGAATCCTTCTCCAGGTTGGCAGAAATTGGCAGCTCCGCACACCTATGGCCAAAGGTACCACATATGGAACATTCAATTGGTCTCCATTCATACTCGATTAAAACCGATCGCTTCACCCCATTCAAGACCACATCCACCAAAGCGCACCTTGGTTGGTTAGCAAAGATCTCAACACATACCCTAGCATGAGAGATCATCTTCATTTGTTATGTGCATTGGTCAACATAAAGGGGCTTCCCAACCGCACTTGCAATGCCACTAATCACAAGTGTCAACCACAGATCAAATGGGAGATTCTTTAGTCGGATCCAAACGGGGACCAAGATTTGCTTATCCTTCTTTAACTCCAAGAGTGGCTGCCATTGTTGCAAGATCAGAGGAACCCTAGCAACCGTAAGTGGCCCTTTTTCAAGAAATTGAAAAGATGTTTTACTCCATGAAGAGCGGTAAAATATTCATTACTCCATACTATTATTTAATCTAACTTCCAACTACACCTATCATGCTCTTTAGTGGGCAAAACCTCAATATTTGACATGATTTGCATCTTTTCACATAATTTATACATTTTTGGGTTAGAAAGCCAAAAGTAATTGCATCGCCACAATAACCATTTTTTTTATCCCAATCCGTTACACACCACAAATTTCTTCATGCACTTTTACCACTACTAACATCGCCTCATGTTTATTCGCGCATTTTAACAACTTCAATAGCATCTCGAAGCAAAAAACATTTTAATGCTTGTTTTTTGAATTTTTTTTATCTTTTGAACAATTAAGGCATTTTAAATAATTGATAAATGATTTTCTTCAATCATCTTGGTCCATAGCCTAATTAACTTAAACAATCATAGTTCAATTTTCATTCGATGGTAGAACTTTCATTTCGGTACTTATTACTTTGGCTAATTCTTTTAAAATTTTCTATCTTGATGTTGTCAAGCTAATTCATTGGCTTTTAAATTTCCATAGGATCCACTATTGACCACATCATAGTTGGTAAGTTTTTCAAGCATTGATATCCGATAATGTTTTTGGCCTTATAGAACGGGAGCTTTTCGAATTCTATAGAATTTTTTTCAAGGAACTGAACTTTGACCATCACCTTTTCATCAATGAACTCATAAATGATTATTATACATTGAAAATGCGACTTTAGCACACAAACATTAATAAAATAAGTTCATGAGGCTCATGTTTATCCATAGGATCAATAATAAATGTTTCAATCACCTTGTTAAAAATCAATTAGAGAATTCGACCATAAATCGACTGCTTGACCATACTAGTCTACAAGGGTCATCACGGCATAGTTAAAAATTGATTAGAGACCGGAAATAGGTCGACTCGACTGAGCCATGTGACTAAGTGTGGGTGATTCCACCTAATTACAAAATTCTCATCGATTGGCACTAAACCAATTTTTCTATCATTTTGGTACCCTGTGTCCGCATTTAAAACCTCAAGATTTTCATGACAACCGAGAGTCGCCAATGTATTGAAGATGTACAATGTGGTTCGAAAATAATCGATCACGGGTCAATTGCACTAAAAAATTTTAAAAGCTACCCGGTAGGCTAGGTCACGTTAAAATCGCGCCAGATTGAAATTAATCGCGAATTTGAATCCGATTTGAGAAATTGAAAGTTCTGTCATGTCACGATTTATTTTAAAATAGTGGACTCATTCTCTGAAGATTTTTCAACAAACCAAAACTTTTGGCAAAAATTCAAAATAGGGCTGTTTTTTACTAGGAAAATGAGAGGACCGTTTTTTATCGCGTTTTTGGGATTCAAGTTGGACAAATTAGCAAGGAAAAATGTTAATTTGGTCGAGAATACCTTGGTGCAATTTATGGGGCCGAAGTGAATCAATTTAAGGAGAAATTGAGGTGGATTTGGGGGAAATGTGCAAATTCATAGGTCCCTTGGTGTGCAACCTTTTGGACCATTTGTCACCTGTCTCCGCATTGCCGTTGCCTTGAACTCACCGGATCGCTAGACTGGTGAGTTTACTTGCTAAACTCTGCTTAGGGAGTTAATGATACTTAGAGGTTGATTAGTTTAGGCTAAGTATGGTTTATATAGTTAGTTAGAATGGATTAGCAATTTAATTATTCGTTTATGCATGTTAGGTGGTTAGATCAGCTTAATTAGAGAATAGATAAGTTTTACCATTTATCTAGATACGTTCAAAAAAATTTCGGGCTCGTTTCGATGTTTAATTAGGCATTTCCGGCCTAAGTTTCTATTTTTGGCATTTAATTGCATTTATTTAATTATTTATTATTTTTCGAAAATTATATAGGGATAGCCGATAACCGGAATTTCGTGCTAATTGCAATGGTGTGCTTGCTTTATTTAATGGAATGCTAAATTGTGCAAATTGGCAAAATTGTGGAATTTCGGTATATTAATTGGAAAATACCGGGTGTCAGTTTTTAACGCCAAAAATGTCTTTATGGACTATATTAAATAATGAGACTTTCTAAAAGAAAGATATTGCGTTTTTGGCTCAAGCCCACCGTGTACCCACACATGATTATTTTTATCGAGTATTTTTAACACGGTGAATCGTTAACTTGTGAGAGCATTTACTGTCAGCTTGTGAGAGTATTTATTGTCAGCTTGTGAGAGCCCAATTGCACGTCATCTTGTGAGAGCCCTATTGCACGTCAGCTTGTGAGAGCAATATACTATATTAGCCTATATGAGCTTGATATGTCAGCTTGTGAGAGCAGTATACTATATATCAGCTTGTGAGAGCAGTATACTATATATCAGCTTGTGTGAGCAATGATCGTTTATTAGCTTGTGAGAGCAACAATCTATAAATATTAGCTTGTGTGTGTGTATATATATGTAGCTCGTGCAAAACTACTATCTATCTATATCAGCTTTTGCGAGCTACTATCTATCTATATCAACTTGTGAGAGCTATGACCATCTATTTCAGCTTGTGTGAGCAGTTATCATATCGAATGATTGTTAGATGGTACTAACTGATAGATAGTATTGAATTGATAAATGGCATGGATCATTTCGATTGTGTCGAATTGAGTTGAATGACTGGGCGAATCACTGGATCGATGATTTGAATTGAATTGATTGATTGAGTATATGAATCGTATTGACTCGCAGGAAGGAACTGAGGCAAGGTAAGTCCTTTGTCTTGTGTGTGCATAGACTGCCTTTAGACGTATTTATTTCCTAGTCGAAGTTTAATGGGTGAACTTGCTGAGACATTGTCTCACCCTATTAGGGGCTCAACCTTTTCAGGTCCTTAGATGGCGATTCCTCCAAAGCATTTTGGCTAGCCCATGAGGGTTAGCGACTAGGTTTTTAGTTATCCCAATCTCGGAAGTCACTAGGTCCTTGAACTTGTGGTGACCATCGTCTAAGTCTAAGAGGACCCACCTCATAGGATACCTCATCGATTTAGAGCGTGGTTTCGCTACGGACCTAATGGATTCCGGTGGGTCCCTTTAGGGGTTTTGAAATCCCCGCTATGGTAGTTGATGCTACTCTAGACAAGGATATAGCTGACCCTTTTGATGGTGTGGTGGTGGACCCTATTGGAGAAATCCTTCTGAATATTTTAAAGCTGACAAAACGTTTCCATCAGTCTAGTCTGAAGATTTGCAGACTCTATTATTTAAAGTCTGAAGACCTCCGGACTGCTAGACTCAAGACTCAAAGTCTATTCTCATTGATAGTTTCTAATCCGTTGAAGAAAGACTATCCAGAACTGGATGTTTCATTAAGGATTTAGCCTTATCAACTGGAGAAGATCTCTTGGCTGGATAAGATATAACGGAATCATTTATTCGAATCAAGATTGATTAAGGATCCGATGATTGGCGAAGTATTCTTGGAAGGTTCTACTTATGGAAACCAAGATCCTGATTGTATGGGCGAGCAGGATTGATGGGCTATCGACATGTTCCTTTAATAGCTCGAATGATCTTCCTAATCGATTCCGTCCAACGGGTAGATTGGAGGAATTCCTTTGGTAAGTGCCAACGGGTATGATGGCATAAAGGAGTATAAAAGGAAGACGTTCCAGTTATTCGACAGGTGCACGATAGAAGAATTTCAAAGTCTGAAGCTCCTTGTTCTTAGTCAATTCATTTACTGAGCAAAATCTTGTATACAAAAGAGAGTTCATATTTTGAGATACCTTGAGGAATGTGGTAGAGTATCTATACTGTGGAATCAATGGAAAGCATTGCTGTAACATCTCTTTTGTTCATAGTGAAATCCAGCCAGTGGGCTGTCAGTGCAAAAGAGTGGACGTAGGCTTGGAATAAGCCGAACCACTATAAATCTTGTGTTTAATTTTCTCTTCCCTACTCTCCGCTTTACTTTGATCTTAATTTGTGTTGTTAACTAAAGGAGATCTTCCTTTCTATAGTCCGCCTAGTATTGCTTTCGCATCTCGAAAAATTGTTTTTACACCTATTCACCCCCCTCTAGGTGCTTATACTAGCTATATCAATTGGTATTAGAGCTCGTGTACTCACTTTGTTTGAAGTGTTTTACTTCAGAGTAAAAGATCTATGGCTAGTATGCTAGCTCCAAGGCTGGTGGAGGGGCAGAGCAATACCAGACCACCTTACTTTGATGGAAATGATTATAACATCTAGAAGAACAAGATGAAAGCATTCCTAAGATCAAAGGATCCTCTGGAATGGGATGTTGTAGAAAGAGGAATCATTCCTAAAGCTGCATCTGTTTCAGAGAGAGGAAAAGAAGCTGTTGAGTCTAGTGAAATGACTTAGGAAGAGATAATCAAGAGACAAGCTCTTGATGCAAAAGCAATTTATTCTTTATATTGTGCTTTGTCACCTCGAATATAATGAGAATATCTTCTTGTGTTACAAAGCGAAAGAAATGGGATAGATTACATATTACTTATGAAGGAACAGTCGAGTGAAAGAGACAAGAATCAACATTCTCCTCGGTCAATACGAAGCCTTCAAAATGAAATCAGGAGAATCTATAACTGACATGTTTAGTCGTTTTACAGATATCGTGAATGGTCTTGAGAATCAATGTCAACCAATTTCTGATCCCATGAAGGTAAACAAGCTACTGCAAGGACTCTCCAAGGATTGGAATCACATAAAGACCTCAATAAGAGAGACACAAAGAATCATGCCATTATCTGTCGATGAGTTGATTGGGACTCTTCAGTCTTATGAAGTGAAGCGAATCAATGAAGATGAAGATCCTAAAGGTAAGAAATCCATTGCATTAAAATCCAATGATGATTCTGATGTTACAGATTCTAAAGATGATATGGACGATGAGGAGCTTGCTCTCATGATAAGAAGATTCAGAAAGCTGAACAGAAAAGTAAGAAGATTCAATCCAAAGAAACAGAGTTTTCAAAAGTAACAGACTAAGTATGTTGAGGATGATGAATCAAATAAAGATGTAGTCTGCTTTGAATGTAAGAAAAAGGAACACATCAGACCCAACTGTCCGCTTCTAAGGAAAAAGAAAGGAAAAGATGAAAAGTATCGAAAGGCTCTTAAAGCAAAAACCTGTAGTGATACAGGGTGTGAAGAAACTGATGATGATTATGCCAACATATGTCTGATGGCACAATCGGATTCAGATTCAAACTCTGAATCAGACTCAGATTCAGACAATGAATTTGAGGTGAGTACCTTTAAAATCCCTGTTAAAGTTTCTAAATGCATTGATGAGTTATGTTTTAGTCTTAAGACTTTTCTTAAAAGGATTTCCGAACTCAAAAAGGAGAATTATGCTCTAAAACAACAGGAAAGTGTTTTGAAAGAAAAGGTGAAATGTTTAGACATAAATGTTTCTTCGCTTAAAGAAAGCGAAGATAATCTCTTGAAAGAAAATGCATTTCTAAAAAATGACATTTCAAATATTTCAAAAAGATTTTCAATAGGATCTGAGAAACTTGAGAAAATTCTTTCAGTACAAAGACCTTATTTCAATAAATCTTGTTTGGGAATGACAACAGAAACCATTCCTTTAATTGATTTTCCTAAAGTAAAGGAAACAATTAAGCAAAGACCCACAAGAAATGCTTACAAGGATCATTTCAAAAAGGTCTTTGTAAAACCAGTAGGTCGAAATGCTCTCAGATGTTCAAAGTGCAATAGTACAGATCATTTTGAGAAAGAATGTCCTATGGTTTGGAAACCCGTTAAGAAAATATGGGCTAAAACCGCATATCATACTAGCACAAACGGACCCAAGAAAATATGGGTACCAAAGAAAGCTTGAGTCTCTTTTTCAAATGTAGGTCACTATCAAGAAGAAGGTAAAATGGTATCGGATAGTGGATGCTCAAGACATATATGGGAGATTCAAATTGCTTCATAAAACTTGTTCAAGTAAATGGCGGAAAAGTCTCATTTGGAGGAAACAGCAAAGGAAGAATTGTGGGATTTGGAACTGTAAAGATTGGAAACCTCACAATTAGCAATGTTTCATTAGTGGAAGGACTTAACTACAATATGCTCAGTATTAGTTAGCTGTGTGATACTGGTTTCAAAATCAACTTTCAAGAAGGAATATGTTCAGGAATCAGTAAAAATTCTACTCAGTCATTCATGGGCCGAAGACATGGAAATATCTACCTCTTAGATGTGAAACCAGATGAATCGTAATGTCTGATCTCAATTCAAGACGAAGCAAACCTATGGCACAGAAAGCTTGGGCACGTTAATATGAAGCAGATTGCCAAAATTTTAGCAAAGAAGCTTGTTCGAGGTTTACCCAATCTATCATACCAAAAATCTGGTCTATGCACTCCTTGCATATTGGGAAAACAGGTAAGAAATTCCTTTAAACCTATAAATCAAGTTTCCACTAATCGTGTACTGCAGCTTCTGCATATGGATCTCTTTGGACCAACCGGAACTCGAGCATTGGAGGTAAGAAATATTGCCTAGTAATTGTGGATGACTACTCACGATTTACTTGGGTATATTTCCTGGCAAGTAAGTCTGAAACCTTCTCTTACTTTGAAAAGTTTGCTAAAAAGGTTCAAAATGAAAAAGGATATGTTATTTCTAGTATAAGAACAGACCATGGAGGTGAATTTGAAAATCAAGATTTTACAAAATTCTATGATGAATCTGGTTTTCAGCATGTGTTCTCCTCTCCATATACTCCAGAGCAAAATGGAGTTGTGGAAAGAAAGAATAGATCGCTTCAAGAAATGGCTAGAACTCTTTTAATTGAAAGTAATATATCTTCACGTTTTTGGGCTGAAGTAGTTTCTACAGCATGTTATATTATTAACAGAGTTTTTCTAAGGCCTATTCTGGAAAAGACCCCCTATGAATTATTCAAAGAAAAGAAGCCTATTGTTTCATATTTTCATGTGTTTGGATATAAATGCTTTATATTGAAAAATGCGAATGATCGAGTTGGCAAGTTTGAAGAAAAGTCAGATGAAGGCATCTTCCTTGGATATTCAACCTCAAGCAAAGCCTACAGAGTCTACAACAAGAAGACTCAATCTGTGGAGGAATCAATGAATGTCAGATTTGAAGATTCTATGCAAAATGGATCTATTCAGACTCATCTTGAAGATTCTGAACCTGCTCCAAACTCTATAAAGTCTAAATCTCAAGAAGCAGCTCAGTCTTCTAAAGACCAGCATCAAATGATTGTTGAAGATTCAAATGAAGGAAGTGATCATCAACCTGACAAACCAACCAGTAACTGGAAGCATAAGTCCAGTCATCCCAAAGATCTCATTATAGGCGACATTAATGAAGGAATTCGCACAAGATCCAAAAGGCGCGAAGAGTCTAGTCTTTTGTGGCTCTTGTCTCGAAATAGAACCCAAAAGCATAGAAGAAGCTTTGTCGATGAAAGCTGGATTGAAGCTATTCAAGAAGAGCTCAGACAATTCAGTATTAATGATGTCTGGGAATTGACTCCTAAACCAAAAGGTAAGTCTGTTATTGGAGCCAAATGGGTTTTCAGGAACAAGATGGACAAAAAAGGTAAGGTCGTAAGAAACAAAGCAAGACTCGTGGCCAAAGGATATACGCAAGAAGAAGGGATAGACTATGACGAGACTTACGCACCAGTAGCAAGGTTAGAAGCAATCCGATTATTACTTGCTTTTGCTTGTTATAAGAATTTCAGGTTATTCCAAATGGACGTCAAAAGTGCTTTCCTGAATGGATTTATCCATGAGGAAGTCTATGTGGAACAACCTCCCGGGTTTGAAGACCCAAGGAAGCCAGACTCAGTTTTCAGACTGAAAAAAGCCTTGTATGGTTTAAAGCAAGCATCCCGAGCTTGGTACGACAGGCTGAGTAAGTTTTTAATACAAAACGGCTTTGTCAAAGGTAAAGTAGACACTACTCTATTTATCAAAAGAGAAAACAAAAGTTTTATACTTGTTCAAATATATGTAGATGATATTATTTTTGGATCCTCTGATGAATGTTTGTGCAAGAAATTCTCTAAGACTATGCAGGATGAATTTGAGATGAGCATGATGGGTGAGTTAACCTTCTTTCTTGGGCTTCAAGTGAAACAATTGAAGGAAGGGACTTTTATTCATCAAGAAAAATATGATAATGATCTTGTCAAAAAGTTTGGACTGGAAAATTGCAAAAAGACTGACATACCAATGTCAAGTTCCTTGAAGATAGACAAAGATGAAGGAGGAAAGAAAGTTGACCAGAAGCTATACATGAGTATAATTGGTTAACTTCTTTATCTTACAGCTTCTAGACTTGACATTTTGTTTAGTGTTTGCATTTGTGCTAGATTTCAGGCAGACCCTAAAGAATCTCATCTAAGTGCTGAAAAGCGGATTATCAAATATATTGCTTCAACTTCAAGTCTCGATCTTTGGTATCCTAAAAAGGGAGACTTTACTCTTCATGGATACTCAGACGCAGACCTAGCCGGATGCAGAGTTGATAGAAAGAGCACCTCGGGTGCACTGTCGGTTACTTGGAAGCGGGACGGTGTCTTGATTTTCAAGGAAGCAAAATACGGTAGCTCTTTCTACGGCGAAGCGAGTATGTAGCTCTTAGAAGTTGTTGTTCACAAATTACGTGGATAAAACAACGGCTAAGAGACTTTGGAATTAAAGATTCATGCACGGAGATTAAGCGTGACAACACCAGCGCAATCAATCTGACCAAGAATCCAATTCTTCACTCAAGAGTAAAGCATATAGAGATTCAACATCACTTCGTTAGAGATCATGTTCAAAATGGAGAAGTTTCGATTCAGTTTGTTGACTCAAAGGACCAATTGGCGGATATATTTACAAAGCCTCTGGAGAAAAATCAATTTGAAATCATCCGTTCCAGACTCAACATCTTGAAGCTTGAAGAAGTTAAAGTCTAGAGACTCTCAGACTCAGACAATAATGGTTCTTGACTGTAAGTTATTTTATTTTTTCTTAAATCTCAGAAAGGTACAATCTTCTATCCATTGAATCTTGCTATCTTTAATTTATGTGAAAAATGCAATTTTTTTTTCAAAAAGAGTTAATTTTCCTTTTAAAATGGCAGTTATTTTTTTTTTAAAAAGGCAGTCATTTTAAAAGAGGCAACTTTTCACTTTCCTTTACGACGTTTCGACTGAGCCATATATAGTTGGTTCCTCTTCGTTTTACTCCAAAACCCGAAAAAGCATCGATCTTCCACTTGCGTCTTCTTCCCTTGTTTAATCTTCAAAAAGTTGTCAACTTTCTTGCGAAAAACAAGTTTGGAATCTTCCGAAGACTGTGAAAGATGTCATCGTCAAGAAAGTCTTCGAGAATCGTAAGCAGGGGACCACGGCGAATGAGTGAGGGGCCTACTCACTTTGATCTCACTGAAGAAGAAGAGTTACCTAGTCAGCAGCAGAGCCCACAACATTCTCAGCAGTGTCATTCTTCACCATCTAGTCCACAGGGTCTTGATCATCAACAAGAGGAAGAAATCGTTGAAGACGCAGATCCTGTAAGAATTCAAAGGCCCTCTTTTATTTATAAGCTTTATCATGCTTTAAAGAGGATTGCTACTCCATTGAACTACATCGATGGGTTTCTTAAAGACAATGGATATGGAAATGAATATATCTTTTTGTGGAAAATGGAGGATTTGGGAATTGCTCCTAAGGGGTTGGCGGAAGAAACCCTTGCAAATATCCCAAGTGATCCGCGTGTTGGAGGACTGAATCCAATCGATGGGAATGATGATGATAAATTGTACAGCCAATTTCAACCGAGAATGGATGTTGCGGCAAAAATTCGAGGAAAAAGAACAGAGTTGTTTAGATCGAAGGAACAGAAAGATCTATACTCCAAATTGTTAAAGCGTGGGGTGATAAACCCTAGGAGTGTGGATTTTGACTTCCTTGATGCTGTGAATGTAAATTTGAGGGAAAAGTTCAGTTTTCTTCAACTTGAACAGTTCTGTTCTAACACCACAGAAGCCTATGCTCAACTAACTGCATATTTCTATTCAAATCTTAGCTTCTTGGATGTGAATAGAATCTCTTTTAGTGTCCGAGATAAGGACTTTGTGGTTGATGTGGATATCTTTGGCGGATGTAATTGGGGTTGAGAGAGGGATATATCAACCTATTAATGTGTCTGTTACTCGTGCCACATTGGAACTTGTTAAAGACAGAAGGACAGAGGGAAGGATTTCCTACTCAAGGATGAATGCGTTCAACATCCTGCTTCACAAGATTGTGATTAATTGCATCAGGCTAAAGTCTACATCAAAAACTGATGTTTCCAATTCAGAGGCAAAGCTGATGTACGCCATCGATGCAGGGAAAAAGTTTTCTCTTCCTCACACTATTATGTTCCACATGTATAGAGCAGTGGTGAAAGACAGGGGTCAACTTCCTTATCCAGGTCTTGTGTCAAAGATATTCAGACATTTGAATATTCAGCCTCCACAAATTTTCTGTATTCGACCGTGTGACAAATTGGTGGTAGGACTGAAAATGGTGTCCAAAATGCGTCTGAAAGAACTCGACAAGGCGTTGGAGAAATTCAAGGAGACAACTCCTGCCAAGTCTCATCAAACCTCTTCTGCAGCGAAAAGAAAAGGAAAGGATCCCATGGTTGCTTCATCCAAAAAGAGAAGAGCTCTCATCATTAAGGATGAAGATGATGAGGATGACCTCACCATTTCTGCTATAGCATTGAAGAAGCTGAGTCGTTCTACTCCAGAATCAATGGAACGACAGGAGAAAGAAGCAGAGGAGAGAGACGGACAGGAAAAAGAAGAAGAAGAGAAAGAAGCAGAGGAGCAAGAAGCAGAAGAAAAAGAAGAAGAAGAGAGAGAAGCTGAAGAAAAAGAAGAAGAGGAGAGAGAAGCTAAAGAAAGAGAAGAAGAGGAGGAAAGGTTTGAAGAAGAAGATGAAGAAGAAAGAGGAAATCAAGAGGAAGGAGAGCATGAGGAACAATCTTCTCCACCTGAAGCCATGGAAACAGGGTGAGATGGTGAGAAAAGAGGAATGTCATCATATCATGTTACCAGTGAAGGAGTCAGCCGCTCTCCAGCAGATCCAGAGGACATTCATGACTCTCAATTCCCTGAGGAGGGACATGATGCTTCATCGCCAAATCTATGTGACCATGCTGATATACCATCGTCTGCTTTTACTCCATCAGATCGAGCTGAAGCTAGTACGCAGACTGATAATTCAGCAGATTTTCGCAGAATCCTTGATGTTCTCTTGGAAATGAAGGGTCAGATATATGCTTTGGAATGCGAAGTTCAGAACTTGAAGAATGCAGGACAGGCTTCTTCCGTTTCCTTGTCTGATCAGATCCAAGCCCTTGCTCTTCAAATTCAAGCAAATGCTAAGAGTGAAGAAGTGGCTCATCTGAAGGAAGATTTGAAAAAGCTGGAAGGCATCGTACAATCAATGGGAGATTTCCAGCTTGTTCGTGTTCCCAAGCAATCTTGACTCTATCTCAACCTTTTTTATGATGACAAAAAGGGGGAGAGATGCGAGATTTGAATTCTTTGAACTTAATCTTTTTAACTTGTTGAACTATGGTTTGTTTTGAACTTTGGTTTGTTTTGAACTTTGACTTGATCTGTGTCTGGATGTCAACTGAACTTTGATTTGGATTTCACTACTGTTTATATTAAGTACTATTGATATCTTATGAATGGCTTTACTCTCATGCAAGTCTAACCTATTTTCTGTGGTTGCAGATTCTAGTGTTATCATTAAGCCATTAATCTTTATGAGATATCCATATTTGCTTGAGTAATGTTTTGCAGGTCAAAGATATTCAAATCTGCAGGAAAGTTTTGTCACCATCAAAAAGGGAAGATTGTTGGAGAAATCCTTCGAATATTTTAAAGCCGACAAAACGTTTCCATCGGTCTAGTACGAAGATTTGCAGACTCTACTATTTAAAGTCTGAAGACCTCCGGACTGCCAGACTCAAGACTCAAAGTCTATTCTCATTGATAGTTTCTAATCCGTTGAAGAAAGGCTATCCAGAACTAGATGTTTCATTAAGGATTTAGCCTTATCAACTGGAGAAGATCTCTTGGCTGGATAAGATATAACGGAATCATTTATTCGAATCAAGATTGATTAAGGATCCGATGATTGGCGAAGTATTCTTGGAAGGTTCTACTTATGGAAACCAAGATCCTGATTGTATGGGCGAGCAGGATTGATGGGCTATCGACATGTTCCTTTAATAGCTCGAATGATCTTCCGAATTGATTCCGTCCAACGGGTAGATTGGAGGAATTCCTTTGGTAAGTGCCAACGGGTATGATGGCTTAAAGGAGTATAAAAAGAAGACGTTCCAGTTATTCGACAGGTGCACGATAGAAGAATTTCAAAGTCTAAAACTCCTTGTTCTTAGTCAATTCATTTACTGAGCAAAATCTTGTATACAAAAGAGAGTTCATATTTTGAGATACCTTGAGGAAGTGTGGTAGAGTATCTACACTTTGTGGAATCAAGGGAAAGCATTCTTTGTAACATCTCTTTTGTTCATAGTGAAATCTAGCCAGTGGGCTGTCAGTGCAGAAGAGTGGACGTAGGCTTGGAATAAGCCGAACCACTATAAACCTTGTGTTTAATTTTCTCTTCCCTACTCTCCGCTTTACTTTGATCTTAATTTGTGTTTTAACTAAAGGAGATCTTCCTTTCTATAGTCCGCCTAGTATTGCTTTCGCATCTCGAAAATTTATTTTTACACTTATTCACCCTCCTCTAGGTGCTTATACTAGCTATATCAGACCCGATGCCCCCAGAGCCTGTGGAGACAAAAAGATCGGGGAATGTGTCTGGCTAACTGGTCATAGGATAGCTTCATTTTGTGAACCGATCACTTGTAGACCTTTGTCTATAAATTAGTATTGTAAATAAACTAGTCAGTTATGTATAAAGATGTGTTGTGGTTGTGAAATTATGGTCCTACTTTTCTATTCCATCTTTGTGTTGTATGAGGATTTATTTATACGCTTTTGCATGCACATTAAAATGAATGGGTCGGTGATGCGTCTTGGGATGCTGTTTGGTAAATTGTTTTGTGGGAGATCGCTTAGCTTCTAATTCTGTGTGGAATTGGAAGGTAGGTTTCTGTAAAGAATCTACGCTATGAGTGATCAGGAGCAGAGAACTCCTAGGAAGAGAACCATTGGAACTATTACTCGGGATAGGACGCTGACGAGGGTCAGTACCCAAGGAGGTCGTGGTTAAGCACCAGCTCAGGCTAACGCTAGTGGAGCAGCACCGCCTCCTATTAGTGCTGGGGTAGCAGCCCCTGGTGATCCCAAGATTGAAGAGATCATGCAGGTGCTTAAGGCAATGGGACCAATGATGGGGCAACAGGCCTAGAATCAAGTCGCCACCACTGCCATTGCCGCCGCTGCTGAGGCCGCCACCGTTGCCGTACCTGTCAAAGTTCTAGCTGAGAACGTAGTTGTGGAGAGAGAGAGAGAGATCAATTCATAAGTTGGTATAACAGTTCTTGAAACTGAACCCGCCAAGGTTTACTGGTGCTGGAGATCCCAAGATTGCATCGCTCTGAATCCAAGACCTAGAGAAAGCATTTGCACTGCTGATGTGCAATGTGAAGGAAAAGGTTGTCTTAGCAGTATACTAGTTGCAAGGTAACGCAAATACTTGGTGGAGGGCCACAAGAGGCATAGTATTCTCGAAAGGCGTAGTCCCGGTGTGGAACGCTTTCTTCAGAGCATTTAACAGTAAGTACTTTTGGGGTAGCGCCCGAGAGCAGAAGATGGAGGAACTCCAGCACCTCCATCAAGGAATGATGACCATGGACTAGTATGAGGTCAAGTTCGCGGAGATGTCTCAGTATGCTCCTAGATTGATCAAGTATCATGAAGACAAAGCTTGAAGGTTCAAGAATGGCCTTCGACTGGAGCTGAAGAATCCGCTGGTGCCACTTAATCTGAATGACTATAATGAGGTGTATAGTTGAGCCCAACTTATAGAGAGAATTTTGAGTGAGCAAGCCGCCTCGTCTAGGTCAAGGTTCAGTTCACATAGAGATGGAAACCGATTAGGGAAGAAGCCCATGACCAGAGGAAGGTTCCATGTTCCGCCCAATAGGAAGGGTGGAATAAGCAAGTCAGCGCCGAATTAGAATGACGCGTGTCGTTTCTGTGGAAGGCAACATGGTTCGGCCCCGTGCCATCTTAGGATGAGTGTGTGTTTCAAGTGTGGCCAGCAAGGTCACTGGACAGAGACTATCCTAGAAGACCAAGGTGACTACAACAGTTACCGCCACTGCCGCAGCTGCCGATGGTTCAGAATAGAAGGCTTGTGCCGCAGATTGCACAACAAGGAGGATAGAACAGACCCCTAGTGCAAGGACAAGTGTACACCATCACAAAAGGATAGGCAAAGGACTTGCCTGATTTGGTTACAAGTACAATTTCACTGAACAACCATGCTGCATATGCTTTATTTGATCCTAACGCGACTTATTCATTTATAGTTGAACAGCTTGTTAAGCCGATAGGATTGAGTCCAATGTTATTGGAGTTAGTAGTTAGCATATCTACACCATTAAAGAATAAGGTATTAGTTACATTGGGTTGTTCTAGTTGTAAGTTAGTGATTAGTGAGCGAGAGGGGAAGATAGATTTGTAAGTCCTAGCCATGTATGATTTCGATGTGATAATTGGCATGGATTGGCTGTGGCACCTCGAACCCCTCGTAGGTCGCCACAGGCACCAAACATTCACCTTATCTCATCTCTTAGAAGAAGCGTCGTAAATCATAGACACTTTTGTTTTTGTTTTTTTTTTTTTTTTGAAAACGGTCCCAGCGCGACTCATTTAGCGGAAGCAAAATTTAGCATCACCATCTCTCCCCTCCATTAACCATGACACAATTGCACACCACTAATCATCATAATAAAGACAAAGCCATGACACTTTATTTACATATTTTCAAGATGGGCTTTCCTGGATCGATACATCAAAAGAAAGACCAAGACACGAAGCCACACTTGGCCTAAACCCCAAAAAGAAACTGTCGACCCATTATGATTCACATGTAAGATCCCCCAATCACTAGTGTCGGCTAACCATCCCAAAAAGTTTCGGCTCCTACTCGTCACGTACATGCCCTCACACCCATCCCGGTGCATCAGGCGGTGGCGACGGTAGCATCCCACGCATCACCCCGTCTCGGCGAACATGGACGGATATGAACTCTTGGACAACAAGGCCCCCAGCCAAGCCTACATCGTACATAACCAAACAACGGACTCTAATATACGTCAATCCGGGAACGGAAGAACAGTGAAACTCCTCGCACTCGACCTCAACATCGGAAGGTAGGCTGTAAAATACGTCCCTCATGACAGCAAGGAGCGGCATCCTACTAATATGAAATGTTGGTCCCCAAAAGGGGTGAGTACAGCCACGCAACAGGTAAAAGAATCCAATAACCACTCAAAGCATCATACAACACAGTCATAGCATAATACATGTCATACATGCATTCCAGGCATCACTTACCTTGAAGCCATGCATATACCATCATACATTCTTCATCACAATCATAACACATACATGCCATCATGCCATAGGTGATCATCATCACATCATATCATATATCATCATGCCATAGGTGATCATCATCACATCACATCATATATCATCATGCCATAGGTGATCATCATCACATCAGATCATATATCATCATGCCATAGGTGATCATCATCACATCATATCATATATCATCATACCATAGGTGATCATCATCACATCATATCATATATGCATGATTCAATTTTCACTTTTAACTTTCAGTTCGATCACCACATCTTCCTTTTACTCGGAATTATCAATTCCATCCCACACTTTACACTCGCACCCCAATCTGGCATCGCGAGAATAACCTCCAGCATTCAGCCATTCAAAGCCACCGGGCATCTGGCAACCCCACTCTCCGGGCATCTCGTATCCCAACTGGCATCACGAGGCATCCCCTCGGGCAAAGACCTCCGAGGCTTCCGGCACCCAACCATTCCAAGCATCTCGAAACTCCCAAGGACATCCGGCCATGTATCTCTATACATTCCGGCCATCCGGCACCCCCCATCCTGGGCATCCTGATACTCCCAGGGCATTATCATCCACCACTTTCAGTTTCCTCACTTATCATTACTCATGTTCACCAATTTAGGTCTCAATTCAGCATGGCACATGATGTAATGGCAAACAAAGTCATATTCAGCATTGAATTCATACATGCATCTCAATTCAATGTCATGCATGCATCAAGACCTTATCATACATACAGTAAGGTACAATTATTCATAGAATAAAATTTTATGGAAATTTGTACCAATTAAAATAATCCATTAATCATGTCCTTTTACATTTATTTAAATTCCAGCTCGTACCACTCTCAAAAATATTTAATTTAAATATCCATATAATTCTCAAAAATCATAAAATTAATGCCAGTGATAGACAAGACAATAAGGTAATAATTTCATGAAAAACACGAGGCCAATCGAATTCCACACAAAATCATAATTCACACAAATACAGCATGTAATTTCGGACAACAACAGAATGCACAGTTTCTGAAATAATTCGATTAAAATATCCAAAAGACCTCCAAGAATTATGAAATTTTACCAGGTTATAGCCAAGACACTAAAGTAGATTTTTCGTGAAGACTTCTAAGCCAAATTATTTTTATATTATTCTCTACAGTCACACGAAGCTTCTAGATCTAACACCGAAACATCCAGGGCGTGCTTCTCCGAAATACTGAGTTTTCACCTGCCTATTCTTCTTCTTTTCCTTTGAAATTTGGATATGTTTTACTTCAAGATGTTCTCTACAAGTTTCATGAAGAAATCTAAGTCAAATATCCAGAGTATAGTCATCATATGGGTCCATGAAGTCTCGGGTATCTTGTACCGCGTCTCCAGATCTACGGTTTTCAAGAGTAAGTTGATTCACTAGGCTACACTTGTTCATTTTACTTCAAATTTGAGTATTTTATATTTTAAGATGTTAGCTACAACTTTCATGAATAGATAAAAGCCAAAATCGAACTCAAAACATGCATGCAAGCTCTCACAAAGTTCTTACTCAAGCGGTTCATGCGAAAACACTCCAGATCTAGCATCTCCGTAGGATGAGAGTTTGACCCCTCAAATCTCCATCATTTTACACCAAATTTTATTATGTTGTATTTTAAGATGTTAGCTACAACTTTCATGAAGAGATCAAAGCCAAAATCGAACTCAAAACATGCATGCAAGCTCTCACAAAGTTCTGACTCGGACGGTTTTATACAAAAACAGCATGCACCCAAGAACAAAACACATAGCTTCACTCCCATGCCTCCAAATAATCCTAGACTCCGACCATACATACAAAACATTGGTGCAAGAGTAGAAAGTGGATTCCCAACTTGCCTCTAGACCGAACGGACAGCAACAAGCGTATGGCACACGGCGGCGAACGGGTGGCACATGGCGGACAAGCGGCGGCGTACGGCGGCAACTCCTCCCCCTCGGCTTCTCCTCTCTCGGCCTCACTCTCTCTCTCTCTCTCTCGCACGGTTTCTCTCTCACTTGGCCGAACCGGCCACCTCTCTCTCTCCTCTTCCCTTTTATCCCCCCTAAACCTCATCATTAGCAATGATTAGGTTGCCTCTCCAATGGACCAATGCATGAGCTCCTTCTTGCCACTTGGCAAAGCCCATGCATGGGCCGGCCACTCCTCTTCTTAGGCCTCCTTTTGGGCCGGCGACAGCCCCCTTCGCGGGCCTAGTTGGGCTGGCCATTCGGCCCATTAAAGCTTAGGCCAATGGGCCTAAGGCCCAAACCTAATTCAAATTTTTCCCTTTTTATACTTTCTTCTATAAATTTTAAATTTTAAAATCCTAACATTTTATTTATAGGAATTTTAATTTTATGAGGTGCATAGCCAAGCATAAATTATTCCCATCAATTTATCAAATTTAAAATCTCATAAACACAAGCACATATCACTTAACCTTAAAAGAAAACTAATGGCCTAAACATAAACCATAGGTAATTTCATTACCTAATTATAAGCTTTAATACACCTTAGAGCTTGTCTTGAATTTTGGGATGCCACATTGGCTTATCAAGCAACGAGCTAAGATAGACTACTATCGTAAAGCAATTCAATTTAAGTTGTTATTGTGTGAAAGTTTCGAGTTTATTAGGAGTCGAGAAAGACCCTCAATTTCCTTAATCTCATTACTTGAGGCAACCCGTTTGTTAAACATGGGATGTCAGGGTTATCTGGCGACTATCGTGGAGACGACAATTGAGGAGTTGAAGATTGAAGATATCGTAGTGGTTCGAGAATTTCCAGACATGTTTCTAAAATAATTGTCAGGCTTACCACTAGAGAGAGAGATAGAATTCGTGATCAAGTTAGCACCCGGGACATAGCCAATTTCTAAGGCTCCTTACCGGATGTCGTTGTCTGAGTTGAAGGAACTGAAGGTGCAGATGCAAGAATTGTTAGAGCAGAGATTCATACGTCCCACTGCATCACCTTGGGGAGCACCAGTTCTGTTCATGAAGAAGAAGGATGGTTCGTTGTGCCTGTGCATCGACTATCGTCAACTCAATCAAATGACAATCAAGAACAAGTATCCACTCTCGATGATTGACAACTTGTTTGACAAGCTACAAGGAGTGTCGATATTTTCAAAGATCGACTTAAGGATAAGGTATCATCAACTGAGGATTAGAAAGGAGGATATACCGAAGTCAGCATTTCGTACTTGATCCAACCAGTATGAGTTCACTATAATGCCGTTTGGTTTGACGAACGCTCCAGCTGCTTTTATTGATCTGATGAACCAAGTGTTTACAGAATATCTAAATCAGTTTGTAATCGTGTTCATCGATGATATTCTAGCGTATTCGAGAAGTTCTGAGTAGCACAAGAGGCATTTGAGGATGGTACTTCAGACCCTTAGGATTCATGAGCTGTATGCCAAGTTTAGTAAGTGCGAGTTTTGGTTGACTCGTGTAGCATTTCTAGGTCACATGATTTCAGGCGAAGGAATCTCTATGGACCCATCAAAGATCGAAGCAGTGATCAACTAGCCAAGACTGACTACAATGATAGAGATCATAAGCTTTTTGGGTCTGGCAGGTTATTACAGAAGGTTCATGGAAGGGTTTTCAGCGTTAGGTCGCCAATGGGTCAGAATAGAAGATTTGCGCCATAGATCGCACAACAGGGAGGACAGAACAAACCTCTAGTGCAAGGAAAAATGTACGCCATCACTAGAGGACAAGCAGAGGACTCGCTTGATGTTGTTACAGGTATGGTTTCGTTGAACGACCATACTGCATATGCTTTATTTGATCCTGGTGCGACTCATTCATTTATAGCTGAACAGTTTGTTAAGCTGATAGGATTGAGTCCTGTGCTGTTGGAGTCAGTGGTTAGCATATCTACACTATTAAAGGATAAGGTGTTAGCTGCATTGCTTTGTTCTAGTTGCAAGTTAGTGATTATTGAGCGAGATGAGAAGATAGATTTGTTAGTCCTAGCCATATATGATTTCGATATGATAATTGGCATGGATTGGCTTACGAAGCAACAAGTTAAGATGGACTGCTATCGTAAAGCAATTTAGTTTAACCCGTTAGGGGGTGAAAGTTTCGAGTTTATTGGAAGTCGAGGAGGATCCTTGATTACCTTAATCTCGTATCTTGAGGCAACCCGTTTGTTAGATGGGAGTTGTCAAGGTTACCTGGCGATTGTCAAGGATACGATAGATGAAGAGCCGAAGATTGAAGATATCACATTGGTTCAAGAATTTCCAGACGTGTTTCCAAAAGAATTGCCAAGTCTATTGCCAGAGAGAGGGATAGAATTCCTGATCGAGTTAGCACACTAGACAAAGCCAATCTCTAAGGCTCCTTACAAGATGTTGTTGTCTGAGTCTAAAGAACTGAAGGTACAGATGCAGAAATTATTGGATAAGGGATTCATACATCCTAGTGCATCACCTTGGGGAGCACTAGTTCTATTCGTGAAGAAGAAGGATGGTTTGTTGCGTCTGTGCATCGACTATCGTCAACTCAATTAGGTGACGATCAAGAACAAATATCCATTCCCGAGGATCGACGACTTGTTTGACCAACTACAAAGAGCGTCGATATTTTCAAAGATCGACTTGAGGACAAGGTATCACCAGCTAAGGATCAGAAATGAGGACATACGGAAGTCATCATTTCGTACTCGATACGGCCATTATAAGTTCACTGTAATGCCGTTTGGTTTGACGAACGCTCCAACTACTTTTATGGATCTGATGAACGAAGTGTTTAAAGAATATCTGGATTAGTTTGTGATCGTGTTCATCGATGATATTCTGATGTATTCGAGAAGTTCTGAGGAGCACGAGAGATATTTGAGGATGGTACTTCAGACCCTGAGGATTCATGAGTTGTAAGCCAAGCTTAATAAGTGCGAGTTTTGGTTGACTCGTATAGCGTTTCTAGGTCATGTGATTTTAGGCGAAGGAATCTCCATGGACCCATCTAAGATCGAAGTAGTGATCAATTGGCCAAGACCGACTACAATGATAGAGATCATAAGCTTTTTGGGTTTGGCAGGTTACTACAGAAGGTTCGTGGAAGGGTTTTCAACATTAGCTCTGCCAATGGGTTAGAATAGAAGGTTTATGTCATAGATCGCACAACAAGGAGGACGGAATAGACCTCCAGCGCAAGGACAAGTGTATGCCATCACGAGAGGACAGGCAGAGGACTCGCCTGATTTGGTTACAAGTACGATTTCGCTGAATGACCATGCTACATATGCTTTATTTGATCCTAGTGCAACTCATTCGTTTATAGTTGAACAGTTTGTTAAGCCAATAGGATTGAGTCCTGTGTTATTGGAGTCGGTGGTTAGCATATCTACACCGTTAAAGGATAAGGTGTTCGTTACATTGGGTTGTTCTGGTTGTAAGTTAGTGATTGTTGAGTGAAAAAGGAAGATAGATTTGTAACTCCTAGCCATGTATGATTTTAATGTGATAATTGACATGGACTGGCTCACCAAGTAACGAGCTAAGATGGACTGCTATTGTAAAGCAATTTAGTTTAACCCATTAGGGGGTGAAAGTTTCGAGTTTATTGGGAGTCGAGGAGGACCCTCGATTACCTTAATCCCATTGCTTGGAACAACCCGTTTGTTAGATGGGGGTTCTTAAGGTTACCTGGCCACTTTCGTGGATACGACAGTTGAGGAGCCAAAGATTGAAGATATCACAGTGGTTCAAGAATTTCTAGATGTGTTTCCGAAAGAATTGCTAGGCCTACCACTAGAGATAGAGATAAAATTCCTAACTGAGTTAGCACCCGGGACAGAGCCAATCTCTAAGTCTCATTACCGGATGTCGTTGTCTGAGTTGAAAGAATTGAAGGTGCAAATGCAGGAATTATTAAATAAGGGATTCATACGTCCCAGTGCATCACCTTGGGGAGCACTAGTTCTGTTCGTGAAGAAGAATGATGGTTTGTTGCGTTTGTGCATCAACTATCGTCAACTCAATCAAGTGACGATCAAGAACAAATATCCGCTCCTAAGGATCGACGACTTGTTTGACCAACTACAAAGAGCATCAATATTTTCAAAGATCGACTTGAGGACAGGGTATCACCAGCTGAGGATCAGAAATGAGGACATACCGAAGTCAGTATTTTGTACTCGATACAGCCATTATGAGTTCACTATAATGCTGTTTGGTTTGACAAACGCTCCAGCTACTTTTATGAACTTGATGAACTGAGTGTTTAAATAATATCTAGATCAGTTTATGATCGTGTTCATCGATAATATTCTGGTGTATTCGAGAAGTTCTGAGGAGCACGAGAGACATTTGAGGATGGTACTTCATACCCTGAGGAATCATGAGCTGTACGCCAAGTTTAGAAGCACGAGTTTTGGTTGACTCGTGTCGCATTTCTAGGTCATGTGATTTCAGGTAAAGGAATCTCTGTGGACCCAACCAAGATTGAAGCAGTGATCAACTGGCCAAAACTGACAACTGTGACAAAGATCATAAGCTTTTTGAGTTTGGCAGTACTACAGAAGGTTCGTGGAATGATTTTCAACTTTAGCACCACCGTTGACTCGACTCTTGAAGAAGGAAGAGAAGTTCGTGTGGACAAACAAGTGCGAATGTAGTTTCCAAGAGCTTAAGTAGAAGCTAACTAACGCACCTATGCTGACCATACTATTTGGACTTGGAGGATACGAGATCTATAATGATGCATCATTTAGAGAATTGGGTTACATGTTGATACAACATGGTTGGGTTGTTGCATACACGTTCGGTCAGTTGAGACCTTATAAACTGAATTACTTGACACATGATTTAGAACTCATAGCAATTATTTTCGCTTTGAAGATTTGGAGACATTATTTGTGCTGAGAAAGATTCTAGATCTTCACTGACCATTGAAGCCTCAAGTATCTATTCTCTCAAAAGGAGTTAAATATGAGACAACGTCGATGGATGGAACTTCTAAAGGACTATGATTGTGATACTTTGTATCACCTTGGAAATGCAAATAAAGTCACAGACGCTTTGAGTTAAAAATCTTCAGTTACAGAGTTGATAGTTAAGGAATGGACTTTACTTGAGAGAGCTTGAAATTTAGTTTTTAAATTTTAGGTAGGCCACCTTTCGAATCTTATGACTATCCTGAGAATTGAGCTGGAAGTGCAAATCAAAATCAAGACACTTCGATTGACAAACCCGGATGTTCACAAAATCCTGTAAAAGGATATAGATAAGAGAAAAGATGATTTTTAGATTTCTAAAGACGGAACACTAAGGTTCCGATGAGAATTGTGTTTACCTGATGATACTGAGCTTAAAGAGAAGATCTTATCAGAAGCTCATCGTAGCAGTTACAGCATTCATCCTAGCAGTACGAAGATGTATCAAAATTTGCGCCAACATTATTGGTGGCCCAGTATGAAGACGGATATCGCCAAGCATGTCGCCAAGTGTCTGACTTGTCAACAAGTGAAAGCACAACATTGTAAGCCGAGAGAACTTCTGCAACCTCTCGAGATTCCCGAGTGGAAATAGGAGTACATTACAATGGACTTTGTGACAAGCTTACCAAGGAGTCTAAGGGATAATGATTCCATTTGGGTAGTGGTCGACAGACTGACGAAGTCGGTTCACTTCATCACGATACGATAGGACCTTGATTTGGACAAATGTGACATCCTGAAATTCCAGTTCTGTTTTCAATTGAATGAATCGGGCTTTTCATTGACGCGCTTATAGTTCTATTCTCTGAGCTGATTACTCACAAAATAACTAGTCTATATGAGGCAGTCGTTAAGAGATTTTAATGCAATAGATTTGAGAATTCAATTAGAAATTGACTGCTCAACCGTGCTAGTTTACAAGGATTATTACAACATAATTAAAAATCAATTAGAGATCGAAGATAGGTCGACTCGACTGAGCCATGTGACTAAGCGTGGGTGATTCCACATAATTACAAAATTCTTGTCAATCGACACTAGACTAATTTTTCTATCGTTTTGTTACCATGTGTCTGCATTTGAAACCTTGAGATTTTCACGACAATCGAGACTCACCAATGTGTCGAAAATGTACAATGTGGCTCGAAAATAATCAATCATTGGTCAATTGCACTAAAAATTTCTAAAAGCTACTTAGTAAACTAGATCACGCTAAAATCGCCCTAGATTGAAATTAACCACAGATTTGAATTCGATTTCAAAAATTGAAAATTATGTCATGTCACGATCTATTTTAGGACTGTCAACTCATCCTCCGAAGATTTTTCTGCAAACCGAGATTTTTAGCGAAAATTCAATATATGGTCGTTTTCAACCAAAAAATTCAGAGGATTTTTTTTATCTCATTTTTAGGATGCAAGTTGGTTCTATTGGCAAGGAAAAATGTTAATTTGGTCAAGGACACCTTGGTGGAATTTATGAGAACCGAATTGAACCCAATTAATGGAGAATTTAACTCAATTTGGGAGAATTTGTCCCAAAATTCATATGCCATGGCCTCTATCACTTTTAGACCACTTCATTAGCTTGTTTGGGAAGATTGTCGACTGCTATTTGGCTAAGGATAGGGTAGACATGGTGGGGGGCATGTAATGATCAAATAGAGGATATTTTGGCCAAGGGGTCCCTCCATTTGGGCAGCTGGCTTCATCTTCTTCTTCAGAGCTTGCTTTCCCCATTTTTAGTGTGTTTGAGCTTCCAGAGAACCAGAAAACCGAGCCATCCACCGCCCTTGCTCGTCACACTCCCGCCTGCCGCTGTCACGCCTCAACACGCCACCCGCAAGCCCCGCGCAAACCCACGTCAATCCGCCGCTCGTTCCGCCTGTTCTATTGCCATGCCACTCCTCCTGAGCCTCCTCAGGCCACATTGAGCCCCCTAGACCATCGTCCAAGTCGCCAAAGCAGCTGCCGTCGCCCGGCAAAAATGTGTTTATAGACTATAATAAATAGTGGGATTTTTTAAAGGAAAGATATTATATTTTTGACTCAAGCTGACCGTGTACCCATATACGATTATTTTTACCAGGTATTTTCAACACGGTCATTAATTAGCTTTAGTGAATATTAATCAGCTTTGGTGAGCTATAATATACATATATCAGCTTTGATGAGCAATAATATATATGTATCAACTTTGGTGAACAATAATAATCAATCTCAGCTTTGGTGAGCAATAATAATCGAATTGAGTCGATTGATTGATTGATTAGATCGATTGATTGATGTTTTGAATTGAAGTGATTGGTTGAGTATGTGAATCATACTGATTTGTAGGAAGGAACTGAGGCAAGGTAAGTCCTATGTCTTTTGTGTACATAGACTGCCTTTAGGCGTATTTCTTTTCTAGTTGGAGTTTAGAATGTGAACTTGCTAAGATATTGTCTCACTCCGTCGTGGGCTCAACCTTTTTTAGGTCCTTAGATAATGGCTCCTCCAAAGCGTTTTGGCCAGCCCAAGAGGATCACCAAACAGGTCACCTATATTCCTCTTATCGAGAGCCAAGGAGCTTGGGTCTATGAGCTCATGAGAACCATTGTCTAGGTTGATGCGGGTCTACCTCAGAGGGTGCCCCACCAATTCAAAGCGTGGTATAGTCAAGGGTGAAATGCACCCAAGGAAGGTCCCCTACAAGAATCTAAGGTCCAGATGTTGGTGTTAGAGATCGCTTTTGGCGATGGTACAGCTGACCTCCTGGTGGTGCAATGGTGGATCCAAGTCCCTAGGAGAGTTTGGAGTTTTCAGCTGGGGATTTGAATGCCTAGAGGACTTGTAGACCTTTATGCTTTTGTAGACCTTGGTTTATAGACTAGTATTGTAAATAAACTAGTCAACCGTGTATAAAGGTGTGTGGTTTGGTTGTGCATTTGTGATCTAGCTTTTCTATCACATTTTTATATTGTCTAAGGATTTATTTATACGCTTCCGCATGCGCATTAAAATGAATGGGTCAGCGACGCATGCTCGACCATCAAGGGATGGGCACATGCTCGAGGATCGAGGCATGACAATAGACACGTAGAGTTGTACATGCGTTAGATTGTTCATCTGCATAAAGTGCCAATAATGATTACTTCAGACCGAGACCCAAGGTTTACAGCTGCATTTTGGAAGAGTTTGCTGGTTGCTTTAGGAACGAAGTTGCAGTACAGTATGGCCTATCATCCTTAGATGGATAGCCAGTCTGAGAGGAAGATTCAAACCCTTGAAGACATGCTGCAAGCTTGCGTATTGAATTTCAAGAGAAGTTGGGAGGAATAGCTTCATCTTGTCAAGTTTGCCTACAACAATAGCTACCAGCAGAGCATTCAGATGACTCTTTTTAAAGTGTTGTATGGAAAAGTGTGCAGAATGCCAGTTTGTTGGGATGAGGTCGGAGAAAGAAAGATCACAAGACTAGAGTTAATCCAGCAGTCAGTGGATGCAGTTGCAGTCATCAGAGATAGATTAAAGACCACTTAGAGCCACTAGAAAAACGATGCAAATAAGCGCCGGAGACCATTGAAATTCCAAGTTGGTTAGCATGTCTTTCTAAAAGTGTCACCAATGAGAGGTACTTCGCGCTTCAGTAAGAAAGGGAAACTGAGTCTGAGGTATGTAAGTCCCTTTGAAATTTTGGAAAGAATAGGGACTTTAGTGTATCATCTTGCATTGCCACCAAGGTTGGCACAAGTGCATGATGTCTTTCACGTGTCAATTTTGAGAAAGTATGAACTTGACCCGACCCATGTTTTGAACTTTGAAGAGTTAGATATGGATGACAAAGTGTCGTACGTGGAAAGACCGGTTCAAATTGTAGATCGCAAGAAACAAGTTTTGCACACTAAGATGGTTCCAATTGGTTAAAGTGGTATGGCTACATCATGACACAGAATGAGCAACCTGGAAAAGTGAAGAATCGATGAAACGACTGTACCCCCACCTTTTTGTTTAAAGTTTGTAATTGTTTAACTTTCAAGGACGAAATTTTTATAAGAGAGAAAGAGTTGTAACATCCTGAATTTCAGGTTATGTTTTCAATTGAATGAATCGGGCTTTTTATCGGCGCACCTATAGTTCTCTTCTCTAAAATGATCACTCACGAGATAACTAGTCTATCTTAGGAAGCCATTAAGGGATTTTAACACAATAGATTTGAGAATTCGACCAGGAATCGACTGCTTGACCGTACTAGTCTACAAAGGTCATTACAACATAATTAAAAACCGATCAAAGATCAAAGATAGGTTGGTTCGACTGAGATACGTGATCAAAGTATGGGTGATTCCACCTGATTGCAAAAGTTTTGTCGATCGGCACTAGACCGACTTTTCTGTCATTTTGGTACCCTATGTCTGCATTTGAAACCTTAAGATTTTCACGACAACTGAGAATCGTCAATGTATCGAAGATGTACAATGTGGCGCCAAAGTAATCGACCACAGGTCAATTGCACTAAAAATTTCTAAAAGTTACCCGGTAAGCTAGGTCACGCTAAAATCGCGCTAGATTGAAATTAACTGCGACTTTGAATTTGATTTCAGAAATTGAAAGTTTGGTCATGTCATGATTTATTTTAGGACCGTCGACTCACCCTTCGAAAAGTTTTCTACAAACCGAGATTTTTGGCGAAAATTCAATATAGAGCCATTTTTTACCGAAAAATTTAGGGGACCATTTTTTATCGCATCTTTGGGATGCAAGTTGGTTCTATTGATGATGAAAAATGTTAATTTGGTCGAGGACATCTTGATGGAATTTATGGGGACCACATTAGATCCAATTGAAGGAGAATTGAACTCAATTTAGGGAAAATGTGACCAAATTCGTAGGCCATGGTCCCCTTTAACATTTGAACCATTTGGCAAGGGTGTTTGGGAAATTTTGGGGTGGATAAGGGCTGCTGATCAAGGTAGAGGTGGTGGGGCATGTTGGATGAGTTCAAAAGGAACAAGTAAAGCCATCTAAAAGGTTTGGTGGCCCCCTCTCTTCAGCAGTTGGCTTCATCCTCTTCAGTAGACCACATTTCTCCATTTTCAAGTCTTTAAAGCTCCAAAATTTGCAAAGAAGCCAGCCAACTCCCTCCCCTAGCTCGTTGCAAGCCACCCTGAGTTGCTAGAGCCACTGCACGCCACCCATTCACGCCTGCTCGCCCGTGCGCGTTGCTCCACCCTGCACGCCATTCCGCCTGTCCCGCGGGCTAAGCTAGCTCCATCCGCATCCTGCTCGTTGTCCTAAGCTCGTCCAAATGCCGTGCATCGCCGTTCGACCGTCCGCCGCTACTGCCATCACCCCCATTCGCTTGCCTGGCCGCCAGTCCGCTTTAGCTTGCCGTTTCCAGCCCGGTCCAATTTGCTCAATTCTTGGACAGAATTGAGAAGCCTAGCCCAACCGTGAACTTCGAGGCCCATTTCAGCCCTTTTCCGAGCCCGGCTTGGCTTCGCCGCGAGGAGGTTTGTTGCCTGTCTCCGCGTTGCCATCGCATGAACTCATCAAATCGCAAAACCGGTGAGTTTACTCAATAAAATCTACCTACGGAGTTAATGATGCTTAAGGGTTAATTAGTTTAGGCTAAGTATGGTTTATGTGGTTAGTTAGAATGGATTAGCAATTTAAATATTCGTTTGTGCATGTTAGGTGGATAGAACGTCTTAATTAGAGACTAGATAGATCATATTATTTATCTAGATTGATTCAGAAATTTTCCTAGCCCGTCTCGGCGCTTAATTAGGTTTGGCCTAAGTTTCTATTTTCGGCATTTAATTGTATCTAATTAATTATTTTTTATATTTATTTAATTATTTATTATTTTCTAGAAATTATACCGGAATAGCTGGTGATCGGAATTTTATGCTGATCACAATGGTGTGGTTAGTTTATTTAATTGAGTGCTAATTTGTACAAATTGAGTGAAATTGGTGATTTTGGTTAATTATTCCAAAATTGGGGAATTTCGGTATTTTGATTAAAAAATACCGTACGTCAATTTTTAACGTTGAAAATATCTTTGTGGACTATATGAATAGTGATATTTTCTAAAAGAAATATATTGCACATTAGCTTGTGAGAGCATTTATCATTAGCTTGTGAGAGTCATTTTGCATGTCAGCTTGTGAGAGCATTTATCATCAGCTTGTGAGGGTCATTTTGCATGTCAACCTATGAGAGCAATATACTATATCCACCTATGTGCGCTTGATATATCAGCTTGTGAGAGCAGTATACTTTATCAGCTTGTGAGAGCATATTTGCACGTTAGCTTGTGAGAGCAATATATTATATCAGCCTATGAGCTCGATATGTCAACTTGTGAGAATAGTAGACCTTATCAACTTGTGTGAGCTATGATCCTTTATCAACTTGTCGGAGCACGATCTATATATCAGCTTATGCGAGCTACTATCTATCTATATCAGCTTGTGAGAACTATGACCACCTATTTCAACTTGTGTGAGCAGTGATCGTATTGAATTGATAGATAGTATGGACCAGCTCAAGTGTGTCAAATTGGGTGGACTGACTAAGCTGATTGATGATTTGGTTTGAATTGATTGGTTGAGTATATGAATTATACTAACTTGCAAGAATGAACTGAGACAAGGTAAGTCATTTGTCTTGTGTGTGCATAGACTGCCTTTAGGCGTATTTCCTTCCTAATCGAAGTTTAGGAGATAAACTTGCTGAGACATTGTCTCACTTCGTCGCGGGCTCAACCTTTTTAGGTCCTTGATGGCTACTCCTCCAAAGCGTTTTGGCCAGCCCAAAAGGGTCACCAAACAAGTCACCCAGATTCCTCTTCCCGGGAGCCAAGGAACCTAGGTCTATGAGCTTGTGAGGACCATTGTCTGGGTTGATGCGGGTCTACCTTGGAGGTACCCCTATCAATTCAGAGCATGGTACCGTCAAGAGCAAAATGGACCTAGAGAAGATCCCCTACAGGAGTCTGAGGTCCCTATATCAATATTAGAGATCGCTTTTGGTGAGGGTACAGCTAACCCTCTTGGTGGTGCAGTGTCGACCCAAGTTCCCAGGAGAGCTCGGAGTTTTCAGCTGAGGATTCGAACGCCTAGAAGGCTTGTAGACCTTATGCTTTTGCAGACCTTTGTGTATAGACTAGTACTGTAAATAAACTAGTCAGTTGTATATAAAGGTGTGTTGTGGTTGTGCAAATGTGTTTCCTGCTTTCCTATCCCGTGTTGGTTGTTGTCAGGGGTTATATTTATACGCTTTCGCATGTGCATTCAAATCAATGGGTCGGCGACGCGTCCTAGAACGTCACATTTAAATCAACCACCGAGAGATGGGCATGTGCTTGAGGATCGGGGCGTGACAATATGTTTGGCTTTAATATGATTGTCATTTGCTTGTGAAATTAAGCTGACTACATGAGCACATATTCTAGAATTTTGAGTTGTACACAACTTGGGTGTACTAATGATGCATTAAATTGCTTGCGATGGCATGGTATCCTTCCTAGTGAAAGGTGTACGGAATGGGATGCATTTCACAATGCATGATTGTCGTGTCATTACATATTATGATATGCCTAATGTGCTTGAGAAAGGTTGCTATCATGTGATGCCCAAGGCTAGCAAACCTTGGATGCATGATCTCCAAGGCTAGCAAACATTGGATGCCCGACAATGCCAAGATTGGATGCCGAAGGAGAAAGTCTTGGCTAGTAAACCAAGATGCCCCGGTTATAGTTGGGATGCCCAAGGCTAGCAAGCCTTGGAAGTCTTGGCTAACAAATCAAGAACCCGACAATGCCAAGTTGGATGTCGGAGGAATGCCTTGACTAGCAAACCAAGATGCCTCGAAGTAGGGATGCATGTGGCTAGCAAATCGTGGAAGTTTGGCTAGCATATCGGAAGTGACTCGCATGGGCTGGCTAGAAAACCGGTTGAGCTGTGAGATGGGGGCAGACCCAAATAATATGATGTGATTAAGAAATGAAACATATGATGCATCAAATGCATGCTAGCACGTACTTGTGAATGTGGCCATTGCCAACGAGGTGTGTGATACATTAAATGCATGCTAGCATTGTGCATATGACTAGGTATGTTGCATCCAAAATGTGATGTGTGCTCATTCTTGTGTGCTGGTTGTTATGATTCTAGACGTGTCCTATGAATTGAGTGTTGATTGGATCGACTGGTTTATGAGTTAGCTATTTCTCTTGTTGAGCATTAGCTTACTCCTATTGTTTTTTATAGATTAATAGCCATGCCTTCTATCCTTGTGTCCTCAATTGCCTGATATGGTGCGCTCATCATACCTGAGGGCAATACTCAAGAGTTTACGGACCCGGCTTTTCCGAGTGTGATGTTTGTGTATTGCACGGCGGTCCTCTTAGTGAACACATGTTCACCCGACTAATATCGTATTGTTTTATCACCATTTTCGTTTTGGTAGATGGCTGTCTTGTAGGATCGATCCCCTACCCTGATGACTATACGTGGTGGAAGCAATGGAGGCAAAAGGGAGGAGTAGGAGCTGGAGGTGATGTAGCGTGAAGGGGAAATGATTTTGGTTTTGCATGGTCGTAACTTTTTGGCATAGGATCGTGTGATCGGGTGGCATGGACGGATGGACAACCATGAGGGTGTCCACTTGTAAGTGGCGTTAGGGAGATAAGTACCTTTTTGATTCCTCCCAATTTAGGTCTCTTCCTTTTGCTATGTGGTCCATCACCTGATGTATATAAGTATGTTAAGAAATGGAAGCATGATTCCCCTTTGTTTTTAGTGTCCTTAGATTCACGTATGCATAATTCATGTGATAAATGCTTAAATTAAATTAATATCTTCCACTTACGTGATAACATAAAGTAAACTTAGGCAAGCGTTAGTAAGTGGCGTACTGGGACATCACACGGCAACTCTGCCGTTTATGTTGCAAGTTACTAACGAGTTAGAAATCGAGCCTTTGAAGAATTCCCTAGCATAAGTACCCAGCCAACTACAAGTACATAACAAAGATGGTCTCCAAATTCTTCGTTAGTGGCAAAAAGTTATACAAGTAGTCATATGACTTGATTCTTCTGAGTTGTGCAAATACTGTTAAGGCCATGGAGATAATGCAAGAAATATACAGAGTGTGTGGTCCTCACATAGATGGTCATATATTAGTCAAGAAGATCACGAGATTAGGCTACTACTAGCTTGCTTTGGAAAGTAATTGCATCCAACACGTCCGTAATTGTCATCAATGCCAAATCCATGGAACAAGATAAATATCTCTCCAAACAAGAAGCCTTGGCCATTTACAATGTGGGGCATTGATGTAATTGGCTAAATTAATCTTAAGGTGTTAAACGGTCATTGATTCATTCTAGTGGCAATCAATGGTTCTCCAAGTGGGTTGAGGCGGCTTCCTATGCAAAACATTATTGCCCGAAATGTGATGAAATTCATCTAGCGTGATATCATTGCTCGTTATGGTGTCCCCAAAATTATTGTTACTAGCAATGGAAACAAATTTGAATAACAAATTCATAAAATTAGCTATTCGAGGAGTTCAATATCCAATAGTTGAATTCATCTCTTCATCGTCTTCAAATGAATGTAGTAGTTGAGGTGGCCAATGAGGATATCAAGAAGATTTTGGTTAAGACAATTGAAATCTACTGTGACTAGCATGAAAGGTTGCCTTTCGTATTAATGGCATATCAGACTTTGATCAGAACTTCAACTAGGGCAACTGCTTTCTCTCAAGTGCATGGAATGGAAGCAGTCTTGCATGTGGAGTTGGAAATTCCCCCATTGTGAGTATTATCCCAAGCAAAGCTATATGAGGCAGAATGGACATAACAAAAACTTGAGCAGTTGAATCTAACCGATGAGAAGCATTTGAAAGCCCTTTATAGTGAGGTCATTCAACCAGAAAGTGCAACCAACACACTTTGAAGTGAATGATCTAGTCCTAAGAAAGATTTTGTTGATCATTCTCGATCTTGGAGGCAAGTTCGCCCCAAATTACAGTGGTCCGTAGGTGTTGAAGATAGTCCTTCTTGGAGGTGCCCTAATTTTGGCTGAGATGCACGGTTGTGAGTTTTCCAATTTAGTTTGCGTTGAAAAAACATTACTCTTGATGGATTCCAACACTTTTTGGCATGAATTGTAAGTGTGTAGTTTTTATATCACGAATTACAGGCATTTCTTTGATGAATAAATTACTTCCAGGAATTGTAAGTTGAGATGTTCACGTTTGAAGGGGAAATTTATTTAGGTGACTTAATAAATCGTGTGGCATAAAATGAATGTTCCTTGTTATGTCTAAATTGTTAATCTCCAATAGGGAAGTCATTAATCAGACAATTCAATTAATAGCGTGGAATATTTGAATGCCTTAAATGAGACATGTCAGAATGATAAAATAGTAGTTAAGTACACATTTCCATCGATTTTCCTATAAAAATTGGTAATTAAGGCTCCATATATCGTTCACCTTATGTAGCTCCAAGTTTTCATGAATTTCCCGTTCCTCTAACTTATTCACCCTTTATTAAGGTATTTCCAGTCTTCATGAGTCTTTCCACTTTGTCCTCCAGAACTCATCAAGTGATAGAGCTTCATCATAGCAATGTCACTTGAAACAAAAACAACATATGCATTTATTAGGAAATAACAATAATTATATGGTTTTGTTAACTTCAAAATATTATAGGAGGATTTCTCAACAATCCACATATATATGACTTCTAGAAGTTTTATAGGGATCACACTTTGCGTCAATTGGACTATTGGAGTTTTATTTTCCTTCTTCTATCAACCGACCTCCCCCAACAATTGACCCATGGATTCCTTTGGTGGAAAGTAGTGTTTGAAGGTAACATAGAGATAAAGCCATTAGAGATCCTTAAACATTTTCGAATTGTTCAAGTAGATCCCTGAACATTTTTATTCAATTGGGTCATTAAGCTACATGTGTTTTTCCGTTCAAGTTGGCCGTTTCATCCGATCTATAAATGGAAATAATAATGTGACTGTTAAAAACAATTCACATTTAAAGAATATGAAGAAAATAAATACTAAAACTCGAAAAAAAAAAGGATAATTACAAAAAAGAAAAAGAAGATACAGACAGAGAATATGTGAGACGCTACTAGTGTTGAGCGACCCCAGTTAAGGTCAGATCGGGTTGGGCTGCGTGACCTGGGCTAGATTTGCTGGGTCATGTGACCCTAGGTAGTCATTGCCTGAGCCCAGCAATGGCTGGCAAGGACTAGGAAGCCCTCATTGGCGCATGGGCGACACCACCACCATCCCTTGCAACCTTCCCTTTAGTTTCTCCTTTTCTCTCTTTCTAAGAGATTGGCTTTTGTAATATTTTATCCAGTCTGCATTACATTAAGCATCCACTTATCAAAGAAATGTTGATGTATTAATTCACATCGATATTCCTGTATTTATTTTAATTGAAGTATTTAGCTCAAACAAATAACATATACTTGAAGGACTCAATTGCACCCAAAATTGTTCAACGAAAAATTTTTGCAGTGCCTTTATTCCAAGAACATAATATAGATGGTGGAAATTTCTGAAAAATTGGAAAGGTGGTGCAACATTGAAAGTGATTTGAGACTCAAATAGATAATTATCTAGCCCGCCAATCTAACCAATCTATGGGTGAACGAGCCTACCCATACGGATAGGACATTTAGCGTTATTCAAAGACAATACATTTGTACAAAAACAATTTGGCTTGGAAAGAAGATTTAAAGGTTGTAAATTTGTCGTTGTTGAAGGAAAATAATCCATCCAAAATAATAGGTGGAAAAAAGAACGAATGTTTACCATGTTTGTGATTATTCAAGACACGAGGCAACATTGAATCACCTAAATTAATACCGCGGACACATGTTTAAGTTAATTACGCGACATACATCTAACATCAACCAAATGGACAAACAATACTTAATTTCTCTAATATCTATTTGATTGTCTAGATATAACTAGATAGGATAATTTAATTTCTCTAATTTCTCTACTCAAGATAGGACTAGATAGGATAATTTATAAAATTTATGAATTTTGTTATATCTTATCTACTATTTGGTGAATCATGATAACAAAACAAGATATTTTCATATCATATTTTGTCCATATGAATGACATATCAGTGCAAATAAAAATAAAAATTGCATAAACGGAGATGATGATAATTTCTCATAACACTATTGCCTACTTCATTTCATTTGCCTATTTTTATTTTTTTCCCTCTTTTTTTTATTTTCTTTTTCTTTTACATCATTATCTATTTTTAATTAAATAGTAAACTATACTAATATTCATAAAATATGTAATAAAATAAATACTAAATATATATTTATATATTATAAGATAGAAAGAAATTCATATATATATATATATATATATATGAATAAATAAAAATAAAATAGTTCTTTTGTTATTTTGAATTTTTCTTTTTTTTTTGTATTACAATTCTAATATTGTTTACACTCAAATATTATTTTAAATTTATTAATTTAAGAAGTTATTTATTCGAGAAAAGTAAGTGTTATATTATGCATATTAGAAATTTTATTTATCTTTGTTTTATTTCCATCCGATTTTATCCTATTTTGGACAATTCATATATAGAATATGTTAATTTTTTTTTTATTCGGAATTTTATTCTGACTATCAAGTATAACTAAAGTGTATTCAAAGAAGGAAATCAATTTTTTTGCGCTAAATATCGTGAGACACTTCGACCAAAAAGAAAAATCATGAGACCCAATGAAGCTCAAATCGGGCGTCAACGCTCGTCAACCGCAGCGAATGCAATGCGACTGGGAGGAGAATCATTAGAAGTGAATCAAGGTCACGTGATTTACTTAATGGTGGGGTCGGTAGACGTAGACGGTAGAACCCGAGGAAGTTGGCGGGGATTTCGATTGGTGGGTGTGAGGGGAAGCTTCAGTGTAAGCCATGAGCGACCAAAACTTGGCACAGATGACCAAGACCTCTTTACCCAAAAAAAGAAAAATATGAAAGAGGGAGAGAGAAAGAGAGAGTAAGAACTCAACAGATGATGCTAGCAATGAGGGTTGTTATAATATAATTTTGCCAAATTTAGACTATTATAAGTAGGATAATTTATCATGGAAAAGAAATTAGTAGCGTGATAAAAAAAAAAAAAAAAAAAATCTATTAGATTATACTCAAGATCGCTCCAAACAAGATTTGGCATTTATAGTTTTAGAGCTTATTTGGTAACTATTTTATTCTCGAGGATAATTTCTTTTAGGGTTAATACCCTAAAAAACCTTAAACTGATACACTTGTGACAAATTTACCCCAAATTATTTTTTTGATCACCAAAAACCTCAAACTGGTATACATTTGACAAATTTACCCCAAACTGGTACACTTGTGACAAATTTACCATCCGTTAGTTTTCGTTAAATTTTAATTAAGTTAAATGACACGTGACAATTGACTGATATACTAATTTGAGATTTTATACTTCGTTTGTCACAGTTTACAATTTTTTGTGATTTTTTTGTGGTATTAATCCAATTTAGCGGAGAGTATAATTGTCAAAAATTTACCAGTTTAGGGTTTTTTTATGATCAAATAAATTATTTTGAGGTAAAATTGTCATAAATGTACAAGTTTAGGGTTTTTTATAATCAGTCGGGGTAAATTTTTCATAGATGTACTAGTTTGGGGTTTTTTATGATCAAAAAAATAGTTTTTGGCAACTTTGTCACAGGCGTACCAGTTTAGGGTATTTCAGGGTATTAACCATTTCTTTTAAGAAATAGTTTTTTTGAATTCTATTCCCTAGACGAGTTTCTAAACATTAAGGGCGCGTTTGGTAACAATTCTGTTCCCGGGAGTAGATTCTGATCAGAACTAATTCTTTTTTATTCTGTTCCCGGAAACTGATTCTAAGCATTTTAAGCCGTTTGGTAACTGTCTCAAATTTCGATTCGGAATAGAATTGTGTTTGGTACCGTGCTCATTAATTTTGTTCCAAATCAATTTCTTTTAATTTTTAAATAAATTTTTACTTTTTTACTTCTTTTCTTTTCTTTTTCACTTTTTCATTTTTTTTCTTTTTTTCTTTTTTTCTTTTCTTTTTCTTCCTTTTTCTCATCTTCTTCTTCTTCTTGTGGGCCGGCGACCTCACCGGAGCGTCGCCAACCCTCGGCAAGGACGGCCATCGTTGGCCGAGCCTCACCGGTGGCCGGGCGAGGCTCGCCTAGCCTCGCCGAGCCCCGCCGGTGGCGGGCCGGCCTCGCCGGGCGGGCGAGGCCTACCAAGCCACCGGCGGGCCGGGCGAGCCACGCCGGTGGCCAAGCGAGCCTTGCTCGGCCACCGGTGGGGGCCGGGCGTCGCAAGGCTTGCCCAGCCCCTGCCGGCCCGGCGAGGCTCGGCCTCGCTAGATTTGGTGAGGCCGAGCCTCGCCGGTGGTCGGGCAAGCCTCCGGTGAGCTCGCCGGACCGGCGGCGGCAGATGGCGGACGATGGCAGGCGGTGGTGGATGGCGGTCGCAAGATGGCCAAAGGGAAGAAAAAGAGTTATTGATTTTGATTCTTAAATTCGTTGGGAACAAGAATCAACTTTTTTCTTGTTCTTGATTTTATTCCCAATCTATTCCCGGGAACAAATTTGTTCCCAGGAACAAAAATTTTACCAAACGCGATTCTAGGCCCAAACTGATTCTAGGAACAAAGAATCAGATATTGGCCCTGTTTGGATGGTTACCAAACAGGGCCTAAAAGACGTTTGGGAACTATCCAAAATGTCTATTCCCAAAATAGAAATACATTTTGTACGACCTTCAATTTTTTTTGTGATTTAGAATTTTGACTAATTTTTTAATTATTTGATTATATTCTCCATTCTTGTCTTCTTTTTCCTTTTTTTTTGTGACTTAGAATCAAACAATGTTTTGCCGATTACAAAACAAGGCCTTAAACTCATATAAAGGAATAACTAGCAACGATACGCTCAATGATGTACTTTGTCAAGGTCATCAAGGGTACAAGATTTATAGTCAATCAAGACCAAGAAAACGATATGGTGGTGCAAGATTAATGGAATTCATCCAACCGAGTGCTAGAAAATTAGGGGTCTCCAATCATTTCTTATACTTATTTTATTCCCTGAAAGAAAATATTTGGTTACCCTACTTCATATGAATCTTTTTGACATATCTCATATTGGAGTGATCTCATATAAAATTTATGTGTACTTTCTTGTTCTTCTCTTAACTTTATCTTGATCCTATGATCCTTAGGCCGATCTTGTAATTTTCTTAGGTCCTTGTGCGTGTTCACCAACATGGTCCCTACTAATGGTAATAATTTCGTCTATGAATACATATTTCATTCTTTTACCTTTTTCTTTACTTCTCCTATTATTCATGCTCAATTATCAAGTCCAACATTTTAAGTGTTTTTTATATTTTGAAATTTAATAGATCCTTTTCAATGACATACCTACTCATAATTATTTATTTTATTATTATTTAATTTTCTTCAAGTTTATCATTTTTGTTAAATTCACTTTTAAGGAATTTCACTGGATTTAGAGAATCCTCTATATATGTCAGATTTTTTTTTTTTTTGGTAAGGGCTATATGTCAGATTTTTCATTCCAAGTTTTCCAAGAAAACCAGATAAACTATTTAATTGACTTCCTTGGAAAAAAAGTGAAAGTACGGCCCGCCTCTCTATCCGCTGACTCTAGCTCTTCCGAGTAGGAAGCGAGCGAGCGAAACGAGGCTCACAAGCGAGACACAATTTCATTACTCATCATCACGAGGGACGACGATGGCACCTCAGGATTCATTAGTATTCAAGGTGCGGAGATGCACGGCCGAGCTGATCCGTCCAGCGAAGCCCACGCCTCGCGAGTACAAGAGGCTGTCGGATATCGACGACCAAGAAGGCCTCCGGTTCCAGATCCCCGTGATCCAGTTCTATCGGGGCGACGGCACCGGAAGGGACCCAGGGAGGGCCATCCGGGAGGGGCTTGCCAAGGCACTGGTGTTCTACTACCCGTTCGCAGGGCGCCTGAGAGAGTGGCCGGGCCGGAAGCTGGTGGTGGACTGCAACGAGGAGGGGGTCATGTTCGTGGAGGCCGATGCAGACGTCACCCTCGACCAGTTCGAAGACGCTCTCCACCCTCCCTTCCCATGCCAGGAGGAGCTTCTCTTCGATGTTCCTGGCTCCTCCGCTGTCCTGGACTCCCCTCTCTTGCTCGTTCAGGTAACCCTCCCAACCAGGCGTTTACATCGTCCTTAATTATTGGTTCCTAGCACAAGCACTCTCTACCTTGCCTGTATTTTTTCGGGGGAGATTTGCGGAGGATTTTCTTTTTGGGGTGACAAGATATGTATTATTACAAAAATGGGTTTGCCACCTTCACCCTCCCCCTCATTCGACTTTGCCCTGAATCATTTTGAACTCTTAGTTGGCAGTTGTGATGGTTTAACATGAGTGGCAACTTTAGAATGGCTGCTTGGCGGTTTCAGCTTGAAGAAATATATGGTCTCTGTTTCATTATCATTGCAGGATTTAGCCAAGGTGTAACGAACGGATTGTGATTTCTCGACGGTTTTCTTCTACATAATCCTCACCAGTCGCAAGTGTGGGCCAGCTGCATGGAAAAAAAAAAAGGAAAAGATAGAAAGATAATGAGGAAGAATATAATATTATAAAGATAGCTCTGACACATTTTCATATATGATACGACCTAACCTGAAAAAAAAAAATGGGACTCTTAAATAGGTTAAGCCATATAGCGGGTTGTAAATGGATTTATAATGGACCAATTTATAACCCACTTATTATAACTTCTTTATTTTGTGGACTTATTATGCTGACCAGCAAAATTTGTTATGATCTATCGAAATGCTTTTGGGTTATTAAATGGGTTTTATGACCTTCCAGCAGTAAGTGGGTAGTAAATGGATTCTCTTTCGATGGTCAAAATCAGTTGGTTAATGATCTTTATGAACTATGATTGAGCTGCAAGTTGCATGACCAATTAGCAATCGGCCATCCATGGTGGGGTTAGTGGATCAACCGCATGACTCATTGTAATTACGGGCGATAGAATTGACGATCCACGTCCGAGCTGATGCTGCTTGTTTGAATGGAGACTAGTCCCTAGCTCTTCTGCTCTTAGGAGTCAACGACTGGTTAATGAAAAAAGATCAGAGTAAATGATATGACATCCTTTCATTAGTGGATACTAACGCGGCATGGTCACTAATAATAAATGGCAGGTGACTCGCCTCAATTGCGGGGGATTCATCTTCGCGCTGCGTCTCAACCACACGATGAGCGATGCGCTGGGGCTAGTCCAGTTCATGAAGGCCGTGGGGGAGATGGCGAGAGGCGCCGATGCCCCCTCCATTCTACCTGTGTGGCAGAGGGAGCTCCTGGATGCCCGAGACCCGCCCCGAATCACGTGCACCCACCGCGAGTATGATCAGGTGGCCGACACCAGAGGCACCCTCATCCCGCTCGATGACTTGGACCACCGCTCCTTCTTCTTTGGCCCCACCCAAGTGTCTGCCCTCCGCAACGGGTTGCCTCCCCACCAGCGTGCAAGCTCCACGTTCGAGATCCTAACCGCTTGCCTCTGGCGATGCCGCACAGTCGCGCTCCAGCCCGACCCTGAGGAGGAGATGCGGCTGCTGTGCATCGTCAATGCCCGGACCAAGTTCAGCCCTCCCCTGCCGGCCGGGTACTATGGGAATGTGTTCGCCTTTTCCGCAGCGGTGACGAGTGCGGGCAAAATGTGCCAGAACCCACTGGGGTATGCACTTGAGTTGGTGAAGAAGGCCAAGGCACAAGTGACGGAGGAGTCCATGAAGTCGCTGGTGGATCTCATGGTGATAAGGGGAAGGCCCCACGTCACGGAGGTGCGGTCCTTTGTTGTGTCAGACACGACCAAGGCCGGATTCGGGGACGTGGACTTCGGGTGGGGGAATGCGGTGTATGGGGGCCCGGCCGGAGCGTCACTGCTGGCCAGCTTCCACATCCTCTTCAGGAACCGGCAAGGCGAGACCAGCATTGTCGTCCCGGTGTGTTTGCCTGCCCCAGCCATGCAGAGATTTGTGCTGGAGCTGGAGGCCTCGTTGAAGGACCCACCGGCTACCACTCCCAACACCAAGAAGACACCGTTTGGCGTTTCTTCCCTTTGAATTGGGTCCGCCCAAGCAATTTCAATTTCATAGACGTATGGTGAAGTCTAGTTTTTCGTTCAGCAGTCCTTCGGATTTTTATGGGAGTGAAAACTCGTACCTACGTGTTGCTATCTTAATAAATGAGATTACTGCCAACCTCTTAAAATATATTATTAACATCTAAATTTTGGTTACATATTTAGTCATTTATTACATAAAAAAAATTAGGAGCCAATCCATACATCTAAGCAAAAATATTATTGAGCCGTATTTGCATATTATGACCATTCACATTAAACACCACATGAATTGCATTGTAATTAGACTAGTGTAGGGAGGTTCAAAACTAAGGATATACTGAACTAAAGCTGCAGGCTTCAATAAATTAGGCCAAGGCCCTAAATATCTATAGTGGCCCAAATTTACATGTGTTGTAATGAATAGCCATCATCATGCGGTGCACCATAGTTCATTTGTCCTCACTAATATAGAAAATACCTGTAACATATGAGCTGAGGTGTGGCAACCATGTGTTAATGATTTTGTCCCTTATGAGTTGTTGGTGACAATGCCTCGTCACTCGAGATAGGTACTCATCAGTGTATATCGGCAAGCTACCATACGGTATTTGTGTATCATGAGATTAATACGTTCATCTATGTGCATTTGAGTGTCAAACTAAATATTAGCTCATGGCATCAATTTTTATTCATTGCACACATAAATAGAGTCCTTTATGTAAAGCCCATATCACATTACAATAATATGTTGATTCCACTATTGACAATGATATGTGAGTTTATTTATTGATCGATACTATGTTATTATGCTCTCGAATTGAGCGGGAAGTATATCTTCTACTTAGACTTAGAGCTTTTCTAGGCTTGCTCCAAAAATATTATACATATTAACTGAGTGTGTGCTAAAACTAGGAGTGTATCTTCTATGACTGGAATTTTCATTATGAAGAGTAGGAAAAAAAAAAAAAAACAGTGCATATCCTTTGAGGTTACATTATATTTATTCGAGATTCAAATTGTACAAAAAGTTTTGGTCGTGACATCTTTATTGTATTTTCTGGATTCATCCCTGCTTGAGTGCTCAACTTACTTGCATGGGCTCTGGCCTTGATCATCATAAGTTGCTAGAGGAGCTTCCCAATTGAGCAAGCCCAATGCCACCACCACTAAAACTACAAAAGTTGGATGCATGTAATTTATGGCTCGATTTTGATAAGAGATAATGACACACATAATTTATAAACTTTAACTCAATGTATAAGGTGGTTCCTAAATTTTTAATTTGTTTAATGTGTCTTTAAACTTTTAGTACTTATTCAATTTCGTCTCTGAACAGTATGAAAATATTCAAGGTTGTCCTTCAATCAATTCAAGTTTAGGGGCAACATGACACTATCATTCTGAATCCCTTTCTCGAATTACTCACCATGTCTCTATGTTCCCATCCGGTGTCATAGATTTGTCAATTGCATGGGGTTTAGATTTAGGGTTATTTGAGGTTTATTTGGGCCTTTATGGGCTGTGTGAGGCCGTGAAATCGAGTGCTGGACAATTCAAGTGCCAAAACTTAGGACAAGTGAACACTTAAGTGTTAAAATTTGGCACAGGTGGACACTTAAGTGTAAAAACTTCGAAAAAAGTACACTTGAGTGCCAAAATCGGAGTAGAAAGAAACAATTAAGTGCCAATGGCTAGAAATTCCAGCCAATTTTTTTTTTTTTTTGGTAAGGTGGCAATTTTTTTAATAAATTTTATCCACGTGGCTAGCTTGTCCTAGAACAACGTTGTTTTGTACATTGATTATTGAGTAGAAACTCCCGCAAGCCACATAGACCACATTTATTCTTAGATTAAACCTCGGATTTCTGAGTACTTTCGTTGGATTTGGCACTTAAGACTATGCATGGTAACACTCCAATTCCTCTACTATTTTGCTCCCTGAAAAAAAAAAAAAAAAAAAAAAAAAAAAAAAAAAAAAAAGCAAAAATCCTTTTGGTAACATCAATTAATTTTTGAATTCCATAGAATAGAAATGTAGCTGGAGAATAGAGTTCATATAGAAATAAGAAATAAGAAATAAGAAAAAGTAGCTTCTTATTTTCGAGAACAATTTCTACAAATAAATCATTTTGTTTATTTTGTTTATTTTCTTTTCTTCTACTTCATCATTGGCCACCACTCCCCGTCGCCACCTACCGTCGGTCATTGCTCGCCGCCGGCCATAGGCGTGTGGAGGTCATGGGGTCTCAAAAGTAAATCGACTAAACAAGGTTAAAGATCCCTGGTCAAACAGTCTTATGCAAGTCTCTCTTGTAATGAGGCTATCAAGTAGTGTACCACTTCCTAAAAAAATGTGTTGTTCAATCAATGTGTTATCATTCTAATCACTTGCGTGTTCCCTTGATTTTCCATCGTGGAGACCTACAAATGTAAATTTTTTTGTTAATAATAATAATAATAATAATAATAATAATAATAATAATATCCGTATATGTGTCTGGGTATACGTTGTTCATTATGCCAAAATATCTCTAAAGATATTGAATCAATATGTTTCCTAAACAAATGCATTTGGTACGATTCTTAAATTTTTTTAAATTTTTTTAAATTTTTTTAAATTTTTTTAACTATTTTATTATATTTTTCATTTTTGTCATTTTTTTTTTACTTAGGATCAAACAATATTTGGCCGGTTACAAAACAATGCCCTAAACTTATATAAAGGAGGAACTAGCAACGATACGCTCAAAGTATTACTTTGTCAAGGGTGTCAAGGGTGTGAGATTTATAGAGAGTCAATTTCTGGTGGTGCAAGAATAATAAAATTCATCTGACCAAGTGTTACAAAATTAGGGGTCTCCAATCATTTATGATACTTATTTTATTCCTTGAAAGAAAATACTAGGTTACCTTACTTTTTATTTACATAAATGTCATAAGGTTAAGAGTCATGTGGTCATATGAATCTTTTTGACATATCTCATATTGGAGTGATCTCATGTAAAATTTATGTGTACTTTCTTGTTCTTCTCTTAACTTTATCTTGATCCTATAATCCTTTGGTCGATTTTGTAATTTTCTTACGTTCTTGTGCATCTTCACCGACAAGATTCCTACCAATGGTAATAATTTCGTCTATGAATAAACGGTTCATTCTTTTACCTTTTCTTTAATCTCCTATTATTCATGCTCAATTATCAAGTCCAACATTTTAAGTGTTTTTTATATTTTGAAATTTAATAGATCCTTTTCAATGACATACCTACTCATAATTATTTATTTTATTATTATTTAATTTTCTACAAGTTTATCATTTTTGTTAAATTCACTTTTAAGGAATTTCACTGGATTTAGAGAATCCTCTATATGTCAGATTTTTCATTCCAAGTTTCCCAAGAAAACCGGATAAACTATTTAATTGACTTCCTTGGAAAAAGTGAAAGTACGGCTCGCCTCTCTATCCGCTGACTCTAGCTCTTCCGAGTAGGAAGCGAGCGAGCGAAACGAGGCTCACAAGCGAGACACAATTTCATCACTCATCATCAGGAGGGACGACGATGGCACCTCAGGATTCATTAGTATTCAAGGTGCGGAGATGCAAGGCCGAGCTGATCCGTCCGGCGAAGCCCACGCCTCGCGAGTACAAGAGGCTGTCGGATATCGACGACCAAGAAAGCTTCCGGTTCCAGATGCCCGTGATCCAGTTCTATCGGGGCGACGGCACCGGGAGAGACCCGGGGAGGGCCATCCGGGAGGGGCTTGCCAAGGCACTGGTGTTCTACTACCCGTTCGCAGGGCGCCTGAGAGAGTGGCCGGACCGGAAGCTGGTGGTGGACTGCAACGAGGAGGGGGTCATGTTCGTGGAGGCCGATGCAGACGTCACCCTCGACCAGTTCGAAGACGCTCTCCACCCTCCCTTCCCATGCCAGGAGGAGCTTCTCTTCGATGTTCCTGGCTCCTCCGCTGTCCTGGATTCCCCTCTCTTGCTCGTTCAGGTAACCTTCCCAACCAGGCGTTTACATTATCCTCAATTATTGGTTCTTAGCACAAGCACTCTCTACTGCCTGTATTTTTTTTGGGGAGATTTGCGGAGGATTTTCTTTTTGGGGTGACATGATATGCATTATTACAAAAATGGGTTTCTCACCTCCACCCTCCCCCTCATTCGACTTTGCCCTGAATCATTTTGAACTCTTAGTTGGGCATTGTGATGGTTTCACCTGAGTGGCAACTTTAGAATGGCTGCTTGGCAGCTTTGGGCTTGAAGAAATATATGGTCTCTGTTTCATTATCCTTAGAGGATATAGTCGAGGGGTAGATAGAAAGAAAATGAAAAAGAAAAAAAATGACCGACACCTATAAGTAACACAACACGTGATACTAACACCTATGTAGCACCTACATACGATACGGATACACGGCACGATATAATATGACATGTCGACACATCATTTCTTAAAAATAAAAAACTTCAACACGCTAAAACATGTTGTGTATTAAATAAATATTTTTATTTTTCAAATTTATAAATAATTAATTAATTAAAAAAACTTACAATAAATTTACACTAATCATTCTATATTCAATATTTTTATTTTTTAAAATTACTTCTTAATTTCATTTAATTATTTTTCGATTAAATAAAAAGTCCATCATCTCTCTCCCCTCGCCCCTTACCCCCAACTCCCTTTTTTCCCTTGTCTTTTCCCCCAACCCCCATACTTTTTTTCAGTTTTATTTTCCTCCCCCACCACCTGACACTTCCCCCTCCCCCTATCACTTCCCCTTTTTTTCCCTTGTCTCTTTCCTCCCACCCCCATAATTTCTTCACTTTTCTTCCCCTCCCTCACCACGTGACACTTCCCCCGCCCGTCACTTTCCCCCTTTTTTCCCTCGTCTCTTTCCCTCAACCCCCATGTTTTTTCCACTTTTCTTTCCCTCCCCCACCACCTGTCACTTCCCTCTCTCCTGTCACTTCCTCCCTTTTTTTCTCTCGTCTCTTTCCCCCACCCCCGTTTTTTTTTCACTTTTCTTTTCCTCCTTCCCCACCTGACACTTCCCCTTCCCTCCAATGCGCCAAATCCTTTTTTTTTTTTTTTTTTTAATTTCCTTCTCAAAACTCTAATAGCGCCCTTCTTCTCCTCCTTCTCGTCACACGACCCCTTCCTCTCTTCTTCCTCTCGATCTCTACTTGCTCTTGGTCCTCATCACCATTCACCGCCTCGCCTCCAACCCTTCCTCCCTCACAATTACAGCCTCGTCGTTAATCCATCGCAGCATCACAGAATGGCAACCCTCACCTCAGTTTTTGCTCTTTCTCTGGCCATCTCTCGCCATTGCTCGCAGCCTTGTCTCTGCTCTCTTGCCCTTGCCTCCACCCTCCATTGTCTTTGGGACATGCGAAATGTGTCGACAAAAGTTGATCACATGTCAACAAATCTAACACACGGTCGACGTATGTCCGAGCGTATCGACATGTCCGACACGTGTCAGACACAACATGGAAGCACATATAACTTGTCCATGCTTCATAGACTGACACGCAACATAACACGACACGACATGCCGACACGTCACTTCTAAAAAATAAAGAATTCTAACACGTTGGGACACGTTATATATTAAATAAATATTTTTATTTTTAATTAATTTGATTCAAATTCACAATTAAATAAAAAAAGAACATACAATAAATTTACACTAATAATATTAATAAATCTATTTATAGGAAATTCGAAATATATTCATAATTAATGTATATCCATATTTGGGGACATGTTTTCAACTCTAATAAAAATTATTGATGAAACTAATGATTAACAAGAAATTAGAATTTATTTATTTAAATAAATTTATGATTTTTTTTTTACAATTATTAAACATTAATACTTTTATTTTTTGAAATAATTGTACAACCTCCCTTATATATTTTTCAGATAAAAATGTCTTTGGGGTCCACCCCTGTATTTATTTCATTTCCCTCGTTTCTTCTCCCTCGCCAACCTGTCACTTCTTTCTTTATTGAAAATTGAACACCCTCTACCCCACCTCCCCTCCCTCCACAAAGAAAGGATCATGCTACAGTCCCATCAAATCCCATTTTTAATTTTTTGAGCTTCCTCCCGCATAAACCCTAGCTACCTCCTCCTCCTCTCGTGACCCTCTCCCTCTCAATCTCTGCTCTCTCAATCGCCTCATCACAATTATTTGTCGCCTTGCCTCTAACCCTTTAGCCCTTCTTCCTTCGCAGTTGTAGCCTTGCCGTTGGCCTTCCATCGCAATCGCAACTCACTCTCTGCTCTTCCTATGCCACTTCCTCATCGTCGCGACCTCATTGTCACTTGTGGCCTCGCCTTTGCTCCCTCACCCTCGCCTCCACCCTCCATGGTCTTCTCCAATGATCCTCTCTCTCTGACACGTGTGTCAAAATGTGTCGAGAAGAGTTGATCACTTGTTCGAAAATTTGACATGTGTTAACCACGTGTCTAAACTTGTTCAAGCATGTCTAACATGTCGACACGTGTTGAACACGACACGAAAGCTCCGACAATGTGTCCTTGCTTTATATCTGACACATCTTCATATGTGATACGACCTGACCTAATCTGAAAAGAGAGGGGACTCTTAAATAAGCTTTAAAGCGGGTTGTAAATGGATTTATAATGGACCCATTTATAACCTACTTATTTTAACTTATTTATTTTGTGGACTTATTATGCTGACCAGTGAAATTTGTTATGATCTATTGAAATGCTTTTGGGTTATTAAATGGGTTTTATGACCTTCCAGCAGTAAGTGGGTTGTAAATGGATTCTCTTTCGATGGTCAAAATCAGTTGGTTAATGATCTTTATGAACTATGATTGAGCTGCAAGTTGCACGACCAATTAGCAATGGGCCATCAATGGTGGGGTTAGTGGATCAACCGCATGACTAATTGTATTTACGGGCGATAGAATTGACGATCCACGTCCGAGCTGATGCTGCTTGTTTGAATGGAGACTAGTCCCTAGCTCTTCTGCTCTTAGGAGTCAATGACTGGTCGATGAAAAAAGATCAGAGTAAATAATATGACATCCTTTCATTAGTGGATACTAACGGCGGAATGGTCAAGTAATAATAAATGTCAGGTGACTCGCCTCAATTGCGGGGGATTCATCTTCGCTGTGCGTTTCAACCACACGATGAGCGATGGGACGGGGCTGGTCCAGTTCATGAAGGCCGTGGGGGAGATGGCGAGAGGCGCCGATGCCCCCTCCATTCTCCCCGTGTGGCAGAGGGAGCTCCTGGATGCCCGAGACCCGCCTCAAATCACGTGCACCCACCGCGAGTATGATCAGGTGGCCGACACCAGAGGCGCCCTCATCCCGCTCGATGACTTGGACCTCCGCTCCTTCTTCTTTGGCCCCACCCAAATGTCTGCCCTCCGCAACGGGTTGCCTCCCCACCAGCGTGCAAGCTCCACGTTCGAGATCCTAACTGCTTGCCTCTGGCGATGCCGCACTGTCGCGCTCCAGCCCGACCCTGAGGAGGAGATGCCGGTGCTGTGCGTCGTCAATGCCCGGACCAAGTTCAGCCCTCCCCTGCCGGCCGGGTACTATGGGAATGCGTTCGCCTATTCCGCAGCGGTGACGAGTGCGGGCAAGTTGTGCCAGAACCCACTGGGGTATGCACTTGAGTTGGTGAAGAAGGCCAAGGCAGAAGTGACGGAGGAGTCCATGAAGTCGCTGGCGGATCTCATGGTGATAAGGGGAAGGCCCCACTTCTCGAAGGTACGGTCCTTTGTTGTGTCAGACGCGACCAAGGCCGGATTCCGGGACGTGGACTTCGGGTGGGGGAAGGCGGTGTATGGGGGCCCGGTCCGGGGGACATTGCTGGTTAGCTTCCACATCCTCTCCACGAACAGGCAAGGCGAGACCGGCATCGTCGTCCCGGTGTGCTTGCCTGCCCCAGCCATGCAGAGATTTGTGCTGGAGCTGGAGGACTCGTTGAAGGACCCACCGGCTACCACTCCCAACACCAAGAAGACACCGTTTGGCGTTTCTTCCCTTTGAATTGGGTCCGCCCAAGCAATTTCAATTTCATAACGTACAGTGAAGTCTAGTTTTTCGTTCAGCAGTCCTTCGGATTTTTATGGGAGTGAAATCTCGTACCCACGTGTTGCTATCTTAATAAATGAGATTACTGCCAACCTCTCAAAATATATTATTGATATCTAAATTTTGGCTACATATTTAGTCATTTATTGCATAGAAAAATTAGGAGCCAATTCATACCTCTAAGCAAAAATATTATTGAGCCGTATTTGCATATTATGACCATTCACATTAAATACCACATGAATTGCATTGTAATTAGACTAGTGTAGGGAGGTTCAAAACTCAGGATTTACTGAACTAAAGCTGCAGGCTTCAATAAATTAGGCCAAGGCCCTAGATATCTATAGTGGCCCAAATCAACATGTGTTGTAATGAATAGCCATCATCATGCGTTGCACCATAGTTCATTTATCCTCTCTAATATAGAATATACCTGTAACAAATGAGCTGAGGTGTGGCAACTATGTGTTTATGATTTTGTCCCTTATGAGTTGTTGGTGACAATGCCTAGTTACTCGAAATAGGTACTCATCAGTGTATATCGGCAAGCTACTATACGGTATTTGTGTATCATGAGATTAATACGTTCATCTATGTACATTTGAGTGTCAAACTACATATTAGCTCATGGCATCAATTTTTATTCATTGCACACATAAATATAGTCTTTTATGTAAAGCCCATATTACATTATATTAAATGAATTTCAAAAACATGTTGATTCCACTATTAACAATGATATGTGATATTATTTATTGATCGATACTATGTTAGTATGCTTTCGAATTGAGTGGCAAGTATATCTTCTACTTAGACTTAGAGCTTTTCTAGGCTTGCTCCAAAAAGGTTATACATATTAACTGAGTGTAAACTAGGAGTGTATCTTCTATGACTGGAATTTTCATCATGAAGAGTAAGAAAAAAAAAAAATAGTGTATATCCTTTGAGGTTACATTATATTTATTCGAAATTCAAATTGTACAAAAAGTTCAGGTCGTGACATCTTTATTGTATTTTCTGGATTCATCCCTACTTGAGTGCTCAACCTACTTGCATGGGTTCTGGCCTTGATCATCATAAGTTGCTAGAGGAGCTTGCCCAATTGAGCAAGCCCAATGCCACCACCACTAAAACTACAAAAGTTGGATGCATGTAATTTATGGCTCAATTTTGATGAGAGATAATGATATAAACGATCCATAAATTTTAGCTCAATGTGTGATATGATTCTTAAATTTTTAATTTGTTTAATGTGTCTTTAAACTTTTAATAAATGTTCAATTTAGTCTCTAAATAATATGAAAATATTCAATGTTATCTTTCAATTAATTCAAGTTTAGGAACAACATTAAACTACCAATCCAAATCCCTTTCTCAAATTTGTCACCAGGTCTCTATGTTCCCATCCGATGTTATAGAATTGTCAAGTGCATGGGGTTTGGATTTAGGGTTATTTGAGCTTTATTTGGGCCTTTGTGGGCTGTGCGAGGCCATGAAATCAAGTGATAGACATCCCAAGTGCCAAAATTTAGCACAAGTGGACACTTAAATGCAAAAACTTGGCACAAGTTGATACTTAAGTGCCAAAATTTCAAAAAAGTACATTTAAGTACCAAAATCAGAGTAGAAAGAGACAATTAAGTGCCAATGGCTAGAAATTCTAGCCAAAATGTTTTTTTTTTTGTAAGGTGGCAATTATTTTAAAAAAAACTTATCCACATGGCTAGCTTGTCCCAAAACAACGTTGTTTTGCACATTGATTGTTGAGTATACAACTCCCGCGAGCCACATAGACCACATTTATTCTTAGAATAAGCCACCTTGGATTCTTGGCTACTTTCGCTAGAGTTGGCACTTAAGGTTGCGCATGGTAACACTCCAATTTCTCTGTTCTTTTGTTCTTTTATTCCCTAGAGCAAAAAAGAGAACATAAATCCCTTTGGGAACATCAACTAATTTTTGTATTCTCCTGAATAGAAAAGTAGCTAGGGAATAAATTCGGAATAAAAATAAGAAGTAAGAAAAATAGCTTTTCCTTCCCGAGAACAATTTTTAGAAATAAATCATTTTATTTCTTTTCTTTTTTTCTTTTCTTCTAATTCCTCATTGGCCACCGCTCCCATCGCTGCAAGCTATCGGTCGTTGCTCGCCGCCGGCTGTAGTCTTGTGGAGTTCATGGGGTCTCAAAAGTAAATCGACTTAACAAAGTTAAAGATCTCTGGTCAAACAGTCTTGTGCAGGTCTTTGTTGTAATGTGGCTATCAAGTAGCGTACCACTTCCTAAAAAAATGTTTTGTTCAATCAATGTATTATCATTTTGATCACTTGCGTTGTTCCCTTGATTTTCCATCATAGAGACCTTTAAATGTAATTGTTCCCCTTCCACCATGGACTTTTTATATCTTGTTTTCCTTTTTTAAGTTCTATTTCGCTCGAATTGAATTCCATAATGAAATATCTTTCACCAAAAATAATTTTTCAATTTTTATTAGAGAATAGATATTCTATGGTGACTCCTCCAAATAGGAAATATCATAGGTAGATAAAGAACCAATAACTTCACTTGAAATGAAACTAAAAGTACACAAACCATGCCGGAATTTTGACGACAAAACTTAAGAATGTAATCACTTCCAACGGAACCAAAGCATACAAATTGTATTGGAATTTAATCAATAACACAGTCTAAGGAAGTAAAGATGCGAGGCTAGAATTTAATCAACAACGAGCCACCTAAGATATATAGAAAAGATACACGTTAGAATTTAATCAACAACGTGAATCTAAAAACTACAATTAAGAAACACACCAAAATTTAATCAATGAAGTGAATCTGGAAACTATAACTATTATGTGGGAATTAAAAAATAACACGTTTATTTGTTTGTGTGTGGGGGTCTCTAGTAAACGAATGTTGCTATTTATAGCGTTTGTGCCATGACCGTTTGAGAGCAGTTCTCCTGTAATTATATTCATGCCTCCATATCTCCAAGAATCTTGTGCATCATCTTCTCATGATTCTACAATCTTGTCTTAAAGCGATTGTTCCTTTAAAATCGCGTTTAGATTCTTCATGCTGCGTGTTGCCTTGTCCGTTCTTGCTCCATGAATTATCAGCCTTCATAGCTTCAATCAATTTCAAATTTGAGATTTCATAACCGCATCGTAGTGCTCTCTTGTATCTAGTCACATACCTATCTACATGGACGACCTGGTCAGTTTTTAGTCCAAGCAAGTTCAATTTTCTAAAAGCATAATGCTTTCTTAGTACAACACCTTGATTTAATAATGTCTTGTAGTTTGACTCTATTTCTTCATTCAAATTCGTTTGCTTGCTTCATTAACTACTACTATGCTTGTATCCTCCTTTGATTCCTGACTACATTCTTTGTGTATTAAACCTTGCTACTCGTTTGTCTTTTGGAACAAATTTTGATGTATCCATATCAATGTGATGGGATTTAGAACAAATTGCGATTGTCTCCCTTAAAAGAAAAATAATAAGTAAAACCTCTTCTTAGTGGGCTTGATTTTAGCCTGTATCCTTAGGATAATCACAACGCAAGTCCAACTAATTTCGTGTACTTCAGCATTAAAATTTTCATTTCGGCCATAAAACTTGGAACATTCCTGCAGTTCAATTTTTACATCGAGTCCGTGAGTTTCAAGTGGACGGAAATGCAAGCGTGACCTTTTTTTTAATCATTTCTTTTAATCCGACGCGATTTTATATTTTCAATAGGCTGAACACGAAACGAAGTCGATTCCTGACTACATATAAAAAAAAAGAAGAAAAAATTGAAAATAAATCGAAATTACTAAAGATCTATTAAGCCACCCCCGACCCGCCCTTATTTTAATTGTATTTTATGGATTCGTCCCTGCCGTGGGCTGCTCGATCTAGTCCTATGGGCTCCGGCCTTGATCATCGGTTGCTAGAGGAGCTTGCCCAGTTGTGGGAGCCCCAGTGCCACGAGCCCTGAAACTGGGAAAGCCCAACGCAGATAATCCGTGGCTCGATTCTGAAAAATGGCAAAGTAGGCCATTGATTCCGGCTCCGCATGCTTCGAGGAGATTCGATTGAATGGGTGCGGCCGGTACTTTTGGCGACACGAGGGCTCAGTTTTGGTTTAGTCATGAGTGTAGTTGTAGCTGAGTTTGGCGGGAGATGATGCATCAGCTTGCGCTTGTCTTGACCGCAGCACTTACTTGTGTTGCTTTGGTTTTCGGTGTTGGAGGGTGGAGAAAATTTTGTGGCCTCGTTCTCAGTTTCCTTGAGCCGTGCTTTCTTACGATCAGGGCTGTCAATGAGTCCGATTGGGTTTCCAGCAAACTCAACCCGAACCGAACATGAAGTGTGCATTTTCGAAATGATTTAACCTAACCTGAAACTCAAATAGAACACAAACTGAAAATCACAGGCCGGGTTGGGTATTCATTTACTTGGAAACATAACTTGCATGGCATGTAGGCTTTCCCTCCTCTTATGTTTGCCACCGTCTCTCCCGGGGTGTTGCCACCCCGGCCTGGGTCATTTCCTGTACCTTGACCCGGTATTTCACGGGGATGAGGCATCGCGGGATCACCAGTAGGATCCTTTCAGCTGGGCGAACCATGCTGATTGGCGTGGAGAGCCTATGGACGCGGAGAGCCTATGGGGGTTGTTATCCCCTGTTAATTCCCACGTTAAGTGGGAATTTTCCCGGGGAAAACCCATTCTAGGAAGAGCCGTTTAAGGTCATGCTCAGGACCTAATGTGTCTCAGTTCGGCTCCAATCATGACCTGAACTGAACCGAACAAAGTACATCTATTTTTTAATTATTTACCTAAATAGAAATAAAACTCGAACAGAAAAATTCGGGTCAGGTCAGGTCGTGTTTCAATTCGAGTATACGGTTTGATTTTGACACCCCTACTTACAAGCTCATCGATAGCAAATGTTGATATCAAATCTTACCTTTTGATCAATACTTTTTGTGGGATTTAATTTCAGTATAACCCATATGTGCACACATAGCTTTTGTAATGTGGGAATATTCAACATTAAGGGCGCGTTTGGTAACGATTCTGTTCGGGAGTAGATTCGATCGTAACCGATTCTTTTTATTCTGTTCCTAAACCGATTCTAAGCATTTTAAGCCGTTTGGTAATCGTCCAAAATTTCGATTTCGGAATAGAATTGCGTTTGATACCGTACTCATTAATTTGTTCCAAATTAATTTCTTTTAATTTTTAAATAATTTTTTTACTTTTTTTTTTTTTTTTTTTCTTTTTTCATTTTTTCATTTTTTTCTTTTCATTTTCCTTTTTTTCTTTTTTTTTCCTTTTTTTTTTTTTTTTCCTTTTTCTCATCTTCTTCTTCCTCTTTTGGCCGACGACCTCACCGAGCATCGCCGGCCCTCGGCGAGGCCGACCCTCGTCGGCCGAGCCTCACCGGCACCGGGCGAGGCTCGCCTAGCCCCGCCGATGGCCAGGCTGGCCTCGCTGGGGCTGGGCGACGCCTGCCAGGCCACCGGCGGGGCTGGGCGTCGCGAGGCTTGCCCAACCCCTGCCCAGCCACTGGCGAGGCTTGCCTCCGGCGAGCTTGCCGGACCTCGCCCTGGTCTGGCGAGCTCGCCGGACCGGCGGCCGGCGGCCGGCGGCCGGCGGCCGGCGGTGGACGGCGGCAGTGGGCGGCGGACGGTGGCGGGCGGTGATGGACGGCGGTCGCGAGATGGCCGAAGGGAAGAAGAAAAATTCTTGATTTTGATTCTCAAATTCGTTCCGGAGCAAGAATCAACTTTTTTTTTGTTCTTGATTCTATTCCCAATCTTTTCCCGGAAACAAATTTGTTCCCGGGAACAAAAATTTTACCAAACGCGATTCTAGGCCGAAACTGATTCCGGGAACAAAGAATCAGAATTTGGCCATGTTTGGATGGTTACCAAACAGGGCTGCATTAAGAGGTTAATCATGTCATATTTGGGAATAATAAGTGGTTTAGGATACAGGGTTTTTCTAATGGTTTCCCTAGAAGGTCATGACGTCTTCAAATGTCAGAGGTTTGGCAGAGTCTCTCCTACGCACCCTCAGATAAATAAATGAGTGCAGGTGCTCATAATAAGAGGGTAGAGATAGGGGTGAGCGTGGTTCCCGGGTAGAACCGGGAACCGGAGAACCGAACCGCAGGTTCCAGTTCGGTTCCCGGTTCCAAGGGGACCGGTTCTGGTTCCCGGTTCTATTTTTCTGGGAACCGGAGGAACCAGAACCGGCCAAGAAAAAACCCTACCCCTCCCCACGTGATTTCATTTTCCCCCCTTCTCCGATTCTCCCCCCTTTCCCTTTCTTTTTCTCTCTCTCTCTTTCTTTTCTCCCCTTTTTCCTCCTCACGTCACTTCTTGCCTCCCCCAAACTTTTTTCTTTTCTTCTCTTTCTCTCTCTTCTCTGTCCCCCTCTCTAGGTCGAAATCACCCCCTTCTTCTTCTTCTTCCATCCTCTCTTTTTGAGGGTTTTCTTTTTGGCCGAGGGAGAGAGGGACCAAGGAAGGGAGAGCGACAGAGAGAGGGAAAGCAAGGGGGTTCTGGTTTTTCCGTAGATTTTGGGCTGAGAGAGAGATGAGCTCGAGCGAGAGAGACCGAGAAGGAGAGTTCCGTGCGACTGAGGGAGAGCGGGAGAGGTTCAGCCGTGCATGGGCTCGGTTAGAGAGTGAGACCGAGAGAGATCAAGGGAGTGAGAGAGAGAGAGTGAGTAGTCCGCTTCGTTTGTGTGAGAAAGAAGTAAGAGACTCGCGTCGCCGGAGGCCAGCCCACCGACCACCGCCCGCCACAGCACCGCGCCGGCCCAGGTAGGCCTTTCTTCATCTGTGCGTGCCTTGTTTTGGGCATGCGGGGTCTGAGTTCGCGGCTGTTCAGCTTATGTGAACTCCAGCCCTGCCGGTTCTCTGTTGACGCTGATGTGCATTCTGGTACGCTTGTGTGTGCTAGTATGCCTATAAAGAGTCTTCGTTCGGGCTTAAGCAGGGGTGAGCACCCGGGAACTGGAGAACCGAACCGGACCCTCCCGTTCTCTGCCTCTGCCTGTTGCTGACGCCGCTCGCCCTCGACACCGCCGCCGGACACCGCCGCCGTTCGCCCTCGACGCCGCTGCTGGACGCCAGTCGCCCCGCGCTCGTCTCGCCCTTGCCTCCTGCTCCCTCAACGCCGTCACCCCTCGCTTGCCTCGCTGCTCAGCCGCTCGCCGTCGACGTCGCCAGTGGACGCCGCTCATCCCCTCAGTGGCACCTTCGTGCACATATAATCTTCTTAACGCAATAGTATACACCTTGATGAATGACAGGAAAATGTAAGGTTAGATATCAGTATCTAACCCACTGCACATTCTGGAATTCCCACTATCATATGTCACTCTTGTAGCCTTTCTTCTCTAATTGGCTTGTTAACAACTTTCCCATCGATTGATGAATAGGGTGCCCAACTTGCTGCTGATGAAGGGAAAAGTGCAGCAACTTTAATGGCTTGCCGAACTTTGGCTGAAGAACTCACAGAATCACGATTTCTAGCTCCTAGAATATTGGCATTTAAGGTTTCTCCTCCTTCACACTTTTAATGTTTAATTTGTCTTATGTTATTCACGTGATGAGATGCTCATATTGGTTTTCCTGTTCAATTTGTCTTATGTTATTCACGTGATGAGATGCTCATATTGGTTTTCCTGTTCAACAGGAGGGAAGCTGTACATAGTGAATGAGAAGAATGATTATGAATCAAGGGTGAGTTTTTTTTTGGTGCTTTTAACTCTTTTACACACTCAAAATGTTTATTTTCTGCATGTGTTATAGTAATTGAGTTTAGTGATTTGCCGGCTAACTCATTGGTTGCTACTAGCTCATATTATCATCAGTCATAGATGTCTTAGAAGTCATCGGTGTGACAACTCACTTACATGTATAAACATGTTGCATCAGATGTCCCTGAATGGCCAATAGAAAATGTCAATTCTGGGACAGTAGATTGATTAATTTTAAGCCGTGTTCTTGTTGTCTAAATATCTACTATTACACTATCAAAAAAAATTTTTTGGCAAAAAAAGAATTAACCAGTGAAGCTTTTGTTATACGTCAAATATGTACAGTAGATAGAGAACAGAGAGAGTCCTCATTGGTTCGGCAAAATCATCAGTGGAGAAGCCAACTGCCTACTCACAGTACATTTACCGTAATTTTTCATTGCGGTTCAGAGAAAATCTTGTACTTCAATCTCTCTTTAGCTTTCTCATATCCTAATCTGTCTGCTGCAATAATGCCTCGAGCTGTTCTTTTCGTGTGAAATCAGAAATGGCTGCAAATAGTTTATAGTTATGATGACAATTAATATCTTTTACTTCAGTAGGAGATCAGACTTCGAGGTTTAAGATGACATGTTTATGGTTTTGCTGTCTAATTTGAATTAAAAATGTTTTGATAGGGTTCAATGTCTATATCCATATTGGACGGTCTAATTGCTGGTAACACAGAGAAAATTCCTCCATCACCAGTTATCAAGCAACTGGCTGTGGCTATAGAATAAGTCTTTATTATCTACAAGATAGCCATTATAACTTTTAGCTCTATATATCTCTTCTATCACTTAGACATCTTTGGAAACTTTTCCCAGGAATGGGAAGAAATTTAGCTCAATGAAAAGATTTTCTGGCAACAAACAAAGGTTCTTCTCCGATCAAGGAAAGGGCAGGACTAAGTCTCTTTGCTGTGAGGTCGCTTGTGCTTTGTGAAAAGGAAGATAACATATCCGAGTTTCCTGATGAAGTGAAGCTCTATTCTTTGATTAGTTTGCTGTTTGATGCAGGTAAATCAATAATCAGATTATCAAATTTACTAGTCCATGAAGTAATACTCATCCATTATAAAAAATTGATCGGTTCTTTTTTAAAATTATCCTATGATGATCTTTCACTTCTGTTGTAATATCTGCAAGATATTTGCAGGGGGAAAGTTTCTAAGAAAGATCAGTTCGGTTCGAAACCACCGCTGCAACATTGCCGAGAGATATTCATGCAGCTCCACTTGAAAGCTTTGTTACTAAAGTTGCTGAAGTCATTGGAAGCTGTAAAACAATGAGGGATATGGCTTTATTTTTGGTGCAGGGTTGTTGCTGAGGTAAGGGACTTTGTGAAGTGAACCGCTAGACTTTGCAAAAGAGAAATAGTTCACATTTTAGAATATTAAACGCTTATGAGTATTATAGATTGTGTTTGTGTTATATTTTCTTTGATGAATGACAAGTTTTTTTATTATTGCGGCATTCATTTCCATTTTTTTAAATTGAAAAATGAAAAAAGAAAAAGCAAAAAGAACCTGTTGGAACCTGGAACCGACCCCGGAACCTGTGACAGGGTAGGTTCCAGGTTCTTGGTTCTGATGGGTAGGTTCCAGGTTCCAAGCGGAACCTGTAAGGAACCGGGAACCGCTCACCCCTAGGTAGAGGGTTATGGCAGTCGATGAGTAGGATCTCGTCATATGGTAAGTCAGATTTGATAAGTATAGTCCCATATTTTTCGCATAAAATTTTAATATTGTCCCTTTAGGTAATTGCCAACGTGGCATATATAACTTTATTTGAAATGACATTTTACGTTCAACGGCAATTGACTAGAAGGATTCTATTGGAATTTTGGGCAAATGCTTAGCATCACGTGTGTTGAATTAAAAAAGTTTAAGATTGAATCGACATCCATACAATAGGTCTAAAATTGAATTGGTAATCTTCTCATTTATTCAACAATCAAAAGAGAAAGTCAAGTCAATTGGAGCATGGGTTTTTTTTGGTCAATCCTACTCTATTCCTACTCTACACTCACTCTCAGACTTTTGCCCTGCCTCTTGCAGGGCGTGGGAATCGAAACCCACTCCTGAAACTCACGCGTTCCCACCCCATCCCTCCCTGAGAAGGTGGGGATTTGAACCCCTCACCTTCCCCTTCCATGTTGGAAGGGTGGCCACTGGGGCGAACCCCCAGTGGTTAATTGGAGCATGGGTTAAAGTAGCGCAAAATCGTTAGAAAAATAATGCATTCCATAAAAGGCACATAGTGAAATTTAGTGTTGGGGGTCACGTGTTTGTAAAAGTTTCTCTTATGAAGGGAGTTATGAGATTTTGCACATGTGGCAAGTTTAGTCTAAGATATGTGTGACTATTCTTAATCTTGGAGAAGATTGGTCATGTTGATTATAAACTTGCTTTGCCACCATTTTTATCCAACGTACATAATGCGTTTCTTGTGCTTTTATTGCAGAAATATGCGTTGAATCTTAAACATTTACTTGATTTTATACCTTTGATGTTAAAGGAGAACTTACCTTACGAGGAGCGACCTATTCGCATCAATTGATAAAAAGAATTAAGTGTAGTGACACCAAATTATTCCACATGTGAAAATCCAACCATACACAGAGAGAGGCCACCTGGACACTGGAAGTAGATGCAAGGCATGAGTACCTTCATTTGTATGATAATTGAGGTAAGTTCAACTTTTAAAGACGAAAATTTCTTTTAAGGAAAGTAAAATGTAATAAGTGGATCTCTCAAACAAAACAAAGTAAGTTAAAGCCCAATCACACGATTAAGCCCAACTTCCTTTCTCAAGCCCATGAACTCAATTTTTTGGTCATGGCGAAATAAAATAGAAAGCAAGAAAGTAGAGGAGGGTCGGCAAAAAAAATTAAGACCCGAAAACAAAAAAAAAAAAAGAGAGGGGAACCGCGAGGGAGAAAGCAAAGTTTCACATGGACACCTCGATACGCTGAATCATTGCCAATTCAAAGCCCTCAATAAGAATTCTAAGTCTTGGTTCCTTTAATTCAAGAGAGTTCATCAGTAAAGATGTAATTTTCGGATTGCGATGAATTCTGATATGCTAGATTGATTTTCAAAGGCTGTTGAACCATGCAATCATGTTGTTAAGAAACTTATGGGCGTCGTGGAGCCGTGAAATTTTTTAGGAGTTGATTTGGGATGCGACCGGAAATAGCCACGGCCCACGACACTGGCAATCTTATGATGACTTTGTGAACACTAGTGAAATGAGTTCATCGGCCTTGCGATTCTCTGCCTTAAGACCACCTCAGCATCTCCATCTATGAGCAGCCCATTCTTATCACCTGAAAAGAACGGGGGGAAACATAAATTACAGAGGAAAGTAGAAATTGAATAAAATAGGCAGAACTGCCCCCGGACTGGAAGAGATAATAAAGCCTAGCTTGCCAACCATATAGCAGAAGCTGGGTTCCAGCTCATATTGGTAGTTTCCGCATGATGGCTGATGGCCTAACGCTTGCCTGCTTTCTTTATGGAAGAGAGGTTCCAGGTAAATCAATGCTCTCTGCTGAAACAGGGAGGTTCCAGGGGAATCAATGCTCTCTCCCGAAACAGGGCTTGAAGCCTTCGGGAAATCTTATCCTTTCTGCTCTTCTTCTTCCCATGCACCCCCCAAATTTTAATTCGAAAGATGCTTCCTTCAAACTAGGATCAAAATATCCATGTAAATTTTTTTAGTAAGAGTTTATGAAATCACAGTCAACTGTCTTAAAAACTTAAATTATTAGATGAAGACATAATTTATAATTTATATATTCAAACACTCATCATCTTATGACAAAAAAAAAACACTCTTCATCTCATCCGGCCTAATGTTTCTGCACACCTTCCATTCCTATTGTTTGTGGATCAAATTATGCACCCAATTGATTCGAAATCAATAAAATGAGTGCAAGTAACGATAAGGGTGACCCGTGGTGGAAATAAAGTAGTCGAGGAACAGGATATGAACTATTGACAATCAAGAAATGCTAACGACTACGCAATGCGGATGAGCCAGATTGAATCATCAATCACGACCGTGAATTCCATGGTGACGTGTTCAACCATGATCACTTTTAGAAGATTTGAAGACTATCAAATGGAGGGAAGCATGTTATAGAACGTGTCGTAGTTTGTTGGAGCGGTATCAGAATGAGTAATAATGGAATTATTGTTTCAATTGCAACTTATTGCATTACTCCCTCCAAAGAAAATTAGAGACATTATCCGATCAATTCGAAACATATTATATAGATGTCAATTCAGTTATAAACTTTTGCATACATCAATTTGATTGATATGTCATTGTTTATTGCATGGTAACGTTTCTGTTTCTCCCAATTTCTGTTCTTTTGTTCCTCGGAACAAAAGAAAAAAAAAAGAATAGAAATCCGTTTGGTAAAACTTTTATTCCCGAAAACAAAATATCTATTTTTTTACTCCCAGGATCAGATTTGAAATAGAAACAAGAAACAACAAAAAAAGTAGCTTCTTGTTCCCGCGAACAATTTCTAGAAATAAGCCAATTTTTTATTTTCTTTTATTTTCTTTTGTTTTTCTTGCTTGCTGTGGCCTTGGGTGGTTGCCTGCCAACTGCCGGCCACCTCTGGCCGGCCGTGGCCACCATCGGCCGACTGCCATTGCTATCTAATCGTTGTCGCTGCCACTCATAGCCCACCGGCCACCCCCGACCGCCGATGACCACCACTGACCACTTTTGTCGCCGCCGACCGCCATTGCAGGACTGCCGGCCGCCGTTGTCGCTGCTGCAAGCCGCCATCGACGCCGCCACTCGCCACAGGCTATCGCCCATTGCCGTTGCCCACCACCAGTCGCCGCTGTAAGACCAGCGATCGTCGCCATCGACCGCCGCCACACGATTGCCGCCCACAACCCATTGGCCGTCATCTCCTGCGACCGTCACCAACCGCCAGTGACCAGCGATTGTGCGATGGCAGTCGATGGCGATAGTTGGCAATCCTATGGCGGCGACCGGCAACAACAGGCAGCGACAGGTGGTGGTTGGTGATCCGTGAGTAAGAATAAAAAATAAAGAAATACAAAAAATAAAAAAAATTGTACCAAGCGCATTTATATTCTTTTTCAATTTCAAGAGTAGAAATTTTGTGTAGTTACCAAACACCTTATTTTACTCAAAACTTGTTCTCCGAAATAGAAATTGAAAAGAACTATTTCTAAAAAGAAACTACTCCCCAACCGAGAAGTGTTACCATGCGCACCCTAATGCAATGTGTCACCATCAACGAAAGTGAGGAGGAGAAGTTGATAAACGGGATCGAACGAGAATGTGACCGAGTACATTCTCGTTCGATCCCAGCATTAAGTGGAGGATAGGACAATAGTCTGTCATGCTTGTGATTGTTCAAGGCACCAGGCAACGTTCCGTCGCATTAAATAATGCTGCCAACCATTTTAAAGCTGACTCACAATCATCTAACATGATAACATCAACCAAGGGGACAAACAACATTTGATTTTCTAAAATCCGCCTGAAAATCAAAGTGGGGATTCAAAGAACTAAAACACAATTTGCACCCAACTATTGAGCCCGTGTCAAGAGCGTGCTGAAATATACTAAAGTTTCGTTCATTTTCACGAAAATGTGACGCTTCTCAAAAATGTTTTTCACCAAATTATCTTTCAAGAAAATGACAATATTTTATAGTATTCAGTTGAAACTTGAAAATGAATATTTTTAGCCATTTAGTAGGGAAATTAGACTTTTCAGGGAAAATTTACCAAAAGTTCAAATTTTCAATTTTTAGTTATTTTAAATTTTTCTTTCCTTTTCTTTCTCTTTCTTCCTTGGCTTGTGGTCAGTCGTTAGCCGTCACCGGGCATTGCCAATCATCGCTATGGCTAGCCACTAGGCAAGAAAGAAGGAAAAAGGAAAAAAGAAAGAAAAATAATTAATTAAAAATTTTGAAATTTTAAATATTTTATAAGAACAAACATTTTATTAATTAAGGACCTGAGCTCGAGCACCAAGGACCCACACATGGCCTCTGTGGATCGAAGCTTGAGTATCGAGGACTTGAGCACATCTTTTGTGGACCTAGGCATGGGCACTAAGGGCTCGGTCCAAGCCACAGGAGACTTGGTCCTAAAGTCGAGACCTAAAAACCAACGTTAGAGTCTTCGTATCCAAGTATAGAGTCTCGGATTCAAATGCCGATACTTAGTTATATCATTTTTTTCAAAGAGAGACCGACTTTAAATATAGATTTTCTATTCAATTATTTTTGTAAGCAAATTGTGCGCTAGAAAATGCATAAAATGTTTTCTGCAAGACGAACGGAACATAAATCTTTTTCTAGAATGTAATCAGCAAAATAAAGAAATCAGGTTGCAAATAACTTTATAGTGACAGGAGATAAGGAGATCATATAAATCCCATAAGCAAGTAACATTTGGACAACTTGGCAAAAATCAATAAGACCATGCAACTGGACGATACATCACTGATGCCAATACCCATCTAATCGTAGCGGATCCAAAATTGTCCGGCGGGACGATAAGTTATGAGAAAGCAACCGCAGACGGAAAGAGAAGGGCAAGCTGTGGATCATAGTGCTTTGCACTCGACCGGTTTGCCCACCCATCTGTGGATCGAAGCTTGAGTATCGAGGACTTGAGCACATCTTTTGTGGACCTAGGCATGGGCACTAAGGGCTTGGGCTAGGCCACAAGAGACTTGGTCCTAAAGTTGAGACCTAAAAACCAACGTTAGAGTCTTCGTATCCAAGTATAGTCTCAGATTCAAACACCGATACTTAGTTATATCAGTTTTTCAAAGAGAGACCGACTTTAAATATAGATTTTCTATTCAATTATTTTTGTAAGCAAATTGTGCGCTGGAAAATGCATAAAATGTTTTCTGCAAAACGAACGGAACATAAATTTTTTTCTAGAATGTAATCAGCAAAATAAAGAAATCTGGTTGCAAATAACTTTATAGTGACAGGAGATAAGGAGATCATATAAATCCCATAAACAAGTAACATTTGGACAACTTGGCAAAAATCGATAAGACCATGCAACTGGGCGGTATGTCACTGATGCCAATACCCATCTAATCGCAGCGGATCCAAAATTGTCCGGCGGGACGATAAGTTATGAGAAAGCAACCGCAGACGGAAAGAGAAGGGCAAGCTGTGGATCATAGCGCTTTGCACTCGACCGGTTTGCCCACCCATCTGTGGATCGAAGCTTGAGTATCGAGGACTTGAGCACATCTTTTGTGGACCTAGGCATGGGCACTAAGGGCTCGGGCCAGGCCACAGGAGACTTGGTCCTAAAGTCGAGACCTAAAAACCTACGTTAGAGTCTTCGTATCCAAGTATAGAGTCTTGGATTCAAACGCCAATACTTAGTTATATCAGTTTTTCAAAGAGATACCAACTTTAAATATAGATTTTCTATTCAATTATTTTTGTAAGCAAATTGTGCGCTAGAAAATGCAGAAAATGTTTTCTGCAAAACGAACGGAACATAAATCTTTTTCTAGAATGTAATCAGCAAAATAAAGAAATCAAGTTGCAAATAACTTTATAAGTGACAGGAGATAAGGAGATCATATAAATCCCATAAACAAGTAACATTTGGACAACTTGGCAAAAATCGATAAGACCATGCAACTGGATGGTATGTCACTGATGCCAATACCCATCTAATCGTAGCGGATCCAAAATTGTCCGGCGGGACGATAAGTTATGAGAAAGCAACCACAGATGGAAAGAGAAGGGCAAGCTGTGGATCATAGTGCTTTGCACTCGACCGGTTTGCCCACCCATCTGTGGATCGAAGCTTGAGTATTGAGGACTTGAGCACATCTTTTGTGGACCTAGGCATGGGCACTAAGGGCTCGGGCCAGGCCACAGGAGACTTGGTCCTAAAGTCGAGACCTAAAAACCAACATTAGAGTCTTCGTATCAAAGTATAGAGTCTCGGATTCAAACGCCAATACTTAGTTATATCAGTTTTTCAAAGAGATACCAACTTTAAATATAGATTTTCTATTCAATTATTTTTGTAAGCAAATTGTGCGCTAGAAAATGCAGAAAATGTTTTCTGCAAGACGAACGGAACATAAATCTTTTTCTAGAATGTAATCAGCAAAATAAAGAAATCAGGTTGCAAATAACTTTATAAGTGGCAGGAGATAAGGAGATCATATAAATCCCATAAACAAGCAACATTTGGACAACTTGGCAAAAATCGATAAGACCATGCAACTAGACGGTACGTCACTGATGCCAATACCCATCTAATCGCAGCGGATCCAAAATTGTCCGGCGGGATGATAAGTTATGAGAAAGCAACGGTAGACGGAAAGAGAAGGGCAAGCTGTGGATCACAACGCTTTGCACTCGACCGGTTTGCCCACCCATCTGTGGATCGAAGCTTGAGTATCGAGGACTTGAGCACATCTTTTGTGGACCTAGGCATGGGCACTAAGGGCTCGAGCCAGGCCACAAGAGACTTGGTCCTAAAGTCGAGACCTAAAAACCAACGTTAGAGTCTTCGTATCCAAGTATAGAGTCTCGGATTCAAACGCGAATACTTAGTTATATCAGTTTTTCAAAGAGAGACCGACTTTAAATATAGATTTTCTATTCAATTATTTTTGTAAGCAAATTGTGTGCTGAAAAATGCAGAAAATGTTTTTTGCAAAACGAACGGAACATAAATCTTTTTCTAGAATGTAATCGGCAAAATAAAGAAATTAGGTTGCAAATAACTTTATAAGTGACAGGAGATAAGGAGATCATATAAATCCCATAAACAAGTAACATTTGGACAACTTGGCAAAATTGATAAGACCATGCAACTAGATGGTACGTCACTGATGTCAATACCCATCTAATCGCAGCGGATCCAAAATTGTCCGGCGGGACGATAAGTCATGAGAAAGCAACCACATACGAAAAGAGAAGGGCAAGCTGTGGATCACAGCGCTTTGCACTCGACCGCTTTGCCCCACCCATCATGAACCTCATGGTTGATAAGCACGTGTCGTGCTGCAGCTTTTGCGGCTGATCTTGCAGCCGTGCATCCCTCACCCAGAGCAGACCCAAGTATGCCCATCCATCAACTTCATCCTACGTGATACCTCAATCACAGTTAAAAAGATTACTCGATCAATCGTAAATTTATTATACGAATAATAATTCCACCCTAAATTTTTTAGATTTTCTCAATTTTGTTCCAAATCTTTACGTGAAATTCGAATATAATATTTTTGGTCAATTTCACTGGAAATCGCTAATGTAACATTCTCGTCATCGATAATTGTTCTACATGGCATATTGCTATGTTAGTAATCTTTGATAAAAATCAGCATGAAGGACTACGTTGGAGCTTAGCATAAAAATTTAATACTAAATTGACAAAATCAAAAAATTTAGAATTTAATTGATATGCACACAATAGATTTAAGAGTGAACAGTCAATTCCTTCATAATAATTTCCCACCTAGCTGTCACAATTCCACACATGGTATGAGCCCCCAAGTGGGAACAATTTGTCTCGAGCCATCTTTTCCGTTGGAAGATCGCGGTACTTCATACGTACGACTGTCCACGAGGACCCCTGTCAAGTTACACACTTCAAAAATTAGAGGGTCTATATAAATTGCACATTCAACTGATGAAGAGTTGCCATCATTTTGTGACCTACACATGTCTTGTTTTCTTACTCAAAGGTTCAGCTTGTTTCGCGAAAAAATGCAATATTTTTCAAAATATTTCAGAAAGTCATTTTTTAAAAAAATAACAATATTTTCTGAACTTACCAAAAAAAACAATATTTTCTGATATTCTGGTGAAAATTGAAAATCAATTAGAAAATATTTTCCCCCCATTTTGATGTGGAAAATTTGATTTGATTAAAAAAATAAATTCAAAATGTTTAATATGTTTTATTTTAAATTACTTTGATTTTTTATTCTTTTTCTTTTTCCTTCTTCCTTTCCATGGCTCTAACTAGAGGTGATCGGTTTCCTATTTGGTCTAGTCCCACCTAAGAATCGAGAATCGGACAAGGAGGAATGGATCTAATCACTTAGCAAAAAAAAAAATTAAAAAAAAATTAAAAAATATAGGAGTTGTTACCTCACCGACACTTTCCGAAAGCCTTCGTGTCATATTTGACACTTCGACACGTGTCCGACACGCTCCGACACGTTTCAACACACAGTCAACGAGTGTCGGAAAATTTGACATGTGGTTAATTTTTCCCGACATGCTCCGACACGTGAGTTCGAAATTCCGACACGCACAGGGTCAATTTTAAAAATTTTCAATACTTGAGGGGTCAAAATATAAATATAAGAAAAAATAATGAAAATAAAAAAAATAAAGGGGAAAAAAAAAATTTCACTCTCAAGCTTTTCACTTATAAGTTTTGACATTCCCGTGAGTGATGATGGAACGCCCATTTTCTCGACGGTGTTGCTCCGCTACCCCAGCAAAGTTAAATTTGTGATTTTTTTTTTTTTTTTTTTTTGCTTCTTTTCACCTCTTGCAGGTGTCGCTTGTGAGTTATCTCTTTCAATCACATTATTTTATGGCAAATTTAGTTATTTCATTTTCGCTTGGTCGTACTTTGAGAGTTCTTGTCCTGGATTTTCATTTTTCTCGAACCTTGTTTTATAGAGGAGCTCAAGCCAATCTATATTATGAACTCCAAACTCGGTCTAGGACTACAAGAAATCTCATTAATTTCCGACAAATATAAGAAAATAGGACATGTTCCTTCAAATTTACTCTTTTGTGTTTGCAATTTTTGAATTTCTCATTTAATCTCTATCAAATTAAAAAAAAAATAAATGATATTAACAAATGTTGGATTACCTTTACCAAAAAAGAAAAAAAAAAAACAAATGTTGGATTAATATTTTTAGTATAAATTAATTATATGCTCTTTTTATTATTATTTATTTATTTTTGCATATATAAAAATATATTTTTGATATATAACGTGTCGGAATTCTCTATTTTTTGAGAAATAACATGTCGGCGTGTCGTGTCGCGTGTCGCATGTCCGTGTCAGTGCTACATAGGTCGTTACTATTTTAGGATTTATTGCTATTTTTCATAAATTAAAAAAAAATATATTTTAAAAAAGTGTCAGTCCGGTCCGATCTAATTCCCTCTTGAAGTTGGAACTGGATCGAAAATCATCAAATCCCTTTTTATGGAATCAAGAACCAGACCAACGCCCTCGAGAATCGAACCAAATCATTTGGTCTAATTCAATCCAAGCAGTTCCCGATTTGGTTGGTCCGATATGCTCACCCTTAACTCCAACGCAACCACCACCACCACCACCACCACCACCATGGAGCTCGACATGGAATCCATGGCCCATGCCATCGGAATCTCTGTCCCTGTGTTTTGCTTCCTCACCACCATCCCCATCTCCTTCCTCTATCGGTTTGTCCTCAACCGACTTGAGAGGGACAAGCTTGCACTAGGCTAGCAAGGCTCAAGCTCATTAGATTCTTACAAGCCGAGCCGAGATGAGCTAAGCTCGAGTGAGGCTTCACCTCACTAGATTCAGCAAGGTTGAGCTCACTCGAGGCTAGCGAGCTCGAGCCTCACCGAAGATTGCCAAGTCATGGCAAGCTCAAGGCCTTGCAAGTCGATCGTCCACTCGAGCTTGAACGAGGCCAATGATGGAAGAAGCGGAGGGTTTCATGTGGACGACAATGAAATTGAACGGAGAATCATGCCTCAGGCAAGTGGGCCGGCAAGGCTCAAGCTCACTCGTCAATTGCCAACTTTGGCCACGACCAGCAACCAGCCAAGGAAGAAACAAAAACAAAAGAAAAAATAAAAATAAAAATAATTAAAAATTTGAATTTTTTTTAAAAAACTTTAATAATAATGATTGTTTCATTAACCAATGACCCAAACCCAAGCATCAAGAGCCTATGCATGGCATTTGTGGACTTGGGGTTGAGTGCGAGGGACCATAGCTCAACTTTTGAGGACACAAGCACTACCTTTATAGACCTAGACATTGGGTGCCAGGGCATCAAGTATGAGCACCACGAGTTCAAGCCCGGCCTCAATGGATTCAGGCTTAGGTAGTGGGGGTTTTTGTACTTAAGTGTAGAGTTTCGAGGCGAAGCGTTAATACTTAGTCATATTTTGAAAAATGTTTTTCGGTTTGTCAAAGAGCAAATCACTTTCCTACATTTTAACATAAATTTTCTGTTGATTAGGAAAATATCTTCCATTAACTCATTTTCCTAAACGAACCAAATGCGGGAAAATAAAACACACTATTATACTTGACTCGTTTTTAATGAACCAGATCTAACTATTTGATTTTATCGCATCATACATGTTTATTACATGCTTCAAGACACTAGCGGTGAAATTTGTTTGACGTAATGTTATCTATATTAAGTTGGGATTTTCCATTTCATAGTATTAATTGAATGATGCGTCTCCTTTTTACTATATGAAAAAGGTGGAGAGGGACGACCGATGCATTTACTCTCTTGGGTGTTTCTTTGAAGATCTCATGCTGCTGCGAAATATATGTTGAATTATAATTACTCAATAATCCATCCCGTGATCCAAAGGCTTACGGTTGATGAACCAATCACTATATTATCTCCGCTAGCATGCTAGAAGGGAGGAGTTCTCCCCACACGAGATAATACTAGATGTTCTAAATAGAAATTGGCTAAAGATCCGCTCACAGCATCACTCGAACTCCTAACCCCGTCTTAACATGTATAATCATTGCCCGAAAATAATATGCCTTTTTTTTTTCTCAAATGAAAATTTGTATTTTGCATGTGTATTTGTGGTCGTTAAATATATATATATATATATATATATATATATATATATATATATATATATCTTCAAATTATAATCTTAGGTTATCTTAGGTATATAACAAGTTGAAAAATTGTCGGTTACAATACACATTGTGAGATCTCTAAGAAACAATATACTGTTTATAAAAATAAAAATCAAATCCATCATAGCGCCTGAGTACATAGCTTGTCAGCACGCCATGTTGGATGATTTAATTTATTTTAAGGCCACGTCGATTTTTGGGCAAGGCAAATCGTCAGTAATACATAATTGACTGATTTTTCAAATTTGTAGTACTTAAGTAAGTAAAAAATAAGTTATGACACTTAAGTGAAAGTCATACAAAAGTTATAATACTCATATTGTTCTTATTTCGAAGTGAGGAGTTTTTTCCACATAAGATACTAAATGCTCCGGATAGAAACTGGCTAAAGATCTGCTCACGATATCACTCGAACTACTAACCCTCTCTTAACATATGTAATCATTGACCGAAAATAAATATGCTTTTTTTTTCTCAAAGGAAATTTTTTTATTTTGTATGCGTGTTTGTGGTCGTTAAAAAAAATAATATGCGATCTCTTCAAATTATAATCTTCGGTACATGACAAGTTGAAAAGTGTGGGTTACAGTTTACATTATGAGATCTTTAAGAAATAATATAATATTTATGAAAGTAAAAAATTTAATTCCCTCCTAGCACCTAAGTACATGGATTGTGCACATGAAAAATGTGTGTTTCTAAATTAAAGTAAAACATGAACAAATTAGGACTGACATGTATGCACATGGCTAGTAATGTTTTTTTATTTGGCAAGAAATACATTGAAAAAATGTTATTTTTAACCTTTTCTTTTGGTAAATGAAAATGAAAGAGCACAAATGCGTCTTTTGACTCCGTTTGTTTTCCAAAAAATGAATAATTTGAAATATATTTTTCTAAAACTAGTCGACTTGTGTCATTTGAAATAATTAGTCAATGAAAAATATATTCATCATTAATAATAATTTATGTCTAAACAGTTTCATGGGTGATAAAAAAAAATTATCCTTCATTTGGCACAAAATAAACGTTTTTATTGCGCTAAATTTCCACGCCTCCATGCGTAAAGCAATGATATTGTGCTCTAGAATGGAATGTAAGGTGAAAGGACATGAGTAGAGCTCGCCGCTTGTTTCGTACCACGAAATGTCGTCTTTTAGCTCTATTTTTTTTTTTTTTTTTTTTTGGTGACCCGGGAACCCCGAACAGCCGGCGGCTGGCGGGGCAGCCGGGGTGACGCTAGCGGAGGACCCACCACCCCGACGCCACGCTTAAGATCCGTGCGGCCAGCGGGATTCGAACTCCTCCCCCTACGCAGCGGTCATGGGAGGCCTTATCCAACCCTAGGCACCGCGGGTGGCCACAGTATCTTTTAAATGAATAATTTGAAATATATATATTTTTTAAAACTAGTCGGCTTGTGTCACTTGAAATAATTAGTCAATGAAAAATATATTCATGATTAATAATAATTTATATCTAAACAGTTTCATGGGCGATGAAAAAAAATTATCCTTCATTTGGCGCAAAATAAACGTTTTTATTGCGCTAAATTTCCATGCCTCCATGCGTAAAGCAATGATATTGTGCTCTGGAATGGAATGTAAGGTGAAAGGACATGAGTAGAGCTCACCGCTTGTTTCGTACCACGAAATGTCGTCTTTTAGCTCTATTTATTTTCTGAAAATTGAATAATTTGAAATGTTTTTTTTTTAAAACTAGTCGGCTTGTGTCACTTGAAATAATTAGGCAATGAAAAATATATTCATCATTAATAATAATTTATGTCTAAATAGTTTCATGGGCGATAAAAAAAAAATTATCCTTCACTCGGCGCAAAATAAACGTTTTTATTGTGCCAAATTTCCCTGCCTCCATGCGTAAAGCAATGATATTGTGCTCTGGAATGGGAATGTAAGGTGAAAGGCAGTTGACGTGAGGAAGAGCTCGCCGCTTGTTTGGTACCACGAAATGTCGTCTTTTAGCTCTATTTATTTTTTGAAAAATGAATAATTTGAAATACATATTTTTTAAAACTAGTCGGCTTTGTTTGGACTCGAAGAGTCAGAGCGTACCACGAAAAGACAATACTTAAGTCGTGTAGCACGGACGTGTGGCCGGTGAGCCCACCTCATGTCAACCGTCTAGCAGGACGGTCCCGGAACAGGATCCCCCGTCCGTCCGAGACGAAGCCAGCTCGGGCGATGGCGACGGCGTTGGCGGATCCATCGAGGTAACTTCGGTGGAAATTGAGCAGCGACTTCGGTTGGTGGAAGAGTCAGTAAAGGCTCCGCCCAAGTGGTGCATTAAACTGGTGACCGAGACTTTGGGGCGGAGAAAATAAAACAGATCCCATAGCTCAGACGACGGCGACCTCCTTCCTAACCACATGAAAAACAAATGCTAATGAGACGACGACCAAGACCTGTCGTCTTCTTTCTTTAATGGCCAAAAGACGACGGGCTGATCTGCTGCTGCTACTAAAAGACATTAGGGGAGAGATTTTTATCTTCATTGGGCAGGCATTCGTTTGGCGACTCCGATGCGTGAAACAAGTGTGGCAGGAAGTGAATAGGATATCAAAAATTCAAGCCAGTCCGGTCTACCAGTGACAGTGTGGACAGTGTGGACTGAGAAGGACTTGAAGTAGGGAGGTTGGGTAGGTCGGTGGACCCGAGAGGTAGGAGGGTCGTGAAGCACGAACGCGCGCACGCTAGGGTCGGTGTCACGCCTTTAATTGGCGGGGCTGTCAATATGGACATCGATATTTTTGATATGTGACTTAAAATGGGTGATATGGTCGGAGGGAAATATATAAATTTTTCTTCTTGGGAACTCAGGACCACGGCCTTGAAGACTTAGAGCTAACTTGAGGCCCACAAAACACATTACAGGATTTGTAAATTGATTAAATTCGGGTCTTTGATTTGTATAGGGAAATTGGGTCGATGGATATGGGAGGAGGGCCATGAAGGACGTACGTGCACGGTAACATCGGATTCCCGAGGTTGATAACACACCTTTGATTGGCGAGTTATCAATATGGACGTTGATATCCTTAATCCATGACATTCTTAATCGGGAACTTGGAAGCATTGATATGTGAAGATTCAAAGCTAGCCAGAGACCCACAAAATATCCTAAAGGTTCTGAAAATCGATTAAGCTTGGGTTTTTGGTCTATACAGATGACCTTGATCTAGAGCAATTTGCGCTCTATTTATTTAACCCGGAATGAAATGATTTTTGGCTTATGAGCTAGGAAATAATGTAAATCGATTAAACTCGCTTCTGTAGGTGAAGACTTGGAGCTAATTAGAGACCCACAAAACACTTGACGTTGATTAAGCTTGGGTCTTTAATTTATATAGATGACCTTGATTCAGAACAATTTGCACCAGATTTGTTAAACTCGGAATGGGGTGATTCCTAGCTTATGAGCTAGGAAATAATGTAAATCGTACCTGAAGACTCGGAGTTAACTGAATACCCCCAAAACACCTGATAGGTCTAGTAAATCGATTCAGATCGGATCTTTAATCTATATAGATGGCCATGATTCAGAGTAGTTTACACTAGATTTGTTAAACTCAGAACGGGGATGATTTCTGGTTTCTGCGCTAGGAAATAATGTAAATTGTACTTGAACACTCAGAGCTAATTGAAAACCCACAAAACACCTTATAGGTCCTGACATCGATTAAGCTTGGGTTTTTAATCCGTACGAACGCCCTTGATTCACAGCAGTCCACGCGTTCGATCGTTAAGACTCGGGACGGGAATATCTCTGGCCTCTGGGGTAGGAAATAGTACCAAGAGTCAAAGTGGTCAATTCATACGGAAAAGGGGTCGCAGCAACCGAGCAAGTAGGAGGGAACTTTCCCTCAATTATAAAGCCATTCACTAAGGGTCAAGTCGCATATGAAGCAGCCAACGAAGTTGTCAGTCGGGCCCGCCTCTCCATACACTCGCGCCTGCCACTCGCGCTCCCTTGGATATATATATAAGAAGGGCGCGAGCGATGGAAGCTCACAAGCGCCACGCACAATTCCTATAGGCCATCATATCTGCACTAGTGCTTAGTAGCCATCATCATCAGGTTGGAGACGGACGATGGCACCTCAGGATTCTTTGGTGTTCAAGGTGCGGAGATGCGAGGCCGAGCTGGTCCGTCCGGCGAGGCCGACGCCCCACGAGCACAAGAGGCTGTCGGACGTCGACGACCAGGAGGGCCTCCGGTTCCAGATCCCTGCGATCCAGTTTTACCCAGGCGACGGGTCCGGGCGGGACCCGGCGCGTGCCATCCGGGAGGGCCTCGCCAGGGCGCTGGTGTTCTACTACCCCTTGGCGGGCCGCCTGAGGGAGCTCCCCGGTAGCCGGAAGCTGGTGGTGGACTGCAACGAGGAAGGGGTGTTGTTCGTGGAGGCTGATGCGGACGTCACCCTCGACCAGTTCGGGGACGCCCTCCAGCCTCCCTTCCCTTGCCTGGAGGAGCTCATCTTCGACGTCCCCGGCTCCTCCGCCGTCCTCGACGCCCCTGTCGTGCTCATTCAGGTACTGCACATGAAACCCCGTCTTTTGACACTTGAAAGAGAAACATCATAGACCATGCGCATGCCAGAAAGTGAGGTTCCACGACGTGTGGCTTTCCTCGTGCTCGAAAAAATTTAAGGCTCTAAAAGAGAAACGTCACTTCACTTAACACAGAGATTCTCCCATCCAAACCGCTAGCGGCCCTGTTCCAATTTTTCACGCACACGAAAGGAGTCCGCCGTCCGCAAAGGTCGGTCCGAGGTTCTTCTTTCGATTGCCAAAAAGGGTTGGTCGGTCGATGATCTCCATGAGCTCTGTTAGAGCTGCATGCTCCATCATGACTTCCCTGCACCGTTTCTCTCTGAGAAAACGCTTTGTAAATGAAAGTTCACGACCGATTAGTAGTGCATACGGTGCCCATGCGTCGTCGTCGTCTCGGATTTTCAAATGGGTCCTTTGTTGCTTGGCTTGGGATTTTAGCAGATCCCCAGAACACGAAGAGTCCACTCATAAAGTCACAAGTTTGTGCCTTTAAAGGCCAACATGGCACGTTCTACCTTCGTCATGATCATGTTGGCTGTTGTAATTTGAAAGTTCGAACTATCCAAATATAAACCGTCTCAAAAAAGAGAACCGATCACGAGTTTTCGACCATAAGAATCAATTTATGTAGGAAAAAAAAATGCCGTCCATAGAAAATTATTTTCGACGTCGGAAGTGGGGTGGCCCCGCGGTCTTTTTAGCAACGAGATAAGGAATGGGCAAAAGTCATTCCGTGAACCACGCCTCCACCAAAGGTTGTGGTATCCAAAAGGGAGCTCAAGTACCGAGCCCCACTTGGGAATATGACTAATTATTGAACTTACTCGGATGTAAGAATTTGGAGGATCCACATCTGAGCTGATGCTGCTGGTTTGAATTGATATAGTAAATGATGTGACGGGGTTTTGTTGGCGAGTGCTGACGTGTGGAACGGCGTCGTGATGGTGTGTTGCAGGTGACTCGTCTCATGTGCGGGGGCTTCATCTTCGCTGTGCGCCTCAACCACACCATGAGCGACGCGCCGGGGCTGGTCCAGTTCATGACGGCGGTGGGGGAGATGGCGAAGGGCGCCGACGCCCCTTCGGTCCTCCCTGTGTGGCAGCGGGAGCTCCTCGACGCCCGAGACCCGCCACGGATCACGTGCACCCATCGGGAGTACGAGCAGGTGGAGGACACCAAGGGGACCCTCATCCCGCTCGATGACATGGAGCACCGCTCCTTCTTCTTCGGGGCTGCCCAGATGTCTGCACTCCGCAGCCGGGTGCCTCCCCACCAGCGCGCGAGCTCCACGTTCGAGGTCCTCACCGCGTGCCTCTGGCGATGCCGCACCATCGCGATCCAGCCCGACCCCGAGGAGGAGGTGCGGGTGCTGTGCATCGTGAACGCCCGGACCAAGTTTAACCCGCCCCTGCCGGTCGGGTACTACGGGAATGCCTTCGCGTTCCCTGTGGCGGTGACGAGGGCAGACAAGCTGTGCCAGAACCCGCTGGGATACGCACTGGAGCTGGTGAAGAAGGCCAAGGCGGACGTGACGGAGGAGTACATGAGGTCCCTGGCGGACCTGATGGTGCTAAGGGGGAGGCCCCACTTCACGGTGGTGCGGTCCTTCCTGGTGTCGGACACGACCAAGGCCGGGTTCGGGAACGTGGACTTCGGTTGGGGGAAGCCGGTGTACGGTGGCGCGGCCAAGGGGGGAGTCGGGGCCATCCCCGGGGTGGCCAGCTTCTACATTCCCTTCAGGAACCGGCAGGGCGAGAATGGCATCGTCATCCCGGTGTGCCTGCCGGCCCCGGCCATGCGAATATTCGTGCAGGAGATGGACGCCTTGCTGAAGGATCCACCGCCCAGCACTACCACCAACAAGTCAACCTTTGTCACTTCTTCCCTGTGAACTGCATCCGCCTAGGCAAATTTCAATTTCATGTGGTGTGATGATCTCTCGTTTTTACCTGTTCTTTTATGGGAATGAGAACTGGTAATCTACATGCTGCTCTACTATTAAAATGAGAACAAGGCTTTCCCGTACTTCAGCTTTTGCCCACGTTAATCTGTCGGTTTGCAGTTGTGAATTGATTAAAATGCGCTATCTTCACCGTTGGATCTAGTAGATCCCATGTGAGTCCCGAGATAGAAATTGATCAAAAGCATGGACAAGAACCGTATCGAGTCTTTGAAGTTGATATATGAACAATGATTTTTGTCGAAAGGTATAGGTATTCATGTGATGTGTAAATCCAACAATAACTTTTATTCAATAAGCTAATGATGTGAATGAAATTACTGCACAAACAGGGTTCTAGTGCTGACACGAATACAGTCCCCATTTCGTGGCTGCTTATGGAAAGTTTTTTATGCCGACTTTTTATTTTAAAAAATTAGGAAAGTTAGCAGCTTTTCATTTTACTTTGGGAAATTTACAAATAAAAAAAAAACTTTCTCCTAAGAAATGATAAGTTATGTGCACAAAGCTGAGGTTGTGGGGGAGGGATGGCCGGAACTATCTCATGCATTATTCGAATTCACTGTGTCCAAATGTCATCAAGGCATCTCCTCCCTTTTTCTTGTGGACCTGAGGTTGACCGAGCCTCCTCCTGCTTCCCCCAGTGGCTTTTGTCTTGCCCTTTGGCTTCTCTCTACCTTGAATTATTCCAATAACTGCCGGCCTCTCCAAAGCATATAAACCTTCTGCTTTGACCATACACCAAGCACAGCTGAGGAATTACATAGCATCAGAAATGGACACCAGAAGATCGAACCGAGGCGCCAGACCACCTCCCAAGAATGGCCACAACGATAACAAGGATGAAGACCTCCTCCTTTTCCGGGAATTGCACCGCCGCGAGAAGGACCGCACCATGAACCTCCTCCTGCCCGTTTCCAATGAGTTTGAGCCCAATGGGATCCCAGGTACTTGGCCCCCTCTGCGTGGACACTTGGGTTTTGTGCTTGTGTATAAGACTCTGAATTGGGCACACTCTGGCTCGATCTGGATGCAGGCAACTATCCTCTGCCTATCTACAGAACCGCCTCGGGTAAAAGTGATTTCCTTAACGAGAATGACAAGAATGATTACGACTGGTACGTTAAGTCGTCCTTCCTCCCTTCCCTTCTCAACCATCCTTTGCGTTTTAGCAACATTCCTATATGTGCCCTCTTCAATTGCTCATACAAATTGTGGATCATGAGATGCTGCTGAACTCTTTTTAAGGTTGAAGACCCCCCCCGGCAACTCCTCTGTTCCCTTCATTAGAGATGGAAGCCAATGCAGTGGACTACCCAATGCAGCGGGAAATACCGATTTTGCAGCCTTTTTCACGTGTAATTGTACTATCAATGACAACGGTCATCTCAGCTTTCTATATTGAACTGTAATTTTTTTATTCCGTGCATGCCTGCTGGAAGCAGGACAATATGTACACCATGTTCAAATTGCAGCCTCACGAATATTCTGACATGAGCTATGTGGGCAATACACTTTTTCAAAAGCATGATGCACAGAATGCACGGATGGTTTTATTTGATTCGAGCGCATGGATTTTCCCAGTTCACTTTACATGGTTTACATATAGTCTGCAGACAAAATGCACACACGAGATAGTCGCTTTTATGGTAAATAGCTAAACAGGAACTATTCGCCTCAACAATGTATAATGCCACGCAGCTTGTGTCGGATTGATTTTGATAGAGAACAATTCCACATCTAAGATCCGCTGCCAGAAACTAATAAATGACATGGCAATCTATTGCGAGTCATCTTCACAAGCCTAAAAAAAATCGACAAAACATTCTAGCTTAAAGTTCACTTCTTTAGGCTACTCATGTGAGGAGTAGCACCAGTTTCAATTTCTGGAGCCAACGTTGAACTCACCTAGTTATCTTATTGTGCAACTATAACCCCCTTGTACCATGTCGAGTTTAGAAGCCTGATGACTCATGACATCATAACCAGTTTGCAGGAATTGTGGGTGGGAGAGAAGCAACCAACGGAACCCAAAAGTCTCCACGAAACAAGCCAAAGACTCCCCCAGCATCAGCATCAGCGACCCAAAAGAACAGTGTCTCTTCAGCTGATCACACCAGAAGGTCCCGGGCCTTATTTATTCTGAATCAGAAGATGACTCAAGAGCTGGTACTTGCCAAAGAGACTGATGCAGCTCCCAATGCTTCAAAGCCTGCCAGTGTGAGCAACAGATACGGTCGTTTCAGCAGCGTTACCAAATCTGTGGGAGCAGAATCTAACGCAATTAAGCCAATCAGTATTAACAATAAGAGAGGCATGTCGCCTCTAACAAGATCGACGATAACCACCCAGTTTCCAGGTTTCTCCAATGAAACTCCCTCTAATCTTCGAAAAGATCGTCCAGCATCTACTTCACGTGGTCGGCCAAGCAATAATGCAAAATCATCAGTGATTCATCAACCGCCAGAACCCTCTGCAACTCAAAGAAAACAGTCATGCTCGCCAAGTGTGACCAGGGGTCGGAAACCGGAACCAAAATCCGGAAATGTCACAGGGAATATGGCACCATCCTTGCAGTCTCGTCTGAGGGGCACCAGTCAAACAAGAAACGGTTCACAAGTATTACTAGGGAGTAGGATGGTGGAGAAAGTAATGAATGCTCGAAAAGCAGGCAAGCCTGCTGGACCAAATACTGGTTTCCCATGATCCGAGTGGATTTTCATGCTCTGCCCCAACAAGGTTTGGGACTTGAGGTTCAATGGACGGGACACAACGCCTCAAACCATCAGAAACGAAGACCGGGTTTTGGACTGTATCATGCTATCAATGTCGCAGAATTCAATTTACCAATGGTAATAAACTTGGTAAAATTTCTTGTTTGATTTTAAGAATGAAGAGTGACTAATATGAAAATGTGGACAATCCTAGTACTGCCTATTTTTATTTTGGTTCTGAAACTTAAGACGACGAACACTCATATACTACCGTCTACTTCAATTTGGTAGTCCTTATGATTCTTTTTGAGCAACACTAACATCTCTGATGGGTTTTTATAAAATATGTTCGGCCAAGCCGAGTTTGTCCGCCCATATTAAGCCAAACCAGGCCCATAAGAGAGATGGCAGCTATTTTTATATAAAATAAACTGTTGTATAAAAAAAAGAACGTTGAATGAAAAATAGAATATACATCCTTCAAGTTTTCACTATCAGTGTATCCTCTCTCAAAAAAGGAACTCAAAGGCTTCAATTGATCCCTCTCGAGACTATTGTTACGAAATCGCACGTCGATTCCACAAAAATAACACTTGCAAACAATTCACCAGACAGAATATAGTAATAAAAGAACAGAATCAGATGAACACGCTATAAAATTTGTTATCGAAGTTCACCCAAACCTGGGCCACGTCTCTACACAGAGGCACTCTGCGAATCCACTAGACTTCAGAAAAAGTTGAAATACAACGATGATCTTCTCTCAAGATAAGAGCACAAAGAGATTGAGAACCCTCATCAAGAAAAACTCACTTTTTTCTTCTCTCTTTTTCTTGTTTCTCTATTTCCTTTTTCAGCGTCTTGACGGCTAGGGTTTTTCCATCGCTAATATAAAGATACCACTTTTAACCTAAAATGAAATCTAATAGAAAAGACAAAAAAAGCCCATAAAAACAAATATTTGGCTTCATCTATAACAATCTCCCACTTGAAGACAAATATACCCAAGCACCAAGCAACTTTGTATCCATCTTCTTCAAAAATAGTAGTTGAAAAACTTGTGCCTCTGCGTTACTCCTCATCAATCAGCATGGAGTAATACCAATAGTAGTAGTACAGAAAATATGCTTCTCTCTGTCTACTACCTTGGTCATCATGTCGGCTGGATTCTTCGAACCATCAATCTTCTGTAACTTTAACTCATTATCTTTCAATGCTGACCTGATAAAATGATAACGCTTCTTGATATGTCTAGTCCTTAAGTGATAAGCTGCATTCTTTGCTAAGTGCACTGCACTTTGACTATCACTCCAAAGTGTACTGACTAGCTGTTTCCGATGTAACTCCTCCTTATAATTTTGTAACCACATGATTTCCTTGGAAGCTTTTGTAATCGCTACATATTCTGCCTCTGTCGTCGATAAAGCCACTACCTTTTGTAGTTGAGATACCCAACTCACTACTGTACCTGCAACTGTAAAAACATATCCAATGGTACTCTTACCACTATCTCGATCACTCAAATGATCTGCATCTACATAACCCTGCAACTCTAGAGATGTACCACCATAACAAAGTGAGTAATTAGAAGTATCTGCTAGATATCTCAATATCCATTTTACTGCATTCCAATGCTCTCTGCCTGGGTTCGCATATATTGACTCACAACTCCCACTTTGCATGTGCAATGTCGGGTCTCGTGCTCACCATGGCATACATCAAACTCCCCATTCTTTGATGCATATGGAACTACCGCCATCTCATCTTTCAAAGCCTGAGTGCTTGGACACATATCCTTGGAAAGTTTGAAGTGACTCACTAGAGGAGTCGCAACCGGTTTTGCTTTGTCCATGTTAAATCTCTTTAACACCTTGTTCACATAGTCTTCCTGCGACAACCATAATTTCTTATTTTTCCTGTCCCTGATGATTTTCATGCCTAAAATATTATTGGCCTCTCCCAAGTCTTTCATAGCAGACTGTGATGATAACATCTTTTTCACTTTTACGATTCTCTTCATATTGGAACTAGCCACCAGCATGTCATCCACATATAAAGATAAATACATAATGTTACCATCATCATATTTACGAAAATAAACACAGTGATCACACTCACAGTGTGCAAATCCTTTTTCTTGCATGAAACCATCAAATTTTAGGTACCATTGCCGCAGAGCTTGTTTCAATCCATACAAGCTTTTCTTCAAGCGACATATCATGTGCTCCTTACCTTTGACTTCAAAACCTTTAGGTTGTGCCATGTATGATTCTTCATCTAAGTCACCGTGTAAAAACGCTGTTTTTACGTCTAACTGCTCAAGATGAAGATCCTCCACTACAACTATACTCAACAGAACTCTAGTTGATGTCATTTTCACTACAGGTGAAAATATCTCGGAATAGTCGATCCCTTCTTTTTGAGAAAAGCCCTTGACTACAAGTCTCGCCTTGTATCTAATACTACCATCTGCTTCATTCTTAACCCTGTACACCCATTTGTTTAATAAAGCTTTTTTACCTGTGGGCAACTTGGTCAACTCCCAAGTTTTGTTCTGAATTAACGAGCTCATCTCGTCTTTCATAGCACACTCCCACTGCAAGTGAGACGTGTCTACCTTTGCCTCATCGTAAGTCTCCGGTTCTCCCAAATCTGTATATAAGACATGGCTCAAAACAATATTAGCTGATGGATCAAAAATTACCTTTGGCTTTCTCACACGTGTAGACCTTCTCAAGACAGGTACTTCAGAGCCATTCGTTTGCTCCGAATCACTACGTTCTTCTTGAACTACCTCTTCACTGATAATAGGCTCATCTTGAACCTCTCTTTCAAGTGAACTTTGATCTACTGGAAACATCTTCATGGGCATTGTGTCTAATTCAACATATTCTGGTTGTACTACCTTCTCATGCTCTGTCTCTGTCTGACGATCCTTGTACATCTTTTCTCCATGGAATACCACATTGCGACTGCGGATGACTTTGTTATTCTCATAATCCCAAAGCCTATAGCCATACTCGTCGCCACCGTATCCGATAAAGACGCACTTCTGGGACTTAGCATCAAGCTTTTTCCTATCCTCCCTGTCAATCAAAGCATATGCAATACAACCAAACACCTTTAGATGTGAATAATTAATCTTTTTACTTGACCACCGTTCTTGTGGTATTTCTCCATCCAACGCATTAGATGGAATTCTGTTGATAAGATAAACAGCTGCATCAATTGTGGCAGCCCATAAGTGTAGCGGGAGACCCGCGTGTAGTCTCATGCATCTTGCACGTTCTAGAATAGTCCTGTTCATTCTTTCAGCTACACCGTTCTCTTGAGGAGTTCTAGGAACAGTCTTTAGCCCGTGTATGCCTTCTCGACTCAGATATTCTGCAAATTCCTTGCTTGTGTATTCTCCACCATTATCAGATTTCAGAGCTTTAATCTGATAACCTGTTTCTTTTTCTACCATGGTCTTTCACATTCTGAACATCCCGAATACTTCTAATTTTTCTTTAAGAGCATAGACCCAAGTCTTCCTTGTTGTATCATCAATGAAGGTGACAAAATATCTCTTACCATTATAAGAGAGTTCCTGAGCAGGTCCCCATACATCAGTATGAACCAACTCAAGCTTCTGGCCTTTATTTTGTCGCCCATTCAATTAAAAACTAACAGCCTTCTGTTTTCCATAAATGCAACTTTCACAAAAATCTAACTCAACTTTTTGCAAACCAGGAAGTAATTTCCTCGAGTGTAACTGCTTTACACATTTTTCACCAAGATGTCCCAAACGGTAATGCCAAAGAGTAGATAAATTACCTGTAGCCATTGTAGTTGCAACCATATCACTGATATTGTCTCCTTGGAGAAGGTAAAGTGTACCCGTACGCTTTCCCTTTGCTACTACTCTTACCCCTGAGGTTATCTTCCACTCTCCGTAACCAAAGGTTATTACCAAACCTTCTTGGTCAAGTTTACTAGTTGAAATCAGATTTTTCTTTAATTCCGGAATATGCCTAGTTTCACGCAAAACTAGACGTCCTCCACCTGAGATGTTCACAGTCACGGTTCCTTTCTGAACAATTGGACACATGTGGCCGTTTCCCACAACCACTTGTCCAAAATCTCCACTGGCATAATCATTAAATATGTCTCTTTGCGAGGTGCAATAAAAAGAAGCACCAGAATCAATAAACCATTTATCTATTGTCAAGTCAAACCCTGCAGACAAACACAAGTTATCTAGCAAAGATTCATCGCTAACTACATTAGCAGCTTGATTCTCATCTTGCTGCTTCTTTTTGTAGGCTTCACATTGAAACCTCCGGTGTCCGGTTTTGTGACAAAACCAACACTCATCTTTTGCAACTTGTCTCTTACCCCTTGATTGTGATCTCGCCACGACCGCTGAAATTTCCTCTACTTTTACTTATTCCACGGTTCTCCACTTTGCAAGTGCCGTTGAAGATGTAGATGCAGAAAAATTATCTCCACCTGAGACTTTCCTTCGCATCTCTTCATCCATGATACTACTCACAGCATCATCAAGAGTTAAATCATCCTTCATAGTGCTCGAAATTCCCTGCACCGCGGTATTGTAGCTTTCTGGAAGAGAACATAAAAATAATAAAGCTTGAAGCTTCATGTCTAAATTTATGCCTACGGATTCCAATTGATCCGTGACCTGCGTGAAATTATTAATATGCTCTGCTATAGAATCTCTATCAGATAACTTCATATTAACCAGTTTCTTCAGCAAAAATACCTGATTTGATGTGGACGGCTTCTCAAAAATATTCGTTAGAATATCCATGGCTTCTTTTGCAGTTTTTGCTTTCACGATGTGGTACCCTGTCTTTTTCGTCAACCCTAGATGAATCGCACCTAATGCCTTTTGATTAAGAATTTTCCATCTGGCTTCTACTGTCGGATCCACTTCCACCATCTCGGGTTTCCAACCCTTAAGAGGTGCATAGAGATCTTTTTGATAAAGATAATCCTCTATTTGTAGTTTCCACCATCTGAAATCCTCCCCATGGAACTTATCGATTCTGATTTTATCTTCTACCATACTGTTTGCTTTCAATCGAACGTCACCGAAAAAGCCTCGATGTTCTCGATTAGCCAACTCAGGCTCCGATACCAGTTGTTACGAAATCACACGTCGATTCCACAAAAATAACGCTTGCAAACAATTCACCAGACAAAATATAGTAATAAAAGAATAGAATCAGATGAATACGCTAGAAAATTTGTTATCGAAGTTCACCCAAACCTAGGCTACATCTCCACGCAAAGGCACTTTGCGAATCCACTAGACTTCAGAAAAAGTTGGAATACAACGATGATCTTCTCTCAAGATCAGAGCACAAAGAGATTGAGAACCCTCATCAAGAAAAAACTCAATTTTTTCTTCTCTCTTTTTCTTGCTTCTCTATTTCCTTTTTCAGCGTCTTGACGGCTAGGGTTTTTCCATCGCTAATATAAAGATACCACTTTTAACCTAAAATGAAATCTAATAGAAAAGACAAAAAAGCCCCTAAAAACAAATATTTGGCTTCATCTATAACAACTATGACAGTGTTTAATCCATAGCAAATAAGGTACATTCGTTTTGGTGATGTGTCTTTCAATCGATGTTACATGTATCCTCAAGCTTGTTTCCGCCTTCATGTTTTAGTATTCGATAGTTCAAGTATCCTTCTTTCTTTTGAAATCCGTTTTCGTCATTGGTATCATGTTGTTGTTTCCCAATCGTTCTTGTTGTTTATAATTGGTTTTATGGCCGAAATTTGAGAAACGAAGCCAACAAATGTTCAAGGGCAGAAATCTCGACACCCGATATACTGCTCGACCCCCCTTTCTCAAATTTCCCTAAACCAAAATTTGTTTTTGAAAGTACAAAATCAAAGTTCTCGTCGAGACGAGAAAATTAACAAGTGGCATGCTGGACGCACTGTGGCCGAAAGCGGCGGGGTGCCAGGCACGTACGTCGCATGTGTGCAGTGGGTGCAGAACCGCTAGCACATGCAAATGCCATTGTGACGTCAGCCAGCAATTGGGTCGGTTGGTCTAACCCAACCCAATTGGCCCAACCTAACGACTCACCAACCTGTTGACCCGACTCGATCGTCCATTGACCATTGACCATAGTCGTTGACCGATTATATTCATTATGGATTATGTGTAATTCAATTTTGTTTTGCATTTGTTGCAAAAACAATGGCTTGCTGTCACATGCGTACACCTATTCGCACATTGTCAGAAGGACAAATGGCTAGACTTGCAAAGATGATAGCTGAATTGGTTGATTATCGATAGGAAAGTGGTAGCATAATGGAACATGTGGTTAAGGTCAATAAGATGATACAAGACATCATCTAGAACGATTATCCCATGCTAGCTTTTGAGATGGTGCAATCCTTGATTAGCACTCTTCTATTTGAATGGCAAGTAGTGTTGCAACATGGTTCCAAATTATAAGAAGCCTGCAATGGTTTTTTTTTTTTTTTTTTTTTTTGAAGGAATACTATAGGATTGAGGCCACAAAGACTTCGTCCCTAGTAACGAGTATAACCTAGCGGGGAATGATTGTGCAAGGGAGAAACCCTAAGAGATTTTTATCTATCTTCCTTTAGTTGCTAAGAGGGAACTTAAGTTTACTAAAACTTTTTATAAGTCTTTCCTGTTCATAAGTTAACTTGGCATAGTTGAATTTGTGTTTATCTAGGATGTTTTATGGATATCTCATATAGATAGTTTCTTCCATGTTGATGTTGTTGTGTCTTTTGATGTATTGATTACATTATGTAAAAATGTGCTTTTTAAGTTAATGGATATTCAATGTCAATTGCTTTTGTTACTATTGATTCTTATTGGTACTTAAAGAAGTTTTAGTAGCTATAAAGAACTTCTTTTGCATAAAAGATTATATTAATAACAATTTCAATTTGGGATTTTTGGATGATGATTGGAAACAATTGTGATCTTTTGATTCCGAAATCTTATTTGAAATTATTCATTAATATAATTAATTTATGCGAAATAGATGCATAAATAATAGGCATTAATAATTCGTGTATGTGTGTCTAATATATTCAAATTTAATGGCTTCGACAACTTAAAGCATAGTCGCTAAATTGAACAAAGAAAGCAAGCTGAACGGTGATAATTATAAAATATAATATATGAAAATCCATTATGTGCTAGAAAAGCAAGAGACATTAGAAACTCTTAATCTGGTTATGGAAGAGCTTGAAGATGAAAACACTACACAACACAAAAGAGATAATGATGCATTTACTACATGAAAAAGAAAGAACTTGTTTGCTTGCATCACGTTATTAAGTAGCATGGAGAATAATGTCATGCGAAAGTTCAGGTATTTTAAGAATGCCAAAGAGATGTGGGAAGCATTGGTAGCAAGATTTAGTCATACATTAGTGACAAAGCTGAGACAACTCACTATAAGATTTGACTCGTATAGGAAGACTTATGGTTAAATCATTAAGCAACACCTGAAAAAGATGTTAAACATGATCAATGAGCTAAAAGATGCTGGCCACGTTCTGATTGACCAGCAACAAGTGTAAGCAGTGTTCCTTACCTTAAAGTTGGGAGCATATGAAAGTGCACCTGACCTATAATGAGAACATTAAAACCTTTAAGGGTGCAGTGTGCTACCTTGAGCTAAAAAAGGATTGCCTTCTGGTGACTAAGCCGAAAATTGATATATATTATGCTGATTCTAGCTCACAAGGGGCTTCTAACTCTAAGTTCAAATATCTTGATTCATTCAAAAGGTGAAAAGGTAAGGGAATGGCTATTTAGGCAAGAAACCAAAAGTTGGCCAACTTGAGAGAGGAAAGCATTCTCATGTAAAAAGAATGTCAAAGGCAAAGTATTACAACTTTGGCAAGAGGGGTCACTATGCTCCCGATTGTGGCAGGCCAAAGAAGGTAAACGCCGATTTTATTCTTGAGATATTTACTTTTCAATTGAATTTAATCATTTATGGATTATAGATTCGAGAGTAACAAACCATGTAGTGAAGGATAAAGAAATTTTTGTGGAATTCCGACGAGTATGGATTGGAACAAAATGGATCTATATAGGAAATAACTCGAAAGCTAAAGTTAAAGGGATTGACACCTGCCGGTTAGTTATACATGATGGATGCATTTTGCTCATACATAATATACTATATGCTCCAGAAATTTGTCAAAGCTTAGTGTTTGTTTTAGTGTTGGTTCAACTAGTCTTTAATTTGAATTTCCATAATAATGGTATGAAGTATTTAGGTACAAATTACTATGGTATGAAGTATTTAGGTACAAATTACTATGGTTCAACTAGTCTTTATTGTATTGGATGTTGATTATAGTAATATCAATGTTTATTATTCCTTCTTCACGTCTTCTAATCCATATGATAACGATGTGAATGTATGGCATACTAAACTTAACATATTGGCCAATAACGAATGAATAGATTAGCCAAAGAGGGCTTGTCGAACAATATTGAAAAAGTCGATTTACCCACATGCAAGCATTGCCTAGTAAGAAAAACGATAAGAAAATCATTTGGAAAAGAAACAAGAGCTGAATTTCCTTTACATTTAATCCATTTCGACATTATGGTCTAATGAATGTAAGAGCAAGACATAAGGCTATATATTTCATCACATTTATAGATAATTATATTTGACATGGGTATGTCTATTTGATTTCCCATAAATTTGAGGCATTAAGTTATTTTAAGAAGTTTATGAGCTTGATAGAAAATAAACTAGATAAGAAAATAAAAGCATTAAGATCTGATCGAGATCGATGATTTCTATCTAATGAATTCAAAAATTTATGTAATAAAAAAGGAATAAAAAGACAATTGTCTATTTTCTATATTTTTCAACAAAATGGTGTTGTGGAAAAGAAAAATAAAACCATATTAGAAATAGTTTGGTTTATGATGACACATGCTAATTTACTTATCATTTTTTAGGTGATACTTTATTGACTACTACATATATATTTAGTTGTGTGCTTTCTAAATTAGTTACTTTTACTCCATATGAGTAATAGACATGTGGAAAATCCAACTTAAATTTTCTTAAACTGTGGGATTATATTGCCTATACTTATGAACCATCTCGCAAGTATGGGAAATCGGGTCCTAAAGGTAAGAAGAGTATTTTTTAAGATACTCAGAACACTTGAAGGGATATATGTTTATAGGTGAGTAAGAAAATGAGAGTATAACTGAATTTTAATCACGAGATATCACATTCTCAAAGATGAAATAGGTGAGGACTACTCCTTATTTGAAACCTTGGACCAAGATAATAAACTTGATAGAATTTGTCCAACTGGAAGTAATGTGAAAAGTAAGGAATTAAATTCAACTTAGTCTCAACTATAACCACCTGATGATATGATATCGTTATTATCTAATTTGAATTGAAGTATAATGGAAAATAATGTGCAAAGTGTGAATAAGTCGCAAGAGTATTCCCTGTCAATGTTTGACATTGAAGATGAAATTTTTATGGTTGCTCCACAAGATGAAAATGAGTCAAGGAATGTAAATGATGCTCTAAATTACCCTAATAAGAAAAAATGAATGGGTGCAATGGAAGAGAAAATAGAATCAATAAAATCAAATAATGTTTGGAAACTGGTTAATCTTTCAAAAAGACGCAAAGCCATTAGGAACAAGTTGGTTCTCAAAATAAAGTATAAAGCTAATAGCTTAGTGGAGAGATATAAGGCTCACATTTTGGCAAATGAATAAAATGAACATGAATGAATTGATTATGAGTAAACATTTTTTTTCTGTAATGAAATTTACCTTAATTTACCTTATTTTGGTAATAATGGCTAGTATGAATTTGAACTATATCAAATAGATGTAAAAATTAATTTTCTCAATAGAGAATTAAAAGAAGAAATTTATATAAAACAATCCATTGGTTTTGTTTCAAAAGGCTGAGAACAAAATATATGTTGACTTTTAATATCAATATATGGCCTTAAGCAGTTATCGAAATGATGGTATATACGTTTTCATAATGCCATAATGGCATATGATTTTACGATGATTGATAAGAATCATTGCGTATATATCAAAAGATCCAAAGATCAACTTGTAATCATATCATTATATGTTGATGATATACTGATTGCTAGAAGTAATATAAAGTTTGTTAATACTGTTAAAAGTTGGTTATCTTCCAACTTTAAGATGAAAGATATGGGTGAGGCTGCATATATTCTTGGAATTAAAATTTCATGAGATCCTTTGAAGAGATCATTGTCTCTTTCACAAGAGACGTATATAAATAAAATTCTTGAACGATTTCATATACAAGACTGCAAACCTATAGATACTCCAATTGTAAAAAGTAAAAAATTGAGCCATAAACTATGTGCAAAGACTTCATAAGAAAATGAACAAATGTAACATATTCCTTATACTAGAACTATTGGAAGCTTAATGCATGCTATGACGTGTACAAGACTTTTGTAATGGTAAATAGATACCAATTCAATCCAAGTCAAGCAAATTGGATAGCCGTCAAAAGAATGCTAAGATATCTAAAGGGAACTACTTATTTGCTGAGTTATTAGGGAAAGGATCTGCGGTTTGAAGATTACTCAATGCTGATTGGAGAGGAGATTTAGACAAAATGAAATCTATCTCTAAATTTGTTTTCTTACTGAATAATGACACAATATCTTTGAGTAGTAAGAAATAAACGTGTATAGCCTTATCCACGATGGAAGCCGAATTCGTGATATTATCAACAGTTGTACAATAATGTGCTTGGTTTAAGAGATTTTTTAATCATTTAGATGTTGTCAAAAATGCTCAAACTCATTATTAGTTAACTAAGATAACCAAGTAGCGATAACATACACTAAGAATCTGAAATATTATGGTAAAACCAAACATATATATATATATTAAGTATAACTTTATCATACACGAAAATATGTGAACTTGAAGTACATATCTACGTATAGAATGATAGCAGATCTAATGACGGAACTAATATTTAGATTGTTTTATGTGGTCATGTAAAATCTCTAGAACTGTGCAGAGGCGGATATACTAACTATTATAATTTCCTTAAGTGTTTATATTTAATGAAGTTATCTTTCATTATCAATGCCTATAAGGATTTGTTTAACATTTATACATCTTAATGCTTAGTATATTATAAAATTTAGAAAGTACGTTGGACAAATAAAATATTAACCCACTTATACAGGCAATCGCCTTTATTTACTGTGTAATAAATAGAGATAAGACAATTTTAAAGCTATTTAACTGGGTTATAATCGATAACTCAAGCTTATCATTTGAACTGAGTGTTAAGATAAAGATATAATATTTACTATATCCGAAAATAAACTAATCCATATATTTTACTTTGTCTATCTTTAATGCCAGAAGTGAGTTTTAATGGATTCTTTGAAAGAGTAGATACTTGAACTCAAATTAGACATTAAATATGTCTAAAATATAATATGTATGGTATTGAAAGCGAAGACATATGCTTCATGGGAAACGATTTAATATCATAATAAGTATTTCATACTATATATGCATGAGATAACCGGTAAGAGTATCAAAAGTTTGGATCTCAATTTTTATACCATTAAGACCATTAAAGAAAAGAGTTTCTCAACTAAGTGTCCCATAACTCTTATTTGTTCTCAAGATTTCTATTTAATATTTGTTATCTTAAAATGTTGCCAATTATTATGAATTGATCCAATCTAATAAGACATTTCTAGAAAAGCAAGTCGAACTAAAATTAAGAATTTCAAAGAAAAATGAAGATTGAGTTTGGGATTATTCAATGGTCAACTAATTATGATTAGTTTGGGATAATCATAATTGTGAATACCATATATCGTAACTAAAAAGAAATCAAGAGAGATATAAATGTGATTGATCGATTTAGGATACTGCATAATATATCTACTCAAAAACGTAATGCCCATTTTAAGTTGTTATATATTTCTAATAGATGTGCGGCAATGAACTCTCGAAGTATGTTAGTCATACGAATTATTTACTAGAATGAATGTTGTAGAGATAAGAAGAAAGAGTTATGTTCAGCCTACCATGTGTAAGTGGGAGATGATGGGCTTTTAATAAAATATGTTGGGCCAAGCTAGGCCCATCTGTATATGTTGGACCAAACTTGGCCCGTAAGTGAATGGCCCATAAGAAAGAGGGCAGTTATTTTTATGTAAAATAAACTATTGTATAAAAAAGAATGTTGAATGAAAAACAGAATGTATGTTCTTCAAGTTATCATTATCGGTGTATTCTCTCTCAAGAAAAGAACTCAAAAGCTTTAATTGATCCCTCTTGAGACTGTGATAGTATTTAATCCATGGCAAATAAGAAATGTCCATCTTGGTGATATGCCTTTGATCGATGTTATATGTATCCTCGAGCTTGTTTACGCCTTCATGTTTTAGTATCCGATAGTTCGAGTATCTTTTTTGTTTTTTATTTTAGAATTTGTTTCCATCAATCTCCACGTCCGGGCGATGCATTTGAAATGAATTGTTCATGGAAGGACCAAATGAAAGTATTTCGAAGCTGTAGAAAAATATTGTGATGACGTGCATGAAATACAATCTTCTTTTTTTTTTTTTTTTTTTTTGTCTATCATACTCTACTCCTATCGTGATGATGTGCATGAAATATATCATTTTTATTTTTTTGTCTGTCCCACTCTACTTTTATCCTAACTTTCGATCTCAAACTTTTGACTTGCCTTCTTAAAGGACGTGAGAGTTGAAATCCAAACCTAATATTAAATCGTCATCATCCCAACCCCTCTCTAGAAGGTGGGGATTCGACCCCCCACCTCTCCCTTCCCATGTAAAAAGAGTGGCCCTCGGTGATTGCATGAAATACAGCTTGAAACAGGCAAGTTTCAAGAATATCCATCCAATGAATATGTTAAATTAATCTATTGAGTTTGAATGCAGACAACAATTTGTTGAATCGAATTTGTTGATAAAGATTTCCCAAGTATATTTCAAATTAGATGAAGAAGCCCTTCTTTTCTTGAACTCCTTATAGCTGCACAAAGGATGAAACAAAATAAAATAAAGATTTCCTCTATTATTTAGAGGAGTAGAATCCCTCTGCAGGTTATCCATGGTGGGGCCCAAAGTCAAATATTTGACTTTGGGCACACAATATTCCAGGTTTGGGTTTCTTTTAGCCCATAAAAAAAAAAAAAAAAAAAGCCTCTGCACGCAGAGCCAAAAGGAGGTAGGCCCAGGTCAAACTTTTGACCTCTGGGCACACATATAAAACAGAACACGCACGTCTTCTTTCTTTTTGGCAGAGTCGCTGAAGTCCTACGAAGAAGACAAAACTGCTCATAAAGAACGTTCAAAGAGCGTTGCACGATAAAGAAAGAAGAATGCAAATCCGTATGTATGCAAACCAAGCATATGTAGAGCGTTATACTTTAAGCTTGAATGCGTGGTGATTTTTGTGCAGTTAGTTTATGTCCAAGTGAGCTATTTATTATAAATACTTTGGGTTTTGAGTTAAATTTAGGTGTGGGAAACACTCGAACGTGTAAACAATTGTAAACTCCGATTCTTCAATTATAGTGAATTATTTGTTATTGGCTCTCCCTGTAAATATATGTACCGATATTCGGACTAAACCACGTAAATTTTTGATGTCATTATTATTTCTCGTTTATTTTTCTTGAGTTTGGACGTTGACGTAAATTGCAAGATCCTGTCATTTCCACGTATTATATTCCAACAATTGGTATCAAAGCCTAGGATCAGATTTCTTTATTGTGATTTGGAGCTTTTACTTGTCTGATTATTATCTAGAAATTCTGTTATTGCAATTATGTCTGAGAGAAAATATAAAATTGAGAAGTTTAATGGGAGGAATAACTTTGGATTATGGAGCATCAAGATGCGAGCATTATTGACAACTCAAGGTTTGACCAAGACACTGGATGGTGAAGATGAGTTGCCTATTATAATGAAAGCTTCTGAGATGGTAGAGTTAATGGAAAGAGCAAAGAGCATAATCTTGTTAAATTTGCCGGATGAGGTTTTAATAAAGGTTGTTGAGAAGGATGCCGCAACATTATGGACAAAACTTCAAACATTCTATATGAAGAAAGGTTTGAACAATCGCCTATACATGTTGAAGAGGATGTTTAAATTTAGATATACTGAATGTACATCTATCATATGCCACCTAGATGAATTTAATAAACTCATGATGGATCTGAAGAACGTCGGTAAGATACTTCATGATAAAAAAAAAAAAAATGGCATGATATTGTTAGCCTCTTTACCAGAGTCATGGGAATACTTTACTAATTCATTATTGTAAGGGCGTACTACAATTACCTCAGAAGAAGTCCATCTTATTCTCTAAGGAGTGGTAGAGAAGTTGCAAGATGGTGGTCTGACGCAAGGAGTAGCACAAGCACTGACGATTCGGGGTGGAGAACAACATCGAGAGCCTAGTAGCAATAGAGGCAAAAGCACGCCATAAAAAGTCCAAGGGACGCATGAAGTGCTTTGAGTGTCATGAGAATGGGCACATCAGGAGAGATTATTCAAAGCGAAGGAATAAAGCTGATAGGCAAAATGCCATAAGCAATGTGGCAAACATTGCTGAGGGGAGCAATAGTGATGCAAAAACTGTTTTATGTGTGACTACTACTTCATCAAGAGATGAATGGGTAATAGATTCGAGATGTTCTTATCATATGATGCCTCATAAGAACTGGTTTACTACTTACCAGACTGCAAATGGTGGTAGACTTATTTTGGGAAATAATATAGTCTGTAAGGCTGTGAGGATAGGAACAATTCGAATTCGGATGCATGATGGGGTGGTGCGCACATTGACAGATGTGATGCATGTATCGGAGTTCAAGAAGAACCTTATTTCTCTAGGGACACTCGACGACATCGGGTGTAGGTACACTGCCGAAGGTGGAGTACTGAAGATCTCTCGAGGTGCCATGACAGTGATAAAAAGAAAGAAAGTAAATACTCTTTATCATCTACTAAGAGAGACCATGACCGGAACTGCTATAGTTTCATCAAGTGAGTCAGACTCTAATTTGAGTCAGTTATGGCATATGCGTTAGGGCACATGAGTGAGGCAGGTATGACAATGCTGAGTGAAAAGGGCTTATTGATGGGTCAAAAGACGGGGAAACTGGACTTATGTGAGCACTACATCTTTGGAAAGCAGCATTGAGTTAAGTTTACTACAACTATTTATTCGACCAAGCGACCGAGTGAATATATTCATTCAGACGTTTGGGATCCGTCTTCGGTTCCTTCAAAAGGAGATGCCTGATATATGCTAACATTTATCGATGATTATTCGAGGAATGTATGGGTATATACTTTCTGAAGCACAAATATGATATATTTGATCGGTTCAAGAAATTTAAGGCTCTGATTAAGAAGTAGTCAGATAAACAAATCAAATGCTTAAGAACTGATAATAGCATGGAGTTCTGTGGTAAAGATTTTACTAAGCCCTGCAAGAAAGAAGGTATTGTGAGACACCACATAGTACCTGGAACACGACAGCAGTATGGTGTGGCAGAATTGAAGAACAAAACTTTGCTTAAGCGAGCTCCATGCATGCTTTCGCATGCACAACTTGGCAAGAAATTTTGGGCTGAAGCGGTAAACATGGCATGTTACCTGGTTAATCAATTTCCATCATCTGCTATCGAGTGGAAAATTCCTGAGGAAGTATGGTCGGGGAAACCTATTGATTATTCCAGATTACGCATATTCGGATGTCCTGCGTATGCTCATGCGAGTGAAGGTAAGCTTGAGTCGAGGCCAAAGAAGTGCATATTTCTAGGTTATACACATGAGGTGAAAGGCTACCGGCTGTGATGCACAGATCTCAAATCATCCAGTTTTCTAATCAGCAGAGATGTGATCTTCAATGAGATTACAATACTTCAATAGATGAGTTCTGAGACACAACCAGCAGAGAAGACATATCATGGTGTTATTAGTGAGGTGGAGCTTCATGTGGAGACTCTGGAGACCTCTAAGGTAATAGAAGTTGAGACTACAGATAGGGTTGCAATTCTTGAAGTTAGTGATAGTGAACAACCAACAAAGCTGCAACACATTATAGTCGCAGATAGACAGATAAAGCAAATTAAATCACCAATACGTTATGGTTATACAGATATTATTTATGCATTGACTGTAGGTGATAAGGTGGAGACAAATGAGCCTTTGTCTTACTCTGAGGCGATGGCTAGTTTTGAATCATCGCAGTAGCTAGGGGCTATGAGTGAAGAGATGGAATCATTCTATCGAAATCAAACATGGGAGCTTGTCAAAGTATCCAAGAGTCAAAAGATTGCTGGAAGTAAATGGGTCTTCAAACGGAAAGAGGGCATTCCTAGTGTCGAGGCAACGAGGTATAAGGCAAGACTTGTGGCGAAGGGATATACACAGAGTGAGGGCATTGACTACAATGAGGTGTTCTCTCCCGTGATAAGACATACTTATATTCGTGTTTTACTTACCTTAGTTGCTTCGCAGGATCTCGAGTTAGAGCAACTGGATGTGAAAACTGCGTTTCTTCACGATGAGTTGGAGGAGCAAATTTACATGAGACAGCCAGAGGGATTTGCTATTCCAGGTAAGGAAGATTATGTTTGCTTGTTGAAGAAATATTTGTATGGGCTAAAACAGTCTCCTAGGCAGTGGTATAAGCGTTTTGATGCTTTCATGGCTAGTCAAAACTATTTAAAAAGTCAGATGGATAGCTGTGTTTACTTTAGGAGATTGGAAAGTGGTTCTTTGATTTATCTACTCTTATATGTTAATAATATACTGATAACAGCTAAAAATATGTCTGATATTGATGTGCTGAAGAAGCGGTTAAATGCTGAATTTAAGATGAAAGATTTAGGTTCTGTAAAGAAAATATTGGGTATGGAGATTTTGCATGACAGGATTACAGAAGTTTTACGTTTATCTCAAAAGAAATATATTGAGAATATCACGGCACGTTTTAATATGCAGTCAATAAAATCTGTAAGTACACATTTAGCGAAGCACTTTGAACTTTTAAATAAATTATCATCGCAGATTGAGGAAGAGGAAGAACATATATCCCATATTCCTTATTCTAGTACCGTGGGTAGTATTATGTATGCTATGGTGTGCACTAGGCCTGATATTTCACAAGTTGTGAGCATGGTTAGTTGTTATATGAAGCGTCCTTGTAAAACTTATTGGGAAGCTATGAAGTGAATTCTTAAATATTTGAACAGGACAATAAACGTGGGTATAGTGTACCGGAGGGACATCAATGACAGTAAAATTACTGATTTTGTGGATTCAGATCACGCTAGTGACCTGAATGATCGTAGGTCTTTAGCAAGGTACATGTTTACACTAGTATGTGGTGCAATTAGTTGGAAAGCGTCCTCACATGATCATATTGACTTGTCTTTGATTGAGGTAGAATACATGTCACTAACCTTTGTAGCGAAAGAGGTGATACGATTACAAAGTTTGTTCTCGGACTTTGGCTTAGAACAAAAAAGTGTAGATATATACTGTGATAACCAAGGTGCTATATATTTAGCGTATAATCTAGTTTATCACAAGCGAACGAAGCATATCAACATTAAGTACCATTTCATCCGAGATGTCTTGGCTAAGGGTAATGTTATTATAAAAAAGATTGCTACAACATATAACCAGTAGACATGATGACTAATATATTCCTTTGGCGAAGCTCAAGCTCTACTTGAGCTCTCTTGGCGTCTATGAAGAGTGAGCACCCGTCGGGGTGTTGAGAGAGCAGCATGGATGACGAGCACTATAACTTGACTTCGAACATCGAGCTAATGTGGAGAATTATTAAATTAATGTCTCAAGTTTGAATTCGGATAACAATTTGTTGAATCGAATTTGTTGATAAAGATTTCCCAAATAAATTTCAAATTGAATGAAGAATCCCTTCTTTTCTTGGACTCCTTATCGTTGCACAAAGGAGGAAATAAAATAGGTTTCCTCTATTATCTAGAGGAGTAAAATCACTTTGCAGGTTATCCACAATGGGGCCCAAAGTCAAATTTGACTTTGGGCACACAATATTCTAGGTTTGGGTTTCTTTTTTCCTTTTTCCTTTTTTTGATGACCTAGGAACCCCGTATAGCCGGCAGCTGGCTGAGCAAACTTGGGGAGACGCTAGCGGAGGACCCACCACCTTGACATCCCGCATAAGATGCCAAGTGCCTCCATTGGGTTTCAAACCCCTTACCTTTGGGCAAGGATCAACGAAGTTTTCATCCAGCGGAGCCACCATGGTCGGTGGTTAGGTTTGGGTTTCTTTTAGTCGATGAAAAAAATTTGACTTTGGGCACACAATATTCTAGGTTTGGGTTTCTTTTAGCTGATGAAAAAAAAGAAAGAAAGAAGCCCCTACACGTAGAGCCAAAAGGAGGTGGGCTCAGGTCAAACTTTTGACCTTTGGGCACACATATAAAACAAAACACGCACGTCTTCTTTCTTTCTGGTGGAGTTGCTAAAGCCCTACGAAGAAGACAAAGTTGCTCATAAAGAACATTCAGAGAGTGCTACACGATCAAGAAAGAAGAGCGCAAATCTGTATGTACACGAACCAGGCATACATAGAGCGTCATACTTTGAGCTTGAACGAGCGATGATTTTTGTGCAGTGAGTTGTTTTGGGTTAAATTTAAGTGTGAGAAACACTTGAACATGTGAGCGATTATAAACTTTCTTTAATTATAGTGAATTATTTGATGCCGGCTCTCCCGTGAACGTAGGTACCGATATTCGAATTGAACACGTAAATTTTTGGTGTCCTTATTATTTCTCGTTTATTTTTTTGAGTTTACGCGTTGACGTAAATTGTAAAATCATGTCGTTTTGGCATATTATATTTCAACAAAATACGAGGGCCCGGAAGATTAATTATCCTAACACCCCAAGTTGATCTTCACATTAATTGGACATTGAATTCCTCGTGAACATTGAATTGCGCACCTGACGTGTGGGACACGCGGCCACAGCTACCACCCACAGCTACCACCCACAGCACTCACATGTCCAGATGAATATGATGATGCCCCCCCCTCTCTCTCTCTCTCTCTCTCTCTAGCCTGAAATTCTGGGTTCAACCAAACTTGCCATTACAGGGCTTCACGACTGTGGTTGTGAACTGTGGATTGTGCAATTCAAACGCAAGCTGAATAGAGGTGGTCTAGGACTGATACGAGCGACGGGCATGGAGCAACAGGTAGAGAACAGGCAAGTGATATTCAAGGGGTTCATAGAGAGGGCTCCAAGGGAGACGGACATGGAGTTGAAGGTGGGAAGAATCAGTGGCGGTCTCAAGGCGCCTGCAGGATCAGGTGCTTTCCTGGTCAAGAATCTCTACCTCTCTTGCGACCCCTACATGAGGGGACGTATGCGCGATTCCCGCACTTCTTATATCCCCCCTTTCGTTCCTGGTCAGGTACATTTTCCCTGGTCTGTGTCCTTGCTTTCTTCTTGCTCCTGCTCTCTTCTCGCGTTCCATAGCAATATCCATAAGTTCAGCAGCCACATAATTTTCTATTGGTGGGAATCGGTCCTCCTAACTTTATTCATGCATTGCTCGTCTCCAAATGGAGACCGGACCCCTCCTTGTTATGAAATGGCGAAACACTATATGCGGAGTCACCGCGTTGTACTTGTTTCGTAATCATCTGCCTATATTTTACAAATTCAACTTGGGGATTTGTAATCCACCAACCATTTTTTACCCGGTGCAGCCCATCGAAGGGTTCGGTGTTTCCAAGGTTATTGACTCCGATGATCCAGACTTCAAGCCTGGGGATATAGTTTCAGGGTTCACTGGCTGGGAAGAATACAGCTTGATAAGGAAGACTAACCAGTTGAGAAAAATCGAGCAACATGATGTCCCTCTGTCATATCACCTGGGCCTTCTCGGTATGTTTCTCCTACTATACCTGCTTACTGCATGAAGCATCTCTCAAACGAGTTTGTCTGATACATTTCTCAGTATAACTTTTCATTGATAGGTAAAGAGCCCCTGTAAACGATACTAGTGGAGCCTTTCTTATCTAGTCTACTTTTAAAGCCACATTGCATTCACCTGCAAGACTCTTAGATAATTTTGCTTGATATACGATCTTTGGGATGCTACCATCAGAAACTTCCCTTATCAAAAAGTATTGGGATCCTGGCATAGGATGAATGTTCCCATAAGTTTTATAATCAACCAAATTCTGGGTCAACTCATAGCTCCATTCATCAGTTAATCAAATCGTCACTTCAGCAGCACTTGAATAATGATACCATTTTCAGTAGAATTTGCAGCTAAAGGTCAATATTTAAAGTTTAAAAAGTTGACTGACTTGTTCAGAGGGTTCGAAATTGCCATCAAATGTGCAATTGTAATCGTCATACAGGTGCAAATTGTTTTAGAGCATAGTTTCCAGTAGCCGCTGTTTATTACAGTATTTGGTGGAATCCCATTGTGCAAATAGTTTTGTCAATTTCTCATGGTATGTCTAATGAAACAAACTATACTCAACTCAATGATGTGGCAAATTTTCATAGCATAAAAAATTCCCTGGTGTATAGTTAGCACAAGCTTTTTCATGGTAGAACAAGCCTCTTCGTGTTTCCTAAATAATAGATTTTATGCAGGTATGCCAGGATTTACTGCATATGTAGGATTTCACGAGATATGCTCCCCTAAAAAAGGAGATACTGTCCTCGTCTCTGCAGCTTCCGGAGCAGTTGGACATCTTGTTGGCCAACTTGCTAAACTGCATGGCTGCTATGTAGTTGGAAGTGCTGGCTCAAGCCAAAAGGTAAGTCTGTTAGTCAATGGAAATTACAGTGTCATTCTTTTAACTGCAGCTTGCAGAGAGAAACGTCTCATAAGTTCAAGTACAAACTGTTTAGGTCGACTTGCTGAAGAATAAACTTGGATTTGATGAAGCTTTTGTCTATAAAGAAGAGCCAGACCTGGATGCGGCCTTGAAGAGGTCAGTGCTACTAGCATTTGCATTGCTTCTGTTGCTTGTTGACAGGCTAAGTGTAGACAAATCATCTTGATCGTCTTTCCTTATATACTTCCTGGGAAAGATCATAGATACTTATGTACGTTCCTCCTTCTTGTCTTTTCAAACGAGTGGCTAAACAATAAATGGTGGGCTAATAGGTACTTTCCTCAAGGCATCGACATCTACTTTGATAATGTGGGGGGAGACATGCTGGATGCTGCACTTCTCAACATGCGTGTCAGTGGGCGCATTGCAGTCTGCGGCATGGTATCACAGCATAGTCAAACCAATCCACAAGGTATCCACAACTTGTTCAATATGATAGCGAAGCGCATCAGGATGCAGGGGTTCCTGCAAAGCGACTACTTGCACCTCTTTCCCCTCTTCTTCAATCAAGTCACGGAATACTACAAGCAGGGGAAGATCACTTATATGGAAGACACAGTTCGTGGATTGGAACATGCTTCGGCTGCATTCGTTGGCCTGTTTTCGGGTAGAAATGTCGGCAAGCAGGTCATTCATGTTGCCAGTCCATAGGATGGCTAATGAATTTGGTAGAAACTAGGGAAAAAGTGTGAGGGCCTATCCCATCCAAGCACCATGTTCAGAATCTTTTCCTTTCCCAGTTCGGGCTCAAAGTACTGGTGAGCCGGGCATAAGATCACTCCAATTCCATCTTTCCAATGCTGATACTTTAACATTGAGCCACTTTAAATACTGGTGCGAAAAGCATATTCTTTCATGGGTGCTGGTCATGTCTCGAGTACAGGGCAAAGTAGCGTTGCCTTCGTAGCCGCAACTGGGTTTTGGAAAATTCCAGACTCTATGCCTGACCTCCGATTGAATTTAATGGGATCCAGATGCATGCGAAAATCACCTATTGGAAAAAGATGTATCCTGAGGCTTATCATCTCACCAAGATCATGTTGAGAAACGCCCTCATTTAGACCAAGTAAAACAAGTGTTGTTAACACTGAAAAGGAACAGCCAAGTCAAGGCTCATGCGATGCACATTACTCGCGCAGAAAAAGAAGGGATCCCACGTTTGGTACTGAAAGGTCTGAAATCAAGAGGATGAAATCATGTATACCTGGGCCTTCCTTTGAGGAGAAATGGACAAGAATTTCTTCTCCATCCCTCCTCCCCACATCTTCTTTCTCTTCTTCCAAAATAATGGACTAGTGAGGTATCAATTTGTTTATTTATTTCTATAGATTTACTATTGGAAGCAAAAACTTAGTGATGGAGACAGTCACCTACCAGTGAAATAAACAGGGAAAAGTGCCAAAAAAGTCCTAAACCTTTTGCCTTTGTGTCAATTTAGTCCTAAACCTTTTTTTGGTGCCGATTTAGTCCTAAACATTTTTAAGTTGTGCCAATTCAGTCCTTTCCGGCCAATTTTAACCGGATTTTGTTGACTGGACGTCGGCCGGCTGACGTGGCATGATCGGCGCTGACGTGGACAACTTTTAATAATATTTTAATATTTTTAAATATTTTTTAAATACTTTTAATATTCTTTTATTCTTTTATTCTTTTTCTTTTTCCTCCGGTAGGCCGCCGAGGTCCGGCGACTCCGCGGAAGCGACCGCCGGCGAGGGCGAGGCCGACCTCGCCGGATCTCGGCGAGGTCGAGCCTCGCCGGCCATGGGCGAGGCTCGCCTCGCCGGATCCGGCGAGGCGGCGAGGGGGAGCCTCACCCATGGCCCGATCGCGGCGAGGCGGCCATGGGCGAGGCTCGCCCTCGCCAGATCCGGCGAGGTAGAGCCTCGCCGGCCCTCGCCGGCCATGGGCGAGGCCGGCCTCGCCAGATCCGGCGAGGCGGGCGAGGGTGAGCCTCGCCCATGGCCCGATCCGGCGAGGTGGCCATGGGCGAGGCTCGCCCTCGCCGGATCCGGCAAGGTCGGGCGAGGGGCGGCGAGGCTCGACTCGCCAGATCCGGCGAGGCGAGCCTCGCCCATCGCCCATGGCCGAGATCCCGCGAGGTCGGCCTTGCCCTCGCCGGCGGTCGCCTCGGCCGGTCGTCGGACCTCGGCGACCTACTGGAGGAAAAAGACAAAAAGTAAAAATAAAAAATAAAAAATATATTTAAAAATATTTAAATATTATTAAAAGTTGTCCACATCGGTCCGATCAGCTACGTCGGCCGGCCGGCGTCGGTCACAAGCAAAATCCGGTCAAAATTGCCGGAAAGGACTGAATTATCACAACTTAAAAAGGTTTAGGACTGAATTGGCACCGAAAAAAGGTTTAGGACTAAATTGGCACAAAGGCAAAAGGTTTATGACTTTTTTGGCACTTTTCCCGAAATAAACACCTAATAGTCTAGTTCTGTTTGAAAGGAAGTAGGGGACCACCAGAGTGGGTAATTTTAGGGGTGTCAGAAATCGAATCAAACCGAAAAATGCGATTTTTTCGGTTTGGTTTTCGGTTCGGTTCGCAAAAGCAAATATTCAAACCATTCTATCATGATATGCCAGTGGAAATCATTAACAACATTGCAAATTCATTTACTTAAAAGTAAGCAAATGACATAATAATTTATGATGTACCGATATCACCTAATAGGTCATCATTATACACAAGATTACACATAAGTAAATCATACTTATCATGAAGCTCACAAGTGCACACGAGTAAGTCCATACTTATCGTCAGCTAGGACCCATCTTGACTCATGAGGGATCCTAAACACTCCCAAGGCATCCCAAACACCCTATTCTCCCATTCAGTGTGTAATTCCATTTATTCTCGCTTCGCCATCCTAAAAGTCTGGCAAGAGCCACTTCTTATCTGAGCCCCCTGGCCAAAACAACCACTCCTCGCCCTCATTGGGCTGAATTATTATAAGCCCACCAACTTCCACTTGATTCATCCCCAAACCATACACTTATTAGAGAAGGTCTTGCTTTGGCATCCCTAAGTTACCTCATAACACTGACAACGTGACATCGACAAATTCTATAATCGATATTGTGAATATTGACAATTCAAATAATTGATAACGTTAATATCAACAACAACACTTAGCTAGTAAATCAATAACTTAGTCGAATTACGAAGATATCACTTTTAGGGGTAATGTTCGTCGTTCAGCATTCTTATCACCAAAAGATTGCCATCATATCTTAGAGAAACAATCAATTACCCACTAAAAATCCATCAAATATATCATAGGCATGTAACAAGCTTAATGATCCAATTCAAGTGAACACAAGAAATACACATACCATGATTGCAGCTTAACTAAGCTCAAGTACAAGTTAACAACTAACAACTAACCAAGTCAAGAGTACTAACTAGATCAATATAACTTAGCCCCTAGAGTTTTCACTTACCTCAAATAGAAGACTTGAGTAAAATCAAAACTTTAATCACCTTCAAAACAATATAATCAAGAACAAAGGTCAACATCTCTTGACCTTTTTATCAAAACTTGTTTAATAAAAGAGAATAATCCACAAGTTTACTTTGTAAGCTCTTGAAAAATTGAATTTTGAAACCTTAACAATACAAGGAGAAGATCTTTTTTTTTCTTTCTTTGCAAGAACAAGTTGAAATTCTTTTTGAAACTTGAAAACATATGGAGACCTATTTATAGGCCTAGGGAGGTAAAAAACAAGTAACTCAAGTTAAGAGAAGTGATAAATTGAAGTTAAAGAAAAAGCTAGGTGGAAGTGCAAAAGAGTTGGTCAAGTTAAATAATCTCAACTGACATGATCATATGACTCCATCTATTGATAAGGCAAAGGGAGATAAACCAAGTAATAATGACCTTGAGTTAAAATCACGACGTCTAAATGTAGAAAGGATATGTGTTTCAATAGAAATGCTTCAAGTGACCCTAAGTGAGTAGTTAGAGTGCAAGTGGCCTAATAACATTAGCCACATTAGCCACAAGGAGATATTTGGATTCAAATGAAAAATGGCTTCTTCTTAGCCAAGTAAGGTGAGTGAATCATCAAGACATTAATGTTATGTTGTCATGAATGATGTAATGCATGAAGTCATCATTAAAGTAAGTTCAATGTCACAAATTAAAGACATGTGACTTAAAATACTTAATGGAGAAATGAAGAGAGATGGTACAAATTAAAAAGAGACAAATGGCTCACTTGCATGGCTTCCAAAGTAAATATTTTGTTAAATTATCAAAATATCTAGTAAATCAATATGTAAACAAGGAAATCAATGCTCGGTCCAAGTATCGATAAATCAAAAAAAATATTTTGAACTCACTAAAAACATTAGTTAAAAATAACGTATGCTAGGAAAATCTTAACTCAATAAATTTAAAACTTGAATATTGTCAAATATGCAATTTGAGAACTACAACTAATGTGACGATAATTAATGACGTTACTCAACACCGCGTACTTACATGTCAATATCTATCACTAAGGTTAACACATCAACTTTCGACAATTGCGATAAGGGAAAATCATCATGTGCCTCAAAAAATTGGGTCCAAACTAAATAACACTCATCTTTATATTCTAAATATTATTTTGAAAATTCCGGATGCGACACATATGAAAGTCTTATTAACAAATCGTAGGAAATTTGGCAAGGGTCTTTCACTTTCCTTCCAATAATGCTTGCAGTTTAAGCTCCCCCAAAAAGTCATACATTTGCACAAAAGCATTAAGGTAACTACCCTATAGCATCTTCAAGACTCTTAGCCTTGATATTGGACTGACTTAATATCACATTTACTCCTAATTATTCTCTAACTAGTCTCTTCAACTTGGACGCACTAATTTTAGGCATTGCATAGATGAGAGGATGATCTTGTAGAAGTACTCCATTTTGAATGGTTAAAGAGGAAGAAGCGGGTTTTTCAATACACCGTGGAAGACTCAATAGTAAATGCCTATGACATGGACCAAATTCTTCAGTATTATCATACCCTTGTAAGTAAAGCTTTGTAGCATTTGGTGAAGAATGAGTGATACAAAGGAGATGATATAATGGGTTCGTAGGAATGGAAAGGTGTTCATACTAGGAATTCTAGAATAGAACGGTTATAACTCTGAAAAGCTTTAAAGGCAGGATTGGCCTTCCGTCCACAAACTAGTCGAGAACTAATGTCACTCTTCTAATGATGCCATAATAGGTCAAAACTAGTTGTTGTGCTGTAGTGTTATGTATATCTCACTCGAAGGACAATATGCCCAAGTTAAACTGAGTGTGATACAATTCAATACAATGATGCGATTCGCCATACTTTTTTTAAGAATAACTATATAAAGAAAGTTGGCCTAGGATTCTTGACTCACTAGACACACCACACGAGCTATTTCGCAGCCAAAAATCTATCGGCCCGTGATGCCTATGTAGGGGAGAGAGATCGATAAGTACATGACGTCATTATTTGCGGTCCATCAATTCCGTCCATCAATTCAAATGGAGCTAAAAGATGAACTCAACCGTTGCGCGAATATTTTGAGTTTTAGGACCTAATTGCAATTTCAAATACTTGAGAGCACATATGATACGAATTTCAGAGACTCGATGCACTTATTCCTTAAAAATATTCGCATCTTCTCTTGCCCAAAACTACTTTGATTGCTGTTTGCTCGTCGTCGACACAACAGTGGAAACTAGAAAGCGGGGGGATCTTCCGCGCACTGTGCCTCCATCTGCTGACTCTCTCTCTCTCTCTCTCCTTCTGACCCGGGACGCCTCCAAGGACTCCTCCAATTCCTTCTCCCGTTCGTTGAGCTCCGATCGATACGCGCCGGCGGCGGCTCCTCCGTTCTTGGGTAAGTGCTCCTTCTTGTGGGCTGCGTCGTTCCTCTCCCGCTTCTGCACAAGTAGGGTACTTTCTTTCGTGAGGATGGTGGGTGATGGATTGTGTCATTTGGGTGATCCTTCTTCTCGTCACTTTGAACCTCTCTTTTCGTTCCCGTTCGGGCTCCGCTTTTCCCGGGGCTTCAAACCGGGGAGGAGGATCGAACGAACGTCTTTGTCTGCCGAACTTTTGATGTCTGATTCTTTTTGCGCTTGAGGGAAGGAATTTATTCTTGGGTTTCGTTGTTTTGTTGTTTGCCAATGGTGTCTGGTTGAGGACGAACCCAATTGGATGAATGGTTCTTTTTTTTTTTTTTCTTTTGGCAGACTGCGGATGGGGAAACATAGGCGGGTGATTGTGTTATGGATATCCAAGTCAGAAACTTGTATATAGAGCTGCTGGATTAGTCCCTCCATTTCTTTCCAGTGAAGTGGTTTTTGTTGACTGATTCGATTACCGGGAACGGTCAAGGGGCTTGATGATCAGGATGTGCCAGTAAACTGCTCTTTGGTAGCTGCATTGCCTGACCTCGTAGGAATGGCTTCCAAAGCAATCTTGCGCAAGCAAAAGTACCTCGTCAACTTTCTCAATCGCCCTACTTACTTAATCAGGGCATTCTCATTTTCTGAGCATGGCCAACCTCACCTATGTGGCCCTCAGGATTTGGGTCGTACGCCAAGCCATGCATTTGCTGATACTGATCTTAAAGCTGACAGAAGTAAATATCAATCGTCCACTTTTGCAATGCAACGATTTTTCAGACATTCGGCACATGGGGTCCCGACATTGGACCACATACTAGATAGGAAATATATTGTCTCTACTTTTAGAGTAACAAGGATGTCAGAACTGGTGCGGCATGCTTCTACGGCAACAGCCGGCCAACCTGAAGCTCGTAATGGAAATGGTCAAAACAAGGAAAAGGCTTATAAACAGGTAAAGGAGGCTTCGCCTGAGGATTGTGACCAGGCAGTTGAAGGATTGAGTACAGCAAAAGCGAAAGCAAAGGCTAAACAAATCCTAGAATCCCCGAAGAGTGATGAATCTATACTGAAGAGAGTGCGGGCTACACTTTTGGGAATTGGTCCTGCTTTGAGGGCCATTGCTTCCATGAGCAGGTTTATATATTCTTGCCTCATGGCTATACTGGTTCAAGACTTTAATGGTGTCTCTTATCATCTATAATTTGTTCAGGGAGGACTGGGCTAAAAAGATTCACCATTGGAAGGATGAGTTTATATCTACCCTGCGGCATTATTGGTTGGGCACAAAATTGTTATGGGCTGATGTTAGGATTAGCTCGCGGTTGCTCATAAAACTTGCAAATGGGAAGGGTCTTTCTAGGAGGGAAAGGCAACAACTTACTCGCACTACAGCTGATATTTTCAGGCTAGTTCCTTTTGCAGTTTTTATTATAGTCCCATTCATGGAGTTTCTGCTGCCTGTGTTCTTGAAACTATTTCCAAACATGTTGCCATCAACATTCCAGGACAAAATGAAAGAAGAGGTGAGCTTGCTCTGTGTTTGCTTCCTCCTGTAATCATCTTCATTTCTATTGAACTTGCATAGGTGGCATTTTAAATTACAGTTCATGAGAACATTCTGCAACAGTGCAGTGCTTAAGATAAAGAGCATCAACCATCCTTTGAACGAAATAATTGCTTAGCACTTTCCCCTGATCGAGAATGGTAGCCTCAGGGCCGAAATACGAGGCCAAGCCTTTGGAAAGGGTACTTCCAAGCGACCTCTGGTGGTGGATTATTACTTGTGGACACCATTTCATAATCTCTACGTGCGCGCGCGCGCGTGTGGAAGACTTGGGGAGTGCAAGTCTACTGTGCTGCATCAATACTGATGTGCGATCTCAATGAAGTGCTCCTCTATGCTCCATAATCATTTGAAACCACCGAGTCTCCCCCCAAAAAAAAAAAAAAAAAAAAAAAGAAAACAGAAAACAATCTCATGCGTGATTTTTGGTTGGTGTTTACATGTGTATCATTCACAACCTCTTTCCAGTTCCATGTGGGACTTGAGAATCACACCTTACAGAGAGGTATTTAGGTTGCTAGAAAAGTGCTTATCGTTCAACGATGGAAGTTGTGAATTTTTTTATTTTTTATTTTTTGCCTGAACCAATTGGGCTTCATTTGCATGGTAATGGTAATGGATTGTTAACTTTTGATGGAGAGTGCAAGTAGGCTTATATCTGTGCAAAATATGTGCTTATAGTATATTAATCTTTTCTTACCTTTTCATTACGAGATTTTCCCTCAAATCTCGTAAGCTTGGTCCTCTTCTACAATGCCTGATAAATTGGCGCCACTTGTTTCCTAATGCTTTAATTGGGCAGCAAAATGACCAATCAAACTTCTTCACTGCTATTATGTAAAAACTTTGTTTGATGAAATGTTGGCATGATGAGCAGAACACATCCAAAGGTTTCCAAATGCTGCTGGATGATTATAAGTATAGCAATATCGATCTTGTCCCTGGGACAGAACTAAACCTGCTTGTATTGCTGCTTCTTGGTCATTCATAAGCCATTGTCAGGAAGAACCTGCGTCTAAATTCGGCCATAAGATGTACACTGCAGATGTGACTTTTCCACTATTCTTGCAACTGCACTATTCCAGTTATGTGAACTTTCAGCCACAGCAAAATTTTTGATTTGTAGGAGGCACTGAAAAGACGGCTCATTGCTAGGATAGAGTATGCCAAGTTTCTTCAGGACACGGTCAAAGAAATGGCAAAGGAAATTCAAAGCTCTCGAAGTGGAGAAACTAAGAAGACCGCAGAAGACCTGGATAAATTTTTGAACAAGGTAAAGAGACATTTTATTTACAGTTTTGATTAGGTCATTTCACTCCAGTTTGTAGGTATATTTAGCTTCTCTTCTAAACAGGTAAGAACGGGTGCTCGTGTTTCCAATGACGAAATTTTGGGCTTTGCCACGTTATTTAATGACGAACTTACCTTAGATAACATCAGCAGGTTGGTGTTTCTTTAAATTTTGGCATTCTTGGCCATTGTCTAAGATTGGTTTTGCTTGCAAGCAAAATGAAATTTCATGTGGCTGTTATTCCATTTTGTTGTGATTACAGGCCTCGACTAGTGAACATGTGCAAATATATGGGAATTAGTCCATTTGGAACAGATGCATACCTTCGTTTTATGCTCCGGAAGCGACTGCAAGAGTGAGACAATATGTTCTTCACAAAAATTTAACTTTTCTATAGATACCCATGACAGTTGTTTATTAATAACTTCCCTCTACTCAATTTTTAGCTGGTACATAGAATCTTTCATTTGGTCTGGGAGAACTTCTGCTGTGAGTCACATGGGAGGGAAGTGGACCTTTGGTTGATTGAGGGCATAATGTAGTTTTTATCTGTTGGATTTGTCAGGATAAAGAATGATGATAAGATGATTCAAGCAGAAGGTGTGGAGTCTCTTTCAGAGGAGGAGCTTCGTCATGCCTGCAGAGATCGAGGTTTGCTGGGATTACTTTCTGTGGAAGAAATGCGGCAACAGGTGTTCTTCATTTCCATTTTTGTGTTAATTTTTTTTCCTTGTAATAGGTGGGGTTTTGTATGAACAATTTATGGGGTGTCTGGGGCCACCCCATAAATATGCTTGCTGTAAGTTGCCTTCATTACCAAGTTGTTTTAAATTTTTGTGGAAAATAAACCTTAATGAGTTTAAATGCCCATATCTATATATCTTTACATATCTGAGATGGTTCAATTTTAAAAATTAAAAGAAAAAAAAAAACCCGAACTCTAAAATTTAAGGCAAAATGAAATTTTACAAGTTTAAATCAATTCAAACACACAAGGTCACAAGCCAGGTAGATTGTTCATTTGAGTAGTAGTTTTGCAAGGAACTTTTGTCAGTTGAGTTTTTGCATAAGATTTACCGAATCTAGATACATCATTATGCTTGGTTTATCCACCTGGGTAAATGAGCTTAATGTTTTAATCTAGATGTTTAAATTGTGGCTTCTCTTTTCAGCTGCGTGATTGGCTGGATTTGTCTCTCAACCATTCTGTACCGTCTTCTCTTTTAATTCTTTCAAGGTAAGCCTTTGTGCATTTGGATGTCGCAGTGTGTGTCATGTCATTTTCTTCATTGCAACATTGTTCTCATTTTGACAGAGCCTTCTCTGTATCTGGAAAAGTGAGGCCAGAGGAAGCTGTCCAAGCGACACTATCATCTCTGCCGGACGAGGTTGTGGACACTGTTGGAGTGACAGCTTTGCCATCTGGAGATTCTGTTTCAGAAAGGAGGAGGAAGTTGGAGTTCCTGGAAATGCAGGAAGAACTTATTAAGGTTGACTATCTTTCTTGAGGTTTTGTTGTAGTACGAGTTTGTCAAGGCTGTTTACCACCTAGGCTAGCTGGTGGCAGTTACCTATGCAATGTCCAATTCTGCCATTATGTCTTGCTTTGAGAATGCATTTGGTTGATGTTTCTGCTAGGAAGTGGGTTTCTCCCTCTTAATGTCCTTGATGCAGTGTCTATGTATTTGAAGCTAAGAGTGAGAACTTATTTGTTTGGGTTTTCTGCTACAAGAACGAGAACGTTATATCTCATGTTTGAATTTAGCTTTAATCTTCACTTATAATGTATGATTGATGTGCAGGAGGAGGAGGAAGAGGAAGAGGAGGAGCAGGCTAGGATGAAAGAATCAGTTAGTAGCCAAAAGGATGTTGCTTTGGAGGAAATGACTGCTTCTACGTCCAGAGAAGTGGTAGAACAGGCGAAAGCAAAAACATTGGAAAAACATGAGCAGCTTTGTGAGCTTAGCCGTGCATTAGCAGTGTTAGCTTCAGCATCTGTATGCATCCACATTTTACTTGTTTCTACAAAGATGAAGCAGTTTTTTGTTGATTTTTGGTGTTTCATCTGATTCATGTTTTTATCTTCTGTGATTTCAGTCAGTGAGTAGAGAGCGTGAAGAATTTCTGAGGCTTGTTAAGAAGGAGGTATTCCAATTTGAGTTGTTTCATATGAAAGTCTACATTTAATCCTTCAGCATGGGTGGATTTGCATTTAGCTTCCCTGGATTTCTGAAGACTGCTTTAGATAAAAATTTCTGAAGAGTATCTTTTCCCATTTTCTGGTCGGTAGGCAATTTAATCTAGCATGGCAGATATGTACTTTTACCTGGACATACATCAAGGAGAGAACTAACCAATATAAGCATGCACATATCCAATATGTTATCTTGACTCTTTATTTCCTGTCTCGCATGTGGTGGCAAGAATTTTATCTAAATAACTCTTTATTCTTTTATCCATACAAGTTTATTGGTTGGTGATTCCTCTTTCATATTTTACCTGGTACATGATCTAATTTTATCTTACAACTGCATAGTTAACTGTGTGATGGGTGAGACAATTGTGTTGAAGGTTTGAGGCCCCTCTTCCTTGGATTTTGAACTTCTTTCTCACTGCATCTGTTGTTCACATTGATTAGTGATCAAAAGGTGTTTTAGACTTTGCAAGAGCCCCTTCTCAAATTAAGTGTCTATATACAACTCTTTCTCTCCCTTTCTTTGAGCCGAGTGGAGCTGCTGCATTTTCTTGGGCTATCAGAAGTAAAACAGAATGTTATACACAAAGGATGCACATAAAGGGAATCTGTGTTCCACTCTGTTAACAGTTTTGCTCAGCATGATATAATTACTTTCTTCATCATGAATGGGGTGACTAATTTCTCTTGGTCTTTGTCACAAAACAGAGTAAACTCTCTTTGTTGACTTGAGTTGAGGGGGCTAGAGTTGTCTTTGTTGACTTGGGCTTGTCAGGGATGTAATTCTCCGTCTCTTTGGTATCAATAGAATTTATTGAATTATCGAAAAACAAGATGGAGTAACCTTTCTTGATGAGGTCAAATCTAATTTCTAGCATTGCATTAAGAGGAAAAAAGATAAATCAAAACCTGGAGAAGTTATATTAGTCCTCTTTATTTGCTTCAACAGTCTTGTTTAGATTCCTTTTCACAGGTTAGTTCCTAACTCTTTGTTATCATCCCCCAGGTAGATTTGTATAACACAATGGTGGAGAAAGAGGGTTTGGAAGGTGAAGAAGCAGCAAAAGAGGCATATAAAGCGGCCAGAGAGGATAGTGACCGTGCTGCGGGGATGACCATCGGAAACAAGGCTTCCTCTGTCCTAATTGACAGGGTAAATGGCAGTTTTGAAGGATTCTAATATTAGCTTTTGTTTTTTTTAAGTGCACTCTGCAGCAACTTAACAGTGTTCCTCTTGATGCGTGACTGCAATGTCAAAATGACTGATTTGTGGCTATGGCTCTTCATCTCAGGTTGATGCAATGCTCCAGAAGCTTGAAAAAGAAATTGATGATGTCGATGAAAAAATCGGAAGCCGCTGGAGACTGCTTGACAAGTCTGTTAACCACTTGCATTTAGTAACACCCCTTTTTATTGGGAAGATTTAGATTTCTATAGTTGATTACTTGTTTCTCCTTGTTCTATCTCAAGTGCCCAATTGTACCCTTCATCTGTCAGGGATTATGATGGTAAAGTTACTCCAGAGGAGGTTGCATCTGCAGCTATGTACCTAAAGGACACCCTCGGTAAAGACGGCATGAAAGAACTTATCAGCAACCTTTCCAAAGACACAGGTTAGTAACAAAAGATTGCAGTTTTCTCTTCCAAGTGGGCTCTGCACATCAAATGGTGATCAGGAAATATCTGGTGTGTTGGAAGTTGGTTCAAAACTTCTCAGCATCTTTTGACATTGCGGTTCTACGTAACTATCAATTAGAAGTAATTTTCGTTGATGCATCACTGTAGCTAACTATTCCTTTAAGACTTGCACAAAATTGAAGGACACTATCGATTTGAAGTCCCTCACCTTTCACGTCAATAGGAGATTGTTTTAGAATACTTTGTGAAGATTTGATGAATGATTGGACTCTCCATATATCCAGCATCTTCTATCTGGAATATAATGGTCAGTTGTTTTTACACATGAAAGAGTTGTTGACAGGTTATTGTGCTTTTGTGATTTTGCTTGAACAGAAGGGAAAATTCTTGTTGAAGACCTTGTTAGGATGGGAAGCGAGGCAGAAGATGACAATCCAGACGACGAGAAAAGGGCTTAGAAGACGTACTTCAATATGGTTACCGACATCGGTTGACCTTTCTGCTCAAGTTGGCGATCCTGTCTATGGCGTGGCTGAGCTCAGAGCCTCAAATTGTGCCCGTGATAATTTGCACAATACTGGAACTACATTTCGTCTGGGCAATGGAATTAGAGATGAGAGGAGAGCAATCTGCCTTTCAGGGTTAGCAACATCATTGGCCGGGGGCTTCTGGAGATGTTTCTCACATTGTTCATACCTAAACGTAATATCGTCTTGATGTCAATTTTTGGACTGAATCTTACTCCTTCAATTCATATACGCTAAGCGCAAAGTCTGAAAAGGAACCCTCAAATCATAGAAGGGATGTTCCAACTACTCATGGATTCAATAATTCTGCTTGTAGCAGTTTTGATTACGAATGCTTTGGCGCCAGATATTCACAAAAGGTAGAGGGACCTGTGTAAGGGTGCTCGCAGTGATCACTTACCGATTGAAATAAGTTGCTACTGAAGCCTAGAATCATTGCAAACATTGAAAATGACTATATTGATTGAAATTTTTTTCTTTTTTGGGTTAATATCCTGAAAAACATCAAACTGGTACACTTGTGACAAATTTACTCCAAACTATTTTTTTGACCATGAAAAACCCAAAACCAGTATACCTATGACAAATTTACCCCGACTGACCATAAAAAACCTTAAATTAGTACATTTATGACAAATTTACTCCAAACTAATTTATTCGACCGCAAAAAACTCCAAGCTGATAAATTTGTGACAAATATACCCTTTGTTAAATTGGATTAATACAAAAAAAATCATAAAAATTGTAAACTCTGACAAACGGATCGTAAAATCCCAAATTGGTATACTAGTCAATTGTCATGTGTCATTTAACTTAATAATTTGACAATAAAATTTAAGGAAAACTAACAGAGGATAAATTTGTCTTAAGTGTACTAGTCTGGGGTAAATTTGTCGAAGGTATACCAATTTGGGATTTTTGGTAGTCAAAAAAATAGTTTGGGGTAAATTTGTTACAAGTGTACCAGTTTGGGGTTTTTCAGGATATTAACCCTTCTTTTTTGGGATAAAGAAACCATTTTTCAGTTAACTAATTTGTCTGAGTGATAAAATTATATTTTATTTGGAAATATTCTCCAAATTATGCATATTCAATAAAACAAATGAATCCTAAAGTTTCAGAATTAATTTTTTTTTCTGAAGCTTTTTTTACCAAAAAAATATTTTTTGCTTAAACTTATTTACCAAGTGGTTTGGAAACGTGAAGTGTTTAAATGAGCCAATCACTGTGCGAATTAACGTCAGTCGTTTAAAAAATCAAATATGATCCAATCAAGTTGCTCGGTAAATAAATCCCATCACAAAATTTTTAGCAATGTCTGAGGATTACTTAGCGTGTATTTATTTGAATGAAAGAATTTTCAAAATATTAGTTTTCTAGAGTTTCATACGTTTGGTTTGTAAAAAATAATCAGTTAATGAAAAATTATTTACGGTAAAAAAAAATGTGGTAGAGTTGGGAAAATAATTTCCCATCCTAAAAGGAAGAAAATATTTTCCTAAAAATGATTTGCCAAAAAGTATATTCTTTTATCACGAAATCTTCCTCGATAAGAAGAGTGTATTTGTTATGCAAAAAAACTTCTTGTGTATTTGTTATGCAAAAAAAACTTCTTACTTGAGGAAGATGGTTTCTCTAAAAATTATATTCAAGGAAAATTATTAGCTTTCAATTGTTTGGTGGTGTATTTAAAAATCAAATGGAAAATATTTGTTGACGGTTAGATCTTACTTTCAAAAATTATCTTCTTCATGATAATTATACTTTGGTTCATTATATAAGACTCGTGCACTTTCCATTCCCTTGTTGGCTTCCACCACCCCATATTACATTGATTTGATTATATTATTCATTGTAGATCCCACTCTTGATTTAAGATTATTTCTTACATTTTTTTCTTCATTTTATTTTGTTTCATTTTACTAAAAGACAAAATTATCAACATCCCTTTCAAACAACTTTTTTTTCACTTTAGCAGCTTCTTCCACACCCATTATATTTTAACATTTCCTTTATGTTTGTTTTCTTCTAAACATATTCTCCATTGTTGTAATCCAAGCAAGCATCTATCATGTATCGCAATAAAAAATGTTAGTTACATTAGCAAATTGTTGACTTCATTTCCGTAAATTATCATTGTATTGTTTATTGTATTGCAGTCGCTATGGAAATCAAATTGTTTATATATATGTCAATGACAAAACTGCAAATGGAAAACAACCATCAATTATGTCAGCAAGTTCATTATAAACTTTATAGGGCAATTTTTCAACATGATGGAATCTTTTGTGTAGTGTATGGATGCACCTTCTTGCCAAGGTTATGTTATTTCTATAAATAGATCAAAGAGAGAAAAATAAGTTCTTCCTGGTTGCGATAGGGAAGGTAATTATCGTAATCAACATAATATTTCTATCACACGTTAGAAAAGAAAGACTAGCTTTTTATTGACCATCCTTTTGAAGTTCGTTGTTATAAAAAGAATGAATCATGGTCACTTAAAATATTAAATGCATCACATAGTCATGATCCTTCTAGTGATATGTCTAGACATTTAAAGCCACTATACATTCTCACCAAATTCTTTCTTTCTTGAGACAAAATAATCCCAACATTTAGTTATTGCTAAAAATCGTGTTCAACATGATGCTAAATTCTATCATGAATATCTTAATAGTTGTACTATAGTCCAAACTTTATTGGAGGAACTTAGCGCATGTGGATTCATCTACAATTTTTAACATGATGCTAATGGTCACCTGATGTATTTATTTTTCTCACATTCTATTATAGCGGATGGTTTTTATAAGACTAATATATACAAAATGCTTCGGTGGATATTATTGAAGTTTCTAGCTTTATTAGTTCTTTCTACTTATGCTTTTCATTTTTAAAAAGATTGAAGAGGAAGATTATTTTGGGTTTTAACGATGTTTAGCAACATATTGGGTGTTGATTGTCAACCTTTAGCTATCGTCACTAATGGAGAGTTGGTATTGATGAATGCAATTTTAAACATTTTTCCTAGAAGTAAGAACTTCTTATGTGTTTGGAACATTGAGAATAATATTGTGGTAAACTATAAATCTCAATTTGAAGAAGGAACATATTGGGATTCTTTAAGTCTATTTGGTCCAAGGCTATGAACTCCCAGAGTGAAGTGGAATATTGTGAAAATATTTGGCATTTTGAAGATCACAGTAAGAAAAGCCCATTGGTTCTTACTTACATTAAAAATACATGACTTCTTTCGAAGAGCTTTTTGTGCCTCTTTGGACAAACCTACACATGCATTTTAGAAACCATGTTACTTCAAAAGTTGAAGGAGCACATTCAACTTTGAAAGGATGTCAAAAGTTTCAATGGAAAATTTAGTTGAGGTGAAACAGAAAATATTCCTTGCAGTTGAGAATCAATTTTAAGAAATCAAAATTAAATTGTCAAGTAAAAAAGTAAAAGCTCCTCATCATCTTCATATTCCTCTTTTCAAGAAATTGATTACTTAGTTGTCAGTGTTTGCTTTAGATAAGCTCCATAAGCAAGATATGAGTTTTCAAAAGTGAAGTTGAGATACCTGCTTGTATGTAGCATTTTATGTAATCCATGAGCCTTCCATGTGCACATGAAATAAGATTTACATTTTCCAAAAGTTTCTAATAATTAATTAGCAATGGAGGCTTGATATAAGGTCCTTTCCAGATCGTGATATTATGCAAAATAATGAAGAAGATTCATTTTTGCGACTACTTCATGAGTTGAAAATGAGGTATCATGAATGGTCACTATTCAAAAAGGAATATGTTTGAAAATAAATTGAGCAATTTGTACAATCGAGTGATCCTTTCTTAATTGAGCCCATAATTACATCTCATAAAGATCGTCCTTCCAACGCAAAACCTAAAGCAGAAGCAACTTTTAGATGATGCAATCCTTCTACATTTGAGATTGTTGACAAGGGGAACAAATGTGGTATTGGTAAGGCTTATGGCCATAATAGTCGAACATATAAATCAAAAGGCAAAGATCTTGGATCAAATTCACATTTAAAGGCCATGTGAATTCATGATGGTGAAATATAGTAGGCACAGAGGACTTTAGCATGCAAAAATTCAACTCAAAAGACATTTTAAGGTTGGAACTGCCACAACATTGAAAATTATTCCTTGATATACATACATATATATTTGTTTTAAGTAAATAATAACTCTTATTAATGTAATTAAATTTTTTTATTGTTTGACTCAAGTAAAATATCATTTTCAAGAGAGTAGCCTTTTCGAGGTGAGCTAAGAAGCCGAACAGACAATTTCTTTTATTAAATGGCATACGCAACTTGTTAATATTGCAATACATTTGTACTTGTGAGGATAATTTTCTTCTTATCGATGGTTCTATGAAAATTCTAATACATTTAGAATTGACAAAAAAAATAGCTGTTTTTAATTGGTTTTAATGAGTTGTCTTATAATGCGATTACAATTGCCTTTACTTATTGTCAAAAGTTAATTAGCATGTCATGGCAAAGTAGCATTCTATATGATGATATTTAGGTAGCATTTTCATTTGCACTTGCATAATAACCATAATTTTTAAAATCTTTTATGTGCTTAATTTTGTCATATTTTTAATTTTTTCTATTTTTTTTAAAGTATCTTTGAAATCAGCATACAATGATTGCATGAAAAAAGAATGTTGAATAGTTAAAATACATGGACTCTAATACGATGGCACATATTAAGCTATAATTAAACAAAATGTGTACAAAAACAAATAGATGATTCTTTTTACTCTTAGTTATAATCAAGTTATTTTTCTATTTATGTTTTCCTTGAACAAAAATGAGTGGTATTAACTCATTAACATAATAATTCATTAGTTATCTACCAAATAAATAAATAAATAAAAAGGGAAAAGAGGAACACTAATTTTGTTCCAAATTGAGAAAAAAAAGGAAAAAATATTTTATAAAAAAAAGATGAAGAAAAGAAGGCAAAAAAATAATTTAAATCAAAAGTGGGCCTACATTTTGAACCTTAATAAATGTGGTTTGAGAGGATCGTGATAGTTTATGATATGAATGATAACCATTCTATTCTAATGATTTTCCTATTTTTATTTCTAGACGAGTTTTTAGTAAAAATATATATTTGATAATGACATCAAATTTATCCCTCTCAAACGATCAGTGAGAGGAAGAGAGACAACGGTAGCAAAGGACAGAGGACAGCAGGCCGAGGAGTCACTGATAGTAAGAGCGAGTAATAAAAAGAGTTTTTATTTCACATTTTTATTCCATGAATAGAAGAATAAAAATTCTTATTTATGATTTTTTTAAAATCTATTTTTATAGAAAAATTTGTTCCAGAGATTAAAAAAATGAAATTATGTACTAAACAGATTTTTATTTCAAACCCAATTCTAAAAGAAAAGAGTTGAAAAACTAAAAAATGTAAAGCTATCATTCGCACCCTTAGTTTTAGTAAAACTAAAAAAAAAAATGGAAAAAATAATCTAAAATCAAGAATGGGACCCACAAAAAATAATGTAGTCAAATCAAAGAACCAATAAAGAGGTGGAAATACCTCTAGCCTTATATAAAATCATCTCCTTACAACTCATTAGGACAGTGGTCGGTATCCTGTTCTGTCCCCCCCTAGATCTCCCCTCCCTCTCTCCCCTGATGGCTCTACTTTGGCTGAGCTGGCGCGCTCCTATTGGCCCAGGCACTCGCCTCGGAAAATGTTGACCGGGGACCTTTCAAGTCAACGGAGTTGGGGGGGAGGAGGAGCGAGTGCACGCAAGTGACGCCTGCACCTTAACTCGCCCCTCAGTTCGAAAATCCGAAAGGCGCTTCTCTCTCTGCTCTCCCCTCTTTCTCTCTCTTTCTCTCTCGTCTTTCTTCTTGTTGTTGTTCTTCTTCTGCAACTCGACCCGTCTCTCGCGCACGAAAGTTTCTAAATTTACGCCTCCGCCCTTCGAATCACATCGTACCCACTTCCTCCCTTCGCTTCCTGCGCCTTCTCCCGTCGGCTTTCCTGGGTCCGCTCCCGGCCGCCGGTCCCCTCCTCCGCCGTTCGCCGGCTGAAGCGGCTGCTCTCGCGCCAGCTCCGGGCTCCATTGCGGTGCTAGCGCCTTCAATTGCTGCTCCGCGACTCCAATTTCGGTGGGTTTCGCTCAATTTCGTTTGGGGGCTCTTGGTGGTCACCTAGGGTTTCGGACGAGCGAATTGGAGGGAGGTGGGTGGTTTGAAGTTAGGGTTTTTCGAGGGCGGCCCGGTGGGATGAGCTGAATCATGCGTTTCGGTTTGCTTGGGAGGGTGGCTCGCGAGCTGAGTCGGAGATAGGTCTTGGTGCGCGGGGCTCAATTTGGGGAACCGGTGTGAAAGGGGAGATTTTTCTTCATTTTTTTCCCGTTCCGAAGGTGTATATGAATCGTAGGGGTGGGTGAGTGGTGAGCAGAAAAGGATGTTCTATTCACAGTTCATATTGGCAAAGAAAGGTCCGCTCGGGACGATATGGATTGCTGCCCATTTGGAGAGAAAGCTTCGCAAGAACCAGGTTGCCGACACCGACATCGGCGTCTCTGTAGGTGAGTGGGTCCATAATTCGCTGCTTTTCAGCTTTTGTTTTCTTCATTCATATCTTCCCGGGCAAGATGAATTATCAAAGTTCTCACATCTAATGTTTGCATGAAACCCCTGCTGTCCCATGACTTAGACAGAAAGGGCTATTCAATTGCACAAGTCATTGCCAGCAATGCAATGATACTGTGGCAGATTTTTCAGTTATCTACAGTAATAGCTGAGGTTTGCCCATCTCAATGTAACTTGTTTTACAACAAATTACTCGCACTTTATATTTGAATCTGACGGTTGTGGTCTGCAAGGAAAATTTAAAATACATTCCTGATGGTTTTGGTCTACCGTGTCCTAGGATACCTAGGATAGTAATAGTTGAGCTCTTGTATCCAAGATATGCTTTGTTATTTCAAGATCACTAAAACAGGCTGGGAGCCTAAGTTGTTTGGACCTATATTCTTCTTTTGGGAGCTAAGCACATCATAAAATGAACGGGTGTTACGGTGGGTTCGATTTTATATTTTTTTTAATCTGACTGATTTTACGGTCTTGAATCGTGATCTTAGTGTGATTTTGAATTTTGGAGACGATTGAGATCATTTAGTCAGTTTAGAATTGTAAGATCATACGATATAACAATTTAAAATAGCAATTTTCAACAAGAATGAGAAGACTGCGTGACTGGAGGTGTCTGGAGCTGTACAAGCTTATAGAAGCATGTTTAGGAAGCCGTTCTTTGGCAAATTTTATGTGCTGCACTTTGAATGCCGTGACCAGAGAGGCAAGCTGCTTTTTGGACTAGTGAAGATCACCAGTAAAAATCTACTCAGAACCAATTCTGGAAAAAGAAAGAAATTTATCCTATTTTTTTACTCATGATCATCCCTCATGCCAAGTTAAGTTGCAAATCAATAAGTATATGATATTAACAAGTCATGCATGTATGTATTCTGTTTCTCTACCTTGAAATAACATCATTTACTATTTTTTCTGTGATGTATTATTATTCCCTAGATACTGTCTGGTTATAAAGAATGGAGTGATGGTCTCAGCGGGAAACAGATGCAGAGTTGTTAGCCCCAATAATGCGTAGCAAAACAATGATTTTTTAAAATTGTTCAGCTGCATATAACTTTTTGACATGGTTCATATTTCTTGGAGTCTATCACGAACACTTCTCATGTGAGGGAAAAGTTTCTATTAATTACTAGGAGAAATGCAGTCATGGCTGGCATAAAATAGAGTATACACAAAGCTCATCAGATTATCTCCAAAAGACCGGTCGACTTTTAGTTGTTATAGCCTTTAAGCCTTGGGACAATGATCAAGTTTTTGTATTGGGCTATCACCCTCTTGGTGCCATTGTTAATCCCTTTGTAAGGTCGAAAACTATGTGCTTAAATTGAATAACTCCACATTCTGTTTTCTATGAACAGATTCAATTCTTTTCCCTGAAGTGCCCATTGCCCTCCGGCTTTCTAGCCATCTCTTGCTTGGAGTGGTGAGAATATATTCTAGGAAGGTTGGTTACCTTTTCGATGACTGCAGTGAAGCTCTGCTAAAGGTAAAGCAGGCTTTCCGATCCACTGCTGTTGATTTGCCTCCAGAAGAATCTACTGCTCCGTATCACTCTATCACATTGCCAGAGACTTTTGACCTCGATGACTTTGAGCTGCCAGACAATGAAATATTGCAGGGGTTGGTACTCAAACTTTTAGTTCAATGTCGTACGTATTGGCATCTTGTTATTGATTTTTCTCCCTGGTAATATCAGAAAAATGTTTCATTGTAATACTGAGTGGTAGGTTTACAGGTAGTGACAGCTATAAGTTTGATGAAGCCCCTGGCAGAAACGTTTTTCTGAAGAATTTTATACTATCAAACTTTTAGACAAATCATTTTAACTTTGCTATCCTAAGGTCAAAATTCTGTGTCGACGTGTGCTTAGCATGCAGTGCGTTGTGTTACATATAATGCTTTTTCTTCAAACTTTTGATTTAGATTCTCTGACATTCTCTGACCATAAGCCAACGCTTTATTTGTCTGAACTGAATTGTGAGGCAATAAGTAGTATGAAATCAGTTGTTGTGACTTTCTTCTCTCGATGTTCTTTTTCTTCCAACGACCTTCCTTTTACGTGCGTGTGCTTGTAGTTGTGTATTTCTTGTTCCCCAGACTAGCTGTGGATCATAGGCACATACACAAAATCAACCACCCCCCAAAAAAAAAGAAAAGAAAAGAATCCTCTTTCCTCGTCTTTTTCTTTCTCCCTGCTTGGGCAGTGGGCAAACGATGGCTATCATCTTCTGATTGCCTTGGATTCACGAGCATTGTGAAAAATTCAATTTTCTACTTACTTGCAGAAACTATGTTGACCATCATGTTAGTGCAAGGGAGCAAATTACTCTCCAAGACACCATGGAGGGTGTGGTCTACCCCACATCTCAGTTTGGCCTGGATGGTTAGCATCATTTTCATCTGCTGCATATTTGAACTTCTGAATTATCTTGTTGTCTGCATACTAAATTTGTTGCGTTATGTATTCTGGTTGCAGAGCGTTTTGGCGATGGTGATACTTGTCAAATCACTTTCGATCTTGATCCGGTAATTTCCTTGTATGCTGTGCTACTGAATTTAGGTTGGATTGCGGATTGGAAGTTTAATAGATTATCAATTTCCTTTTGTACTCGATTTCATAAAATTTGTGTTTACTTGAAGTTATTGACAGAAATTGTGCCAAGGAAGCCAGATTCAATAGTTGTGCCAAGTAATCTAGATCTGAATGTTTGATATGTCCACTTAAGTTAAAAAATTATATTAATATTTCTTAAATGGGATAATAGTTCTTTTTATTACTTGTTAGACATACTTTGGCATATTTTGCACACAGAACATCCTTACTTAGGATTGATTATCTGTAGCTGTAGGCTCGTTATAAAGTGTGTAGAATGGTATAATCTTTTGAAAAGTTTCTGCTATTGATGGTATAGAAACACATATATGGCTTGCAATCGTAAATTCTGTCAAAGAAAATGATATCTGACATGACATGCACAAGATCTTGAGGTCATACCTGATGCAGTTCAATGAGGACTGAGCCTTTTTGACATCTTTTTTGGCTTTTGCTATCATATTTACCACAAACAGGATTCTTTGGTAGAGAAGGTTGCAGCTCCAGTGTTTGATAGAGATATTGAGTAAGTTCTATTTCTGCTTACTCTGCTTTTCTCCTCATTTCAAATTCATACATGCATTGTCGTACATTGCTGAAAATGTTTTTGTGCAGTTACTTCTGTTTTGTATTTGTTGAGGCTGTGCTATTTTTATCTCTCTTTTGCTCTGTGAATTCAATCAAAGCATCAAGTGGTAAGATATGTCAAAAGTTGGAGATCCTTGGTGATTTTTGCATGAATTCTTAGTTCTAAATATAAAAATTTTAAATCGGTAAACTATATATGCTCTCAATTTTTGTTGGTCCTCAACCAACCAAAAAAAAAGCGGACCCGCGTGTAGTTTTATAACTTGTGATAACCTCTTCCTAAGGCAAATTCCAAAGATAGAGGTTTTGCCTGAGTGAAGCCTCACGCACAATCTTTCTCTTAAGCGGAAGTGTGGGATGGATGTAGTCTAATGAGTGCTGATGGCACCATTAAGAAGCTATTGACCGTGTAGAAACATCGTAGGCTAATGCTCTTATAGTGGCTGCTTGTGATCTCCAGATATTCTTTAAATGTGATTGGTTAACTCTGTTGCAGTAAGTTTTGCTAGTCATCACCTTATCGAATGTAAATAAGCAATTGATCAAGTTACTCATCAGAATCAACGTCAAAAGTATAGTATATATACTTCTTCTTCGTAGTCTTTTTCGAACTTCTTGAGTATAGACCATACAGAGGCAGTACAAAGACACTAATATTTTTCAACCTAAAATTGTAGCTTTCATCCTTTGACCTAAGACCACACTTGCATGATTTGACTTACAGCACACCTGATTTGAAAAACAACCTATACCTCTTTTTCTGCCACCACTTAACTTACACTCCATTCTTAATACTCCCTGCTAAACTGCAGCATACATTGAACCTACCTTCAAGGGCAAATACTCTAGGCATGGGCAATTCAGTACCTGCTTTTGTGCTGTCATTTTCTGTCTATTCATTGAATTTTCCATTTATAATTCTGAGTTGGAAAATATCCGATTTTGCTTTGATGAATGGATTCTTGCAAGTAGTAGTGCTGATGGATGGATACAAGTAGCATTCTCACTTACGAATAAAAGAAAAAAGTAGCATTCTTACTTCCTTCTGAATGTTTTGTTATTGGGGGAGTTTGACTCTGCAGGGTCGTGAGTACCTTATTTCTCCTTTCACTTGTCCAAAACCTATCTGGAGTTTGCTATAGCCCAGCTTGATCGTCATATCAACTTTCATATTGTTGGCTCAGAAGTAGATGATTTACTTGACAATGATAGGTTGTTTTTGGTTGTGATTATATTGCTTGACAAAGATGTATTTTTATAATTTCTTTTTATCATGTTAAGTGCTGATGTTGGCCTCCTCGACATTGCTCAGTCTCATTGAAATCTCATCTGTGGTAGGCTATTCAATGAATTTAGTCATATATGCTTAACTTATTACAGAGTTCATCCTCATGGACACACCGAGTCTATGATGCGCTTTGAAGGAGACGATAATGATGATGGTATTCAGAAAGAAGAGTTGGAAAATTGCATTGGAGATCAGGTACCTGGCATTTTGTCAATTAAGGACATGTGCTGTATCTTTCTCAAGTATTTTCATGTAATAACTGCCACGTTCTTAAAAGCAGGGAGAAGCTCCAGCTACCAATTCTGAATTCATCGAGTATGCTGAGGCTCCATCAACTCCTGGATTAGTTGGAGAGGCAAACTTGCATAACATTAAGGACACCGTTGTCTCTGATGATCATATGGCAGAATCGATTGCAATTGAAGGTACGGTTTGTCTATCTAGTGAGACAGAAATTTATTATGTTACATGCGCAGATGATTGTTGACTGAACTTTTTTTAATTGCACTAATCTTCTAGGAGTGGCTGCTGAGGAGAATGGCGTTCTTGTTAGCGAGATGGAGGTCACTCAAGCTAATAGAGAAGGAAATGATGGTCATTCATCTTTACTCCCCTTTCAACTTTGTTGAGCCAGCCAGTCTGCAATTATTGGCCTGAAAATGTCTAAATATTTAATGATGGTTTCAGATAGAGTGGGAGGTGCTGATAATGCAGTTGGAAGCATCAAGGATAGAGGTGGATGCGTCAACAGTCGAGCTGATACTAAATCTTCAGAAGCGGATGCAAGACCTGATGAAGTTGTTGGAACTTGTGCATTGTCTCCCATACCTCATGAACCAGAGAAAGACGAACCCAATGATGAATCTGGAAATGTGGAAAAGGCATGTTCGCCTGATGTTGAGCATGACATCTGTGAGAATACAAAGAATCCGAATAATAAAAACCCAGCTTTGCCTGACATAATTCAAGAAAACCACATACATGACCGTCAATGTTGTGATTCCAACATGAGTGACCAAGGCATATCTTTTGTTGGAGGCGAAAATGAGTTCCCTGCAGCTGCCATTGTTGAATCAGCATTAGATGCTAACCATATAGCAGAACCTTCTCTATGTCAAAAGATACAAGATCACGGGGATTTAGATGGGCAACTTGAGGATGTATCAATCAATGATCAATCAGTAAATATGAACTCAGCGACTTCAGCCTTGCCTCCTCCAGAGAAGTTGCTCTCTGTGAGAGATGAGGTTATTGATGAAGCAAATAAGTTTCTAGAAGAGTCAACACCAGATAAGGAGTCTCTTGAAGCTGGACTTGGTGGAGGTGGCGTTGGACACTCATTGGGAAGAAAACGCAGTCTTACTGACAGTACAGTGACTATGCAGGAATCATTTGAGTTGGCTTTTTCTAAGCAAACGGTTGAGTCCATTCCTGATGATGACGACCTATTGTCCTCTATATTAGGTATTAAAGTGATTTTGCTTGAATTTGCCTAAATGATTTATTCTCTGATGAGTGAAAGCCGTCCCTTCTCTTTGTTACCAAGGTTGGAATAATTTTTTACCTTACTTTTTATTATATTATATGACTGAAAAGCTAATTGGTTCTTTTAGTGGGAAGAAGATCTTCAGTTCTGAAAATGAAACCTAGTCCAGCAGTCACTGAGGTCAACGTGTCCAAACGTCAGAAGACTACTCAGCGAGCTAGTGCTTACAAAAGGAAGGTTCTGCTAGATGATACCATGGTCTTACATGGCGAGTATGTCACAGTTTGATGTTGTATAATCTTTAATCCATTCTGTGAAGTAAGATAGTTCTATAGCCTGTAACATCATTGCCTTAGTAGATTTCTTTTTGCTATGTAGTGCCATCCGGCAACAGTTGATGAACACAGAAGACTTGCGTCGTGTTCGGAGGAAAGCGCCTTGCACCCTTCCTGAGATATCAGTGATTCAAAGAAATTTTGTGGGAGATGAGATATTTAATGAACCTATACATACTGGTGAGTTCATAATGTGTTACAAGAGGTTTCTGACCATGTTCTTTTTCTATTGGCTCTAGTTGTGGTTTGTGCACTGCTAAATACTTTTAAGTATTGCCACTAGTGTCACTTGCAATGCCATTCTCATGTGCTTTGTTTTTCCTGCTATGCTGCTGTCTGTCTCCTCTGTTTGATTTTTTGTGTCACACCCTTCCTTTGCTAGTCTTCTTCTAGTTATTTTTTGTTCCAAGCACTGCTGTTCAGTCCTGCTTTCTATCACATTCCCCTTTGATTGGGTAGCCTTGTTATGGTGCCACAGATTCTTTTATTGAGAAACATAACAGGTCCATGTGATTACATGTTGACAGCCAAGCACTTTCCTTTAAATGGTGATAAAGAAAACATGTAATCTGTGTGCATGCACTAATACAGACAGATGCGTTATGTCATTGGGTAGATGTTATTGATCATTACACATTGGTCTTGCTCAAGGAGAGTTGTGTAAGTGTCAGAAATGAAAGTTTGGACTTGTCTTTCAGGTTTGTCAATGGATCTATTTTATATGCATAAAGAAGCCTATGATTTGAGCAGAACCAAAATCTCCGAACATGACGAGGGTACTACGCATCCTATAGCTGCAGCTGGAATAGATTCTTTTGATAAGCCTGACTTCAATAAGGACACTGAAATGGGTGGTGCCCTGGAACCTTTGATCATTAGAGATGAGCCAGAAGCCTTTGAGACTTCACGACATACAGAGAACCAGCAAAGTGAAGGCATTGGTGATTATCCAAGTGTTGACTCTGAAGTGTTGAAATCTCAACATGAACATTTGGTGAATATGACTGAAATGGAAGTGGAGGGAGAGAGAATTGTGGATGGCGATGCAGCAAAGCACCTTATTGTTTTTGAGGCTAATTCACAAGACTTAACAAGTCCATTTCCAGAGAACTCAGTTAATGCTTCTGTTGATTCTGTTGAGAAGTCAAATTTCATGAATAAAGGGGATGAAATCCAAGAATCTCTTAATGTGGATGATTTGTGTCCTTCATCTAACGTGTTGAATGCTGAGGAGGATTCTCCTAAAGTTGATGCATTGATTGGAAATGGAGTTGACGCTGTTAAAATAGATGAACCTAGTGTTACCGATTTTGGTGTTGAAATTGAATCTCATATGATGAACGAAGGTTTTACGGAAGATCAGAAGTGTGGTGCCACATTTGATGCCGGAATTGATTCTGAATATTGTTCAACTGGGAATGATGCTCATGTACCATTGCTGTCTGCAGTGACACTGGCTGGTGATTTTGATGAGCCAGTTTTGAGAAATTGTGGCACATCGGCTGATGAAATGAGTAAATTTTCAAATGATAAAGTTCAAGATGTGCAGGTGGAGTGCAATATTGAAGAGTCATCTATCTGGAGCTCCAGTGAGCCAAAAGCTGATTTTATTCACTCGCTGGCTGATAATGGGCATGTTTCTAGTGCTTCCTTGATTAATGAGGAAAATACAGGCACCTGCGATGCTCATAGCGGAAAGGATCCAGAATTTCTTGTACTTGACGGAACTGTCATTGATGACCAACGTGTAAGTTGCTTCTATTTCTCATTTAACTTAATAAACTGCATTTTTACCTTCTCTCTGAAACCTCTCTGTCCCTTTCCCATGTTACTGTATTTTTTTCCTGGTCCATCCACAGATGCTACATTATGATTAATTTTTACCCAGCTAATAAAGTGGCAATCATGTTTCTATACATGATATGTGGCGGTGTAAGAATCCAGCCATTTTTATTTCCTCATAGAAAAACCATGTGATGTAATAGATAGAAGTTACTTTGTGTGCTTATCAAGGAAGGCCATCATCTAAATGGCAGGAGTATGCATTGGGGGACTTAAATGAAAACCAAGGGACTGCTAGATTTGGTGGTCTACTATATTTATTAATTGGTTCCAAAGTTAGTACTGTCAACGACTATTAAGATATGCTATTGCTATTATTTACTTTAGTTGTTAGGAATATTTTTGAAAAAACAGATGGGTTAGTATTTTTGTGGAATATGAAAGGACAAATGGTGGATAGGTTAGAAGGATATTTGTTCATCCATGACAACGATTGCATGCACACAGAGGTTGAGCTTTGAATGGTTAAAAGTACAATATCTGCTCATATTGTAATTTTTGGTAAAAGCCATACAATAGTCCATAAGCATCATTTGACGAAAGCTTGCACGAATATAATTCTCTCTGGCTAGCGTGCTGCCAGGTCTTACACTGGATGATATGGTAAAGTAATGACTAGTGATTGCTTGTAGATGTCTGTTCTAGGTTTAAAATCTTCTCCTCTTTGAGCGGTTCTTTTCTTCAGGCACTGTTGTGCTAAAATCAGAAAAAGGATGTAGTTCTTTTTATACTCTCTCTTGATCGTGAAAGCTGGACTTATTTTTTAATATAATTTTTTTTTAAAAGCACGGGTGATGTATTTTTGGCTAACTGTTGCAGGATTTTGAAGATATGACTGCCGCTCCTAATGATACAGGTTATTTCGCTATTCTGTACTTACTTTTAATATGTTGTGTGTACTGGAATAATCATCTGAGATTATTCTTTGTTTCTTCTTGTTTTCTAAAGCTGATGTGTTATCACAGAGGTCTAACTTAAACATTGTCCTTGTCTCATTTCAGAATTTTTGAATGTGGATGATGATGATGAAGTAGCAGAAGATGAGACCATGATTGATCCAGAAGAGTCACGGCTTCTCGAAAACAGTGGATGGTCTTCTCGCACAAGGTCTTTTATCTCGTTAGGAAATGATTATCAAGATATGTTTCATGCAATGAGGAATTTTTATTCAATTCAAATAAATCTTGTGATTGCCTATTATTTATCTTTACAAATTATCAATAGGTGATACCGATATCTATACCCTTTAAGTAAGTCTTACTTCAATTATGTTGTAGGGTTAAAGAAAAGGATTAAAGTGTCTTTTCTGAGGAACCTTCATAAGACCCTGGGAATATTCTGATATTATCTCTAGGTTTATTAGGTGCATGAGCAATCTGTCCTATTCTTGCTTCCCAAGATTCCTCTCAGAATGCTAATGGTTTTCAGTAAAGCTGAGTTTCATACTTTGAATGCGCTCTGTGCTCTTCAGGAAGTTCCTGGATCTGTTTCTTTCTGAGCTGTCAACTTAGTTTCCCAGTGGTGTCTCTGTTTCTAGATACAAATAATAAAGAATAATATGCTTTGAGTTCTGTGTGTATTCTCTCTTAGCTCACATGATCTTATTGAACACTTGATGAGAAACTGGAGTAAAAATCTTGGGCCAAAATGTTACTAAATGAATGTCAACTCAATTGACAGGAATGCGTCTCATCTTTAGAGGGTTTCTGGCAATGTCATTTATCCGAAGTCAAACCATGTCTGCTGTGTTGAGCTGATTTAGGCCTGAATTATCATGGATTATATATTTTGGCAAGGAACTGTATCGCCCTCCTGATACTCGGGACTTTTCTCTGTCATATGCCTATTGATTTATCTTGCACAATTTCTAAGACCTCATAATTTTTACGTTCTCCTATTGTATGGATCCAGTTGTGTTGCCATGGTTACTATTTGTTATTATCTTTCACTCATTGCTGGCATTTCTCATTTATAGTCTGCAAAATATACGTCAGTCCATTTATGTTGTCATGCTGTACTATCATCCTCTAGGCCCCATTGTCTGTTTGCTTGTACATATGTTCATCTATCATAAGCCTGGTCTAATCCCCTTAAGAATTGGCTGGTCCCTCCTTTATTTTCTACAATATTAGGACAAACTTTTGAAATTTCATGTTGCCTTTTTCCTGATCATCCTGGCTACATGAGTGAGTTTTAGTCTCTCTCTCTCTCTCTCTCTCTCTCTCTCTCTCTCACACATATATGCATGCACGCGCACACGTACATTTTGTGTACATTTTATGTGGGTCATCTGGCTGTTTGCTTCCTCAAAAAGTGATTTAGAAAATCATAAATTCAACTGTCTCTCTTTGCCACTTCATGCTGCTGCTGTTTCATCTCATTTGCTATATGGTCTCCTTAAGAATTTGTTTTCCTTCCCTTGTGCTCACAGGGCTGTTGCAAAGTACTTTCAAACTTTATTTCACAAAGAAGCCGTACATGCTAAAAGGGGTCTTGCGATGGAAACTTTGTTGGCTGGGAAAACTCGCAAAGAAGCATCAAGGCTGTTTTTCGAATCACTGGTAAGTAGAAAATCTTTGTTCCAAGTGTATCTTTTTCCTCTGGCATCTAGTGTTTCTTTTAAGGCATTATTCTTAGGTTACATGCTCCACCTTTCTAGATCATACAAGATGACTGCTTCACAATTGCGAATATGGCAAAGGATTATAGTATTCCAATGACTACAACTGAGAATGTTGGAAGTGGTGTATTTCCTGCTTCCCTGTTTGATGTGTGGAAAAAACATGCTTGCAGGTTCTTAAAACAAGGGATTACATCCACGTGGAGCAGGAAACACCATTCGATAACCTTACTATCCGGCCCGGGGTCAAGTTGATGAAATCTGACTTTTGATCTCTGACATATGAAAGGCGTCTACTTGTCAAGACCCTGTCCATATCCAGGTGGTGCGAAGCATGCATTTTAGGCTCTTCTTTCCCCCCTCCGAAAATCTGTTTTTAACTTAATATAATCACTCTTTGGCTGTTAACCTTATATGGTTAGATAACTGGGTGTAGTAGACATGTAGCTAGTGTTGTAATCCTGTAATAATTTGTATATATATGTAAAATAGTTCAGTCTGCCATTGCAGTAGAAAGTTGAAGTTACCTGTTGTTTGATCTAGTCCATATTATGTGGGGGTCCTGAGCTGACTCCTGTTTCAATCTATTTGTTACTGATGTTGCTTGTCGTTTTGATTCTTTATTGCCTGACTGCGAGGGAATGCTCACGTGCTCATTATAAAATGTGAACTAGGCATGCCTTGTCTTAATGTCGGATACTGGAAGTGGGCCAAATTGTGTAAATAATTTGTTTTGGCGACAGTTGATTGCATGCAATCTACAGCATCTGATTGCGAAGTTCAGTCCAAAAGAAAGTAGTACTGGCATTCGGCGGAGTTACGATGAAATTTGAGCATCCTCAGCGATGGAGTCGATTACCTAGTGGTCTATCATCTCAACAACAGAATGACTTTATGGCCCGAAAGATAGTTGGCAACAACACCCATTCAATGTAACTTTGCTAACGTACAATTTTCTCCAAATGCGAAATTCTGATAAACTGCTAAATCCCCCTTCGAGATGATGCCACCCCTAAACTTCAATTCTTTACCAATCATCTGTTTAGCTTTGATTATGTTATAACCATCTCTCCAATGGCTATCTTTGTTTATTTCTTCATCGAGTCATTTTCAAAAAACAAATTGACCTAATTAATTAATCAAATAATTGTCAAGACTGTAGCTTAAGTGTGTACCGTCCGAACAATAGTTTTACGACTTTTACTACATCTCTGTCAGAAGACAAATGCAATAAAAGGAGGGGTTTTAACCATCTTTCTTTTCCGTGTGATCCTGAGTATGCGCTCACAGATGCAAAGTATAACTGGGATGCTATTAAAAGTAAAATAGTGGGAGGCATTTGAAATTTTGTACCAAAGGCATGATGACCTTTAATCATATTATTGAACACCCTACGATAGGGCTAACAGGCCGTATGGGATGCGGTCCCGGTATTTAAAGGCCTTTACACACGTCGGCTAGCCGACAACCAATGTAAAGCAGAGAATCTCTTTCTACTTACCAATACATTGCTTTAGAATGATAGAGCAAAAGGAGAAAGTACAGAATCGACTACTCGTCCTTCCCACTCTTCCCAGCATCGCCTTTCAGAAACCGCAGGAACCAATACGCAGACGACTTTGGGTGACGAGATAGCCCATTCTTGTAGTCCACGTAAACCAACCCAAAGCGTTTCGTATAACCTTGAGCCCACTCAAAGTTGTCCAAAAGCGACCATGCAAAATATCCTCTCACATCCGCTCCATCCCTGTCGAGTACATATCCAAGAAATTTTTTTTTTTTTTTTACTACCATTACTTTGGGAGTCGTAGACAAGCAGTAGCTATCCACAACAACAAACTGGATAAAGACAGCAAGAAACACAAACTATTAAGCATGTCACAGTTCTGAGGACAAATTTTTCTTATTTTCGCCAGGAACAAAACTGGGATGCAACTACATAGATTTGGTAAATATCTAGCATAATAAGTGAGGGAAATGACTACTGCATACCAAGTTGATACCGTTGTCTAGTTCACAGAATTCACATATCTAATGTCTAATTACTCATCAAAAACTGGACATTCATTCATGTACCCGATAATTCATCATGAGCAGTTATTAGTTCTCTATCCTGTGCTTTCCTCTTTTCCTGGTTGGTCGAGACATCTACATGCGACCCCATTGCATCAATTGCTAACCAACACAGCCTCACAATTTTCTAGCTATATGGATGTGCAACACTAAAGAGCAAAGTGACTTACTTGACTGCCTGAGCGACTTCAGCCAGGTATCCCTTAAAATAAGTAGTTCGCAGTTTATCATCTAGCATCTCATGGAGAGGTGAAAGGTCATTGTCTTCATCATCCATTCCTGAAATGGCAACCAAAGATGCAAAGAAACTTCTGAAAGTAAAGCACTGAATGTGAAACAACATTGGAGGCTCGAAACTTTTCTAGGATTATTGACCACTAAGATTTTGATATCTCAATGACATCTGTTTCTTGTGATTAAAGAGATTAGGGTACTAGCCATTCAGAATGCCTGAACCTCTCTTAGGATGCAAATATGTCCAGTTACAGAAACATGTCTATCCTCTCACACAGTCTAAATGGATACCAAGCCAGAAGAAAATTCAATTGCCTCTGAATTATACTCCTCCAATAATTAAAAAATGCAAGAAAGGCCAACCAAAAACTAAACAAGACAATGATAAATCCAGTAAACAATCACTGAAGGATGACACATATTAACACCCTCTTCTACATCCAAACTGGACTCAAACCCAGTTACATGTGGAACTGAGTAATAGGGAATCACACGCTACACGAAATTTAGTGGGCATGATGAATTGGAAGTTGACTTCTATACAAGGTTAGAAGTCCAAACCCAATACTTAAATTATAAGGTCGAAGGAAGGAGACTACAAGCATGTAAGAACATGATAAATCCCATTAATAAGCAAAATGGGATAACACAATTTAAGGAAAAGGAACATAAAATAACAAATAAGAGGAGCTCCAATCTTATAGCAATACCATTCTCAGTGACATATATTGGGGGATTATTGTATCTCTGCACTATGTAATTGAGAACCTTTCGAATGCCCCATGGAACAACATAAAGCCATTCTGATGCTGCCTGCCACATGTAGAAACTTTTAATACAATATAAAAAAATGACTGTCTCTCCATGCACATACAGGTAATTGTATTGATTGCATTATCTCATGTAATATAAAGGAGATATTCCAGATCCAAGTTGTTCAAGCTTGATCTGTAGACCTTTTAATCACATCAAGGCTAGATATACAGAATACTACGCATACCTAGTCAGAAACCTCTTTGAAGCAATTCCATTTGGTACAGTGATTAGGACACTGACAGTTTGTTCGATTGGTTAGTAAAATTTTTCAAATAAAACCAAACCTATTGATTTGGAAAAGTTGCAATGTAAAACCAGACTGAGCAAAAAGATTTGGACCTTGACATGAAAGTATTAGTGTGCATACAAATTATCAATTGGCTTTCATTCATACAAAAGCAGGAAATATGGAACTATACCAGCTCAGGTAAATATAACTTTAGAAAGGCAAATGATTTGCAAGTGAGTTAATATTAGTAATAGTTATTTTAAAATCACGTAAATCGTTTGGTGACTTAATAGTTATTCTAAAAAATCACATAAACCTAGTTTAGTTATTCTGGTTGGTTTCATTTTGGAAATAAGTTAAAATGAAGACCAACCAAATCAACTTAACTAAATTCACTTCCCTAAGTCAAAACAAAACACTATCTCAACCTTGGAGTTTAATTTAAATGGGACATTTGGCTTTTGGGCTTTGGTTGTGGATTTCATGGCTCAAGATTCATCCACTTAAGCTGGGAGTTCCATGTCATCAAATATATGGACAAGCACGTAATTTTCCAAGACTTGCTAGACAAATTCAAAGGTCAATTTTTAATCAAATTATCATTCATATCCATGGAATATCAAATTTCCATAAACATATTGAATAAAGGTGCAAGTATAACACAAGCTTTAGCTCCACATAGGGCATGGTGAAACTCCACAAGCCTGAGCCACTCAATTGTGACTCTTCAACTGATTTACCGAGCTAGCTAACAAAATAAAATGAGATTTATGAAACTACATCTCAAGTTATAATTTGCAACTAAAACCTTCCTTTCCCACTAGTGAAGATTAATTTCTTTTCCTAAGGCGAAGTCTAAATTAATAAGAACCAAATCGTACCATCAAGTTCCTTAACACATTAAAAATTAATTAAGACCGAGTCCACGATGGATCTATTAATCCTAATACTAACAATCATAGAGACGTATTCCACCAAAACTAAAGAATTCGTGCATGTTTGGACACGTATTTATGATACCAATCACGGTGTACTCCCCCCCAAAAAAAAAAAAAAAAAAAAAACCCAAAAAAGAAAGGCATAAAATATGCAATAGCAAGAGAAACACCAGATCCTTTTATACAGTCAAAGGTACGGTCATCTTTTAGCAAAGTAGAACCACCCAATATTCTTTTGGCAACTAATGGCACTGCACCTCTTTAACTTCTCTCCCAAGGTTCCCCTTCACCTATGTGTCAGCTTTAGATCCTGGTCAGTGCATAGGAAAGCTTGTCGAAAAGCAATCTAAGAGAGCTTCCTCCCAAAGAAGGTGAATTCTTCCTCTTTTTTTTTTTTTTTTTTTTTTTTAATAAAAAAAAAAAGAGACCAGATTACACATACACCATAACTTCATTCCGATAGCCCTGACAAAAGAAAATGACCACTACCTCCTAACACCCATCAGATGCTCCGGATTTTCAATTTTTGGCAGTTAGTAGTTCCATGTGTGCTTTGGTGAATCAATCGAGCGCATACCTAAGAGCTAAAGCAACTCCAAACTTGTCTAGGAGTAACTCAGCCAACAAACATATGCACATGCTTGAACAGAAACAGAGAGAGAGAGAGAGAGAGAGAGAGATACCCTTTCACCAATAGCTTCCCCTCCTTCCCATTTTTCTGTGAAATTAAGAGATTTCAGTATAGTATCTTAATGTTAACACAACTCAAAAGAAGAAATAAACTAAACTTATCTGTACATTACCCATTCTCTCCATCTGTTGAACTTTGTAGAAATCACTTTCTTCAGGACTTTCATTTGTATGAGCTATAAGTCTGGTTGTATAGTGATTTAGACCAACAAAGTCCACCGAGTTTCTGAGCAACTCGATCTCTTCCTCTGAAAATTTAGGAAGCCGATCTCCAACTTTTTCACGCATGACTTTAGGATAGTCTCCATAGTATATAGGATCGAGGTACCTGTGCAAGAACTTTTTCTTATATGCTAAACTGAGGATAAGAGCCTGAAAGTGATTATGGAAGAAGCACAAAATAATCATTCGGCACTGGAGTGAAAGAGAAGAGGAGTGTCCAGGCTACCTCATTGTCTTTTGTTTATAATCAATTTTGACCCCCTGGTCTTAAATTAATTAGTCCCCCCATTTAATAAAAGGATTGGATAATGTTTAGATACTGAACCACATTTCCATTGATCAATTCGTGTTTTCAGATAGGTTGGTGACGGTTTCATGTGGCCCATTTGCAAATGCATTACATGTCTTGAAATTATCTCGATACGCTTAGTGGTATATATTCTGGATGGAGCCAAAAGTCAAAGATGTTCATCAAACAAGATTTATCTTCTTTTTCTCTAAGATTGTGAATATAACTGAAAAATAGAAAGCCATATTACCAATTACACAACACCTACAGTAGTGGCCCCTCTCCAACATAAAGCTAACCAATAAGATGTCAATTTGTAGACAAAATTTAAAAAGTTAAGCCAGGCATTGTGGTTAATAGATAAATTATAGTCAGAAGAATCACCAGCCAAGCTGAAAATCAAGACGCCTTGCTGCAGCATCTTTGTCTTCAGTCTTTTGCGAGTAAGCCTCTGCCCATTCACAGTCCACCACCAAACCTATTTGCCCACCTTGCTGGTCCTGCAGTGAATTATAATGGGCACAGTAAAGAGTGGAATTGTAGGACAGAACCTTCTTCAAGTAATTTAGAAGACAATAGTATCTCTCTTATCCCCTATTTTAATGATTTGTCAAAATACGTCTAATTGTCACCTTCCTTTCAAACTCTAATTCCACAAACAGGGTGTCCAAGTACCAACAATTACCTAGAAAGCTCAGCATCAACAGTAAACCAGTTAATGATGGCAACAGACACCACCATTTTAAGATTAATGCACACAGTCATACATTAACTATAATATGAAAGTGTCTACCTTGTATTTCTTCCTGTACACTGAGACAGCAGCAGCATGAGCCAAGAGCTGGTGGTGCGTGACCAAGTATGGTTCAGTATCGGAACATTCACACCTTCCAGGAGCAAATATGCCAATACCGTACCCATTGACTGCAGTTTGGAGGGGTTCATTGATCGTAATCCAGTTCTTTACTCGATCGCCAAAATTTGCAAAGCATGTTTCAGCATATGTTGCAAAGCAATTTCTTGGTGTCCGGCAGAAACATGGAAAAAAAAACGGAATCAATCACTTTATGCACACTTATCTTTGAACTAATATTTGCACATCATAATGAATGTGATACTTAGTCTCACATTCAACCTGCAGTTAAATAGAAACAGAAAGAAAGAGAACCAGACAAATATTTAGACCAAAGATATCTCCAGGAAAACTAAGCAAGTCTGGGGCTTTTCTCAAAGAACTTATTATGGGATTCACAGAGCTTCTGACGGCTCCCAAGGGATATCTTAGCCAGTCACAAGCTTCAAACGATGAGAATTGCCATATTATTATGGAGCCTGGTTGTTGCACACATTGAGTAAGAACAAACCTTAGTTGTTAAAGACTTCTAAACTGTTACTTCACTATTGCTAAGTAGTTAAATAGTATCATACGAAAGAGCTTTGGTGAGAATTGCATGTATTGTAGTAACTATCTTCCTCGCATCAAAAGATTTTTTAAACAGTTCTAGGATTAAGTTGCACTCATATCTTCTTCAGAACCATTTTTACTCATGTAAAAGCAATATAGCACCAACAAGTTTTCAACTCACAATCACAAATGTGAACACAAGGAACCCTTAGAAGAATGAGACTGCAACTACCAAAACATAAGCATAAATCCCAGACAATAGTCAAAAAATTTCAATTAAGCAGGAAGGTGGATGCAGAAACAGACACATGAGAGAGAGACAGAGACATGTACAGAGAGAGATCTGAATGTAGGCAGACGTTAGGCATGGGGATTCTTGCTCAACTAGCCTTCTACTCATTCCATCCCTAAGGCAAAGTTTTTTTCAAAATTTTCTCATTTAGTGGGATAAAACTGTCTTCATCCCACATAGTAGTCACACAGATTAATTGATACTCAAGAGACAGTCCCACAGATTGATACTCAAGAGACGCAACTCAAAGCCAAACAAAATGATTATGCCTAAGTTCACCAATCCTTCCCCTTCCACATAAAAAAATAAAAATAAATAATAATAATAATAATAATAATAATAATAATAATATAAATAAATAAATAAGGAAAAAGAAAGGAAATAAAGAAAACTAAGAAAACCATCAAACAGGTCCTCCAAAAAGCATTAATCAATAGCGGTCATGGTACAGAAGGTGCCTCAAGTTGATTCATCTTCATGACTGCCGAAAAATTCTTCATTTTCTACATGTTGCTATGCAACTTTGATGACATATTTACTAGCCAGTATCCATCTATGATTACATTATTTAACAACCACCAAATACATGTCTACCACGTCCTGCAATAGTTCGGCATTACTAAAACTGCTAGCACCTCCTCCTTCACATAATCACAAAAATTGCACACAATTACATGCTAAACCCATTGAAATATATTTCTGACCACTCAGTCATCTTATTTAAGGTTCATGAACAGTAAAGAAAAGTAAAAAGGAGGACTGAAAGTCAAACATAATTTAATATCATCAAACCAAATCAGAACAGTTAAAAGCTAATAACTTGTTGGTTACACTGATGTATACTTCTGCAAAGGAGCCACAGCTGAATCTTTGCCAGCGAGAAAATGAAATAGAACTTACACAATTTGCTTACTTAACCACCCTCCCATTGAGTCATGAAGATGCAAAGGAAGATCCCAATGATACAATGTCACGTATGGCTGGATACCTACAAGGGAGAAAGACATACCCAGTTGGCTTCCCTTGAAGCAAAAGAAAGCCGACAAAACAGATGAGTACATACCTTTTTTAAGAAGTACATCAATAAGTTTGTTATAAAATGTAATCCCTTCCATATTGATTTGAGAACCCAAACCATCTGAGAACATAGATTAGCCACCGAATATAACCCCGTTAGGATAACAAAAAGCCACCACAGATATAACTACTTTATGTATAAGGAACTAAAATAAAAGAACTTGCAATATTTAGCACAATTCTGTAGAGATGTGTATACTCAAGAAAAGTTGGAGTAAGTTAAGGATATCCACAAGATACAACTACAAGAATAAGGGCTAGAACATTTTTCTCTCATCAGTTTCACTTTTCCAAGTTTAATCTCTGTAATTTCTCTAAATTCTCATATTAAGATAACGTTCTTATTTAATTCAACATACCTTCTAAAAATTTACAGTGTACGCATTTAGGCCTTATAGGATCTTCAGTCTCAAATTATCTTAATACAACAAAAAATTTACAGTTAATTCATTTTATCTTTAATCTTGCAGAATATTATGTTTTCTTTGAATTCCACTGAGATAAAAGTTCATTTAGGCTGATTTATTACGATTCCCACTCTTATAGGGTGACTATGGGAACGATACCATGCACTTCCAGAACTTGCATTAAGGCCTGACCACAGATTATCAAGTACACTTTTTTTGTCAATCTGCCATCCTTGAATGGATGGCTACGTGTACCATGAGACATGCATAATACTTTAGGGCTAATTGCAAATTTCAGTCCAAATTTTCATCAAATAAAAGTAGACACCTACCATTCAACTTAGACTACTTGTTATGCATTCATCTAATATATCCTAGTATATTTTCCTCTCCTTAGTTTGTAGTCCTCAATGATAATTTGTTAATGATGAGCAGGCAAAAATGGCAGGGGAGAATTCTAAAAAGAACCACAACTAATCTTATGTGAATAGAAGACTGGATTACCAACACCTAGATTAACAGTACATTATTCACTGGAGATCATTAAACGAATATTAGTTACTATTTCCATCCCCTCCTGAAGGGGTAAGAAAATAATTTACTTAAATTTATGCTCATACAACCATATCAAAAACCATTTCAAAAGTCCAATAGCTAATTGAAACATCTGACACTTTGTGCCCCGAAATGTAGTTAGGTACCTGCCATTGTATGAAGAAAAGAAGTTTAACTGAATTGGCACTTTGGAATTTCACAGCACTTATGCAAGGGAAAACATATAAATCTGCAAAGTTTATATGATGACTTGAGAAAAATCAAAGTTTAAGAGGTAATTGACTTTTTAAAAAGCAATGTAGAGTAAAATGTACTTCATTTCAAACTTTTAGAACAGCAGTCAAAATAAAATTGAAATTTAAAAAAATTCACAAAAAAAAAAAAAAAAAAAGCTACAGCGAGCAAAATGTGTTGTTCTCAGACATGGGCACAACATTCAAACCTGTGGCAACAAGATGGGAAATCTAGTGTGAGAAGAAAAATAACCAGATGAATTGCTGCTGATAGGGAATTCCCCCTTTAATTTAGCAGCTCAAAAAATTACGAAGAACTTCTTCACTAAACCAGAAAGAATTAGTTATGATTAATAGTTAACCTTTCCTGTGGTTTCAAAATACTTATATCATGCACTCCCATTTTAAATTAGCTATGCTGATAAAACATGATGAAGAATGAAGATGTTATCACCAAAAATAGGCCTCACCACGGAAGATCTCTCGATTTTGTATGCTTTACTAATGTCAATTAAGATTCTTTTTTTCTTGTTTTGAAGGACGTTAAGAATTTCTTTACTTTAAAAGTTCAAGGATAGAGCAGTCATTGGAGAATACAATCATTTCCATGAGGCGGAGCCTGGGAACAAAATAACTAAAATTAGATGGTATGGCGTTTTCTATCATCCGCCAATGTCCTAGAGGATCATTTGACAATGGAAGGGTGTGGGCATCTAGTCACGTTGCAACCAAAACATGGACCCCACCTGCACTCAACCCCCCATCAGCCCAATAAACTAGAGCATACAGAGATAGAGAACAAGTTCGATATCTGCTAAGTTGTCTGCATATCTAAGCAGAAACCAAAACATGGACCCCACCTGCACTCAGCCCCACATCAGGCCACTAAATGGCAGTATACAGAAACCAAGAACAAGTTCGACATCTATTAAGTTCTCTGCAATTCTAAGTGGAAAAATCAGTATCAGAGAGAGAACTTCAACAGCTTATTGTAACCATAGATCATCTTCAACACCTAGTTACTGCACTCCGTTTGCACCCACTTAATACAACCAGCACAATTTCTAGCACAACACAGCACATGAAGAGGATGTGATCTCATGCTCGTTGGCACACAAACACTCGATAAGCGAAAAATTCCATATGAACAAAACAAATTAGCTCAACCTTGAAGCAACCATCTCCTTTTATTTCAGTAAAGATACTTGCTTTCTATAAAAAGTCATAATTAATCTGCAGCATACCAGGGTATATGCGGGACCACGATATGGAGAATCGATAAGCATCAAACCCAAGATTCGCTATAAGATCTACGTCTTCCTGCATAACCAGTAATCAGATCAAAGAAAGGAACTTTTAGGGAGAGGCCAAAAAAAAGAGAAAAACGACGACGACCCAGGACGACCTTCAGACGAGGAAGAACGGCAACGAGAGATAGTGATGAAATTAGAGGTCGATGTGCGTGCACTGAAGAACGGAAGAACCCAAAATGCACAAGCTTTGACGAGAAACTAAAAAGTGCTCATCTACCAAACTACATTAACGTGAAGCATTTAGCATTTGATTCTTAACGGGGTTCTCGAGAGAGCGAAAAAAAACCTCGTAGCGGTGATAGTGATCCACGGCCACATCCCCATTGCTCCCGTCCACGATTCTTCCTAAAAAAAAAAAAAAAAAAGGAGTCATGCGAGCGAAAACGAGCAAGCAAACGCGATCGGGATTTCAGAGACAGAGAGAGAGAGAGAGAGAGAGAGAGGAAAAGGCCATCTTGCCTTCGACGTGCGAGAAGGCGTCCCAGATGCTGGCGCCTCTACCGCCCTCGCCGGAAGCTCCTTCGATCTGGAGGCACCAAACAAACGAGGAAAAACAGAACGGAGATGAAGTGCGCTCCCATGCAGCATCACCGCGTGATCGGATCCGATGCCCTCCGATCACAGAGACACAGAGAGAGAGAGAGAGTGCGTACTTGGTAAGCGGAGGTGGCGACGCCGAAGACGAAGGCGGGAGGGAAATCGGAGCGGGAGACGTGGTCGTCGAGCTGCTGCTGCTGCTCCTCCTTCTTCGCCATGCGAGCGAGCTTCGAGCTAGAGAGAGAGTGGGAGAGAGTGAGAGAGAGATTCGACGACGGGCTTCGTCCTCGTGGTGGGGGGGAGTTAGCCGGGTAAAGTGGAGCGTCAGCCATTTGATTGGTGCGAGAATTACTATTTTCGAAACGGATTTTTTTTTCTTTTAATTTTTGAAATTGGAAACGAAGAAATCAAAGAGTCTAAGAAGGGTATATCGACCAAAAAAAAGAGAGAGTTTGAAGGTGTGTTTAATTTCAGGAAAATTTTCATAAAAAATAAAATAATTTCCATCTCAGGATAAAGAATTCATTTCTCTAACTTAACACATGTTTAAATTATGTCCACGATAACACAACAAAAATCCTAAATTTGCTCATTGTGAAATAAATATTTCACACTTTTTCTTCGTGTCATGAAAAATCCAAACCAATGTCACAAATATACATTCCATTTCAGTTTCATCTGAGGTGCATTTGTCACATTATCATAAAGTTTGGATTTTTATGACACGAAAGAATGTTTGGGGTATTTATGTCATGATGGGTAAGTTTAGGATTTTTAATGATCCAAAAAAAAATTTAGAGTATTTGTCTCACAATGGGCATAATTTAGAGATTTTTTGTGGTGTCAACCATAAACAGAAGAATCTCATCTCTTCATTTTCTTTTATTGGATTTTCACTGATCACTTACTTCTAGTGTAACATTGGATCCATCTTGATTGGCTTTTTCTTTATCGTTTTATCTATTCTAAGTCTCATGATTCATGTGATATGATGTGATTCATGTGATATGATTTCTTTTAATATTCAAAACCGTACAATTTTATCAATATAAAAATATTCCAATGCTGTTCACTTACAATTATTTTCATAGCTTTTCTTGATTGGCTTTTTCTTTATCGTTTTATCTATTCTAAATCTCGTGATTCGTGTGATATGATTTCTTTTAATATTCAAAACCGTACAATTTTATCAATATACAAATATTCCAATGCTGTTCACTCACAATTATTTTCGTAGCTTTTCTCATTTCAAATTCTAATTATATTTTAAATTTTGACAGCAAAGGAAAGAAAAAAAGCACAACTTAATACAAACTCAGGTGCTCCCATTTCGTTGGTTGCTATTATGCTATGAAACTTGGGTGAGGATTTTACAGCCATTTGGAACTTACAGCATTCGGCACACCAAACATTCTTCTTCTTATAATTTGATAATAGTACTCAACCTATTCATAATATATTCACATTACTGGAAAGAAAACTACAATTAAAAGTATAGAATGGTAGTTTGGTATAATCTTCTCGGGAAAGAAAACCACCTCTTAAATGGTTTAAGCTGCACTCCTCTGAGTTGAATCAACAAAAATGCCCATAAAATATAAATATGTTTCTCAAACTTTCTGTTGCTAGCATTTACGAGCAATATCAAATGGTTTTATAACTGCATGGATTTGCCTCTGTTTGCATGTTGTGTGTCATCCTCCATAACGTACTAGAACACAAAGAAATTCATAAATGGCGAATTTCATTTGAATCAAAGAGAAATATGAAATTCCAAAATGATTTAGAGAAAATGATATGACAGAGTATTTAATCTTATTTTGGATTTAGAAAAAGATGACCATCAAATATCATACTAATTGTCAAGAGAGAAATTTTTGGAGACAGATGAATCTTATTGTTGCAATCAAGTTTGGTTATTGCACATCTGGTGTTTAAATCTATACACCATATATGCTCATGATAGTTTGATTCATTGAGGACAATTAACAAATTTCACCAAATATAACTTTCTAAGTGGGAAGTGAGTACTTACATTTTTTTCTACACTTGGGTCCTTCTTCTTTGTCCAATTCGCTCTACAATTAGAGCGATGAGTATATGAGGGCTAAAATGAACGCCTAAAAATGAGACAAAAGAATCTTATTTTATATATTGTTTCATTTATTAAGTCTTCCCAACACTAAATAATAATAGAAAGCAAAAGAGGCACTTTCAATCTTGCTGACCTATTAGAAGCACTTTGTGCTCCCCTTTTAAATTTCCAATTTTTATAATTTCAATCAATTAAGAGAAAATCTCAAAGTTGCCTTTTTTTAGCACGTAGCTTTTAGGTTAGGTTATGTAACATCCCGATTTTCGACCTACGAGAAATGGCTATGAATTTGGTGTGCCAGTGACAGGGATAGGTCATGGATCATTCCAAGATTCAGCCATGTAATGATCATGGATCAATCACGGAACGTTCGTGGACCAATCCCATGACCACTATCATGGACTCAAGCAATTCAGTCAATGGACGACTACCCGACCATCGGGGTTGATCGAGGGATGGTCACACCCACCATGAATCAATCGACGATCATGAATCGGTCCAAACGATCATGTTCCGATCACTGGTGATTCTGCTTGGTAATGCACCGATTGTGGACGATCATGATTCTACTCGGTATGACAATGTGTTGTGCACGAATCTGACCAATCTCGAACGGCCACATGATAATAGGGAGTCGGTCTAGATGAAGCCTACGGCTAATCTAGGATTCAATCCGATTGGTCAGAGTCGATCTAAGGGCCGATCATTAAGCCCATGCCTTAAGCCACCAATCTAGCCAAGAAGGGCAAACTTTGCCTACGACAACCACACCGAGGGAAGTTTAGCCATGAACTTCGGGTGTGTCGGAATGGTTGTTAGGGGATGTACACAAAAAGCTCTTGCCCGATCCTGATTGCATTTCCAATGGCCTTTTTTCTCCATGGTTGCCATGTTGCGTGGAAATGGACAAAATAGAAATCTCTAGAACACCCTAGCTTCTTCATGAATGAGGGTGACTCACCATTTCACCTAGATCTTTCTAGATTTGGCCATGATTACCAAGGATTCACCTTGGAGATTAAGCAAAGAATCTAGGCCAAATGTCCCAATAAAAATAAGAGACCTTGGAGCAAATTATGATTATCCTATAACCTTGGTGTTACCATTTCTTTTTAGGGTGTCACATATCCATAATGACTTGTCCCTTAATAATGACCTAAATACTCATGTGGCCCAATAAAAAGGAGACAAACAAACCTTCAAATAATTGCACTAAACTATTAGATATCCACCTTATAAAATCAAGTGTGCCACTTTTCCAAATATGTGTGCCACCTTGCAACGTAGGCTTGCCACCTCAAGATTATAGCCATGCCACTTTAAGAAATGTGATTAGACTGCTTGGATGAGTAATGATGAGCTTGGTGCCTATGGCTCCCATTCATTCCCATTATTCAAAGCCCCCTTGCCAATCACGTCTGCCCTCCTCCCTTCTTCCTTTCTCTCTGCCTCACACCACCAACTCATCAAGCTATAGTTCTTGAGGTTTGCCAAGGTAAGTAAGGTTTCTCTTTCTCCTCTAAGAAGGTAGATTCCATTGTCGAGACTAGCTAAGTGCTCACCCGTTAAGCCGTGGGTAATATGTGATATCTTTTTTTATTTTAATTTTTGCTTGCAATTGTGCGTGGCCATGTGCTTGATTCATTTGCATCCAGAATGCAATCGAGGTTCATTCAAGTTGAGTTCATCACAAGACAAAGTCGCCCAAGCCATAAGGCTGTGGTTCGGCATAAATAGGGTGTCAGGTTCAAGTCTCGCTTGGTACATGGATCATCGAAGGCCACGAGATTCTGAATCGACATTGAAGCATGTCAATTCTATGCATTGATTGGTACATGGATCGCCCAAATCCACGGGATCTTGGTAAGGCACTAAAGTATGTCGATTCTATAATTCAAATTGGTGTGGAGACTTTGCGATTGGCGTTGAATCAAATCATGAGCTGAGGGTCATTCACGGAACAAGTTTGTTCACATTGGTTCGGAACCGAGGTTCATCAAGCTTAGGATCTTTACCAAAGCAAGGTGTACCTAAGCCTCAAGGTACTGGATCGGCATTGAGGCGTGCTGTTTCCAAGCCTTGTCCAATGCAGGGATCGGTGCTAAGTGATCGATTCAAGTCACGCGCCAAGGTTTGTTCCCGACATCTTTATCAATGTAGTACAAGAACTCATGGCACATACGAATGGATAAGCACACTTTCGAGTCGTATATCTGTTGGCAAAGAGAAAAGATAAGAACCGGCTTATATGATGCATATATATGTGCACTTAAAGAGGAAAAAGTGCCGATTGCTAGATAGCATTGGCGGTGATGCCTCGTTCATTGAACGGGATGCCTCGGTTGAGCTGGGATACCCTAATTGAGTCAGGATGCTTGGGTCTTGAACCTAGAAGCCTCGGAAAGCTAACCATGAGAAGTGTGACAGCCTGAATTTTCAATTCTGTTTTCCATTGAATAAATCGGGCATTTCATCGACGCGCCTATAGTGCTATTCTCAGAGCTGATCACTCATGAGATAACTAGACTATCTAAGGAAGTCATTAAGGGATTTTAATGCGATAGACTTGAGAATTCAACCAGAAATCGACTACTCGACCGTGCTAATCTGCAAGGGTCAGTACGGCACAATCAAAAATCTATCAGAGACCGAAGATAGGTCGATTCGACTAAGATAGGTGATCAGAGTGTGGGTGATTCCACCAGATTGCAAAATTTTCATCAATCGACACTAAATCAATTTTTCTGTCGTTTTGGTACCTTGTGCCCGTAATTGAAATATTGAGATTTTCACGACAATTGAGAGCCGCCAATAGGTCGAAGATGTACATTGTGATTTGAGATAAATTGATCACAGGTCAATTGCACCAAAAATTCCTGAAATCTACCCGGTAAGTTAGGTCACGCTAAAATCGTATCAGATCGAAATTAAATGCGAATTTGAACCCGATTTCAGAAATTGAAAGTTCTGTCATGTCACGATTTATTTTAGGAACATCGACTCATCATTCGAAGAATTTTTGGAGAGTTCGGGATTTTTTCGGAAAATTGATTCGGACATTTCGGAAAACGAACGGAAATTCGGATTGGCTGAATTGAAGTTCTTCACGCCTGTAGCTCCACCGAATTACCCCCCCTCATTGCCGCGCGTCCTTCACCCATCCACCGAGTCAAATCCTCCATCTTCATCCCATTTTTATTGACCGAAGAAGCCCCAGAATTTCAGCGAAGCAGCAGCATCTTCCAAGCCGCAAGTCCACCGAAGCAAGCAGCCCTTTGCTAGCATCCGCGCATCAACTTCTCCGCACATTCAGCCCACACGAATTCCAACCAACTTCGTGGACAATTTTGGCTCGGCCTAGTCCCCATTGGCATTGCCGTTTTGAAGTTTATCGGCCGCCGTCGCGCCACCATCGTCATGGACTCACCGGCTCGCAAATCCGGTGAGTTTACCGACTAAACTCTGCTTAGGGATTTAATTATGCTTAGAGGGTAATTTGTTTAATTTAATTAAGGTTTAGGTGGTTAGTTAGATTAAATTAGTAATTTAATTAGTCAATTCTGCATGTTAGTTTTTAAATTAGATTAATTAGAAATCTGCTAGGTTGTATTAATTATCTAAATTGGTTTAGAAATTTTTGGGCCCGTTTCGATATTTAATTTAGCATTTTCGGCCTAGGTTTGTATTTTTGGCATTTATCGGTATTTAATTAATTAATTTTGGTAATTATTTAATTAATTATTTTTTTTCGGGAAATTAGACCGGGATAGTCGGTGACCGGAATTTCGTGCCGATTGCAATGGTGTGATTGCTTTATTTAATTGAGTGATTTATTGTGCAATTTAAATTAAAGTTGTAATTTTGAGAATTTATCCCAAAATTGTATAATTTCAGTAATTAATTATAAATTACTGGGGCGTCGGTTTTACAACGCCAAAAATGTTTTCAGACATTGCATAAATAGTGGGATTTTCTAAAATAAAGATATTATATTTTTTGCTCAAGCCAACCGTGTACCCACACACGATTATTTTTATCGGGTACATTTTAACACCATGAAATTAGGCCAAGTTGGATATTTAATTGAGGAATTGATGTGCAAAGCACAAGATCCTTGGCCAGGAGTAATTTATCATGGTTCAGCTTAGGTGAGCAATATAGATCTATAACAGCTTCGGGGAGCATTAACCTCATTATAGATCTTTAGCAGCTTCGGTGAGCACTTTAGATATTAGCTTCAACAAGCATTCTAGTTATCTAGTAGCTTTGGTGAGCAATAATACTCTAGCAGCTTTAGTGAGCAATAGTAATTTAGCAGCTTCAGCAAGCACATGCTATCTACTAGCTTTCGGTGAGCAAATTTAAATATCAGCTTTAGGGAGCAATGATATATGAATATATCTATTTTAGCTTAGGCGAGCAGTGTTCGAATCGATAAGGTTTATAGATGGCATCGATGGTATGAAGTCAAATGAGTCAATTGATTGATGGTTGATTGGATTGACCGTGTGATGGTCCTTATGACATGAAATCGACTAAGTCGATTGATCGATGATTCGATCAGTATATAAATTATACTGACATGCAGGAAGGATATGAGGCAAAGGTAAGCCATATGACTCGTGTTTGTGCTTAGGTAGCCCTCGGGGCGTATTTCCTTCCTAGTCGGAGTTTAGGGGGTGAACTTGCTGAGACATTGTCTCATGGTCATTGTATAACCATTTTCAGGTCCTTAGATGGCGGTCGTGGAGGACCCGAAGTCTTGGAGTTTGGGGAGGTGGAGACCGAAGGATCGGCAAACGTGTCTGACTAGTAAGTTATAAGACAGTTCCCTTTTTGTTGAGCCGGTCTTTTGTAGATAGCCTAGTATTGTATATAAACCTTGTGTGTTTATGAAAGGCTTGTTTTGAATGTGAATGGTTTCCTGCTTTCCTATCCCAAGTTTTGGTTGTCAGGGGATTTGTTTCGCTTTCGCATGCATATTAAAATTGAATGCGTCAGTGACACATCCTGGGACGTCACATATTTATCGACCACCGAGGAATGGGCACGCGCTCGAGGGTTGGGGCATGACAAGAAGCCTCAGTCGAGCCAAGATGTCCTAATTGAATTAGGAAGCCCAGCAAGAAGTTGGAAGCCCCGGTCAAGCCGAGAGGGCCTGGTCAAGCCAGGACAACGATAAATGAGTTTGCATGAGTATTGATTATGCATAAGCATGATATGTTAATGTGTTCATTGGTAAGTCGAAGGTAAGCATGCATTGAAGCATGATGTGATGGACATGTGCATAAAATCGAGATGTAGCAATAAGTTTGCTATTGATCTGTCATCGACACTATTTGTGAGTATTCTATTTATTAGGCTTTGATGATGAGATTCTTTCCTAGTAGAGAACTAGGAATTTTACTTACTGAGTTCTTAAGACTCACTCCCTCACCTTTCAGTCCTGTAGGCATGAAGGTTTCACGTCAATTTTTGGAGTTGCAGTCATGTTAGAGGAGATAGGAATTCCCTTGGCCTATGTGGAAACTTGTAATGTGATGCAAAAAGAAAAGATGGCTCATAGAGAAAAAGCTTGTAAAAGTACTATTATAATATGAACGAGAACGTTATGTGTGATGTATGTCCTAATCTTCCAGCTATTGTTTGTGTGGGGAGTTGTTTGTTCATATTTTCGCATGTGCATGGTAATAAGATAAAAAGAATCGGGATGGCTACAAGCCTAGGACGTTGCGAAAATAACTCCTACCACTCAAGACCCAAGAGATGGAGTTGGGATCATCACAATTTTTGGTATTAGAGCAGGGTTATTACTAGAGTGATAAGGTGCACTGGGAGTCATGGGATAGTTAGTTGGGAAAGACATTCCATGCATGTGATTGTCTTGTTTGATAGATTTTCCTAATGATAAATCAGAACTACTAATCTTTTCTTGTGCCTGTAGAGAAAATATCCCTAAGATTCCTATAGTTGTTTTGTTAGTAGACAACATCAATGCTCAGGATCAGGTGACTTCGAAAGGAAAATCGAAAGAGGACCCCCGACTAGACGAAATTCTGCAAGCATTAATGACCATTGGAAGTTTGATGGAGCAATTGGCTCAACAGCAATTAGCCTCTGCTTCTACCAATGCCTCTACATCTAGTAATGGGAATAGCAATGGTGACCATCTTATGCAGGGATTGGTCGAGCAATTCTTGAAGTTATGGCCCTCGAGATTCACTGGGACAGGAAATCCCGAGGAGGCTAAATCTTGGATCAAAGAAATATAAAAGATATTTGCATTCTTGAAGTGCTCAAATGAAGACGTAGTGACATTGGTGGTATACCAGTTACAGGGCAATGCTAGTCACTCGTGGGATGCGACAAAAGGGAGAATATTTCTTGACAATACTCTCGTAACTTGGGACACCTTTGTCCAGGCTTTCAATGGAAAATATTTTTCTGAGTGCGCTCGTGACAAGAAAATGGCCGAATTTATGCAACTCTAGCAAAGGAATATGATTGTTGATCAATATGAGACAAAATTTGCCGAGTTGTCAAGGTATGCTTCCAGACTGATCAAAGATCCAATGGATTGAGCAAAAAAAATTTGAGATGGCCTGAAGCTGGACATTTGGAGTCAACTGGTTTCGCCGAACCTCAAGGACTACAACGAGCTATATGAACGAGCCCAACTTGTAGAGAAAGATTTGCTAGAGCGAGTTGCCATGACAACTTACCAGGGAAGGTCTTGTCCTCCAGCCTCTCAAGTCAATCAGCATCGTCAATATCGAAAGGAGAACATCCCTACAAGAACTAAGACTAATTTCTGCTCCATATAAGATATGCCATAGTTGCGGGAAACGACATGGTAATGCTCCATGTTTAGCCCAAACAAGAGCTTGTTATGGGTGTGGCTAGCAAGGCCACAAGAGAAAAGATTGTCCACGTCGATAATAAATGATACCATTGCAGCAACTGTAGACAACACCACAAAATGGAGTCTCACCGCAAGATATTCATCCTCCAGCTCAAGGAAGACTATACGCACTCACTCAGGAGAAAGTAGGCAATTCCAAGACCATGAAATGAAGTACTGTCCATTGTAGGATGCAGAAAGTATAGGGTTGTTATGTAAAAAGAGAAAGCAATAGACTTAATCGTGCTAGCTATGTATGATTTTGACATCATAATAATAAGTATAATAATCAGAGTGTGTAGCAGAACTGTGATCAAGTTGTGAGTGCTACAAAAAATTTAGGTACTGCCTGTAGACGAATAGCCAAAACAAAGAAGACCATCCAAATGTTGGAAGATATGTTAAGAGCTTGTGCAATTGACTTCCAAGGAAGTTGGGACGAGCATTTACATTTCGTCGAATTTGCTTATAACAACAGCTACCAAAAGAGCATTAGCATTGTTCCATTCGAGGTATTGTATGGTCGAGCTTGTAGAACTTCAATCTACTAGAACGAGATTGGTGATAAGAAAGTCACTAGTCCAGAGTTAGTCCAACCTACAGCAGACATTGTGCAAGTAAGTAAAGATAGACTTGGAATTGCCGGGGAAGATAAAAAGGTTATATAGATAGACAATTAAAATCCTTAGAATTCAGGTAGGTGATCATGTTTTTCTCAAGGTATCACCATTGAAAGGCATATTCCATTTTGGAAAACTAAGCCCTTGGTACATAGGACCATTTGAAATCCTAGAAAGGATTGTGAATTTGGCCTATCGGTTGGCGTTGCCACTGAAATTTGCTTAAATACATGATGTGTTTCATATATCTATATTGAGAAAGTATGAGTCCGATCTAGCACACATACTAAACTTCGAAGAGATCGAAATAGACAATAGAGGGTCGTATATTGAAGAGCCAGTGCTAATTGTGGATCGAAGAGAGCAAGTGATATAATTAAGGCCATTTCCTTTGTAAAGGTCTTATGTTGACACCACGAAATGGAGGAAGCAACATGGGAAAGTGATGAGACCATGAAGTGCAAGTGCCCGTACCTATTCCAAGAATCGGGTACGTTTTGAAATTTCGGGGATGAAATTTCTTTTAAAGGAGGAGAGTCATAACATCCTAATTTTTGACCTACAAGAAATGGTTGTGAATCTGGTGTGCCAGTGGAAAGGATAGGTCATGAATCGTTCCAAGATTTGGCCATGTAATGATCATGGATCGATTAAGGGAACGGTCGTGGACCAATCCCATGACCACGATCATGGACCTAAGCAGTTCAGTCAATGGACGACTATCCGACCGTCAAGGTTAATCAAAGGATGGTCACACCCATCACGGATCAATCGATGATCATGAATCGGTCCAAATGGTCATGTTCCGATCGCGGGTGATTCTGCTCAGTCATGCACAGATCGTGGACGACCATGATTCGACTCGGTACGACTATGTGTTGGGCACTAATCTAACTTATCTCGAACGGCCACATGATAATAAGGAGTTGGTCTGGATGAAGCCTATGGCTAATCCAGGAGCCGATCCAATCGGTTAGAATCAATCTAAGGGCCAGTCATTAAGCTCGTGCCCTAGGCCACCAATCTAGCCAAGAAGGGTAACTTTGCCTACGACAACCACACTGAGGGAAGTTTAGCCATAAACCTCAGGTGTGTCGGAATGGTCGTTAGGGGATGTACACAAAAAGCCCTTACCCGGTCTCGGTTACATTTCCAATGGCTTTTTTCTCCATGGTTGCCATGTGCTTGGAAATGAACAAAATAAGAAATCTCTAGAACACCCTAGCTTCTTTATGAAAGAGGGTAACTCACCATTTCACCTAGATCCTTCTAGATTTGGTCATTATACCAAGGATTCACCTTGGAGATTAAGCAAAGAATCTAGGCCAAATGTCCCATAAAAATAAGACACCTTGGAGCAAATTATGGCTATCCTATAGCCTTGGTGTCACCTTATCTTTTTAGAGTGCCATCTATCCACAATGACTTGTCCCTTAATAACAACCTAAGTGTTCATGTGGCCCAATAAAAAGGAGACAAACAGACCTTCAAATAATTGCACTAAACTATTACATCTCTACCTCATAAAATTATGTGTGTCACCTTTCCAAATAGGTGTGCCACCTTGCGACCTAGGCTTGCCACCTCAAGGTCACAGCCATGCCACTTTAAGAAATGTGAGTGGGCCGCTTAGATGAGTAATGATGAGCTTGGTGCCTATAAATGGAAGAAGCTCTCATTCATTCCCATTATTCTAAGCCCCCTTGCCAATTACGCCTACCCTCGTCCTCCTCTTCCTTTCTCTTGGCCTCACACCACCTACACATCAAGCTATCCAAGCTAGTTCTTGAGGTTTGCCAAGGTAAGTAAGGTTATTCTTTCTCCTCTAAGAAGGTAGATCCCATTATTGAGACTAGCTAAGTGCTCACCCGTTAAGCCGCGGGTAATATGTAATCTCTTTTGTTTAATTTTTGCTTGCAATTGTGCGTGGTCGTGTGCTTGAGTCGTTTGCGTCTGGAATGCAACTAAGGTTCTTTCGAGTTGAGTTCATCACAAGGCAGAGTCGCCCAAGCCATAAGGCCATGGTTTGGCATAAATAAGGTGCCTGGTCCAAGTCTTGCTTGGCACGGGGATCACCCAAGGTCGCGAGGTCCTAAATCGACATTGAGGCATGTCAATTCTTTGCCTTGATCGGTACAAGGATCGCCCAAATCCACAGAGTCTTGGTAAGGCACTAAAGCATACTGATTCTATAGTTCGAATTGGTGTGGGGACTTTGCCCTTGGCATTGAATCAAACCACGAGTCGAGGGTCATTCATGGAACAAGTGTGTTCACATCTATTTAGAACCGAGGTTCGTCAAGCTTAGGATCTTCACCAAAGCGAGGTGTACCCAAGCCTCAAAATCCTGGATTGGCACTGAGGCATGCCGTTTCTGAGCCTTGTCTGGTGCGAGGATTGGCGCTAAGTAATCGGTTCAAGTCACGAACCAAGGTTTGTTCCCGATATTTTTATCAGTGTAGTACGAGAACTCGTGGCACACACTAATGGATGCGCACGCCTTTAGGCCATATATGTGTCGGTTAAGAGAAAATATAAGAACCGACTTATATGATGCATATATGTGTGCACTTAAAGAGGAAAAAGTGTCCGTCACCACATAGCGTTGGCAGCAATGCCTCGTTCATTGAACGAGATACCTCGGTTAAGCCAGGACGCCTAGGCCTTGAATGCGGAAGCATCGAGAAGCTAGCCCTAAGAAGTCTCGGTCGAGCCAAGATGCCCTAATCGAGCAAGGAAGCCTAGCAAGAAGCTGAAAGTCCTAGTCAAGCCAAGAGGACCCAGTCGAGTCAAGACAACGATAAATGAGTTTGCATGAGTACCGGTTATGCATAAGCATGATATATTGATGTGTTCATTTTTAAGTCGAAAGTAAGCATGCATTGAAGCATGATGTGATGGACATCTGCATAAAGTTGAGATGTAGCAATAAATTCGCTATTGATCTGTCATTGATATTGTTTGCGAGTATTGTACTTGTTAGATTTTGATAATGAGATTCTTTCATGGTAGAGAACTAGGAATTTTACTTATTGAGTTTCCAAGACTCACTCCCTCACCTTTCAGTCTTGTAGGCATGGAGGTTTCATTTCAATTTTGGGAGCTGCAGTCACATTGGAGGAGATAGGATTTTCCCTAGCTTATGTGGAAACTTGTAATGTGATGCAAAAAAAAAAAAAAAAAAAGCTCAAAGAGAAAGGGCTTATAAAAATACTGTCATAATATAAACGAGAACGTTATGTGTGAAATATGTCCCAGTCTTCTAGCTGTTGTTTGTGTGGGGAGTTGTTTGTTCACGTTTCTGCATATGCATGATAATAAGATAAAAAAAAAAAAAAATCAGGATGGCGACGAGTATATGATATTGCGAAAATAACCCCTACCGCTCAAGACCTTGGATATGGAGTTGGGGTCGTGACAAGTTATATTTGGACCCCTTTTTTTAGCTTGACAGAAGCTAAGTTGATCGACCAAATTAGCCTTTGCCTTTTTAGGAAAATTAGCAATTCATTAGTCAAGACTTTAATATATCAGTTTACTTCAAAAAAAAAATTATATATTTTTTCTTGCATCTAACATGAAGAGAACAATTTACGTCTTACTCTTAAAGGGAAAAAATAAAACCCATCAAGTATGTATTTAGCTCAAAAATCAATTTAAGATTTTAATTTGTTTGTTCTTTCCAATCTAGAAACCGCAAAGCAAATACTATTCAATCGCATATTAATGGATGATTACATATATGTAGAGGAAGTGAACCATGCTCATAAAAAAAATTTCACCAATATATATGAGTATGAATGGAAAACTGGTAGCTAGGTTTGTACCTCTATCAAAATCAAGCAAAAGTTTCGACAAAAGCAAAAATGGACAATTTCCTAACACCTCCATCGATATCGTACCATCACAAAAACGATGAATGCGTAATTCGACATAGGAAAATGATCTTTTGACTTTCGAACATGATTTAACTTAGAAGAACAGCTTTTATTGATATTTGTTCACATGTCAAATTCCTGGTTATAAACACAAATAGGGTTAGAAAAACTTCCCACTACAATAACAATCAAGAGGATACTAGGGATAGGTTAACTCTAATTTATGGAGAGGAACAGAGAGAGAGGGGGAGAGAGAGAGATGTGCAGAGCTAAGCAAAGCGAACGAATGACGAAATAAAGAAATAGTTTTTTTTTTTTTTTTTTTTTTTTTTGCAAAAGAGGCAAAAGTGGACTTTTTAATTATCCAAATTCCTAGTAAAATATCGTGAGAGAGAAAAGGAGAGGAGTCGGTGCCAAAAAGCAAGTTGTCGATGCAAAGTTGAGCAAAGCGAACAAACGACGGAACAAAGAAATAGTTTTCTTTTTTAATTTTTAAAGAGACAAAAGTGGACATCCTAACTGCCCAAATTCCTAGTAAAATATCATGAGAGAGAGAGAGAGAGAGAGAGGAGTAGGTGTCAGAAAGCAAGCGATCGAGGCAAAACTGAAAAAAGCGAATGAATAACCGAACAAAGAAATAGATTTTTTTTTTTTTTTTTTTAAAGAGGTAAAAGTGGAATTTTTTAACTGGCCAAATTCCTTGAAAAATATTGTTCAAGCAGTTATACAAGAATTTGACTAGCTAAAGTAGCGTGCTTTATTTGGCTTGCAAGGCATGTAGACATATGCATTAAAATATATATATGTATATGTATATATATGTATATATGTATGTATGTATGTATGTATGTATGTATGTATATTTCAAGTGGGCCCAAATCACAGACAAACAACAAAAAAGTGGGCCAACTCCATCATCATCTCATTAGCTCCTTCAATTAATGTGTCGGAAGTGGCATTTCCTTATTTGCTAGTTAGGCATATCTCTCCTCTGATACAGCATCGCATAAGGAAAGAGAGAGATAATAAAATACGCATGTTCTCTCTGCTGCTTTCTGTCTCCTGCGCATGCACAGAAAAAAATACAAAATTAAATCCATGCGCAATCTTCTTTTGACAATTGTGGGTGAACATCATAAGTGCAATAATGTGCAGTTGGACCCAAGAAGTCCCACAGAATCACAAGATTGGCCGGCCTAATTTATTTGGATAGAGTATTATTTAACGGGTTCAAACTCGATATATATTTTTATCAAGAAGATTATAATTATTTCCACCACAAATATGTTCTTTCTGATTAGGATATGTGATTTTTGCACTTACTCAGAAGTGCTCACATGCTCCTTACAAGAACAATAAGGTGACACAAATTGCTCCAAGATTCACTTGGTAGGAATTACTCTGCCTCCTCAGCCAATGAAGACTAGTTGCCTTTTAACATTCTAATCAAGTCACGTTTGCCAGGAGGGGGCAAGCCAAAGATACTCATGTTTGTGATCATGAGTCCAGAGCTTGATGCTTTAGGAGAAACTACGAGTACACTAGAAAGCACGTATGCGAAAGACCTAGGAAATCCGGTTTTTCTCTTTTCTTTTTTCCCAAAAGCAGACTTCCAGTGTTACTTGATAGATTAGCTGAAGAAAGACTATTTAGGAATTAATCCAGCAACTGGTCATTTATGTTTTCTCTGGAAAAATTATCCACAAAATCCTAAACTTATTGCACTTTTGTCAATTTAGTTATAAATCTTTCAATTTTATCAATTGAGTCTTAACCTTTTTACATTTTGCCAATTAAGTCCATCAGGCCAATTTTGGCTAGAAATTGCTAATGTGGACAGCCGACGTTGGACTCTCATCAACCCTCTCTCCAAAACCCTAAAAAAACAAAGAAAAGTAAAAAGAAGAAAAAAGCATAAAAATGCAAAAAATTAAGTGGCACGTTAGCGTCAACTGTCCACGTTAACAATTTCCGGCCAAAATTGACCAAATGGACTCAATTGACAAATGGTTAACATATTTAGAACTCAATTAGCAAAATTGAAAGGTTGAGAATTGAATTGTCAAAAAGCACAATAGGATTAGACCTTTGTGGATAATTTTCCCATTCTTTGCCGTTTGCTTCTTTGTACTACCTTGCTTATTTTGGAGAAATGAATCTCAAATGTTCTGTCTTATTAGGAACTGTAGGATTGGTTATTTCTTCTTTAGAAAATCGAATCTAATGTCCCACATCTGGATGCAGATAGCTGGCCTAATGGCCACTCTTGCAAAGAAGAAAGGAGAAACAAGAGCAGCACCATCATTCCCCGGCATTGAGGCATGTTGTTTCCGAGCCTTGTCCGGTGCGAGGATCGATGCTAAGTGATCGGTTCAAGTCATAGACCAAGGTTTGTTCTTGACATCTTTATCTGTGTAGTACGAGAACTCATGGCACACACTAATAGATGAGCATGCCTTTGGACCATATATGTGTCGGCTAAGAGAAAAGATAAGAACCGGTATATGCATCACTTAAAGAGGAAAAAGAGTCTGTCGCCACACAACTTTGGCGACGATGCCTCGTTCATTGAACAAGATATCTCGGTTGAGCCAAGATGCCTGGGTCTTGAATGCAAAAGCCTCGGGAAGCTAGCCCTGAGAAATCTTGGTCGAGCCGAGATGCCCTAATTGAGCCAGGAAGCCCAGCAATAAGCTAAAAGTCCTGGTCGAGCTAGGAGGGCGTAGTCGAGCCAAGACAACGATAAATGAGTTTGCATGAGTACCGGTTATACATAAGCATGATATGTTGATGTGTTTATTATTAAGCCGAAGGTAAGCATGCATTGAAGCACGATGTGATGGACATCTGTATGTAGTCGAGATGTAGCAATAAGTTCGTTATTAATCTATCATCAATATCGTTTGCAAGTGTTGTACTTGCTAGGTTTTGATGATGAGATTCTTTCCTAGTAGAGTATTGGGAATTTTACTTACTGAGTTCTCAAGACTCACTCTCTCACCTTTCAGTCTAGTAGACATGGATTTCTCATGTCAATTTTGGGAGCTGCGGTCACACTAAAGGAGATAGGAATTCCCTCGGCTTATGTCGAAACGTGTAGTGTGATGCACAAAAAAAAAAAAAAAAAGATGGCTCATAGAGAAAAGGGCTTGTAAAAGTACTGTTATAATATAAACGAGAATGTTATGTGTGAAGTATGTCCCAGTCTTCTGGTTGTTATTTGTGTGGGGAGTTTTTTGTTCACATTTCTCCATATGCATAATAATAAGACAAAAAGAATCGGGACGGCAACAAGTCTGGGACGTCGCGAAAATAACCCCTTCCGCTTAAGACCCTGGAGATAGAGTTGGGGTCGTGATAGGTTATATCCGGACCCCTTTTTTTTCGCTTGACAGAAGCTAAGTTGATCAACCAAATTAGCGTTTGCCATTTTAGGAAAATTAGCAATTCATGAGTCAAGACTTTAATATATCAGTTTACTTCCAAAAAAAAAAAAAATTCTTGCACCTAACATGAAGAGAACAATTTACGTCTTACTCTAAAAGGGAAAATTAAAACCCATTAAGTATGTATTTAGCTCGAAAATCAATTTAAGATTTTAATTTGTTTGTTCTTTCCAATCTAGAAACCACGGAGCAAATACTATTCAATCGCATATTAATGGATGATTACATATATGTAGAGGAAGTGAACCATGCTCATAAAAAAAAAAAAAAATTCACCAATATATATGAGTATGAATGGAAAACTGGTAGCTAGGTTTGTACCTCTGTCAAAATCAAGCAAAAGTTTCGACAAAAGCAAAAATGGACAATTTCCTAACACCTCCATCGATATCATACCATCACAAAAACGATGAATGCGTAATTAGACATAGGAAAATGATCTTTTGACTTTCGAACATGATTTAACTTAGAAGAACAGCTTTTATTGATATTTGTTCATATGCCAAATTCCTGTTTCTAAACACAAATAGGATTAGAAAAACTTCCCACTACAATAACAATCAAGAGGACACTAGGGATAGGTTAACTCTAATTTATGGAGAGGGACAGAGAGAGGGGGAGAGAGAGAGATGTGCAGAGCTAAGCAAAGCGAACGAATGATGAAATAAAGAAATAGTTTTTTTTTTTAAAGAGGCAAAAGTGGACTTTTTAATTATCCAAATTCCTAGTAAAATATCGTGAGAGAGAGAGGAGTCGGTGCCAAAAAGCAAGTGGTCGATGCAAAGTTGAGCAAAGTGAACAAATGACGGAATAAAGAAATAATTTTCTTTTTTAATTTTTAAAGAGACAAAAGTGGACTTCCTAATCATGCTCGGCAGACGTCGTGAAGGAATGCCTTTACCAAAAAAAAAAATAGTGGACTTTCTAATTGCCCAAATTCCTAGTAAAATATCATGAGAGAGAGAGAGAGAGAGAGAGAGGAGTAGGTGTCAAAAAGCAAGCTATCGATGCAAAACTGAAAAAAGCGAATGAATAACATAACAAAGAAATAGATTTTTTTTTTTTTTTAAAGAGGTAAAAGTGGAATTTTTTAACTGGCCAAATTCCTTGAAAAATATTGTTCAAGCAGTTATACAAGAATTTGACTGGCTAAAGTAGCGTGCTTTATTTGGCTTGGAAGGCGTGTAGACATATGCATTAAGATATATATATATAATATATATTTCAAGTGGGCCCAACTCACAGACAAACAACAAAACAGTGGGCCAACTCCATTATCATGTCATGAGCTCCTTCAATTAACGCGTAGGAAGTGGCATTTCCTTATTTGCTAGTTAGGCCTCTGATACAGCATCGCATAAGGAAAGAGAGAGATAATAAAACACGCATGTTATCTCTGCTGCTTTCTTTGTCTTCTACGCATGCACAGAAAAAAATACAAAATTAAATCCATGCGCAATCTTCTTTTGACAATTGTGGGTGAACATCATAAGTGCAATAAATGTGCAGTTGGACCCAAGAAGTCCCACAGAATCACAAGATTGACCGGCCTAATTTATTTGTACAGAGTATTATTCAATGGGCTCAAACTCGATATATATTTTTATCGAGAAGATTATACTTATTTCCGCCACAAATATGTTCCAAATCTTAAACCGTGGTCATAGGGGATAGGCTGAAGGAGGCACAACATATTAACACACATCTCTTTCTGATTAGGAGATGTGATTTCTACACTTGCTGAGAAGTGCTCACATGCTCCTTACAGGAACAGGAAGGTGACACAAATTGCTCCAAGATCCACTTGGTAGGAGTTACTCTGCCTCCTCGGCCGATGAAGACTAGTCCATTGCCTTTTGACATTCTAATCGAGTCATGTTTGCTAGGAGGGGGCAAGCCAAAGATACTCATGTTTGTGCTCATGAGTCCAGAGCTTGATGCTTCAGGAGAAATTACGAGTACACTAGAAAGCACGTATGCGAAAGACCTAGGAAATCCGGTTTTTCTTTTTTCTTTTTTCCAAAAAGCAGACTTCTAGTGTTACTTGATAGATTAGCTGAAGAAAGACTATTTAGGAATTAATCCAGCAACCGGTCATTTATGTTTTCTTTGGAAAAATTATCCACAAAATCCTAAACTTATTGTACTTTTGTCAATTTAGTTATAAATCTTTCAATTTTATCAATTGAGTCTTAAACATTTTTACATTTTGCCAATTAAGTCCATCAGGCCAATTTTTGCTAGAAATTACTAATGTGGACAGCCGGCGTTGGACTCTTGTCAACCCTCTCTCCAAAACCCTAAAAAAATAAAGAAAAAAAGCATAAAAATGCAAAAAATTATTAAAATATCATTAAAATATTATTTTAACAAGTGGCACGTTAGCGTCAACTGTCCACGTTAACAATTTCCGGCCAAAATTGACCAAATTGACTCAATTGACAAATGGTTAACATATTTAGAATTCAATTAGCAAAATTGAAAGGTTTGGAATTGAATTGGCAAAAGCACAATAGGATTAGAACTTTGTGGACAATTTTCCCATTCTTTGCCCTTTGCTTCTTCGCACTGCCTTGCTTATTTTGGAGAAATGAATCTCAAATGTTCTGTCTTATTAGGAACTGTAGGATTGGTTATTTCTTCTTTAGAAAATCGAATCTAATGTCCCACATCTGGATGCAGATAGCTGGCCTAATGGCCGCTCTTGCAAAGAAGAAAGGAGAAACAAGAGCAGCACCATCATTCCCCGGCATTGAGGCGTGTCGCTTCCGAGCCTTTCCAGTGCGAGGATCGACGCTAAGTGATCGGTTCAAGTCACGGACCAAGGTTTGTTCTCGACATCTTTATCTGTGTAGTACGAGAACTCATGGCACACACTAATAGATGAGCATGCCTTTGGACCATATATGTGTCGGCTAAGAGAAAATATAAGAACCAGTATAAACATCACTTAAAGAGGAAAAAGAGTCTGTCGCCACACAACTTTGGCGACAATGCCTCATTCATTGAATGGGATATCTCGGTTGAGCCAAGATGCCTGGGTCATGAACGTGAAAGCCTCGGGAAGCTAGCCCTGAGAAATCTTGGTCAAGCTGAGATGCCCTAATCGAGCCAGGAAGCCCAACAAGAAGCTAAAAGTCTTGGTCGAGCTGGGAGGGCCTAGTCGAGCCAAGACGACGATAAATGAGTTTGCATGAGTACCGGTTATACATAAGCATGATATGTTGATGTATTTATTATTAAGCCGAAGGTAAGCATGTATTGAAGCACGATGTGATGGATATTTGTATAAAGTCGAGATGTAGCAATAAGTTCGCTATTAATCTGTCATCGATATCGTTTGTGAGTGTTGTACTTGCTAGGTTTTGATGATGAGATTCTTTCCTAATAGAGTATTAGGAATTTTACTTACTGAGTTCCCAAGTCACTCACTCACCTTTTAGTCTTGTAGACATGGATTTCTCACGTCAATTTTGGGAGCTGCAGTCACACTAGAGGAGATAGGAATTCCCTCGGCTTATGTCGAAACGTGTAATGTGATGCAAAAAAAAAAAAAAGATGGCTCGTAGAGAAATGGCTTGTAAAAGCACTGTTATAATATAAACGAGAACGTTATGTGTGAAGTATGTCCTAGTCTTCTGGTTGTTATTTGTGTGGGGAGTTTTTTGTTCACGTTTCTGTGTATGCATAATAATAAGACAAAAAGAATCGGGATGGCAACAAGTCTGAGACGTCGCGAAAATGACCCCTATCGCTCAAGACCCTGGAGATAGAGTTGGGGTCGTGATAGGTTATATCCGGACCCCTTTTTTTTCGCTTGACAGAAGCTAAGTTGATCAACCAAATTAGCCTTTGCCATTTTAGGAAAATTAGCAATTCTTGAGTCAAGACTTTAATATATCAGTTTACTTCAAAAAAAAATTATATATTTTTTCTTGCATCTAACATGAAGAGAACAATTTACGTCTTACTCTAAAAGGGAAAAAATAAAACCCATCAAGTATGTATTTAGCTCGAAAGTCAATTTAAGATTTGAATTTATTTGTTCTTTCCAATCTAGAAACCACAAAGCAAATACTATTCAATTGCATATTAATGGACGATTACATATATGAAGAGGAAGTGAACCATGCTCATAAAAAAAATTTCACCAATATATATGAGTATGAATGGAAAACTGGTAGCTAGGTTTGTACCTCTGTCAAAATCAAGCAAAAGTTTCGACAAAAGCAAAAATGGACAATTTCCTAACACCTCCATCGATATCGTACCATCACAAAAACGATGATTGCGTAATTCGACATAGGAAAATGATCTTTTGACTTTCGAACCTGATTTAACTTAGGAGAACAGCTTTTATTGATATTTGTTCACATGTCAAATTCCTGGTTATAAACACAAATAGGGTTAGAAAAACTTCCCACTACAATAACAATCAAGAGGACACTAGGGACAGAGAGAGGGGGAGAGAGATGTGCAAAGCTAAGCAAAGCGAACGAATGACTAAATAAAGAAATAGTTTTTTTTTTTTTAAGAGGCAAAAGTGGACTTTTTAATTATCCAAATTCCTAGTAAATTATCGTGAGAGAGAGAGAGAGGAGTCGGTGCCAAAAAGCAAGTGGTCGATGCAAAGTTGAGCAAAGCGAACAAATGACGGAACAAAGAAATAGTTTTCTTTTTTAATTTTTAAAGAGACAAAAGTGGACTTCCTAACTACCCAAATTCCTAGTAAAATATCATGAGAGAGAGAGAGAGAGAGAGAGAGAGAGAGGAGTAGGTGTCGGAAAGCAAGTCGATCGATGCAACACTAAAAAAAGCGAATGAATAACAGAACAAAAAAATAGATTTTTATTTTATTTTTAAAGAGGTAAAAGTGGAATTTTTTAACTGGCCAAATTCCTTGAAAAATATTGTTCAAGCATTTATACAAAAATTTGACTGGCTAAAGTAGCGTGCTTTATTTGGCTTGCAAGGCATGTAGACATATGCATTAAGAGATATATATGTATGTATGTATGTATATTTCAAGTGGGCCCAACTCACAGACAAACAACAAAAAAGTGGGCCAACTCCATCATCATCTCATGAGCCCCTTCAATTAATGTGTCGGAAGTGGCATTTCCTTATTTGCTAGTTAGGCGAATCTCTCCTCTGATAGAGCATCGCATAAGGAAAGAGAGAGATAATAAAACACGCATGTTATCTCTGCTGCTTTCTTTGTCTTCTGCGCATGCACAGAAAAAAATACAAAATTAAATCCATGCGCAATCTTCTTTTGACAATTGTGGGTGAACATCATAAGTGCAATAATGTGCAGTTGGACCCAAGAAGTCCCATGGAATCACAAGATTGGCCGGCCTAAATTATTTGGAGAGAGTATTATTTAATGGCCTCAAACTCGATCGAGACGATTATAATTATTTTTGCCATGAATATGTTCCAAATCTTAAACCGTGGTCATAAGGGATAGGCTGAAGGAGGCACAACATATTAACACACATCTCTTTCTGACTAGGATATGTGATTTCTGCACTTGCTCAGAAGTGCTCACATGCTCCTTATAGGAACAGTAAGGTGACACAAATTGCTCCAAGATTCACTTGGTAGGAGTTACTCTGCCCCCTCGGCCGACGAAGACTAGTCCGTTGCCTTTAACATTCTAATCAAGTCATGTTTGCCAGGAGGGGGCAAGCCAAGGATACTCATGTTTGTGCTCATGAGTCCAGAGCTTGATGCTTCGGGAGAAACTATGAGTACACTAGAAAGCAGGGATGCGAAAGACCTAGGAAAGCCGATTTTTCTTTTTTCTTTTTTCTTTTTTTCCAAAAGTAGACTTCCAGTGTTACTTGATAGATTAGCTGAAGAAAGACTATTTAAGAATTAATCTAGCAACTGGTCATTTATGTTTTCTCTAGAAAAATTATCCAAAAAATCCTAAACTTATTGCACGTTTGTCAATTTAGTGATAAACATTTTAATTTTACCAATTGAGTCTTAAACATCTTTACCTTTTGCCAATTAAGTCCATCCGGTCAATTTTGGCTAGAAATTGCTAAAGTGGACAGCCGGCGCTTGACTCTCGTCGACCCTCTCTCCAAAACCCTATAAAAAGAAAAAGAAAAGTAACCTTTTAATTTTACTCTCGTCGACCCTCTCAAATAAGAAGAAGAAAAAAGCATAAAGGTGAGCGTCAGTTGTCCACATTAACAATTTTCAGTCAAAATTGGCCAAATGGACTCAATTGACAAAAGGTGAACATATTTAAGACTCAATTAGCAAAATTAAAATGTTTAGAAGTAAATTGACAAAAGCATAATAGGATTAGGACTTTGTGGACAATTTTCCCGTTTTCTTTGCCCTTTGCTTCTTGCACTGCCTTGCTTATTTTGGAAAAATGAATCTCAAATGTTCTGTCTTATTAGGAATTGTAGGATTGGTTATTTCTTCTTTAGAAAATCGAATCTAATGTCCCACGTCTGGATGCAGATAGGCCGCTCTTGCAAAGAAGGAAAAAACAAGAGCAGCACCATCATTCCCCGGTCAAGCAGTCCAGAAAGATTCGAAGTAAAACCCGGACTTTGTACGCAATCTAGTCGGGAGAGGTTCCGGACATGTGACAATTAGTCATGGACGATCTATGAAGGATGAAGGAAACATAGAGGTATGAGCATTCTAATCAAGAATGTTTATAATACAAACAGTTCCCTAGCTTCCTATGTCAGCATGTTCATCTCAACTTTTACTTTCTCATACCGACTCTGGAACCAGTAATAGTCGAGTTATCTTTATATGCTTCTACTGTGGTGTGCCGAGACATCAAGAAGAAATTTAGCTATGGCTTGGAAACTGTAAAATTATCAGGACCTTCCCAGTGGCGGCGGCGAGGGCTCAGCCCTCAGCTGCCTCCCTTCGGGCCCCCTTTTTTTTTAATTTTAAGTTTTTTTAAGAATATTTTAAATAAATTTAGTTTAAATTTAATTTAATTAATTTTTATATTAATCATTTACACATCAAAGATAAAACGACGTCGTTTTGCATTTTCTTGCCACGTTAGCGTGCAAAATGACGTCATTTTGCACTCACCTCGCCGGAAAATTGCCATGTCGCAATTTGGCCGGATTTTGGCGGAGTGGCACTTAAGTGATCAATTTTATTTCGATTTTGGCACTTAAGTGTACATTTTCGAAGTTTTGACACTTAAGTGTCCCTTCGTGCCAAATTTTGACACTTTGGGTGTACTTCTACCGAAATTTAGCTATGGCTCGGAAACTGTAAAATTATCAAGACCTCCCGTCTTTCGCCTTTCATAATTTCATGAATTTGAAGTGTAATTGAAAAGTATAGTTATTTCAGGGTTCCATTCGACTGCCTCCTTTGGAACCAAAAAACTTTAATTTTTTTTTCTTGTTTATCAGGAAAGACTTCCATCCTCTTTCTTCATATCATCTCGCTGTAAGGTAACATTCTGTTCACGGCCATTTGTGGAGGGACAAGTTGATTTGCAATTTTGAACTGCTGGTCCCACGTGCATAACTTTGGTAGATAGACTGTTTTAGGAACCGTCACATCCATTATTCCTCAGAATCATCTTACGACAATTTGATGTGCCGGTCCAGAACAGATCGAACATCAACCCACCGGCACTCATGCCCACGTCTGCCTAATAAATGATAGTATACAGAAATGGAGAACAAGTTGGACATCTATTAAGTTCTCTGCAATTATGAGTGGAAAAATCAGGATTCAGAAAGAGAACTTCAACTTATTGCAACCATGAACCAATCGTCAACCCTTAGCTATCATTCTTCAAAGAAAGCTAACACGAACCATCAAAGAAAGCTAACAACGATAAAAGAGAATTACCTTTTTGCAGGCCATGCACCGTAAAATGCAGGCCTATAACTCTTATCAAAGCGCGACAACTGCTTTCTTCCGACACATTTTCGCATAACCTGATGAGACTTTTCAAGGTTCAAGTCATCATCTTGTGCTACCCCTATTAGCCGTAGCGAGCTTATGTTCCTTGAAGATTTCAGTTTTGGGCTTCCTGCGTGTGCCGCACTGTTCTTGATGTGAGCGAATAGATTGACCCAGACGATGCCAAGATGATAAATGAGACCTGCTAACCACAGAAACTAAATCTCAACACATTTAGATGACATAGTGAAGAATGAAACAACAATACCATGTGGAGAATATAGGAAGGAAAAAAAAACAAGACGTCGAAACCTACTTTCAGACTTGGCCAATGGTATTCTCTTGAATCGAGGAAAGAAGAGTATCCATCGACCATGCAACTGACTCATGCATCCATTCTCTTGCCTCACCGGACAAAGGCAAACAAGGTGAAGATTGTCATCCAGGAACAGGTGAAGTAATCTTGCTTCTTTGAAGGAACCTTCCCATCATGGAAGGTTGCTTTTGTAGGGCTAGTTGCTTCTTCAATTCATTTGTACAAAATGAGTCAAAAGGCATGCTGCCATTAAAATTGTTCGCTCAAAGATTGCTGCAAATTGAGTCATTTTTGTCAACTTTTCTTTGAGTTTAATCCGAATAATTGAAGTACTTACATGAGTATTTCATCAGACATACAGGTAAGTCAAGCTCTCAAGACTTGCCGACGTGGGAACATGAGACTGAAATTTTGGAAGAAACTACTCCCAAACAGTTATAATAAAATGCCTATAAATACCAAGTTCTCATCAACTAGAAAGGCCCCCTCGACAATCAAAATGTAATCTTTTATTATCTTTACTTTCCTACAATTTATTTTTACTTAGTTATAGCTTTCTGATTTGTGTTGTTGATTAAATTCCAAGGCGTATCTTTATCTCAAATGCTTCATCGTCGACTAAATTCTAACATGCATCTCTATGATGAGTATCTTTATTTTTCCTACAATTTATTGGGGGAATTGTCCAATTGACTCATTCTCACTCAGATCTCTGCAATAAGGACATGGAACTAATAACCCTACCAATAGAAAAAGATGAAGTTTGTCGGGATATCCTCTCACTCCTGATGAAAACAGATTATTTAAAAGATAATGCGATACATTCAGAACAGCAAGGGCCTGCATCAAACCAATATCTTCAGGAATAAGTCCGGTTAGCCTATTCCCCTGCAGAGACCTGAGACACAACATATTATCAATCCCTAGACATGACAGTCTACAACTACATTTGACAATGACGACTGATAAGGCAAACGGTGAAGTTATAATGTGCAAGAGTGAAAGCTTACAGGGTAGCCAGTTGCAGAAAGCCAACATTGTATGGGATTTGTATAGTGATCTGATTATATGAATTATCCATATAGGCAAACACCATCATTGATATCATATACAAACAGACAACGAATTACAAGCCAAGAGACAGTGACTTACGATATCGAAACTAGTACAGTTACCGATCATATCTGGAATGGTGCCAGTTAAGTTGGTGCCCCTTACATCACTACAAATAGCAAAAGCATAGGGAGAAAGAGATCAATAATGGAAACAATTCTAAACAGAAAGCACAGAATAGCGACGAATATCAGCAGCAACAGTACTCGCTTACAAATACGAAAGACCAGTCAGTTGACAGGCAAAACTGGGATAAAGTTGAGCCAAAAGATCCCGATTCAAGATAAATTTATCAGGGGACAGCATCCCACTTAAATAGCTTTACACAACCGCCAGTGGAGTTTCAAAGCAAAAGCAACGTTAGTAAAAAATCAGTTTTGCTTGTTTGGCACCAAATGACCGTCCAACACTCAATCAGCTGAATGATTAACAGAATGTGACGAAATCGGACAGTTTAAATTCGTCAAATTTTCAACCACAGATATTGCAATCTCCATTCCAATAAATTAGCCTTGGCACCTCTCCTGTAAGTTGGTTCCGAGCAAGGTCTCCGACACGCAGAAACAAAAGATATGTATTGATGAATAAGAGAGGCCGGTAGCAAGAGATATAGCCCATGCATTATACAAATGTAGTACAGATCGAACTGACAGTGTTTTCAGGTTAGGAATTTGCGTTAAGGGTAGAGGGAATGGGACCAGTCAACTAATTTTTCTTCAAATTTCTGCATGAAAACAGTGGATACACGATCAGCGCGACTTCATCTAATCACCACAGTGGATGTACCAAATGGCATTGTAACAGTCATTACTCACAGAAACTCGAGTTGCATAAGCTCAAAGATGGAGTATGGAATGTCTCCATGAAGCAAATTATCAGACAGATCGCTGCAATTCAAGTGCAATTCAATTAATGAGCATGATGCATGAGATGACAATCTCCTTATTCATCAGAGATTTGCCCTATCGACTTGTTACCCTGCAAGTTGCTGCCATTGATTAAAAAAAGAATAGAGAGAATCTACAAAAGGAGAAGACAGTGACACCGTCCGATGCACACACAAGCCCAGACCAAACTAAATTTACTCAAAAGAACGTGCCACATACATTGACTGCAAGTTTCTCAAATCCATAATGGCTCGTGAATTTCGCCTCGTAGGATTAGATAAGACATCCGTTCTGCAACGAAACCATAACCATAGTCGATTTATCGGATTATCTGTTATAATATAAAATCATCATCAGTATCATTCTTCATTCAAAACACAAAGAATGTCAAACAATGCACCGCGCAAGGGAGAGGAGTAGCTCACAGAGACACGATGGATAGGCTATCGTTGTCGCAGAACACTCCTCACCAGAACAGAAACCGTCATCGCGCACATTGTCCCAGTGGAGCAACACATTAGCCACATTACCAAATGATGCCTCGGTGGTCATCAAACCTTTTACTGCTTAAGTTATCAACAGTTTCTCAAAGCCAAATACAGAATCGTCGCACGGAAATGGCAGTGGAAATCCAACACCAAAACAAGAGCTATCAAAAATGTCCTCAGCTACTAATGTTCCAGCAGAGGATCATTCCTTCCTCACTTCTAACAAAACAGAATGAGAAAACTAAAGTCTCGAGAAGCAGAAGGTCGAAAGTCAGATTCCAGCCCGCGCCACGCTTGACAAGTAACTGCTGAAAGCGAAGATTAAACAGATGGTGAGACAGAAGCGTGGCCCGGAGAAAGATCAGAGTTACCGAAACGAGCACATTCTCCATCCGAGGGTAACAAGCTAAGTGAAGAAGGAAAAGTTTCAACAGAAAGACACGAGCGACTGGAGCGGGAGACGGCAAAGGAGGACCTCAATCGTCGACTACGGAGCACGAGAATGGCCATGGCGAGAGCGAGGACGAGCGGCAAAACCTTCCTTCCGCGACAGAATGCGAGGTCATCCATTGGTGCAAAGGACAATGTGGAAGGCGGTTGCACGGTCGAGTTTCCATGCTTGACTCGTTTGCCGAAGGCACCAAGTTGGCCCGGTCACGAGCAAGAGCCTCATGCAACTTGGAGTTGAGCATTTGATGTCGTCTTTCATCTTTATTGAAAGCCAAATCTGAAAATACGAAAAATCTATCTTTTTGCAAAATGAATTCAGAACGAGATGGTCTTTAATAGTTCTGGTTGAATTTTGGAGATTTTCAAATATTTTGACAAAAAAAAGGCTTTCTAAACTCCTCTTTGTAAACTTGACGAAAGAGTTCGGTACAGCTCAAATGCCACATCTACAGCAAAGAAATGCAATGGATAAATAGATTATTAAGATATAAACATATCTCAGGTTGCCCTCTAAGAGCTTTATGTTTTAGAGCAAATTGACTGTGTACTTAATTTCAAATTAAGGCTGGAGTTAGAAATCTCAAGTTCAATTTTTCGTGCCACTTCTAACTCAGTTATTAATTTTCACTATACATAATAGGTTTTCGGCCTATGTTCCTTCAAGACTCTTTTTGCTGTGTTCCAGCGTTGATTTTGAGTCCGGTCCACTTGAAGCCCCAATCCAAGACGTAGTCCGAACATGGACTCTTCGAGCTTCTGACAAGAACGACATTCTCGACTCTGGGAGGCTTGTCGGATGTGATGGTCACCATTAGAGGTGTCCAAAAATCCAACCCGACACAGTCAGAACAGGACCCGAACACGAAACGAGTATAGTATATGTTTCGGGTCTCAATATTATTCCAAAAAGAATTATAAAACGAGCGGAGTACATGCTTCGTGTCAAGTTATGGTTGAAACATTGTTCCATCCAAACCAAACACGTTACTTACATGAAACTCACCACTTGCATCGTCACTCTCGAACGAGCTAGTGGCTTTCGCACAACAGAAGGCCATCCTCAACGCGACAGACCTCGAGCTATTTATGTCCATCCCAACACATACAGCTCTTTTGTTATTAGAGAATCTAACCATGGAAGCAGATTACATGCTTATGTCAAGTGACGTGGGATATTTCATAGCTTATTCTCCCGTGCAAGTCGGGTTAGGAGTGGTACGAGGAAATTTGACCAGCCCTGAAGCTCTGCAAGTCTCTTATTCTTGTATTCCCGTCACACAATCCACCCATGAAGCTCCTCCATTAACTTTTCATGGCAACAAATCCATCACAGAGAGAATTAACCGCGAGCAGCACCAGAGGCCGCGGCCGTGGCCCAACATTTGTGATGCTGCCGTCCCCGACTTCTCGGCAGCCTCTTGGGTCAGCTGCATCAGCCTCTTTGACGCGGACAGGGCGGAGACTCATCGGACCACGCGTTCGCCGTCGAGTTCGGCAAGGTCTAGCAGCTCACGCTCCTTCAAGGAGTTGCAGCTCGATGGCGGCGATGCAATCCGAGCCCGGGTCGACTAAGACCGGGACGAGAAAGTCGGGAACGTGAGACCATTCCTCCGACGAGCCTCCCAGACCCTCCGACGAGGGAAAGAAAAAGGACCAGAGCCACTTCCATCCACAATTCTTCCTCGAAAAAAGCATGAAGGAGCAGATGCTCGCCACCCTCTACCACCCACCCTCGTCGGAAGCGCTCCTTCGACGTGGGTAAGACGCCAAGAATCAAGGAGGGAGAAACGAAGCAAGCTCCACGCAACCTCAGAGAGAGAGAGAGAGAGAGAGAGAGAGAGAGACGGTGTGTGCTTGATGAGCAGAGGTGGCGACGCCGGAGACGGAGGTGGCGACGCCGGAGACGAAGGTGGCGGGGAGTGGATTTGCGTTCGGCTTCGAGCTCCTCCGACGATTCGCAGTCGGGGTTGGGGAGGGACTGAAACGGTAGAATTGTCAGCTTTTTCTCAACCTTTCTGCGACTGCGATTGGTTAGCCATTTAAAAGGAAAATAGAATTTAAAAGAAAAAAGTTCAAAAGAGAAAAGAGAAAAATTGGAGATTTTTAAAAGAAAAATTGTAATTGCGATTTGTTATTCTCTGGCAAAAATAGAATTTGAAAGAAAAAAAGTAAAAAGAGAAAAAAAGAAAAATTGGAGATTTTTACTAATCGACGGTGGATTGGGAGCGGATTGTGGAATCTGCGCGAACGATTTATTATATTAAATATTCAGAAATTAGCATGCCTTGGGACACCTAGGCCAAGCGGTTTCAAGCGCGAGAGCCACACGTGTCAGCTCTAGAGTGATAATGCGGTAAAAAAGTCAACCTTTGAACTATGGAGCTTTCGAAAGGGGAAAAAAAATTTATTGAGCTTTAATGGTGTCGAGCACCGGACGTGAGCCGGAAGTTAAATTTCGTCGTACAATGGTTTATATGATACGTTAATTTCAAACTAATTTCCCCTTCCTAAATGATCCTAAAATCAGTGCTTCCATGGCACGTTTATCTCGGACCAATTCTCATCTCACGGAACTTTTCAAATCAATATCTAATGTTACATTCACCTGTATTGATAAGTTTCATCTCATCGAAAATATCGAATCAAGACCCTAACCCAAGTCCACCCTCTAGTAGTATTGTGCACAATATCCCATTAAGAAATGACAACTGGAAGACAGATCGACGTGTAAAATGCTAATAGATAGCAAATTTGGGTCAGGGTGTGCTAGTTGGAGAATTTTTGACAAATGAGAAGTAGTTTGTGGAAAAAAAAAATAGATGACAATTGAATTAAGATAATGGTTTAATACCTTAAAAAAAATTAAAATTGTACCAATTGTAACAAAAATAGTGAGAACTTTTTTCTTGTAACTAAAAACTTCAAACTTATCCATTATAACACAATTTCTAAGCTTTTTTTTGTGTTATAAAAAGCCCAAAACTCATATCAATATGATAAATGTATTTTAAATAGAACTGAAATAGAGAATATATATGTCACACATATATAAGTTCAGATTTTTTTTGTGACAAAAAATATCACGATGAACTCAATTTGGAGTTTTTTGTTATATTTACCTTAAGATAAATATGCGTAATTGATATCAACTTGAAATTTTCAGTGGTAATTAATTGTTATAATAACATGGGAGGTTAGAAAGTCGATGATAGGACGATAGCGAGAGGGTGAGGTGAACAGGCTGAATAATAATGAGAGGGATGAATAAGATGATATGGCCATTAGGGTTGAGATAATTATTATAGATTATGATGATTGGGCAAAAGACAACAAAAAAGACAAATAGAAAAGGAGAAAGGAGGACAAAACTAGCCGTTCCAGTCCCGCAGCGAATCCAATTAAAATTAAAGCAAAAGCGGACGGTGGGACCCCCGTGAGCACGACGGGTGTGCTGGACCTCTCTTTCATTATTATAATAATAACTTTTCTTCTTTTTTTTGTCTTTCCAACGGTCAGATTTTGCTCCACAGTGCCGAATGTGACCGTTTGAGCATGTTATTCGGCCGGATATAAGAACCATCTCTCCATCTTTCCATCCCAATTCACTCCTCAAACTCCTCCTCCTTTCTCTTCTTCAGCATCATCATCTAGCTAGCTCCAGAAAAGCTTTCCTTGAATTACTCAGATCTTGCCAAGCGAAAACAAGGAAAAAGAGACATGGGTGTGCTTTCGACCACCTCGCCGTCGGTGTCGGCGTCGGCCCACTACTACCACACCCACAAGGTGTTCCTCCTGTGCAACTACGTCCTCCTCGGGGCCGCCTCCAGCTGCATCTTCCTCACCCTCTCCCTCCGCCTCCTCCCCTCCCTCTGCGGCTTCTTCCTCATCCTCCTCCATGTCTTCACCATCGCCGGGGCCGTCTCCGGCTGCGCTGCCGCCTCCGCCGGGTCCGCCAGCGGTAGGTGGTACGCCGCCCACATGGTGGCCACCGTCCTCACCGCCATCTTCCAAGGATCCGTGTCCGTACTCATCTTCACCAGGACCGGCGACTTCCTCGGCAACCTCAAGTCCTACGTGAGGGAGGAGGACGGCGCCATCATCCTGAAGCTGGCCGGCGGGCTGTGCATCCTGATGTTCTGCCTCGAGTGGGTGGTGCTCACGCTCGCCTTCTTCCTCAAGTACTATGCCTACGTCGAAGGCGACCACAACAGCAGCAGCAACCCTCTCAGGAGGAGCGCCAAGGTGCAGGAGGAGAGCATGAGCGACTGGCCCTGGCCCTTCCAGGTCTAAAAAGAAGTTGGGGGATCCGATCTGCTCCCTGCCCTCATTCATTTATTTGTTTTCGCATATATGATCCGTATATCGGCTTTCTATTCATTCCCCTTATATCAGTAATGTCGTGATTGTGACCGGTGTAATACCATATTGATTTTGCTATTCGATCTTGTTCATAACATCCATGTCGATGTGAAATCCGTGCCACTTTCGTTGATGTTATCAACTCGCCGAATGAGTTTTCTTTAGCATCGAGACAAACAAATGCTGTTGAGCAGGAACCCAAAAGCAGCTCAATCGCACTAGTAATGAACCACACCAGCTCAAAAGCGCACCCCTTGGTAAATTTGGTATTCATACACCACTTTAGGCTTGGACGGTCTTGACTTTTGACCATTTTCCCAACCAAAACACATCACAGCTCAAAATTGGAACAAGAAAACATGATTTATGGAAAATCCTAGCGAGAGTTGATTTGATTTATGTGCAACCTGCTTCATATAAGTCAAGGAATACATTAGGCTTGGACGGTCTTGACTTTTGACCATTTTCCCAACCAAAAACACATCACAGCTCAAAATTGGAACAAGAAAACATGATTTATGGAAAATCCTAGCGAGAGTTGATTTGATTTATGTGCAACTGCTTCATATAAGTCAAGGAATACATTAGGTTTGGACGGTCTTGACTTTTGACCATTTTCCCAACCAAAACACATCACAGCTCAAAATTGGAACAAGAAAACATGATTTATGGAAAATCCTAGCGAGTTGATTTGATTTATGTGCAACCTGCTTCATATAAGTCAAGGAATACATTCGGGACTTGGCCAGCCTACTGACCAGTATTCACATAGCTCAAAATTGTAACACACATGATGATCTGGCATGGCCAATCTTGACTTCTGACCATTTCAACAAAACAGCTCAAAAGTGGGACATCCTAGTGAGAGATGACTTGGCCAGTCTTGACTTCTGACCATTTCAACAACACAGCTCAAAAATGGGACATCCTAGTAAAATGATTCGATTAATGTGCAATCTGCTTCACACAGACAGTAGAACTTCAGGATGACTACAAAATCTCATCTGCATTCACACTCCCACCAGAAGGCGGCAAGCACCTCTTCGAGAAAAAAGCAGCTATACTTTTGGCCCTTCCGCTGCTCCTCTCTACCAATTTGAGCATAAAAAAACAGAATAAGCTACAATAAAGAGACTAAACAGCGTGTAACAAGTCCGGACTGATTTATATACCTGGCGAAACAGACAAACCAAGTTTGTCCAAGATTTCTTTCTTGACCTGCCAAAACAAAGGCAACAAATAAATGTCTAAGCAAGGCAAAAAAAAGAAGGCAACATAAACGGATACCACAGTCAACACGGGAAATTTCAGCAAAGATACCTGCCAGCGGTTGTCCACAAAATCTGATATCTCACGAACTTTATTCCTCAACAGTGTTTTAGATACAGCAGGAAGCTTCTGTTGCAAAGAGTCGACCACCTTGTTAATACCTTGTGGACATGATTGAATCGTGGATACCTGAAATATCAACAAGCTATACCATCAAACTGAAAGGAAACAAAAAAAAAAAAAATCACTTGAATAGTGCACACGAATGACTAACTAGGAAACCAAGATCAGTTCAGGTCGAGCAGCTCCACAAAAACAAGGAAACTAAAATAATCTAAGAGTAAGAACGCGGCGTACAATGGTGGGCAACTCGGATTCGGGTACATCTGCAGGCATTGCTGGTGTTGAGCAGCTCTTGCTGTTAGCTGGGCGATCCTCATCTTCGTTCAAGCTGTTGTCAGTTAGACATTCTGGAAGTTTGGCCCCCGGAAAGCCAAGCATGCCTAACGCCTCCAAGCATGTCTGTTCCAGCTTTTGAGCGGCACTTACTTCTCCGGCCAATTTTTTAGTGGACTTCTCATGGGATAGATTATTAATTATAAAAGGCTGATTTTTCCGAAGCGCATGTTCTGTCACATTGTGCAGATGCTTCTGCTGTTGAAGAAGCGCAGAGAAGGCCACATGCTCTGAGTCTTGCTCAGAAAATGAAGTCATGCCCTCGACTGAAATGTCAGTTTCCATCTTGTCAACTTGTACACCCTGCCATCAAACTGATTCTTTAGACAGTGCTATAGAATGAAAAGAACTTTTGGTTTCCTTATGCCGTGTCACCAACCAGCATATTAAGGAAATTTATGTTATTTGTTATCTACCTCACATGCCCAAAAATAGTCAAGCGTCAAACCAAATTTGGAAACTAAAGCTACACTCTATAAGAATCAAGAGTTCAGATAAAAATGATCAAAAAGACTTTTTAATTATACTGCCGTTCATAAAATTCAGCTAATGGCATTGGCAATATGACATAATAAACCAGAAATAGGAACCCCCAGTAGCAGATGCAGACTCACCTGAAAACTTACACCTAACAGCCTAATTTCCTACAGAAAAGGCACCCATCAAGGCCTGGCATCGCTACCCGAAAATAAAATGCATCCCAATTCCCAACTTCACAAAAAGTTTTCCCAAATGAAGGCGCTTTGCAATGGTAAATTTTTTAGCCTTGACCATTCTTACAGATAAAGAGATTCAGCAACAAAAAGATCTTGTTAAAAAAGGAAAGCACACAACATGGTGAAGTATCAATAATCATTAACCACTGGCAAAATGTAACTTTATTGATCCCCGAGCACCATTCATGAAGATATACCTTTGGCATATGAAATAATTGCAAGAAAAAAAAAAAAAAAAAAAGAACCACAGCTAAAAATTAGGGTTTGAATTGCTACCTCATTTTCCGAGAGATAACCATCGGGTACGAAAAACTCATCCTCACTTTCATCTTCATCAGCTTTGGAACAACCCTCATCTAAGCTTTCTTCATCATCTTTATCACAATCAGATAGGCTTTCTCCAGGATCCTCCTGCACAACAACCATGGCATCTATATCACAAAAGCAGCTGCAATCATGATATCACAGAAGTCGAGGATTTTGTGAAGATATACCTCTTCCCATTCCTCGTCACTATCAACATCATAATCAAGCTCTGGATCCTTCCTAAATGGGTGGCGAGGCCCAACAGTTTCACTGACATGATCAAGACATAAATTGTTAATATACAACAAGACAAGACATAGCAGGGTTGCAACAGAAAAGACCTTAACACAATTTGCAGAAAGCTCAATACTTGCTTGAAGTTCAGACAGTTTCAAAACATATTCTAAAAATTGGGAGAACAAATCAATCCTACTCTCTAGAAGGAACCTGATTTTTCTTGCAATAGGAATGTCAGCTACTACATATGATGTTTCAAGACTTACATGTCACTATGAGATCAACTTGTAAATGTCGTGTGTCTGATATGACATTGATGTTCAGTCTAGTTCACCAACTGCCTAAATTTAAACCAAATATTGCTGAACAGTCATGTTACTATTCTGTTGCTCAGACACCTGGAAAATACCCCATCCACAAATAAATGGAAAAAGGAGAACAAACAGAGCTTTGAGCAGGAATTCTACGAAAGTAACTCTTTTTTTCACTAATTTCATCAAGGAAAAGGAGGAAGTGAACCGAGATGTGTTTTGAAGACAGATGCTACATCTAAAGGTTACTAGCAAGAGAAGAAAACAATCTTATTCTGTATTCCTCTCAGGCTAGAACTTCATGGAATACAGCCCCTGAAGCAATAGGAGCTTCTTGGTGTCTTCTCAACATAAATACTAAAAAATATCAAATATTGGAGGGAAACTAAGCTCGAACAGAAGAAAAGCCAGAAATTGCTTATTGCCATCTCCACTCCTTTTAATCTTATAAAACTCCAAGAAAACGGGATAACTTATAAAGACATAAAGTACATCAGAGTTGCACTAATAACAACTGCATTTCTACTCATGATATATAAATAATTTCTTCCCCCCACCCCCTTTTTCTTTAGAGGATGAGGTCCTAAGGAAAATTAATGAATGTCTCCTGATTGAAAATTATGAAACCGTCACAGAAAGCTAATAACATCTGATAACCTGCCAACTAAATTGGATGACAGAAAGAGGACTAAGTCTCAAACAACAAAAGAGAATTACCTTTTCACAGGCCATATACCATAAAATGCAGGCCTATGACTCTTATCAAATTGTAGTAATTGCTTCCTTCTGACACATTTCCTCATACCCAGATGAGGCTTATCTCCAGCTTTACATATTGATGTGTCATCAGAAATCCTCTCATTCCATCCACTCACTAGCTTTTCAAGGTTCAAGTCATCATCCTGCGCTGCCCCTTTCACGGAGTTAGGGGTAGTGAGCTTAAGTTCCTTGAAGACTTCGGTTTTGGGCTTCCTGCGTCTGCCCCAATGCTGTTCTTGATTTGAGCGGATAAACTGACCCAGACAATGCCAAGATGATAAATGAGACCTGACAACCACAGAAGTATTAATCTCGACACACTTGTATGACATGGTGAAGAAAGAAACGACAATAACAAGCATGTGAAGAGGATAAAAAGGAAAAAATAGGACATCCAAACCTACTTCCAGATTTGGCCAACGGTAATTTCTTGATTTGAGGAAAGAGCAGAATCCATCAAGCAGGCAATTGATTCATGGATGCATTCTCTTGCCTTACTGGACAAAGGCAAAACAGGTGAGGATTTGTCATCCAGAATAGGTGAAGTAGTCTTGCTTCTTTTAAGGAACCGCTCCATCACGGAAGCTTGCTTCTGTAGAGCAAGTTGCTTCTTCAATTCAGCTTCCTCTTTCTCTCTCCGACGCTGATCTTTCTTAGCTTCTTCCTGCTTTTTAAGCTGTTTCTTCAACTCAAGCTCTTCTTTCTCAGAACGCTTCTCTTCCTTCTCTGCCTCCTCTTGTAAGCGCTTCAATTCCTTTTCCTATAGTCAAATCATTGCTCATGGATCAGAAAAGCAACATGGCCATTGAGGTGCAAATGAACTCATCCATTGTCTATGTCTACAAAATTAACAAAAATCTAGGGAGGACAAGTTTCCCAAACAGGTAACCAATAGTTCATCACGTCGCAACTCTTTAAACGTGATGCATCCATTCAAATAACATAGACCTTAGTGAAACAATGCAATCATAAAGACAAGCCAGAAATTAGAAAGATATTGGAACTTACAGCTTTCAACTTTTCCTTCTGAAGTTCGCGGTCCATTCTCTTTTTCTCTCTCTCAACTTCTCGTTTATTCCTCTCCAATTGCTTTATATACGCTTTATGATCTAGTTTTGCCTCCTTCTCAGACCTGAAATAATATAAATGCTTTAATTAACATTTATAATCTGCAGTGAATCTTATAGACCATCTTTAGCTGCATACATGTCAGCACGAGTCTTCTGCAGCATGCTATCCACTAACAAGCGTATATCTGTCTCGTTTAGCACTTTACGAAGCTTTTCTGAGGCTTTCAACCAATCAAGCTCGCTATCTGGATCATGTTCTGACTTCTGTAATGCATTTACCATTGCTGAAACAAGAAGACATGTACCATAATCAGCCTAAGAAATGTCATCAAACAAGAGATACAATCCCAAAGCTGCACCTCCATAACACTGCCTCCATAATTGTTTGATCGATAGCTAACCACAATTTGAGAAACAATTTTCCTTCATGTACAGTGCAGGGGAAGAAAAGACAAACTCCATAATTTATAGAATTCGGTTTTTGACTGAACTATCTTAATTGACACACTGATAGTTCTGCATAGCTAATACAGTTAACTGAGGAGAAATTTTAAAAATAAAAATATAAGTCTGATTCACTACTTTGGAGTCTAGATAAAACTCCAAAAACATGGAGAAAAGAGAGGGAATGGATTCTGAGATATAGTCTCACAGGGTCTGTTGGAAATAAAGAGAGATAATGAAGCATAAGGGCAAATGATTCTGAGCAGCAGCCAAGTCCACTTAAATGGAACTCATGAGTATAATAAATTTGCTACATTGGATTGCAATAGATAACCATGAGCACCTTATTCTATAAAGAGTTATTTAAACGAATACCGGTAAAGATGTGTACCCAGTAAAAATGGCTGTGGCCACTTGCTAACCACAGCACATGAAATCACTATACAAACGTTACCTTTGAAAGATGGAGAAATTAATTAATTCCTATAGATGTACAAAGAAATGGCGTATACTACAGAACCAGATGGAATAGTAGAGAGAGTTACCACAAGATAGCCTAACATTCCTCTGTCCCTTTCTTATTTTTTATTTTTTTTTTTAGTATTCCCTTTCTTAATGAGTGACCCAGCATTTCTCTGTTTTTACTAACTAAAAAGTGTAATGACACGAACCAACAGGCAGTTAACTCTATATGGCCAAATTATAAGTTTATAATGCAAGGCATGTTTGTTAATGCCGCTCCCATTCCTAGAGGCGAAAGCTTAGCAACTATCATTAATAAAACAAATCAGAGAACATTAGCTTCATCAAAGGCATTAAATTGCCAAATACTTGTGAACTGCAAATCTAGCAAATTAAGTAGAATAATTAATAGCTGTGCCAAACAAAGAAAAAGGAAGTAATTCAATCACCAGAAACAGCACACAATCTCTCATGAATCTTTCTCCGACACGTGCGGCGAATCTTGATAAGACCATGCACAGACTTGGGCAACAACTTCAGCTCTCTAGTCTGTAAAAATAAAAAAAGAGAAGTAAGATCGTCAGTCTAAGAAAGGGCTGGATAATTGGAAGGTGTAAAAGGATAAAAGTCGTGGTGGTTCGCATTAGCGTGACATGATTGCGTCTCAAACCATGCCGATACCCATTGAATTGACTAACAAAGATCGTGTGGACTTTTCATTCCAATGAGGAACTGTGCGTCGCACCATGTTTGTGCTTTTACACCATTCAAACCCGGTCGACGCAACTGGGTCATGCGCAAGATCATGAAACATAACTACCGTAGCAGATGTTGGAACTAAATTTGCACAAACATTGGGATATTACATCAAGAGAGAGGGAGATCCAATCGAAGACCTAACCTATCTAACGAGCTTAAAAAAACCAGATAAGGAAATCAATGAATAAGCAAAAGGGGGAAGGAAGCGAGGACCTCCCAACACCAGAGAGAGGAAGGAGTATCGTCTTCCAGAACGTCGGCGTCGGGGTTGGGGACGCCATACATCACTCTCTGCCCGACGAACAACACTCCACTCTTCACCGACGCCACCGTGAGGCCTCCTCCTGCATTGCCCTCCTTCAGCTTGCCATGCACCTCCTCCACCAGCTTGGAGAGCGGCGAGGCGCTCTCCTCCAGGCAGCACGCGATCGCCCCGTTGGCGGACCCGCACTCCGCCGACCCGGAGTCCAGGTCGAGCCCCCGCCGATCCGTCACCTCGCGGTAGTAAGCGAAGAGGCCCTGGATTTCGGCGCCGAGGGAGGCGATCCGGTCGCGCCGCTCCTCGGCGCTGAGGTCCTTGAGCAGGGAGCCAGAAGAGCCCCCGCGCTTGCGCTTCCGCCTCTCCCGCGACTGGGAGGCCGCCGGCGCCGGCGCCGGCCGCTCGCTCCCGCCGTCGCCGCCGTCCATTTCCACCGTCGGTCCGGCATCCGCCATCTCCCACTTCCTTCGCCCCCCGAAAAAACCCCGAGAAGCCCGCAGATCGGAGATGCAGAGAGGAGAGGAGGAAGGAGAGGGGGCGGTCGGCGGCGAGAATCTAGGGTTCGGAGGCGCCGATCTGCGGCGGCGGCGGCGGTTGGGGGAGAGAAACCGCGACGGGATCCACTGGTTCACTGCAGCGCGAAAAGCGAAGGAGGGAGAGAGAAAAATCGCGTCATTTTCGCCTTTGTTCTACGTTTTTCTTTTCGCAATTTCGGGGGAATTTCTTTTTCGAAAGGAGGGGGTGGGGGCGATTCGGGTTTTTGCGGTTCCCGCCAGGTGGCGCGCGGGCGAGGTCGAAAATTTTCGGGGTCGGGGCGTCGGCTTCGCGCCCTTTTTTCTCTCGCCAGCGCCGTCCGCGGGGGAGATTAGGAGGCCCACAAGGCCCAGGCCCGACGCGAGCTCCGGCCACAGGCCCAATAACCATGGGATTTGTGTACTCCTTGTTTTTCTGGTTTTTCTTTTTTTAAGGCGCTGAGCGCTTTAAAATTGAGCCATGAATTTTTCGAAAGACGCAACTAAGTCTTGAAAACACGTGTCACAAAATACAATCGACCTCCAAAGCTTTCGAAAAGTATAATCAAGTGCTACAGCTTGTAACGTTTGTGTAATCGAGTCCTGAATGTTTGTTAGTGTCTTTTCGCCTATCGAATTTGACGGAGTTAATGAAAGAACTTAATTGTACCAATCTGACAAATTTTAAAACTTGATTAGATTAATAGAAAGTTTCGGCTTTAAAATTGAGCCATGAAAATTTTGAAAGATGCAACTAAGTCTTAAAAACACTCGTTGCAAAATACGATCGAGTTCCAAAGCTTTCGAAAAATATAATCGAGTGCTACAACCTGTCGTGTTTGTGTGATCGAGTCCTAAATGTTTGTTAGTGTCTCTTCCGTCTATCAAATTTGACGGAATTAATGAAAGAACTTAATTGTACCGATTTAACAAATTTTAAAACTTTATTAGATTAATAGAAATTTTCATAATTTAATTACATTTTCGTGATAAGTTTTAAGACTTGAAATATACTTATTCCATTTCTTTTTTACCCTCCATTCTTGAAAGGAGAATGAATAAGATAAAATCACGAAAGGATGACACTTAGCCTAAACCTTGATACAATATGTAATATGTTCTTGAACTTTTAATCCGTCTAACATGACCTTTGAACTATTTTCGACTGTTCAATCTAGTCCTTGAATTTTCTATTTGTTAGTTTAGTCCCTCTACTTCCATAACAAAGTGATATCCATTCCTTAGGAACTATTAATAAATTTCTGTATTTATGCCTTTACTCGGATTTTGTAATATATTTTCATTTCCTCTACTTCATAAGTCAGAATTTTTTTACTTTTTGGTCTATATAAATATCATGATAGTTCTGTGTAAGTACATTTTAACTTACGATCTTTATAATGATAAAAGTAAAATTTTGTTTGGAGTCATGTCGGATTGATAGTATTGCTATTATGAGGCAAGTGTTGTCGGGAGAATGTATAAAAACGGCGTTAATGAGTATATAGATAATCGTACGAATATTATCTAATCTTGTCCATAATTCTTAGATAGATAAAATTTTCAAGTTCATGTGTTTCACGTTTTCTTAATTAAATTTAATCATATATGTAAATAAAGAAATTAAAATAATAGGAATAATAACTCGATAACTCTGAATGAGTTTCCATTTTTACTATAATGGAAATTATATGCTAAAATACATTTAACTGGAACCATCATAATATTAAGCGAATGAAAAAGTTTAAAAATTAGTATTTTTTTTTTTACTTGAGAAATGGATTGAAATTAAATTTTTGTTCGTTTCGTGAAAAATGTGGTATTTCTAGAAAATGCTTTTCTGGAAGTCATTTTTTTTAAAAATGACAATATTTTTCAGTGATAGGCTAAAACCTAAAAATGAACTAGAAAAAAACTTATGTCATTTGGAATGGAAAATCAAATTTGATTTTCCTCCGTGCACTCTATGACATCCGGATTTTTTACCCATTTGATTAGGGCCTGTTTGGGCTTATTTGATAACCGGCCGAACAGTGCCTATCTACTTGATTCTTTTTTTTTTTTTTGGTTTCCCAGAATCTAAAAAAAATAGAAATTTGTTTAGTAACTTTTTTGTTATAGGGAATAGATTTAGAACAGAATTAAGAAGTAAGAAAAAAAAAAGTCGGGCATAAAAATAATATGAGTGTCAAAACTTTCTACGGCACTCACTTGAGCGCCAAATTTTTTTTTTTTTTCGCTCACTCGAGTGCCACATCAGAGAAAAATCGATTACTTAAGTGCTAATTTCAGATGTCCTTTTGTGATTAAGATACCCGTAATGAATACCGTCAGACAACAAATTGGCGATGCCCCGTGGGAGCCTAGAGGGAATTCGGGATGCTTAGGAATAGTGAACCTTAGAAGCCATCAAATAGCGAACTGGCGATGCCCCGTGGGAGCCTGGAGTGAACTTGAGATGCCTAGAGATAATGAACACTAGATGCATTGGGCAGAAAAGTCTAGGGAAAGCAAACCCTAGAGGCTTGTGCAGGCCAAACAGGCAACCGGTGTGCACTATGGTAGATTAAACAGCGAATCGATATCCATATGCCTTGGAAGAAAACATTGTTCGGAAGAGTGAAAACTAAAATGCGTGGATCGTATGCGTATGCGTGGTCAAGTCATTTGTTGAGGTTGTTAAATCTTTATGTCACGAGTCTAGAAATACCTAACTCCTGTTGCTATATTCCATTGGTACATAGTTAGTCTCGTATAGTCTTAGTCTCGTATAGTTCTGTTTATACCATAGCTATTGAGTGAGTTGCATGTCTTAGACAGATCTTTCATACATGTGAAGGGTGGATTGTGTGGTATAGAGTTTTGAATATTTCATTTGGCAGGTATTAGCTCACCCTTGTTGATGTTCACACATTTTTCAGATCCGTAGATATGGCTGCGATTCCTGCTATCCCTATTTCTCGCTACGGCACCTTAGTAGACTCTGAGGGGCGGCTGTACGAGTCCAACTAACTTGGCCTTTCCTTCCGTAGGTTTTTATGCAGTATACTTCCCCGCTAAAGGGTAGACATAGGCTCCCCCACTGGCTGTGTCGCCTACAACTTTGTGGTGATCTACGCCGCCATCAGAGGACTCCTGATAGGTCCTCCACCATTCTCGGAGGAGGGTGGCAGCAGTAACGAGCCGTAGGCAGGGGAGCTGATGGTGGTAGGGATACATTTTTGGAGGCACAGTCTTGGTACTTTTTGAGATAGGATTGTTGCAGTTGGGTGATGGATGGTGTAGATAGCACGTCGGGCTTTGCCATGGTGGCAGTGTTGATGCCGCGATGGAGTCATATTATTTTTGACCTCCCAATGTAGCCCGATGAAAATCACCATGTTTATAAATAAGACAAGAAATGAAAGATGATGGTGGCTCTTCTCTTATGTTAATTCCTTGGGCTACGTTTGGTCGTTCGGACTTCTAATCAGGATATAATTTGATAGGATATGATATGAAATCCTGGGATTTTTTTATATCCCATTCACTGTTTGGTGAATTACAATATTAAAGTCGAATATATTTACATCGTATCATATACATTTTTTTAATATAAATATAATATCATTGTAAATGAACATAAAAGTTCATAAATGGAGGTGGTGAAAATCTCTCGTAATACTATTCCTTAATTTTTTTAAATTTTCTTTCTATTTTATTTTTCCTCTTTTTAAAATTATTTTCTTTATTATTTCTTTTTTTCCCCTTTCATCATTCTTTAATAAAATTTTATCACAAAGTAAACTATACTAACATAACTAAAATACAAAAATACCTAAAATATATAATAAATATAAATATGTAATTTATAGATTGAATGTTTATTATAAGATAGAATTAAAGTTGAATAAATAAATTAAAATAAGATTAAATTAAAAATAAATTTAAAATTTAAATTTCTTAAATTATAATTTAAATATTATTTATATTGAAATATAATTTTAATTTTGTTAATTTAATAAGTTTGTTATTCAAGAAAAATGACTTTCCTATCATGGACAATATAAATCATATCCACATTTATCCCACCTCCCTATGGAATAATTTTATTCGGCTTATATCCCCCTTATATCCGACTTTATCCTATCCTAAGCAAGCACTAAACGTAGGATAGTTTAATGTTTTAATTTCGACTTCCGCTTGTGCTGTAAAGTGAAAAGATTAATAACTTGTGTTAGTACATAGCAGATTGGGACACCACACACTCCTATTAACGATTTTTTTAAACCTTTTTTATTTTCCTTTTAAAAAATTCGAATTGTTAATTATTTTTCTCTTTTTTTATTTCTTTTTTATTTTCCCTTCTTCTTTAGGTGATCACAGATAACCACCCCAAGTGAGCTCGAGCCCTTGCAAGGCTTGAGCTTGCTCGATTTTGACGAGCCTTGCTAGCCTCAGGTGAGGCTCCCCCTTGCTAGATTTGGCAAGGCTGAGCACACCTAAGGCCCTTGAGCTCAAGGTCACTTGAGGCTAGGTGCTCGAGCATCGCCACAAGTTTGAGAGCTCATCCATTGCTTGGGCTCGTCACCGGTCATCGTGGTGGCTAGCAATTAGCTAAAGGAGAAGGAAAAAGAAAAGAAGAAAAGAAAAAGAAAAGAATTAAATATTTAATTTAAAAAATTAAAAATAAATTAAATGAGTGCATTGAGGATATCGCGCCTGGTTTGGGTGAAAAAAAGAAGAGTGAAAACGGTTTCTTTTCTTCCCCACCTTTGAAAGTGTATATTCTATTGATGGAAATTTTTTACCTTGACTAGTTTATTTTTTGTGTACTGAACACCAAAAAATCCAGAAAACATTATTTTAGAAGTTGTTTTTCATGAAACAAATGGAACCTAAAAAAAACCTTGGCAATAGTGCGAATTATGAAAACTCTGAATAGTACCAAATGATTGATCGGCTTGGTGTAGAAAGTTGAGCGACTAAATTGAACAAATTAAAAGTTTAAAAATTAGATTAAACATTTAAGACTAGGTCAAGCATCACATTAAAAGAATTAAAAATCCAAGGAAAATATTACGCTTTAAGTCAAAAGTTTATGGACTATTAGTGTCGTACCTCTACTCCAACAAGTACATCAGAATGACACAATCATCCTCTCATCCAAAGGACACGGCCTTAGACAAAAACCAACATAAACTTGATATACGTAACTTTCGTGGTTTGGTTTAAATTTTCCCAATTGAGTTGTGCTTATCAAATCTTCGAATTGTGGATGGTAGAAACTTTGGTTTAAACTTTCCCAATTGAGTAACGCTCATGTTATCTCAAGCCGATGAACTCGAATCCCAGCAATTTAGCGGAAAACAATATAAAAATGAAATAAAATGCTACTTCAATTACAAATAAACTTAACTTAGCTTGCTTGCTAACAAAACAAGTCATATGCGCTAACAAAACGCACGGCTAAAGCAAATATTCATTGTCATTCGCTACGAGAAACTTTCACACGAAACTTTAAAAATTCATTGCAATTAAAGTGTAACTTCGAATTGATTTTTGTCAAATTTCATGATTTCAGAACATCCAAAACTATTATTTTTAGAAAATTTAACGGCTTAACATCTTCTAAATCGCATTTGGTGGTTCACAATTTACATAATTTCGATTTAATCCTCAACTCTGGAAATTACTCCCATTAGATGTGAACAAAGAGCTTAAATCTTGACCAGTCGCCGGTGTCCTAAACTTGTACGCAATAACTTTTCCTCTCCCCTCTCTCCTCTCTCTACGGTTTCTTCTCTCTATTCAACAAACAAAAGTCACTTTCATTTAAATAACTCTCGGCCGGGCGTCTTTCTCCATTTTGACTGAGGCAGTGGCCTCTTTCTCCATTTTGACTGAGGCAGTGGCCTCTTTTTTATCTTTTTTGTTCCACTTTTTGACCGGTCAAATGGTCAAATCAGCCAAATATCACCACTTTCCTATTACAACTGTTTTTTTTTTTTTTTTTACACGACTAAACTCAAGAGGAAACCCTGTCATAAAGTAGCACATACGCGTGATTAGATAACTTTTAGTCAACCGATTATACACAGTCTTGGATCAGTAGGTGGCATCTATATGCTTGAAGTGCATATATTTAGTTTTATGTAATCAAATTCTTACCAAGTCACATGAATCGATATCGACCATGACAATACCTCTTTCCTTTTTTGGGACCTGGTAAATTTTATTATGTCCAGCTTAACCAATCCTCTATAAATTTCTCATGAGCGATTTTGATCCCCATTACTCAGATAGTGCATAATGGTACATGTAACTTGACATTCGAGTTCTTGAAAAGCCAATCTCTTTATTCTTCTGCGAGACCGATGGGTCACGTGCATTACGATGAAAAACGCAAGCTCATGTCATTATTTCTTGAAAGAATGATTTGGTGCGCAGACCTTAGTGCCGAACAAAGCACGAGGACAAAGCAATGCGCGTTAGCTCCGCAACGTTTTTTCCGTAGCCCTAGCATGCCCTAGCATCATGAGTCGTGCCGTGCTGGAAATATCTTAGGGCGACATGTCGCATCACGGGCCCATCTGGAGTGAAGCACTGGCTCGACCGCACATGTTTATGCATGACTATTTATAGAAGGTAGAAAAGCATCGTTTTCCTTCCCTCCTGCAATGGCGGGACGAGCCATGTGTTTCTATGTTCGTTTCGTCTTATAGTGCGAAACGGTGTAAGTCCCCTCGCAGAGCAGTGCGCACAGATCAGATAGATGATAATACGAAGACTGGCATTGATTATATGGATATTAGTACATATAGATCTGCATTTATACATGCATGGAGGATTGAATCTGCCTTCATAACCACGTAGGTGGGTCGTCCAGTTACATATATAGGGCTTCTAGCAATACGGTTCGAGAGATACGTCAGAAGATGGTGGATGATCATCGTCGTCGACCGCCAGAGCCGCTCTCCCTCTGACAGTTGAAGTAAAGAGCGGCGACCGGGGACCCCAGGTTGTAGAGCTCAGCAAAGTCCCTGGTGTTGAAGTTCTGGCGCCACCCAGGAGCGTACACGGTCTGCCGCCCCAGTTGCCTGAACAGCACGAAGACGAACCGGTGGATTCCCATCGATGGACGCGGACTTTCATAGCACACAATCTCCTGCCCTGCAAGGCCCAAATCATTTCAGCATCCCTTCTCTAGTTGGTCTTTTCCTCAACTGGTGGAGAATATGTAGGAAAGATAATCGCTTGCGGATAATGAACTATAGATGAAATGAATGGTTGGTGCAATTTTATGCGCTCACCGAAGCTCGCTCCTGTGGTAGCTGGAATATCAGTCACCAACCTACGAGAGGCAATATCGTCATGAGATGAATCGGGACTATATATAGATAAGACAAAAGATTCTGGTATATCCATTGGAGAAGGTAAAGGAAAAGACTAGATGAGAAAGGAATCAAAAGGAGGGAGCAAAAGGATGCTTGCATATGTTTCTTTCCTTCCATGCAGGTAGTACTATGGCCTGAGATGTTCCGGCGCACGAGCGTGTACATGTATCTCACCTAAATATCGAACGGATGATAAATCCCGGATTTCCTTTTTTATTTTCTCAAATGAGCGAAATCGCTAGACTAGGCTCACGAAAGATAAGGAACAGAGGTAAAGAGTGAATGCAACCCGGGTTCTTTCGTTGAACTCTCTCTCGCTCGCCTCGATGCGGTCTCTTGATGGATATAGTTACCTTATATGCAGCAGAAAATGTGTGTGCGTGTGCGTGTGTGTGAGAGAGAGAGTGCTTTTCTCACCAGTGCAAATATTCTCTGAGATTAGGATCACTAGGGCTGGGTGCATCAGGGTCTACCATGACCTGTGACACCGGGGAATGAGCATGAGAGGGACATTGAATCGTGAGATCAAAAAGGTTAGTCCGTACTCGAACAAATCAAACGATGAGAGCCGAGGTTGCTGACCCACCAGGGTGTAGAAGGTCCGGAGATCATCTCCCCCGATCTCGATGCGAGGCTGGTTGACGACCTGCGAGGGCTTGAGCTCGCAGCTGTTGCTGACCTCCCGGTTGTTGTAGATGACACGGAGAGAGATGGACCTGGTGAATGCATCCAACACATCCCCTATCACCCTCCCCACTACCAATGGATCTCTATCTCTGTCCCTCGGCATCTCTCTCTCTCTCTCTCTCTCTTTCTGATTTGTATGTATAAACGGGACAACAGCTTGCAAACTGTCAGGGGATGGTGAGGTATTCGTACGATAGTCTCTCTCTCTCTCTCTCTCTCTCTCTCTATCTCCCTCCCCCGATGTATAATGAAACCAAGATGCATCTTCCAAGCGTATATATAGTAACTGCGCGGAATCTTTTCCTTTTATCCCATTGGGTACAGGTTGAGGGGACCTTATTGGTCAGTCCCTCGCGCTAAATATTCCCGAGACGATGACCAGAATGTTTGAACAGGACACCGTCCAGGATGCCCATCATTCCACCTTGGTGTCTTGACGTAGAATAACACGAAACATTGAAGCATCATAAAAGCGGGCAGTCTCACAAATCAAAAAGGATTATGTGATCTTCAATATTACAAATGAGTGATAATATTTGATTCACGTGTTTCCTTTGATTTCCGAGATGTCACAGATTTCAGAAGCACTTACAGATTTTTTAATTATGTTTTGATAACTTTCCCTTTTATCGATATATTTTCCTTAATTTTGTTATTTAATTTCAGTTATTTTGTTATTTTCTAGATGACGGCATTCGTATAAATAGGCGTCTAAGATATTGTAATCTGTACTTCTTTATTCAAAATAAAGACTATCTTTTGGAATCTTTTCCAAGCAAAATTTCCTCTGCGTCATGTCTGAATCTTGCCCTTTCGGTCGTTTGGGAAAGAAAAAAGGAATAACATCTAAAGGCAGGTCTGCGAACTGAGCATTTCCGCGTAAGTACCTGGTGCAACAAAAGAGCACCACAGGCTTTTCCCTGTTCGGTCCTAGGATTGGAAAAAGGTGGGTCACTTTCGAATTGCGAGCTAAAAAGGAGAGGTGATGAGGCCACAAAAGAGCGAGAGTGAACCTCGGCCTTGCGGAAAAATCTGAATTTTGGAATTACGTCAGGTCCAATCACACAATCCTTAAGCGAATCCTTTCAAGGCATTCAGGCTCATCACCTAAGTACCTGTGTGTTTCGGGTTTCGAATGCATGCTCGGGGGTACGACTGGACTAGGGTTTTCGATGAATCGCGCCCGGGTGCCGACGGGGAAGACGCGGACCACATTACAATCTTCATCATGAATAGATGCCATTCTCGGTTCGTGCTGGACAAATCAAACATTGCTAACCCATGCGCACCTTCGTCGCCCTCGCAAGTTGGGTGTCGCACAGCCACTCCCTCCAAAAGCAAAGCAAAGAAAAAGGGGGATTGGCTCCTTTGCGCCAGAAACAAGCGCTCCTTTTTCATATATGCCCCGTGAAATCGACGTTGTTCTATCCAAACCCTGCATAGTTTTTTTCTTTTCCGAAGTGGACCGGCATTAATGGGTTGGATGCATCCAGTCCCAAAAAAGACCATGAAAAAGATGATGGCCCTTTTCTCTCCATGTCTCGGATGAGATAAATATCGATCGCCATTTCTTTTCCGGAGGGGAAAGTATTCGGGGCGTGAACCCGCGATACCATGTGTCATCGACACGTGGAGAATCGATTGGAAAAACAAGCTAAAAAGGCTCATTATTCCTTTGAGCATTCAAACGTCGAATGATCTCCTACCTCTCTCGGTGGTCATCGATGGCAAAAAGGTCTCCACTAGACATTTTCCTATTTGCGAAACGCTACGTTGCGTCGCACCCATTTGATTCCATGCACCCATATATTGCATGTGGTGTGTGTGTATAGCAACCTTATGTCCTCACGTATTATGTGATCGCGAGGCCTTCTTGTCACATATCATAGTCGCACCGGCATATTTAAGGAAAGAATATCGAAAGAGTCCTAAAGTTATTGCATCGGTACCGGTTCAATCTTAAATTTATTATATCGGTACCAATATAGTCCTAAACTTATAACCTTAGTATCGTTTTACTCCTAAACCTTTTAATTAAACTAAGTCAATTCTAAATATTTTGTGTTTGTGCCAATTGAGTTCAATTGATCAATTTTGATTGGAGATTGCTGATATGGATTCTGGTTGTGCTATGTTGTGTAGCTGGCGTTGACATTAGAGGTGAGTATGGTTTCAGGATAGAATTAGAAGCTGGAAAATTGGATCGATGGAAACTGGTCTGGTTCTAGGTCCTAGGGAGAGATGGTTTGATTCCCAGTTTGATGTGAGAGTATCCGAATTAGTTCCATCGATGAGCTTAGCAATATGCTCATATAAGCCAAGATAAAATTTGGGCACAACGTGATTCAATGGGTCCAAAATTGAAATCATCAATGGAGAAGACTATTGATCATGATATTGATTGAGGAGTTGTTGATTCACCTTATTAATTATCGGTTTCAAAGCCAAACAACATATCGATGAGAGGCTATTCTCGTCTATTTCCATGGATATTTGAGAACTGTTGAGATGGTTATTTGCTTGTCAAAGCTTATGAATGAATTTTGAAGATAAAGCACAAGGCTGAAGAGTCAAGAATACAAGTTCCCATGTTATTAATTGCATCTCTAGGTTCCTAGGAGTTCTTATTGTTATGTAAGTTTAAAGAGTTAAAACTCTAAGTTCCTAGGTCTTTATTATGCTTTCTAGTTCTTGTGTTCTATAGTGTTCAGGCAGTTCTTTTGTCTATTTATTATTGGTCTATTTCTTATGTTGTAGTCCTCCTATAAATTTGAGGAGAGTTCTCAATTGTAAGTAGATGATTTGATGAATATCTTTGGAGAGTAGGTAACTCTTATTTTGATTTTTTTATCCTTGGAAATTGGATTGCTCCTCGGTGATGAGCCAAGAAGTGATTTATCCTCAGCTGGTTATTTTCCTTTAAACCTTAGTGGTGAGCTTATCCTAAAATCCCGTATCCTTGGCAGGTGACTTGCTCTTTAAGTCTTGTTGATAAACTTCGCCAACCCCGATCTTCATTCTTGGTTGGTGATGCATTCTTTAGACCTTGGAGGTGATCGTATTCTATATTGCATTTGCATTTCATCCATCGACAACCATTCCCCATACACACCATTTCCATATACTTAACCAAAAAATTCTCCCATTCCGAAATCACTCGCCCACACACTTGTAACGGTTTCACTTTTTCTGAAAATGTTGGTCCTCGTCTCCTCTCGAAACCAAATCGAGAACCAAACTGAGAACCCTAAGATCCCTAATTATCTTCACCAACTCACTTTTGTTTTTTGTGGTGTGTTTCCTTTCAACTTCTCATCTCTATCTTTATATATTGTAATTAATTTAATATATCTAATGAGTGAATTCTTTATTTAATCTTTTTTTTTTTTTTTAGATATAATTGTTATAATAAGGAGATTATTATCGGTAGCGGAATGAATGTATGTGGTGAAACTTTGTGATAATTATTTTAGTTTAGTTAATAGTAATTTTAAATTTAAAACTATAATTAGGTGATTAACTATGATTGTTGTTTCTTTTGATTTTAGGTGGTTAGAATTTGGAACAATTTTTCATGAATAATTAAGGACTAGAGTTCTATAATTTTGGTTTTATTTTATGTGTTTATCTTCTATGAATTGTCGCCATTAACAAATGATAAGCTTTCATTTTTGTTGTTGTGTTCATTTTCGTTTTGCTTGATTAAAAATGAAATAGAAAAAGGAACTTGTTAGATCTTAAAACCCGTGACATGGTAGAATCAGTGATATGGGTAGGTTTTGGGTTCCGAAGTTCCAAAAAATGAGGAACCTATACTAGCAAATAGATTTGAGGTTTTATTTGGACCAAATAAGGAATTTGGAACTATTTACCCTTAGCCGACTGGACATTTTTGATAATATTTTGAATTTTTATACTTTTTAATAACTATCTTTTTTCTTCTCTTCTTTTATTTTTTTGGGTTGAGGGCTAGCAACCTTCACCGACACTAGGTGGGAGCCACGGGAACCTCTCTTGGCTCAAAGTTGGGTGAGGGTCGTAATGCCCTCGTTGTGGCTGGCGAAGGCATCAAGCAAGGGCCACCACGCCCTTGCTTGCCCTCAATAAAGAAAAAAAGAAAAAAAAAGCATAAAATTATAAAAGATTCAAACTATTATTAAAAAAATGTCTACATTAGCGGTAGTCATACCACTGGTTAAAGTCCACGTTAACGATTTCCAATCAAAATTGGCTGGATGACTAAATTGATTAAATCGAAAAGTTTATGACTAAATTATATGTTTGTCAAATGGGTAAGTTGAGGCGGGTTGAAAATGGTCTGACCAATTTAACCTATTTTGACTCATTTTCATTCAATACAAATCTAGAGACCCGACCCGACCCGATCCATATTGCTAAAATACTTCCATATTTAACTAAATTTAGAAAAACTTATTTCATATGATTTTTTTTTTTAAAATATTATGTTGCTTAAACACTTCCATGCAATGCAAATTTAATTAACAATTTTTATAATTAAAATATTGATTTCTTAAAAATTAATTTTATTTTCTTTTTCCTTTTTATTTCTTCTAAGTTCAGTGAGGGCCAGGCCCTCACCCAAATTTGGGGTGGGCCGTGAAGCCTTCGCTTAGACCTAGCGAGAGCTGTAAGCCTTCTGATAGCAAGCGAGGGTTGTGGCACATATCATAGTAGCACTGACATAATTGAGTGAAAAGTATTGAAAAAGTTCTAAACTTATACATTGGTATCAATTCATTTTTAAACCTTTCAGTCAGACAAAATCAATCCTAAACTTTTTGTTTTTTTACAAATTAAGTCAATCTGGCCAATTCTTGCCGGAATTTGCAAATGTAGACGCTAGCTGTGTTTGTGGTGCGGTCGATCCGACATAGACATTTTTAATTATATTTATAATTTTTATGATTTTTTGCCCTTTTCATTTCTTTTCTTTATTATTATTATTATTTTTGGGTTGAGGGCTGACGACCCTTGTCGACATTGGGCAAGGACCACAACGCCCTCACTTGGCTTAGATCTAGGTGAGGGCCGCGATGCTCTCGTTGTGGTCGCTATGGCCGCAACCCTCAACTTTTCTTTATTATTTATTTTTTTGGGTTGAGGGTTGACGACCCTTGCCGACACTGGGCAAGGACCACAACGCCCTCACTTGGCTTAGATCTAGGTGAGGGCCGCGATGCTCTCGTTATGGTCGCTATGGTTGCGACCCTTAACCTCCCCTCCCAACAAAGAAAGTAAAGAGAAATAAGGAAAAAAAAGAAAAAGAAAAAAATAAAAATTTACAATATTATTAAAAAATGTCTATGTTAGTGCCGTTTATGCCATGTAGGATAATAGGCATTCGCATTAGCGATTTTTCAATCAAAATTAGATAAACTCAATTGATACAAATGCAAAAAGTTTAAAACTAAATTGGTCTAATTAAAATGTGTAAGACTGAATTGGTATCAATGCAATATATTTAAAAGATTTTTGGTACTTTTCCCGCATAATTAAAGAACTGAGTTTTTAGCCTATGCTAAGTGCGAGCGATTCACTTAGATCTTTTGTGTTTTAATAATAGGGATAAGTGCAATAAAAGTCTTAAAACTTGTCACAAAAATATGATTAAGTCCTAAAACTTGCAAAAAGTGCAAACAAATCTTAAAACTTGTCAAATTGTTTCAATCGAATTCTAAAGTTAATACCGTCAAATTTACTAACAGAAAATGCCGACATGGAGCGGATGTAGCATTTTAAATAATTTTTCATTTTCCATGTGATTTTTTTTATTATTTTTTATTCAATTTTTTTAAAAAATTAGATTTAAAAACTAAAAAGAAAAGCTAATTTTTTTTTTTAAAAAACTGTTAAAAAAAAAAAGACAAAATGGCAGCTCTTCCCTCGTTGCCGCCGCCCATCGCTAAAGGGGCCGACGATGGTCGCCGGCCTTAGGCGGGGTCACCGACCCTCGCCCGGCCCCAGGCAAGGGTCGGCGAGGCCTCGCCTCGGCCGGGTGACTGCCTGCCACCCCCGCTTAGGGCCGGAGACTGTCACCAGCCCCTCCGGCGATGGGCGGTGGCCAAGGAAGCTGGCCATTTTTTTTTTTGAACTGTTTGGTTTTTTAAATAAATTTTAACTTTTCTTTTCTAATTTTTAAATCTAATTTAAATAAAAAATAATTAAAAAGCCATGTGGACTATAAAAAATAATTAAAAAGCCATGTGGACTTTAAAAAATAATTAAAAAAGCCACATCAGCATTTTCCATCGGTAAATTTGACGGTGTTAACTTTAGGACTCGATTGAAATAATTTGACAAGTTTTAGGACTTGATTGCACTTTTTGCAAGTTTTAGGATTTAATTGCATTTTTGTAACAAGTTTTAGGACTACTATTGCACTTATCCCTTAATAATAAGATCAAGTCTTAGGCTACGTTTGGTCGTCCGGATTTCTAATCAGGATAGGACTGGATAGGATAGGATATGAAATCCTAGGATTTTTTTATATCCTGTCCATTGTTTGGTGAATCGTAATATTTAAGTCGGATATGTTCACATCATATCATATACATTTATATATATAAACGACATATTATTATAAATGAACCTAAATGTTCATAAACAGAGATGGTGAAAATTTCTCGTAACACTATTCCTTAATTTTATTTTTTATTTTTCCTTTTTATATTATTTTCATTATTATTTCCTTTTTCTGCTTTCATAATTCTTTAATAAAATTTTATCAAATAGTAAACTATACTAACATACCTAAAATACAAAAATACCTAAAATATATAATAAATATAAATATTTAATTTATAGATTGAATGTTTATTATAAGATAGAATTAAAGTTGAATATATAAATTAAAATAAGATTAATTAATTTTTTATTTTAAATTTATTAAATTAGAATTCAAATATTATTTATATTGAAATATGATTTCGATTTTATTAATTGAATAAGTTTGTTATTTAAGAAAAATAACTTTCCTATTATGGACATTAGAAATCCTATCCACCTTTATCCCACCTCCCCATGGGATAATTTTATCCTATCTATATCCCCCTTATATCCGACCTTATCCCGTCCGAGTGAGCACCAAACGTAGGATAGGATAAATCATATCCTATCCCGAATTTTATCCTTACTGCCAAACGCAGCCTTAGGGTTTTCTCCTCTCTTTCTAATTTTCACATAACTTTCTTCTTCCATATCCATGGAGGGGAAGGTTTGAGCTAAATCTTTCCCTCCCCTTAAATTTTTCATTTTTCTTTGGTTTATTTGGCTCTATGTTTCCCTTTTCTTATTTTCCTCCCGTTTTGTGGAGTTTTTCTCTTATGATCTAGTGTAAATTTGGCAGCTTTTCTTTCCCATTTCGGGGAGATTTTTACCCTAATTAGATTTGGGGATTTTGTGTGTATGATTTTAATTTTTGTTTTCCTCGATTTAGTTGGTGTACAAGTCCTATTTCAAAGGAAATTGGAAGAGTTTCGTGAAGGTTTCACTCTCACAATTGTCAGATCTATACTCGTTCAATCTGGTTTCTTGAACGATGATGGTGTTGGGGACGCCAAACCTAGGCGTGCAATGTCGAAAGGCAAAACTATAACAATAGATGGAGATCTCAGTGAGTGCCCATTACTAATGATGGATTTGGTGATCAACTACCTATTTTGATTTTGAAGTTGTTTAGGATTTATTTTGATTTGTTATTGGATTGCGATGTTTCTCTATTATTATTATTATTTTTTTTTTTGTGAAAATGAATGAAATGTTACTTGAAAAAAAATACCAAAGGCGATTATTTTGAGTACTTATGTTCATTCAAAGGATTGTGTATTTACTATTGTGATATTTTGCAAAATCGGCCTATTCAAATACTTAATGCTTCATGAAATCACTTCACAATATAATTCTACTGAGCGTAAGCCATTGGTAGCCGAAGCACTCTAGAGATGCAATACATGTTAGGAGGTTCACCATACCATCTTTTTGGTAAGCTATTTAATCTTCCTTCTTGTCATTTCTAGTTTATGACTCTTTCATCTCATTCTCAATATTAATTTCTCCACTTCACATGCTTTACCTTTGTTCTTTGAGAAAAGTACTAAAAAAACCATAAACTTATTGCATTGGTGCCAATACAGTTATAAACATTTTAATTGGATGAACCTTTTGTATTTGTGTCAATTGCGTTTATCTGATCAATTTTTGTTAGAATCACTGACATGGGCGCTAACATTGACAAATTTTACAAATTTTAGATTTTTTTTAGTTTTAAATTATTTTCTCTTGTTTTATTATTATTTTTTAATTGTGGCCAGCGAGGATCTCTCACCTAGGCCCTTGTTGGCTATGAGCAAGCTTGCCAGATCCTATGAGGGTGGGTCTCACTAAAGGCCGAGAGGGCAGCCCTCGCCTAGGTTGCGAGGGCTTGAGCTTGTCAAGTGATGCAATAAACTTTGCCATTGATGTGCCTTAAGAACTTATAGGACAAGCCAAGAGGCAAAGAGAATCGAATGGTTTTCTTAGGGTATTGAGATGCAAAGGACCTTGCAACATCACTTGGGCAAGGGTCACCCCCGTTGAATCTAGCGAGGGCTTGGCGGCCCTCGTTGGCCACAATGAAAAAGAAATAAAAAATAAAAAATTCAGAAAAATATGTAAAAAATTATATCATGTAAGATGATTGGCGTCAACGTTAACGATTTCTAGCCAAAATTAATTAGATGGACGGTGCAAATACAAAGAGTTGAAAATCTTGAAAGTATTTATTTGGACAAAATTACTCAAATGAGTTGCTTTGGTTTTTCGCAATAAGTTTCGACTTCCTCAAATTTAAACAAATGACAAATTATTTAACTATTCTTATAACTTCATTTTTGAGATTTTCTTTTCACTACCCTCTGCAATTCTAAATTTCGAAGTTCTCTACAAGGTGAATTCTCCACAAATTATTTAAATGTGGCTTTCAATTTTCTTTTCTGCCTAGATCATCTATATATATCCAGAATCTTTAGCAAAAAAAAAAAGGGATTTTCAAAATAGATGACGATAGAGAAAGAAATGAAAAGGAAGAAGGTGGTAGACAGGTGTTAAGAATTTTTCTAGTTTCCGGAGTTTTATTGTTTTAAAGATTTGTGAAAAGGTGGGAGATGTGTCAAACAATGAGACGCACCACTTGTCAACTTCTCAATGGACTTCTATTGTGTTCTCCAAATACACAGAAGTAGCAAAAGTCATCGAAAAGTTATTGCAATACTCATTAGCATTTTCTAATAATATGGCCGTATTTTGATTAAATGAGATTATCAATCAAAATGCACATTTGTATTACCGGGTTTAGCTTCCACTTTTGATGTAGTTCCAAGTAAATTGAAGAAGAGACTTAATTGTGATTATTAAAAGCATAAATAAATGAATCATTATTGGGTAGGAAAATTAATGATCAAATACATTGGGTATTGTAAACTGTGACTATCCAAAAAATGGTATAACAGTTGTAATTATCAGTATACACAAAAGGGTAAGACTTCTCTCATCTTTAAACTACCTAATTCATGAAAATTATCCGAGGCTATTTGAAATCTTTGAATGGGGTTACCTAAGTTCTCCAGTAAAACACTTAGGCGAATATGGTTCTTTACCTAGTAATTGATTTCTACTATTTTATATGTAGATAATTGTTTTTAATGAGTTATTTGTCATTAAATGAATAAAAAGTGTAACCATGGGATACTCATGTTATTAGCTAAGTAACACCAACACTGACACGTGACACATGACACGACACGCCGAAACATTATTTCTCAAAAAATAGAGAATTTCGATCCATTATGACACATTATATATTAAATGTATATTTTTATAAATACATGATAAATTATCATTAAATTAGTTTGATTCAAATTCACAAATAAATAAATAATAAAAAGAGCTTAAAATAAATTTACAATAAAAATATTAATCCACTATTTATTAATATCATTCATTATTTCAATTTGACAAATTTAACTCTATTCCAATAATCCATAAAACTTTGAGAAAAAAATAAGTAATCCACATTTTAGACTCGTGTGTTAAAGCGTTTTGGAAGAAAAGAAAAGAAAAACTTGGGGGTAAATTGTGTGTTACGGAAAATGATGGTCAAAAGAGAAGAAGATAATAGAAGATTAGATTTTTCTTCTTTCCTCATTTATTGTTTTTATTATTTTTCAATTTTTTACATGTTTACGTTTTTTTTTTTTTTTTGGTAACTCAGGGAACCCCGTAAAGCAAACTCTAGAGGAGTGACTATAGGACCCACCACCACAATACTCCAAGTAAGAATCCTTAACGACGTCTTTGGAGAGAGCTCAAGCCAACTGCGCCGTTGCGGGCGATGGTTGGTTAATCTTACATTTTGATCTATCATTTATTGAAAATTTTTAAAATTGACTCCGTGCATATTAAAATCATGTGACGGAATTTTGAACTCGCATATTGAAATTCTGGACTCAAGGATCGAAAGAGTTGACTAGATGTCGAATTTTTCGACATTTGTTGACTAATTGTAAAAGAGTGTCGAAGATGTTATAGAATGTCAGACACATATCGAAATGGTCGACATGACATGAAAACTCTCGAAGAGTATCGGTACTTCCTAAGTTATTAGTACTCTAGGCTTTACCTTCTTTTTTTTTTTTTGGAAAGGAGGCAACCTAGTACAACAACCAACACAATTACTCATGGGCTCTCATGATTCACTTGAGATTATTTATTTTACCAAATGTTGTCCTTTGCTTTTATTAATTTTACATTTTTAAAGGAAGCAAGTAATGCAAAAAATTGAAATGGCGTCAATATAATATGTGAAAGAAAATATTGATTTGGGGTGGGTGTCCGATTAAAGAGAGGGCCACATGTCGACTCCTTAGAGGTCCCTCTCGCTTACAATATAGATGGCAAGGACGAGCTATGATGAACCATGATGATCGGAAATTCCTCATGTCTTAAAGTAGAAGGAAGATCTAAATAAGCAGTGGCTAGTTTGTCACAGAAGTGCATCTTATTAAGACTGGTTCACAAATAGCAATTGTATTTAAACGAGGAGCCCATATCTAATGCCCAATAAGACTCCAACACATATTAATCTGTAAATTGATTTTATAAACTAGTCTTAATACGAATAATTAGATTCTTAATAGACACCGAGATCCGTATGCCTTTTTATTATATCATGGGTAAGATTATTTGCTAAGCTCCGTGTATATGAATTAGCTTTAGAAGAACTGGCCACAGAACAGCGCAAAGGCAATAAGTATGGTCTGAAAATAGGCACCTTATTCATTATCTCAGTAGCTTTCTCTCCTTTAATTGCAAGCATGGTATCACCTGCGTGATATCAATAGAGAAATGTCGGGTGTACTTTGAATAGTATTATCAAGACTCGTTATCATACTCAGTGGACATTCATACACTTGGTCATATATCTTCTCATTCATGACGATAGTAGATTTACACGGATCAAGATGGCACTTCGGAAAACACAAGACAAGGAACTGCTGCAATTCAGAACCACGCATGAAGCGTCATGCATGTCCTTTAGAAGTGCTACAAGGTAGAGAATTACAATTGCCCATGTTTGGCTCGAAAATAGGCACCTGATTCATTATCTCAGTAGCTTTCTCTCCTTTAATTGCAAGCATGGTATCACCTGCGTGATATCAATAGAGAAATGTCGGGTGTACTTTGAATAGTATTATCAAGACTCGTTATCATACTTAGTGGACATTCATACACTTGGTAATATATCTTCTCATTCATGACGATAGTAGATTTACACGGATCAAGATGGCACTTCAGAAAACATGAGACAAGGAACTGCTGCAATTCAGAACCACGCATGAAGCGTCATGCATGTCTATTAGAAGTGCTTCAAGGTGGAGAATTACAATTGCCCATGTTTGGTTCGAGAAATCAGTTTTCAGATTTCTTGACAAAGTATTTGGTAGTTGAAGTTGGAATTTTTCTTTAGGAGTGAACAGACTGGTTCAAGCCATGCAAGCAAGAGTTTACCTCTTCAATGCCTGGGTCGGTTGTTGCTCCTCGTTTTGTAGACTGCGTAAGCCACTAATACAGGAACTGAAAGGCTGTACCCCGGAAAATGTATGAATGGATTCATCTCGTAAGCTTTTATAAGAGCTCTGCAATTCTGCAATGAGAAATGATAAATATGGAGAATCAACAATCAACACCAAGATTGTGGTGGAATCATTGACTGTAATGATAAGTATGCTTCCGGATTGTACTACTGCATTATCAATTCACACCTTTTTCAGAAGCTTGGGCAATCGAGAAGCAAAGGAGTATTTTATAGACATTCAAAGCACACATTAGAGGGTCTCACATCATATAAACTCCAAACAAAAACAAATCAACCAATCAAATATCCTGCATCATCTTTTGATGACCAGGTAATGTGAATGATGTGATGTACATGAAAGTTTGAGGTAAGACCACATATTATGTCAATAACTTCTTTAAGAAAATTCCGAATACGATGAAAGGCAGGAGTAATGGCCAAACTGAGTGATAGCCCACTAATAAACCAAGAAAAAGCATAACCAATGTTGAGGATAAACCGCCATCTCAGGAAGAACAGTGCATGTAGATTTAGAAACCCTCCATTCAACTTCTACTCACATTAACTTCTCATGTAACTCTCTAAGCTAATCTCTTCATTCAATTTCACAGAGTCTAAAAACCCTCTATGCTACTTTTTTCATTCTAGACCTCACCATGCTAAATGCATGAAGCAATTGCAAGCGATTTCACTCCAGAATATTTCATGGAATCACATAAGCCGTTCATTTCATTCAATTTCAAGTAGGTCATTTGGCAAAACTTACCATAAAATGCTTGCAACAAACTGCTACGCAAACCACCACTAGAAGTTTCCGCAACCAACGATCTCTAATCGTGGGAACTGGTCTCTTAATTCCTGGCATATCATGCTTTAGTGATCTCTTTTTCTCCTGACCATAATCATCTTCCTTTTTCCCAGCAGTGGAGCATATATGCTGATGTAAGCCTCTTTCAGCAGCCAAAGCTGCACAAACCAGTATCATCGGCAATACCACAGTGACAAGATGAGGAAGAACAATTACCATGACATCTGGAAATCCCACAAGTTCATGATTTTCACCAAAATGGATGTCCTTAACAACCCAACCCTTGTAAGTCATATATCCCATTCCACCGTTGTTAAATATTCGGCCACTTAACCAAGGGAAACAAAGAAGGAAGAACAGGTACCCCAAAATGCCAAACCATAACCCAGGAAAATTGCAGAGCTCCTGCAAAAACCATGCCATACCACCCACAATGCCTTTACCAGTGGCAAATCTCATGTATGAGTACTGCTTCTTTAAGAATGTTTGGAGTGCTTTTGGGACAAGGAGAATAGAAAACATAAAGCACAGGGCAGACCAGAGTATAGGGACATATAAGCTAGCCCATTGACAACCCATGACAAAAAACTCCTTCCATGTCCATGAGACTGGAGCATTGAGACCATTAATGGAAAATGGCCTTAGTTCTGTCGAACTTGATTTACCAGCCATGTCCACAGCTTCAATCTGAAGCCAATATCTATTGGGCGATGGGTCCTCAAAGGCCCTGTAATTCCAGGGAGCACTGTAAAAATTCCCCCTAGGAGCATTACCCTCATGCTTAGTCATATGTGCTTCCATGACAATGTGTAGATCTCCATCTCTGGAGTCATACACTCTAGCCACAACTGACATGATTGGGGACACTGAAAACACCAGAGCTCTAACTGTTTCATAAGATGAAGGAACCATATATTGGCATTCATACCTGTGATGGGACAAAGATGTTGACATAAATCGCGAATCTAGTGGAAATGTGGGCATAATGATAGTTTTTTTGACTCCTGTCTTGAAGTGGAGATCCAGGTAGGAAACATGACCACTATCAATGGCCAAAATACGCATAACTCGACTCTCCCTCCAGTCACCCATCTCCCATTCCCAGAATTCTTTGGATGGGAAAGCTCCAGAAGAACAATTCGGATCCCGTAAAGTAGGCATTTGGTGAATGTTAGGCTGGAACAAATTGTGCAGAAAAGAAAGGTCATCACCTGGCTGGTGATGACGCTTCAAATTCTTGCCAAACTTTGTGTGGAGATGTCCGCAGAGATAAGCAGATAGTGAATGTTTGAGAAAAATATCTCTCAAGCTCTTCCCCGAAGACGAGGCAGCTGAGAATGAAAGTGGGAAATGCCCGAATGATATCTTGGTTACTGGTCTAGTAGTCAGTGAATCCCACTGCGAAAGGTCGGAATCCAATTCGGCTAAGAGTTGATCAGTGGGATGTCCAAAGAGATTAGTCGGGCCTCGCGTACCCACAGACATTGTGCTATCCAATCCCACAAACAAGTGTTTCCGCTCCCCTGCCTTGAACAAATCGATCCGTAAACAGGGTAGACAAAATAATTTTCATTTGGAAGAACAAAACTATTGGAATTACTACATGATAACAAATTAAGAATAATTAAGAAGACACCTCACTCTGGAACTAAAGCAGAGAAACTCATCAAACAAGAGTCACCTTTGGGAGGCACAAAAGGGGCCGATGCTAAATTCAAGATTGAGCTAATCCTAACGAATCAAAAGAAAGGGAAGGAACTTCGCATGTATGAACTCGCAAAAGAAAAAAGAACACAGGAACAACAGGCGGCGACGCTGTCTGAATACCAAAATCTTAGCGACGGGAGAAATGTCGAGCTGAAGCAGACCTGAAGAGTGACGCTGTTGATGTTACCAGTTCTTCCCAATTGGGCGTTGATGCTGTACTTGGAGAAGAAGTCGACCGAACCACCCTCAACGTTGACGCCGAAGTTGTCGTGGTTCCCTCTAAGATCGTAGAAGCGGCTCTTATCGAGGCCGCTCCGCCTCACCACGTCCTCCATCACGTCCCGGTACTCCAGCCACTCCTCCTCGTTCAGCTTCATCGTGAGCAAATCCTCGCTCTTCCCATCTGCCAGAAAACCCAGAACCGGTCAGCGGCCGCGAGTCGAACGCGCTCGAAAGAAAGAAAAGAGGGAGCACCGGCGGCGGTGAATCAGGGGAACCACCGGTGAGGTCGCCGGTGATGAGGACGAGAGAGGGGTTGATGAGGGAGAGAGCAGAGGCGACGTGGGTCTTGAAGTGGGCCGCCCGGAGAGGGTGGTGGACGCTGAAATGGAGATCGGAGAGCTGGACTACCCACACCACCGACTCCGGAGCGCCCTCTACCTCTATCACTCTCCGGCCACTCGCAGCTTCTGATAGACGAAGAGCCAGAAGAGGGAGAAGGAGAAGGAGAGCGACGTTGCATCGCCATATCGAGGAGAAAACCACCATCTCCACCGCCTGCGGAGAGACGACCGATCGATTGCTGCGGCGGCTGTCAAATGCCCCCCATGTCACGGTGGTGGCTGAATCCCACACCTCATGTACTTTGCTCTAATGGTAAGGAAACAACCACCCCCCCCCCCCCCAAAAAAAAAAAACAGTGGATTTTTTTTTTTTTTTTTTGAACGGCAAACAGCAGCACTTGATTTACTATTTCATATGAGGGAATATAACATCAAGAACATCAGTGCATAACAGATCAAATAAAGCAAGGGGGGGTTGGATATCCAATTAGGGGGTAAAGTGTTGTTTCAACAGGCCTTAGCTGTCCAATCTACGAGGCAATTTGAGCTTTGGCTGCAGTGGGCCAGGGAGAGGCCCGGAAGATGGGCGAGTTTAGCTTGGGCCTGGCTCACGATCGATTGTACTTCCCAACTGAGTTCAGTAGAAGATTTTAACGCGTGCACAAGAGAGAGGCGGTCAGAGTGTACTAGTGGAGAGAGAAAGCTTCGGTTCTCGATGAAAGCTAGGGTTTCGTTCATTGCGATCGCCTCCGCCTGAGAAGCCGAAGCAGCGTTGACTGGCTTCGCGAAACCGTCCGCCAAGAAGCCTCGGTGATCTCGACAGACGCAAGCGATGGCGGCTCTGTGTCGAGGAGGATCTCTCACATCGGTGGATGTTAAGTCATCTGCCGGATCGGGAGCAAAAGATGCATCGATATTGATTCGGATCGTACCTGGAGGGGGTGGAAGCCAGGTTCCAGATGAGTGTTTGGTCTCCTTCTTGCTGTTAGATTTACCATTTATGGCTCTGTAACTCTCTGTTAACGCCTCTGCTCTAGCAATTGTTGATTGCGGCCTTGGGGTTTGATGATTGAAAATAAACTGATTCCGCTCTTTCCAAATGCTCCATAACACCACTGCTATGTGATCAAATTTGCCGGAGGTAACTGGATTTTGTTGTATGCCGCAGATCTAGTCTTCGAACCGGGTGAGGCTGAATCTGGAGATTTGTAAATGCAGGGGAGCCGAGTTCCAGACCTCGGCAGTCCATGGGCAGAGAAGGAGTATATGTTCGAGGGTTTCTGCTTCCTGCTTACAGATGGGGCATAGAGGAGAAGGTACGATCTTTCGGTGGTGTAAATTCTCCATTGTAGCTAGGGCGTTATTGCATGCGTTCCAGAGGAAAAGTTTAATTTTGGGCGAGTTGTGGACTGCCAAATATATTTCCAGAGGTTGGGGTTAACTTGGTAAGACGAGGTTGCTTGTATGTCCTGTGATCTGATTGAGGCTTCCTTGAATATAAAATAGCCACTCTTACTGAATAATCTCCTGATTTTGTATGCATCCATACCAGTTTATCTTCTTCATCAGGTAGGCCAATGGATGTGGCTAAAATTTTCTTAACCCTGCTTTCATCAAAAATAGAATGTAGTAGAATTTCATTCCATGTGCCTGTACCTTGGTTTATGAGATCTACAACTTTGGCTGGCTCTTGATTTGTTGCGGGGCCTCCTATGAGGCCACTTTTTAGCCATCGATTTGTTCTAATTGCTGTGTTCTTTCCATTGCCAATCCTGTGCATGACCTGAGGAGCTATGGAGTCCCTGGCCTTGATGATACTCTGCCAACCCCACGAGGGACGTGAACCTCTGCCAGCATTCCAGATGTCACAGTGTGAGTAGTACAGCCCTTTCAGAATTTTTGTTAACAGAGAGTCTGGATTTTGAATGATGCGCCACATCTGCTTAGCTAGCATTGTTGTGTTGAAGATTTGTAGATCTTTGAAACCCAAACCCCCTTCGCTCTTCCTAGTTTTCAGCAAATCCCACTTCTTCCAATGAATTCCTGCCTTTTTCTCATTACTTTTCCACCAAAAGGATGCAACCTTCCTCTCAATTGTTTTGCAAATCGATATAGGTATTTTGAATATTGACATAGCATATTGAGGGATGGCTTGTATGATTGCTTTCAGGAGTATTTCCTTTCCTGCTTTTGATAACAATTTTTCCTTCCAACTGTCCAGTTTGGAATTGACTCGAGCTAAGATCCATGCGAACATGTCTTTCTTGGAGTGCCCCCAGTCTGAAGGTATGCCTAAATATTTTCCTGTCTTTGTGATTTCTAGAACTCTGAGAGTTGTTGCCATGTTTCTCTTTAGAGCTATAGGACATCCTTTACTAAAATAAATGCCTGATTTGTTGAGATTGATTGCCTGACCTGAAGCAAAGCAGTATTGATTTAAGATATCAGCCAAGTTTTGACATTCTACAATTGTGCCATGCAGGAAGAAGATCGAATCATCTGCAAAAAGTAGATGGGACAGAGTAGGGCAGTGGTTGTTCAATTTGATTCCTGTAAGTGAACCCTCCTGAATAGCTTTCTTCATCAGGATAGACAGCACATTGGCCATAATGATGAAGAGATAAGGTGAGAGTGGGTCACCTTGGCGTAAGCCACGGGTGGGTTTAAAGAAAGGTAAGGGCTCCCCATTAAAGTTTATGCTGAATGTTACTGTGGTCACACACTGCATGATCCACTGTACCCATAGGTCACAGAATCCCAATTTTGTTAGACAGGCTTTAAGAAAGTCCCATTCAATGCGGTCATACGCCTTCTGCATGTCCAATTTTAAAACAGCTTGAAACTTCTTTTTCCTGTTGCTGGTTCGTAATTTGTGTAGCACCTCCTGAACTATCAATATATTATCCTGAATTTGCCTGCCTCCCACAAAAGCACTCTGTTCCTCTGCGATGATGTGTGGTAAGATTGGTTTGAGCTCGTTTGTCAGTACTTTGGAGGTTATTTTGTAAAGAAAATTACAGAGGCTGATGGGGCGATATTGCTCCAGTTTTTCAGTCAGTACTTTGGAGGTTATTTTGTAAAGAAAATTACAGAGGCTGATGGGGCGATATTGCTCCAGTTTTTCAGGGTGTGGGGTTTTGGGTATTAATGTGATGAGTGTTCGGTTGAGTGCAGGATCTAGATGGCCAGAGGTGAAGAAGAGCTGCATTGCTTGATGGATATCCTTGGAGATTGCTGACCAGTGTTCTTTATAGAAGATGCCATGAAACCCATCGGGACCAGGTGCCTTGAAGGATCCTAGCTGCTGCATAGCTCTAGTAATTTCCTCCCCTGTAATTGGAGCAATCAAGGTATGATTCATTTGGTCATCCACTAAGGTAGGGATGAGTTGTAAGATGGGTTGTCAGTTGTGGGAGCCCATTGATGTGTATAAATTTTTGTAATATTGTTCTGTCATTCCTTGTAGCTGTTGTTCCCCTCGTACCCAAGCTCCACTTTCATTTTTCAGCATTGTAATTTGGTTTTGACATCTTCTCTGAATTGTCGTCGCGTGAAAAAATCGAGTGTTTTTATCACCCCACTTTATCCAGCTTATCCTCGACCGCATGCCCCAATACATCTCCTCTTGTCGCCATAGTTGATCAATTTCTTGAGTTAACTTTTTCACTTGAGCTGATTCTCCATTGATTTGTGTGCTATTCATCAGGTTCTGGAGTTCACCTTTCAGCCATGTGATCCTCTTCTTAGCATGGCCAAATTTGCTTTTGTTCCACTGTATCAACTGCTGCTGTACTTGCTGTAGTTTCTCCATTACATTAAGATCATGTAAAGCAGGTTCATTCTAGGTATCTCTGACTATGGTTTTACATTATGCATTGTCAGTCCAGTATGCTTTGTACTTAAACTGCTTTCGTTTTCTACGCTTTGGTTGAGCCAGGGATATTAGGAGAGGAGTATGATCCGAGCCTATCACCGGGAGTGCAATACATTCAGCCTCTGGGTAAGTAATTCTCCACTGAAGCGAACAGAAAGCTTTGTCTAGTCTCTTTTTCACCAGATCCTCTCCCTCACGTTTATTTGACCAGGTGAAAGAGCACCCCTTACATTCCAGGTCCATCAAGGAACACTGATTGACAAAGTCTCTGAAAGCTGTTAACCTGTAAGTTTCTACTCTGTATTTACCCACTTTTTTCCAATGATATAGGATGTTGTTAAAATCACCCAAGCAAAGCCATGGTACTCGATAGTGCACACTAACTGAATAGATCTGCTCCCATAGCCGTATTCTCTCTCTGAAAACATTTGGAGCATGTAGAAAAATAATATTCATTCTCTGATTGCTGTCTTTCAGATGACATTGGGTGAAGATTGCTATAGCTGAGGAGTCGATGGATAAATGCAGTTGATCATCCCAGAATAAAGCTAAGCCCCCTGCTGTACCTTCTGGATTAACTATATAATTGTTCTGAAACTTTAATCTCCTTTTTAATCTGAGCACTTTCTGTTCTGGGTTTTTTGTTTCCATAATGAAAACAAAGTTGGGCCTTTCTTGAGTCACAGTGACTCGCAAAGCTTGGATTGTCAGGGGATTGCTTAGCCCCTGACAATTCCAGCTTAAAAGTTTCATGGGTAATTTGGTGGCTTATTAGGGCTAGCCACTAGAGCCCATTGATTTGACTTTTTTGCCACCCTAATAGGTGTTTCCACTAGCTGAGTACTTTCCTCTGAGTGTTGAAATGATGTCTGTGCTTCATATGGACAGAATCTTTTAACTTTTTTTGAATTAGTCAACTTAACACATTTCCCTTTCGGCTTTGCAGGAGGGGTCACATCCAGCCCTACTTTAGCTTCCTTCATCTGTTCCTTGTGTAGTATCAATACTGATTCCTCATCAATGCAGCAGTTGCCCCTCTTCCGGGGGCTTTTCTCTTCAACCAGGATAAGTTCCCGAGATGAGGAGGGTTGGTAAGTTTCCTTTCCCCTTGGCTGGGTATTACAAACCTGTGTATGTTGAGATAATGATAAACTATTCCGTTCTGTTGCAAGTGTAGGAGATAAGGGGGTTTCAGGCACTACATCCACTTCTTCAGGAGGGAGCTCCTGCTTCCCATAAAATATTTTGCCGTAGGGGCTTAGTTCCCTCACCTCAGCTCGCAGCCAGTCGCCACATCGGGCTGGTAAGTTCTGTTCCAACCCTGATTCCTTGTAGGGTATTTCAGCACACACCGTTGCATAATGGCCAATTCTGCCACAAGAATAACAGTAGTAGGGCAGTCGTTCATATTTAAATTCAACCTAGAGCCTTTTGCTATCTAGATTCACTACCACACCTGTCTTCAGAGGGTTTGCTAACGGCAGTGTCACTTTGGCTTTACCCACCTTATAGGTGCTATTTCCTTTTTCCTCCAGTTTCACTTCGACAACTACTCCAAGTTTGGAAGCAATTTCCTTGATTACATCATAGGTAACTCTCTCATAAGGTAAGCCAATAAACTTTACCCAGAAATCACCATGATTAAAATCATAACAGAACTCAGGTGTGTCAGGTTCGCACTACCTAAGTACGAGAAGATGGCTGGAGAAGGACCAAGGCCCAGATTGGAGTACTCTCTGTTTCTCAGCTTCTGACTGGAAGGAGAAGGAGAAAAAACTAGGTTCTAGCGTCGCACAGGTAAAGTTCTCCGTCCTCCAAGCTTTTCTCATTAGGCTTATAAAAGCATTGAAGTTCAAAGCAGGGTTTGTGTAAAATCGGCCAAATAGGGTTTTGCGACACTCAAGTAATTTTTCAGGAGAGATTGCACCTGGGATATCGACGACGTCGACTGCATTCCAGAGGTTACCCATACTTTTGCAGAGAGCCGCAAGTCTCCTGTCTTCGTTGTCCTGATCAGCCATATTTTGTTTGTAGGGGAATGGGAATTTGGATGATTCGTGGATTTAAGGGTTAAAGGGAGCTCAGATGAGTGAAGATGGAGGGGTACCTTGAGGGGAAGGAAATTGGCGAAAGAAGAGCGAAGGGGCAGAAATTAGGGTTTCCGAGCACTCAAAGGGAGATTTTCAAGTTTAGACATCACGACGAAGGAAAATCAACAAGGAGAAGAGACGGAGAACCGAAGCAAGCAGAAGCTCCAAGATCGGAGAGGAGAATGGCAACAGGACCTACCCAGCTGGTAGAGGGGGACTACACAAGCGGTAGAGGGGAGACTCCATTGCGGAGACCTTACATCTGCATCGAGATTGCATTTTGGTTTAAAAAAAAAAAAATTTCAAATTTAATTTGATATTGCAATTAAGTTATAAAATTTTCAAATTATGTAATTAAATCCTAAAATTTGTTATGACCTGTGATTAAATCTTAAAATTTTCAAAATGCAATAAAGTCCAAAATTTGTAAAACTGATTTAATTAAATATTTTCGTTGATTGCACTTTTTAAAAATTTTAAGACTTGATTGCACTTTTGTAAAGTTTTAGAATCCGATTGCAATTTTTCGATAAGTTTTAGGACTTGATTATACTTTTTGATAGTTTTAAGATTCAATTGTACTTTCGTGATAAGTTTTAGGACTTCTAGTACACCTGTTTAAACAAAAAGCAAAATTAATGCCTTGAATTCCATAACTATTTAGCTTAGTAAAGGCATGGCCTAAACCTAACTTGGGATGGGAGGTCCCTTTCTTATACTAGATCTAGCTTTACTTTTATGTATAATATTTGATACAAGATGTGACAGTCTGATTTTCCACTTTTGTTTTCAATTGAATGAATTGGGTTTTTCATCGATATGTTTATAGTGCTATTCTCTGAGCTGATCACTCACGAGATAACTAGACTAGTTGGGGAAGTCATTAAGGGATTTAATGCAACAAGCTTGAGAATTCAACCATGAATCGACTGCTCAACCGTGTTAGTCTGCAAGGGTCATTGCGGCACAGTCAAAAATCTATTAGAGGCCAGAAATAGGTCGGTTTAACTAAAGTACATAATTCTCGTCGATCGGCACTAAACTAATTTTTCTGTCGTTTTGGTATCATGTATTCGTAATTGAAATTTTAAGATTTTCACGACAACCGAGAGTTGCCAATGAGTTGAAGATGTACATTATGGCTCGAAGACAATTGGCCACGAGTCCATTGCACTGAAAATCCTCAAAAACTACCCGATAGTTTAGGTCGCACTAAAATCACGTTTGACTGAAATTAACTAAGGAAATGATGTTGATTTCAGAAATTGAGAACTTTCATGTGTTACAATTAATCTTAGGGATATTGTTGCATCTTTTCAAGATTTATTGATAACGGGAATTATTAATGAAAAATGCAAAAGTAGCAAATTAAAGGAATAAGAGAAAAATCATATTTTAAATAGATAAAGGCGTGGAACCTTTGGAGAGGGAATTATGAGGATTTAAATAAGACTTCATTCCTATTAATTAAGACTATGAAAAGATGAAAAGAAAAAGGGAAAAGTTACTTGAAATGGCTGCAAATTCGGATGCTTGCACACCATGAGGGATTCCATCACCATTTCACTTTCATTTGAGTTTAGTTTGAAGGGGATAAGCTCATCCAAGGATGGTAGGTCCCTTAGAGTGTTGGGAACACAAATTCCATGGAAAAGAAAATGGTAAAAAGGTTGTGCAAATTAGATAATGGACTCTCCATGGTCCTTTTTCTCCTCTCTCCCCTCTTCCGCGCGTACTCCCCATTTGCTGCTGTGCGTCTGCCTCTCTCTCTCTTTCTTCTTTTCCTTCTTCTTTTCTCCTTTTGTTTTCCAACCGGGAAAGCCTTGTCTTCTTCTTCTTCGCACGCTTCAGTCCCCTGCTTCGATCCCTTGTTTTGGCTTCACCTTGAATGACAAAACAACAACTAAAAAAATAGAGGAAGCTTTGTTTTTGAGTCGCCAGAGCTAGAGCAGTAGCCATCCATGACCCAAAATGGCCCTTCATGTTTTGCTTCTTACTGCTCTGGCCCTTGTTTGTTGATCAGTCGCCCCCACCAGTAAGACCACGACTCACCAAGACCAGCGTCACTCCACCTTCCTTGTGTCGGAAGCTCTGTAGCTCTGTCCACTGGTGTTGTCACCACACCTCAGCTCACCCCTCCTTTGTTGCAGCTCATCCCCACCATCAAAAAACCCATACCCCTTGCCTCTGTTGCCATTTAGTTGCCGGAGCACAAGCAACTTTGAACCAACCCACCAGCCGGCGAGCCAGCGCTGCCGCGTCACAGCTGTGCCTTCGCGGTTGTAGCATAACCGCTGTTCGGCCTCCTTTGGCTGAGAGCGCCCCCGCCCAGCCATGAACTGAGGGCTTCACAGCCCTATCCTAAGCTGACCGCAGCCACTCCAGCGTCCCCGAAGGTCGCGGCTTGGTTGCTGTTGCTCAGCCAACACCGGTGGCCTTGTACTTCTAGTTAGGTGAGTTAATTTTCCTAAATTTTGATTAGGGGCTAATTACACTTGTTTAAGAGATTGAGGTGGTTTAAGATTGGTTTAGGTTAGCTTAAATAGAGGTTAGTGATGATTTATAATAGTTATATTAGTCTAATGAGGGAGATTAGCATAATTGAGAATGGGTTGTTCGAAAATAAGGACTGTTTTTCAGAACTGGTTCCTGGATGCTTGCCGTTTGTAAATTTTGTAGGTTGAGATTGGTTGCGAATTGGGAGCTGACATCTTCTAGAGAAATGTTTTAGACATCCTAAGCTACAACATATATTTTTCTCAAGATTTTTAGGGACTCAAAAGTGGGAGATATCAGCTCCGTCATTTTCAAACAGAACTTCAATTTTCGCTGGAACTGGTGACCTTTTAGGATTCTAGGGGTTTTCATTGACTCCTGGAGTTCGAATTTGAAAATAGTTTCTTCACAAAAGTTGTTTATCATCTCTCCTAGTTTAACATACTCAAATTTTAGATTAAACATACATGTTTCGGATCTCAAACCAAACTGATTTCAGAAAACTGACTTTTTGGGAATAGACCCAGTTTTGGCGCTGGATTGAGCGATTTACTAGACCGAATCTAGAAGGATTTGGATATAGATGTCTGCATTGAAAATATTTGTTTATGTGTCCTTTACAACATGTTCAATGTGACGCCCAAAATTTCATTAGTTAGATTGAGCATATTTGAGACTTTAAAAAAAAATTAAATTAAATTAGATTAAATTTACAGCAATGGTTCACTTCGTATGCGTGGGAAAGAGAATTATAGAGAGGAAATTTTTCTTCCTCCCCCACGTTGTATCCAAGTGTAGTCGAAAAAGGGGGGGAGGTTACACGTATTCTGTTTCTTTTCTTTTTCGCTCTCTCTCTCTCTCTCTCTCTCTCTCTCTCTCTATCTTTTCCGAAGAACCCACCCTCATCTGTGTTTTCTCTACCGAGATACACCGCCTTCCTTTCCTCTCACTTCCGTTCGTCTCCACCGAGCCCGACCCCATCTCGGCCTCTCACGACCGACGCCTTCATCCAGTAGCAGAATTGTCACTGCTCAGTTCCGATCAAAGCTTCGTCGCCGGTTGCGAAACCCTAGCTGCCCGACGCCTCCTTCCCCTTCCATCGGCGAAGGATCTAGCCAAGTGGAGTTGTTCTTGTAATCTCGCGTTCATGAATTTGCTTGCTTGGTGTTGTATGTTGGTTTAGGGCCGGGTAGCTGCGATGGGGACACAAGGGACGGCTGGTAAAGCTCTGTCCATGGTTGGGATCGATAGTCGGTGAAGTCGGTTGCTGTCCGGTTGTGACGAGGTGTCACTCTTGGAGTCCCATCTATATGGGTAAACCAGAGGGAGCCGTTTGTGCGTGCATCCGTTCTCTGTTCTTTTTTTTGTTATACGTTTCTTCAACTCCATTTTCTAGGTTCGACCTTCCTTGAGCGGCGGGTCGTTGTATCTAGAGAATTACGATATTTCTGGGGGCTGTTATTCTTGTTATCGTTTGAGGAAATTGGAGTCGCTGGACTCGAAATTAAGGACTGAAACGATGTTCTTGATTAGAGTTGATTAGAGTAGATTCTGGATTTTGTGCGGCCATTGCTAATGGGATATGGGTGTTGGGTTCTAACCAGGTTGGCAACCCACGAACCCCAAGCGCTGTGAGTGGCTCTCTTGGGCGAAGTTCTGGTCATAGGTATTGATGTTAGGGGTGATTGAGGGGGAGGGGGTAGTAGTATCGAAGGGGAAATTGCCAAGTATTAGATTATTTCATTTTCTTTTGGGCGCGGAGGAAGGCTAGTTTAGTTCCATTAAGTTTAATTGAAAATGAAACTTGTATGTGGTCTAGAACTCGTGATTTTGATGCGTTCTTGAGTTAAGATCTGCACGTGGTTGGAGTGTTGCAATTTAGTTTGCAATTCAGTATAGATTCCTAGAACTAGACTTATTGGACCCTCTCTGTTTGTAAATTTTATAGCTTTTGCTGTGGAAGATTCTAAGTGAGTGAAAATGTACTATGACTACTCCTAGATGCTGTGTAAGTGTCTTGAGATGCTACACGATGAATTTGTAATAAAACAAATGGTTTGATTGAGCTGGAAATGAAGAGAAAAGCATTAGATGTTTTCTGTCTTAGAGGAACATGGATAGAAAGTCATTTATATTGTGTCGCTTTAATCTCTAGAGATGAAGATGAGGAATAGAACCATTTGACTTAAGATAACATCCATTAGATTCAGTTTAACTCATAGTTATAGCTATATGAATACAAGAACGTGTAGATAGAAGCAATTCATTTTAAAACAGAAAAACTGTTCCATAGGAAACAGCTTGACCTTTGATGATTCTTCGAATTTTTTGTAATTATCTATCCAAAATTTGACTTCGTGTCTTCGATGAAAGTTGTAAATGACATTTTGAGGAGTAACATACTAAAATTTGAAAAGAGACGGACAAGTATTGGCTGGTGAAACGATTTTCTTCTATAGGTACTAAATTTGAGAGTTGCTGCAGAATTTTGAGGAGAAGACAACGAATTACTGCTCTTAATACACTGAGATTTAGGCTTAGGTTTCTTCACGAAAAATTTTAATCTAGGTCCCTTCTATAACATGCTGGAATTTCATAATATTCTGATAAGGATTGGTGTACTTTCTGTGTCTGTGAATAAAACTACTTCTTTTAATCCATAGATTGCTTGATTCGAGAATATGTATTAGTTGTTGGCCTTGTTTGGTTCAGCATTTGGAATGCTCATTTGGGCTCTAAAGTCCCTTGACCTAATGCAAAGGTGTTTGGTTCGTTTTTTTGCGCGACTTTGGCGAGATGCAATTGCATCTTCAAGTGGTTCTAAGAGCCTTTAGCCCAATGCAGTTCTTGAGGTCCTTTGGAAAGTTGCATCTTCGGAATGCAACTTATGGTATTGTTCATCTCTCCGGTGGAGAAGCCGATCGGCCGCCCTGAATAAAAATAAATATGTTTATATAAAAAAATATAAAAATAAATATGTTTATATTTTTATATAAAAATATAAACATATATTTTATGTTTATTTTTTTATATAAAAAATATAAACATATCTATTTTTCTAAATTTTATGTTTAATAAATATATATTTATAAAAAAATATAATATATATTTATAAAAAATATAATATATATTTATATAAAATATATATTTATATATTTTTTATATATTTTATATAGATATAAACATATCTATTTTTTTTTCTCCGATTGTTATTATATAAATATATATTTATATAAACATATCTATTTTTTTTATATATATTTTATGTTTAATAAATATATTTTATGTTTATATTTTTATATTTTTTATATAAAAATATGTTTATATAAAAATATAAACATATTTTTTATTCAAAGTGTTCGTCCATTGGATTCAAGCGGTCCAAAGGGTCGGACTTCAAAAAAAAAAATATAAACATATTTTTGCTTTTTTAATTTAATAAAAGTTAATTACAAATGCAAATTTTACCAAACGGTATTTTGGCCAAAGTTGTTTCTCAATGCAAATTTTACCAAACGACATTTGCATTTCGAAAAACCCCCATTCACCCAAAGGTATTTGCATTTCTGCAAATGCATTCCCCAAAAGCCGAACCAAACGGGCCCGTTATCTCCTGTACTTGATTCTTAATTGGCTGAGATTGTTGGTGCTGCAACAAGGAAATTGTGAATGTGTGAAGTTGGTTGAGAGCCAACGTGAGACCCCGGGTGTCGGGATGCCTGGAGAGGGGTGATGAAGAGTAGTAATATTCTCTCCAGAGGTCTGAGAAGGGCTGAATAGCTTCTCAAGAGACCTCGTGGTGCCAAGTTGGGTGCGAGGGAGTTCAGGGTGGAGTGTCGTCTCCCCCTGGGTGATTGTTGCAGCTAGATTTCTGTGGATTCAGTAAATTGATGATTCTGTTTACCTATTTGTCCTGTTATTGGCCAATCCAAGTTAGGACTAATCGCCCACTTGCTGAGTTTTTATTTTAAAAACTCACACTTGTTTATTATGCTATTTCTTCAGAGTAGAAGATGTCTGCTACACCGTCTACGCCGCCTGCTGCCACCACGACCATCCTTTATGGCTCCCCCGCCGATTTTGTATGGTGGCAAGAGGACTTCCAAGACTGACATTTCCCGAGAGTAGTCTTCGTCAAATGCACATTTTGTTTGACGATAGATACGGGGGCGCCTACGGGGCCGGCATATATGGTCTTCGTTGCCCTTTACGCTCGGATAGATGGACGGCTGGTGGGACCCTTGGCGCTATACAACGATGGACCGGGGCAGGGTAGTAGTCCCGCGGAGTAGGAGGTGGCAGAGAAGTGCTGGACGTGTGGGATAACTTTTGTTTTTGGTTGTCTGACAACATGTACATACTCAATGAGAGGCGGGATGTTTAGTATTCATGATTTATAGTGTTTTTGGTAGAAATCCCCCTCTTAATCTCATCTCCCCCATGTGTAAAGAAACCAAGTTTATGATAAATAGAGCGGAGTAGCTTAGTTTCTCATGACTTCGCTTGATTGAAATTTATTTTACAATTCTTGAAGTACAAACAAGTCAAGTGAAATCAGCGTATATGAGATCCAGGGGTGTCACATTGAGTGGTATCAAAGCCTGGATTTGGTTGGAGTGATAAGGCATAGGAATTTTAGATGAATGGTAGTGTACCTGTGTGTTTAGACATGATTATCCATGTAAATTGGGACAATTATTGCTTTGGGCGGTTAGTATTATGATTGTGTGGTTTGAGTAACATGGGAATATTACGTTACTTTTAACTAATAGCATAAATCTCTAACTTCTAATGTGGGTAATGTGCAGAAAGTTTAGGAGAAAGATGGTGCGATCGAGGAGAGAAGCGGCTGCATCAGGGGCAGGGCCGAGGATGGAGGATGTGTTGCAAGCCTTGGTTTCTTTGGGGAATTTGGTGGAGAGACATTGCCCAAATTCCACTGCAACAACCACCTCTGCCGCCACCCTAACAGCCACTTCCGGTGGAGCATCGCACGCAAGGATTGGTAGAGCACTTCCTGAAATTAAAGCCACCAAAATTCTCGGGAATGGGATGTCCCGAGGAAGCGGAGCAGTGGATTGATAGTATGGAAAGAATTTTCAAATTGCTTGGTTGCAATGACCAAGACAAAATAACACTCGCTGAATATCAGTTGGAAGGGAACGCCGTGTATTGGTGGAGAGCATCGAAGGATACCATATTTCCAACAGGTACGGAAATGGTATGGGATGAGTTCGTGAAAGCTTTCTACAAGAAACATTTTTCTAAGTGTACGAAGGATCGAAAGATTACTGAGTTTGTCCAACTGAGTCAAGAGGGACTAACTGTGGATCAATATGAGGTAAAATTTTCAGAACTTTCTAGGTATGCTCCTAAATTGATTGAGGATCCCAAGGATAAAGCAAAGAGGTTTCTGAATGGCCTAAGGACTAATATTAGGAAGCAGTTAGTACCTTTAGGTATAAGAGACTATAATGAAGGGTATGCTTAAGCCCAATGGGTCGAGCAAGAACTCATTAGAGAGCAGATGGAGGATAAGGAAAAGGTCAGATCGGGGCTGCAAGGAGTCACAAGGGATATGCGTAGCGGCAAGCGACCTTTTCCATCTCGGGATACACCTTGGAGTTCCAAGAAGAGGCCCGCTTATGGAAGTTCGGGAGGGACGAGTAAGGGACAATACGTGAATCGAGCTATGTTTCAGAATGACTTATGTCAATGATGTAACCAGCGACATGGACCAGGGCCTTGCCTTGATCCCTTGAGATGTTTTAAGTGTGGATAGGAGGGTCATTTCAAAAGAGAATGTCCCCAAGGGAGACAACAAGCCAACAATAATCAGTTGCTTCATGCGCTGCCACGCCCGAGGGGAACACTTCCACCAGGAAGGACGCAAAGACCGGCAGCAAAAGGAAAAGTGTATGCAATGACTCAGGAGGGAGCGGAAGCTTCCGAGACCGTTATCACAGGTACGATTTCCTTGAATGATCAAAAGGCTTATGCATTATTTGATCTGGGCGCGACCCATTCCTTTATTGCTGAAAGATATAGGCATTTACATAATCTAGAAGTGACACCTCTCGTAACACCTCTCAGTGTTTCCACACCATTAAGGGATGAAGTATTGTCTACATTAGTTTGTGAAAATTGCGAAATCTCAATAGGGGGAAAGACACATTCTATTGATTTGGTAGAAATAAGTATGTATGACTATGACACCATTATAGGCATGGACTGGCTCAGTAAGCAACGAGCCATTGTAGACTGTTATAGAAAAAGGATTCAGTTTAACCCCTCTAATGAACCTCATTATGAGTTCCTGGGAAACAAACTAACTCTCTCTATGATCCTTATTTCGGCAATGGAAGCACATAGACTCTTAGATGGGGGATGTCAAGGATATTTAGCGATGGTTAAGGATTATGAAAAGAAAGAGGCGAAGTTAGAGGAAATTAGTGTAATATGTGAATTTCCTGATGTATTTCCAGAAGAACTCCCTGGATTACCCCCAAACCGAGAGGTTGAGTTTGCTATTGAAATACTTCCAGGGACTGAACCTGTATCAAAAGCTCCATATCGGATGTCTTTGGCAGAATTGAGGGAGCTAAAAATCCAGATGCAAGAATTATTGGATAAAAGATTTATAAGACCGAGTGTATCTCCGTGGGGGGCACCCATCCTGTTTGTGAAAAAGAAGGATGGATCAATGCGTCTTTGCATTGATTATAGGAAATTGAACCAAGTTACAGTTAAGAATAAATACCCCTTACCAAGGATTGATGATTTATTTGATCAACTAGCTGGTAGTTCAGTGTTTTCAAAAATTGACTTGAGGTCTGGGTACCATCAATTAAGAGTTAGAGATGAAGACATTCCCAAAATAGCTTTTAGGACTCAGTATGGACACTATGAATTTCTAGTTATGCCCTTTGATCTGACCAATGCGCCTGCTACTTTCATGGATCTGATGAACAGGATATTTATATCTTATCTGAATCAATTTGTGATTGTTTTTATAGATGACATTTTGGTATATTCAAAAGGGTTAGAAGAGCACAAGGAACACCTACGAATCGTGCTACAGACCCTTAGAGAACACAAATTATATGTCAAATTTAGTAAATGTAGTTTTGGTTAGACCAAGTAGCATTTTTGGGTCATGTGGTGTCGGAAAAAGGATTAATAGTGGACCCAACGAAGATTGAGACCGTAATTGAATAGCCAAGACCCACTACACCGACGGAGATTCGGAGTTTCTTAGGGCTTGCAGGGTATTATCGAAGGTTCATAGAAGGATTTACACGACTCGCAAGTCCCTTGACCCACTTGACTAAGAAGAGTGTGAAATTTGAATGGAATGATAAGTGTGAACAAAGTTTTCAGGAACTTAAAAGAAGATTGACCTCGGCACCAATTTTAACCCTACATTTAGGATCTGGTGGATTCACAGTGTATAGTGATGCTTCTCACCAATGACTCGGTTGTGTCTTGATGCAACATGGAAGGGTCATAGCTTATGCTTCGAGACAACTGAAACCTTATGAAAAGAATTATCCTACCCATGATTTAGAGTTGGCTGTGATTATTCTCGCATTAAAAATCTGGAGACATTATTTATATGGGGAAAAATTTGAAATTTACACCGATCATAAAAGTTTGAAATATTTATTTTCGCAAAAGGAGTTAAATATGAGGCAAAGAAGATGGATGGAGTTATTTAAGGATTATGATTGCGAGATAGTGTACCATCCAGGGAAGGCTAATAAAGTGGCGGATGCCCTTAGTCGTAAGTCGGCTGTGAGTATGACAAATTTAAGGGTGAAAGAATGGAATCTTTTGGAAACCATTGCCAACTCCGAATTTAGATTAGAGGTAGATCACCTTTCAGGTGTGTTGACAACTTTGAGGATTGAACTGCGAGTGATCCAAAGAATACAGATCCTACAACAGTCGGACCCAAGACTGTTAAAAATTCGGGATAAAGTGCAAAGTGGAAGTAGGGATGAATTTCAGTTGTTTGAGGACGGAATTGTCAGATATCGAGGACGTCTCTGTGTGCCAAAGGATAAGGAACTTAGGAGGGAGATATTATCAGAGGCACATAAGAGTGCTTATAGTATTCACCTAGGAGGTACAAAAATGTACCGAAAATTGCAGCAACACTACTGGTGGAATGGTATGAAAAATGACATCGCTAGATTTGTTTCTTAGTGCCTGACTTGTCAACAAGTGAAAGCTGAGCACCAAAAGCCTACTGGGCTATTGAAACCCCTAGATATTCTAGAATGGAAATGGGAGCATGTTACTATGGACTTTGTGCAAGGACTTCCAAGGACCTCTAGTGGGCATGATTCGATATGGGTAGTAGTGGATCGTCTGACCAAATCTGCTTACTTTATAGCAGTTCGAACAGATTATTCGATTGATAAGTACGTAGAAATAAATTTATGTGAGACAAATTGTCCATCTATACGGTGTTCCCGTGACTATCACTTCTGATCGGGACTGAAGATTTACCTCGAAACTTTGGCGGAGCTTACAAGTTGCTCTAGGGACTAAGCTCCAGTTTAGTACAGCCTTTCATCCTCAGATTGACGGACAATCTGAAAGGGTAATCCAAATTTTGGAAGACATACTAAGAGCCTATGTGATGGATTTTAAAGGAAACTGGGATGAAAAATTACCTTTGGCGGAATTTGCATATAATAATAGTTTTCAACAAAGTATTGGAGCTGCTCTATTTGATGCACTGTATGGGAGAGCCTATAGAACCCTAGTATGCTGGAATGAGGTAGGCGAGCGAAGATTAACTGGACCCGAATTAGTCTAAGTTATAGTTGATGCTATGAAAACTATTAAGGAGCGACTAAGGACTACCCAAAGTCGACAGAAAAGTTATGCATATAAACGCAGGAGGCCTTTGGAATTTGTTGTGGGAGATAAAGTTTTTCTCAAAGTCTCACCGGTTAAAGGCGTGTCGAGATTTGGTAAAAAGGGTAAGTTGAGTCCACGTTTTATTGGACCATTTGAAATACTTGATAGGATTCGGGAAGTAGCCTACATATTAGCATTGCCCCCAAAGTTAGCAGGCATACATGACGTGTTTCATGTTTCCATGTTAAGAAAATATCATCCCGACCCTACTCATGTATTGGACTACGAGACTATTGAGGTGGATCAAAACGTGAATTATACAGAAGAACCTGTGCAAATTTTGAGACGAAGAGAGCAAGTATTTAGGACAAAAGTGATTCCACTAGTTAAGGTGTTATGGCGACATCATGGCCTTGAAGAAGCGACATGGGAAAGAGAAGAAGAAATCCGTCAACGATACCCACATTTGTTTAGTTAATGTATAATTTTGAGGACGAAATTTTCTAAGAGGGGAAGATTTGTGATGCCCAAAATTTCATTAGTTAGATTGAGCATATTTGAGACTATTTAAAAAAATAAAATAAATTAAATTAGATTAAATTTACAGCGATGGTTCACTTCGTATGTGTGGGAAAGAGAATTATAGAGAGAGGAAATTTTTCTTCCTTCCCCACGTTGCATCCAGGTGTAGTCGAAAAGGGGGGGGAGGCTACACGTATTCTGTTTCTTTTTTTTTTTCTTTTCTTTTTCGCTCTCTCTCTCTCTCTCTCTCTTTTCCGAAGAACCCACCCTCATCTGTGTTTTCTCTACTGAGACACACTGCCTTCCTTTCCTCTCACTTTCGTTCGTCTCCACCGAGCCCGACCCCATCTCGGCCTCTCACAATCGGCGCCTTCATCCAGTAGCAGAATCGTCACTGCTCAGTTCCGATCAAAGCTTCGTCGCCGGCTGCGAAGCCCTAGCCGCCCGACGCCTCCTTCCCCTTCCATCGGCGAAGGATCCAGGCAAGTGGAGTTGTTCTTGTAGTCTTGCGTTCATGAATTTGCTCGCCTGGTGGTGCATGTTGGTTTAGGGCTGGGTAGCTGCGATGGGGACGCAGGGGACGGCTGGTAAAGCTCTGTCCATGGTTGGGATCGGTAGTCGGTGAAGTCGGTTGCTGTCCGGTTGTGACGAGGTGTCGCTCTTGGAGTCCCATCTATATGGGTAAACCAGAGGGAGCCGTTCATGTGTGCGTCCGTTCTCTGTTATTTTTTTTGTTATACGTTTCTTCAACTTTGTTTTCTAGGTTCGACCTTCCTTGAGCGGCGGGTCACTGTATCTAGAGAATTACGATATTTCTGGGGGCTATTATTCTTGTTATCATTTGAGGAATTTTGAGTCGCTGGACTCGAAATTAAGGACTGAAACGCTGTTCTTGATTAGAGTTGATTAGAGTAGATTCTGGATTTTGTGCGGCCATTGCCGATGGGATATGGGTGTTGGGTTCTAACCAGGTTGGCAACCCACGAACCCCAAGCGCTGTGAGTGGCTCCCTTGGGCTAGGTTCTGGTCATAGGTATTGATGTTGGGGGTGATTGAGGGGGAGGGGGTAGTAGTATCGAAGGGGAAATTGCAAGTATTAGATTATTTCATTTTCTTTTGGGCGCGGAGGAAGGCTGGTTTAGTTCCATTAAGTTTAATTGAAAATGAAACTTGTATGTGGTCTAGAACTCGTGATTTTGATGCGTTCTTGAGTTAAGATCTGCACGTGGTTGGAGTGTTGCAATTTAGTTTGCAATTCAGTATAGATTCCTAGAACTAGATTTACTGGACTCTCTCTGTTTGTAAATTTTATAGCTTTTGCTGTGGAAGATTCTAAGTGAGTGAAAATGTACTATGACTACTCCTAGATGCTGTGTAAGTGTCTTGAGATGCTACACGATGAATTTGTAGTAAAACAAATGGTTTGATTGAGCTGGAAATGAAGAGAAAAGCATTAGATGTTTTCTGTCTTAGAGGAACATGGATAGAAAGTCATTTATATTGTGTCGCTTTAATCTCTAGAGATGAAGATGAGGAATAGAACCATTTGACTTAAGATAACATCCATTAGATTCAGTTTAACTCATAGTTATAGCTATATGAATACAAGAACGTGTAGATAGAAGCAATTCATTTTAAAACAGAAAAACTGTTCCATAGGAAACAGCTTGACCTTTGATGATTCTTCGAATTTTCTGTAATTATCTACCGAAATTTGACTTCGTGTCCTTGATGAAAATTGTAAATGACATCCCCGCCCGAAGTGGTATCAGAGTTGGTCAATGTCTAGAGTGATAAGGTGTGATGGGTTATGGGATAGTTAGTAGGAGAGACATTTTTCTTATGCAGATGCATGTGATTGATTAGCTGATTGGTAGCTTGTTTGGTGTGGGTTGCTCAGTTTTCTAATTCTCTATGGAATCGGAAAGCAAGTTTTGTAAAAAGTCTGTAGTATGAGTGATCAGAAGTAGAGAACTCTTAGGAAGAGGACAGTAGCGTCTGTCACTCGAGGTAGGACGCCGACTAGGGACGGTGCCCGAGGTAGAGCGTAGGCATAGGCCAGCGCAAGTGTTAGAGTACCACCGCCGGCTGGTGCTGAAGGTGTAGTAGAACCTGGCGATCCTAGAATCGATGAGATCATATAAGCGCTTGAGACCTTGGGGAATTTGATGGGGGAAGCAGGCCTAGAATCAAGTTGCCACTACAACCATTGCTATAGCCGCCGCGAATGCTGCTATCGCCAATGCCGCCGCGAATGCTGCTATCGCCAATGCCGTTGCCAATGCTGCTATCGCTAATGCCGCTGCCGCACCTGTCGAGGTTCCACCTGGAAACGTGATCGGGAAGAGACCGATGCATAAGCTGGTAGAGTAGTTTTTGAAGCTGAACTCGCCGAGGTTCTTAGAAACAAGTGGTCCTGAGGCTACAACCCTCTGGATCCAAGAGCTAGAGAATGCCTTCTCACTACTGTGGTGCACGGAGGAAGAAAATCTGGTCCTTGTAGTCTATTAGTTGTAGGGAAATGCAAACACTTGGTGGAGGGCCACTAGTGAAAGAGTGTTTCCTGAAGGTGTGGTTTCGGTGTGTAACACCTTCGTTGAAGTGTTTAATGGGAAATATTTCTCGGACTGCGCCTGAGAACAGAAGATGACGGAATTTCAACGCTTTCGTCAAGGTCTAATGTCTGTAGACTAGTACGAGGCGAAGTTCACTGAGTTGTTTCAGTACGCCCCCAGGCTGATTGAGGATCCCGTAGATAGAGTAAGGAGATTCCGAGATGGATTGAGACCGGAGTTGTAGGATCCACTGGTGTCGCTTGATCTAAAGGACTATAATGATTTGTATGAGTGGGCCCAACTGATAGAGAGAAACTTGAATGAATGAGCCACTACATCTAGGTCGCGGTTCGGGTCAAATAGAGATAACAATCATTTAAGAAAGAAGCCGATGACTGGAGGAAGATATCCCATTTCGCCCAATAGAAAGGGTGGGATAGGAAAGTTAGCGTCGGACCAGAATGGAGTGTGTTGTTTCCATGGAAGACGACATGGGTTAGCCCTGTGCTATTTTTGGACGGGTGCTTGTTATGGATGTGGCCAGCAGGGCCATTGGGCCAAAGATTGTCCGTGTAGGCCGATGGGATCATAGCTGCCCCTATCGCTGATGGGACAAAATAGAGGATATGCACTGCAGAATGCACCTCAGGGTGGTTTGAATAGGCCTCTAGCTCAAGGAAGGGTGTATGCTGTCACCTGATGCAATGTAGAGGACTCATCCAACGTGGTCACAGGTATGATCTCGCTGAACGACCATGCTGCTTACGTTTTATTTGACCCTAGAGCTACGCATTCATTTATTGCTGAGCAGTATGTTAAGTTGGTAGGGTTGAGTTCATAACCGTTGGGGTTGGTTATTAGTATATTTACCCCCATTAAAGGATAAGGTATTGTCTGTAGTAGGCTGTCCTAGTTGCAAGTTCGTTATTGGTGAGCGAGAGGAAATGATAGATTTGATAGTCCTAGCCATATATGATTTTAATGTAATAATTGACATGGATTGGCTCATCAAGCAACGAGCTACTGTAGATTGTTATTGTAAAGAAATTCAATTTAACCCATTAGTGGGTGAAAGTTATGAGTTTGTTGGGAGTCGAGGAGGATTCTCGATTACCTTAATTTCGTCGCTTGAGGCAACCTATTTGTTAGACGGGGGTTGCCAAGATTACTTGGCGACTGTCGTGGATACGACAATTGAGGAGCCAAAGATGGAGGACATTGCCATGATACAGGAGTTTGCTGATATGTTTCCGAAGGAATTACCTGGTCTGCCCCTAGAAAAGGAGATTGAGTTTGTGATTGAGTTGGCCCTCGGGATGGAGCTAATCTCTAAGGCTCCTTACCGTATGACGTTGTCAGAATTAAAGGAACTGAAGGTGCATATGTAGGAGTTGTTGGATAAGGGATTTATATGTCCCAGTGCATCACCTTGGGGAGCACCAGTCCTGTTTGAGAAGAAGAAAGATGGTTCGTTGCGCCTTTGCATCGACTACCGGCAACTCAACCATGTGACAATCAAGAACAAGTACCCTCTACCAAGGATCAACGACTTGTTTGACTAGCTACATGGAGCGTTGATATTTTCCAAAATCGACTTGAGGACAGGGTACCATCAGCTGAGAATCAGAAATGAAGACATACCAAAGACGGTGTTTCGTACGCGTTACGGTCATTATGAATTTATTATAATGTCGTTTGGTTTGACCAACGCCCAAGCTGTTTTCATGGATTTGATAAACCAAGTATTCAAAGAGTATTTGGATCAGTTTGTGATAGTGTTCATCGACGACATCCTGGTGTACTTGAGAGTCGAGAGGAGCACGAAAGACATTTAAGAACAGTGTTTCAGACTCTGTGAAATCATGGATTGTACACCAAGTTTAGTAAGTGTAAGTTTTGGCTAACTCGTATAGCTTTCTTAGGTCACGTTATTTTAGGTGAAGGGATTTCCGTGGACCTAACCAAGATTGAAGCTGTTATCAATTAGCCAAGACCGACGATAGTGATAGAGATCAGAAGTTTCTTGGGTTTGGCAGGTTATTACAGACGATTCGTGGAAGGATTCTCTGCAATAGCCATGCCGTTGACTCGACTGCTGAAGCAGGAAGAGAGGTTTGTATGGATGGATAAGTGTGAGCGTAGTTTCCAAGAACTTAAGTAGAAGTTGACTACCGCACCAGTGCTGACAATTTCGTCTGGTCCTAGAGGATATGAGAAAGATAGTGATGCGTCGTTCAGAGGACTGGGTTGTGTGTTAATGCAACATGGCAGAGTCGTTGCATACGTGTTTCGTTAGTTGAGGCCTCATGAGTTGAATTACCCGGTGCATGACTAAGAACTCACAGCGATCATTTTCACTTTGAAGATTTGGAGACATTACTTGTGTGGAGAAAGATTCTAGATTTTTATTGACCATCAGAGTCTCAAGTATTTATTCTCTCAGAAGGAGTTGAATATGAGACAACATCGTTGGATAGAACTTCTCAAGGACTACGACTGTGACATCCTATATCATCCCGGGAAAGCTAATAAGGTCGCAGATGTGTTGAGTCGGAAGTCTTTGATTGTGCAAATGGTGATTCAGGAGTAGATTCTACTCGAAGGAGCTCGAGATTCGGTTTTCAAATTTGAGGTAGGCCACCTTTCAAGTCTTATGGTCACCCTCATAATTGAACCGGAAGTGTAGATAAGGATCAATACGCTACAGTTAACAAATCCTGAGATCCAGAAGATTTTGTAGGAAGATGCGGATAAGAGAAAACCTGACTTTCAAATTTCTGAGGATGGAACACTGAAGTTTCGTGGACGATTGTGTGTACCTGACGATGCCAAGCTTAAAGAGGAGGCCTTGTTAGAAGCTCGTCGTAGCAGTTATAGCATTCATCCCGACAATATGAAAATGTATCAGAATCTGCGTCAACACTATTGGTGGATTGGTATGAAAGTAAATATCGCTAGACATATCGCTAAGTGTTTGACGTGCCAGCAAATGAAAATACAACATTGTAAGCTGTGAGGACTGTTGCAACCTTTCGAGATTCCCGAGTGGAAATAGGAACATATTTCAATGGACTTTGTGATGGGATTACCAAGGAGTCAGCGAGGTAATGATTCCATATGGGCTGTGGTTGACAGATTGATGAAGTCTCCTCACTTCATCGTCGTACGAAAGGACTATGTGTTGGACAGATATGCTGAGTTGTACTCGCATCAGATAGTTCGTCTGCATGGAGTACTAGTGACGATTACATCTGATCGAGACCCGAAGTTCACAGTAGCCTTTTGGAAAAGTTTACAGATTGTCTTGGGAATGAAGCTACAATATAGTACGGCCTATCATCCACAGACAGATGCCCAGTCTGAGAGGACGATTCAAACCCTCGAGGACATGCTATGAGCTTGTGTACTAGATTTCAAAGGAAGCTGGGAGGAGCAGCTTCATCTAGTTGAGTTTGCCTACAACAACGGTTATCAGCAGAGCATTTAGATGGCACTGTTTGAAGCGTTGTATGGAAAAACTTGCAAAACTCCTGTGTGTTGAGATAACGTCGGAGAGCATAAGATCACCGGCCCTGAGTTAGTTCAGCAGTTAATCGATGCTGTGAAAGTCATTCGAGAAAGACTAAAGATTGCTTAGAGTCACTAGAAAAGTTATGTTGATAAGCGGCGAAGACTATTGGAATTCCAAGTTGGCGAACATGTATTCCTTAAAGTGTCACCAATGAGGGGTACTTCGCGCTTCGGCAAGAAAAGGAAACTGAGTTCGAGGTACGTCAGTCCCTTTGAGATTCTGGAGAGAATTGGGACTTTCGCGTATCGCCTTGCATTGCCGCCAAGACTGGCGCAAGTGCATGATGTCTTCCACGCGTCGATGTTGAGAAAGTACGAGCCTGACCTGACCCATGTGTTGAATTTTTAAGAATTAGACGTGTACGACAGAGTAGTACGTGGAGAGACCAGTTTAGATTGTGGATCGAAAAGAGCAAGTACTGCACAATAAGACGATCTCTTTGGTCAAAGTGGTCTAGCAACACCACGGGACAAAAAGAGCAACGTGGGAAAGTGAAGAATCGATGAGACGATAATACCCGCACTTTTTTGAAGAAGAATTGTAATGGTTTAAATTTCGTCCTCGAAATTTTTATAAGAGTAGAAGAGTTGTGACATCCTGAATATTTGACCTTGTACTAATTATATGAAATGGGCTTTTCATCGACGCGCTTATGGTCCTTTTTCTTTGAGCTGATCACTCATGGGATAACTAATCTATCAGGTAAAGTCGTTAAGGGATATAAACGCGACAAACTCGAGAATTCAATTAGAACTCGACTGCTAGACCGTGCTAATTGGCAAGGGTCAATACAGCACCGTTATAATCGATTAGAGACCGGACATAGGTCGATTTGACAGAAGCACGTAATTAAATTGTGGGTGATTTCACTTGATTGCAAAATTTGCGTCGAACGGCACTAAACCAATTTTGCTATCGATTCTGTACCCAGTACCTGTAATTGAAACCTTGAGATTTTTACGACAACCGAGAGTTGCCTATGAGTCAGAGATGCACAAATGTGGATCGAAATCATCGATCACGGGTTAAACGCGTTAAAATCCCTAAAAGTTACCCGGTAGGTTAAGTCATGCTAAAATCGCGTCCGGTTGATTTTTACCATGAAATTGAACTCGGTTTCGGGAATCGAAAGTTCGAGCTTATCATGATTTATTTTTTTGTACATCGTCTCATGCTTTGAAGAATTTTCGGCGAGCTCAGAATTTTGGCGGAAAATCCAAAATTTGGCAAATTAAATTCAAGGAAATTCGGATGGGCAAAATTGAGGGACTTTTTGGCTACCAAAGTGGATTAGTTTGTGAAGGAAATTGTGGGAATTGGTATGGGCAACCTCCTTAGCAATTTTAGCCATCGAATTGGATTAATTGTGGAGGAATTGAGAAGATATGAGTGCAAATTCGTAGGGGCTGCTGCTGTGTTGATTTTGGGCATCAAATTAAAGTCATTTGGTGAAGATTTGTTAAGAAATTAGCTTGTGGAGGAAGCTTAGCCAGTAAGGGCAGAAGACTTTGTGCCAAAAGTGATCATTGCATGAGATATTTCTCTTTGAACCTCATTGGTTCATGCAAAGATTTTCAAGGCCTTTGTCTCTCCTTTCTTCCCTCTTGTTCGACCACCCCCAATAGAACCCCATTGCTGCTGTTTTCTTCTTCCTTCTTCTTTCATTGTTGTGCTGCAACTTACCTCACCGAAACCACCACCGCCCACCGGTCCACCTGCTTGCAAGCCGCTGAACCGAGTCGCCTGGTCCAGCAGGACCGCTTGTCCTCAAGCTCAACTGCTTGTGCACCGTCCGCTAGCCCTGTGTCGTCTCGCCACCTCAGTTGTAGCCACTATTGCCCGCCGTTCTAGTTGTCCAACCAGCTAGCACTCGTCCAGCTCGTCCTTACACCGTTCGACCACCAGCGCCGCAGCCAGCTTCATCCCGAACCAAGACTAGCCTTGAGTAGAACTGGTCGTCCTAGCTGGACCCGAGAGCCTTGTGGGCTTTTTCATCCTCGGTCGGCCTTCCTTTGGAGTCGCCATAGACTTAAGTCTTGGTTGTTGTCGCGCCACCGTCGCCGTGGACCCGGTTGTTCACTAATCCGGTGAGTTAGCATTCTAATATTTAATTAGAGAGCTAATTACACTTAGGAGGATTAGCTTAGTATTAATTATGATTAAGGGGTGATTTAGTTAGTGTAACTATTAGTTAGTTGGTTTAGTTAGTTGAACTAAACAGTTAAATCGGTTAGGCGATTTAGTTAGCTTAATTAGTTTATGTAGCTAGCCTAATTAGATTAAATTAGTTGGTTCAATTAGATTAGCCCGATTAGATTATTTAATTTAATTAAGTGGTTTAATTTAAATAATTTACAATTTATTTAATTAATTATTAATTAGCGTAAATTATATCGGGATAGCTGGTTATCAGAATTTTGCGCTGATCGTCATGGTTGTATTGGTTTGTGCAATTGATTGCTAATTTATGCAATTGGGTGCTTGGTGATGATTTTTAATTATTATTACAAAAATATGAATTTTTGGTATTTGATTAGAAAAATACCGGGTGTCGGTTTTTGACTGTGGCATATGAGAATTTCGACAACCCAAAATATTAATTTTAAGGAAAGGAGATTTGTCTTTGAATGGCCATGTGGACAATTACATTATCGGCCACGATATTTTATCTCTTGGACCGAACCCCCTATGTGAAATTTGTTATGGGAATATAATATTGATTCCTATATATGAAAAAAAAATCAAAATGCCCTAAAGTGTTGTAGGAATTATGGGCTTATTATTATTAATTTCTTTTTAAGGGCCATTTAAATTGGACGTCCTGGCCCAAAATTTTTCGGGCCCAAAGCAGGCCAAGAGGCCCACAAAAAACCGTCGGCCCATGGGTGGGGGGGGAAGAGCCGGATGGAGAAGGCCATGCCACCTCCTCCATTTGTCCTCTTGATGAAGCTACTTGTCTTCTTGTTGAAGAAACTTGTCTTCCTCTTGGAGCCAAGTGTCTCTTGCATGCAAAATCTAATGATTGCTAGCCATTAAGCAATCAAAAGGAAGAGGGGAGGCGGATTGATCGAGAGAGTGAGACCGAGAGAGAGAGAGAGAGTGAGACCGAGAGAGGGAGAGTTCGGGCGAGTGAGCGAGAGAGAGAGGGCGCGAGTGCGAGCCGCGAAGGGGAAGAGGAAGACCGTCTTCCGCCGTGTCCTAGCTGCCGCCATCGATGCCGCCTAGCTCCACCGTTGATCGAGCCGCGCCCAGAGCCCCAAGTTGCCGATTTGCTTGTTGTGGTTGCTTTGGACTTGAGGCAAGTAGAAGTTCATCAATCCATGTGATGTAGTGCTATTGCTGTCTAGAGTAGTGCAATAGACTTGAGGAAGGGTTGAGATGAAAATTGAATGCCAATCTGTGGAGGATTGAATGTGAAGTTGTTGTTTTGTGTTGGATTGAGCTAGATAAGTTCTAGATTGAGGCTATAAGTCATTGCATGTTGCATTTGAGGCTTGCATGTCTCGAAATCTAATTGTGAGTGAGCTATGATTGGTGAGTGAGGTGTAATGGTGTGTGCTGAGTGAAGAAAAAGTGATGCATGTTGAGTTACATGAGCCGAGATGTGAGTATGTGTTGTGTACCGAGTTGTGAAGGGTTCTAGGTGAGTGAAAATGTACTATGACTACTCCTAGATGCTGTGTAAGTGTGTGGAGGGTGAGGGGTTGTATTATGATGCATGCCCGGAGGTTAGGGGTAACCATGTCTATGGTCCCCAGTGATTCCTCGTTATGCCAGGTGCGGTGCAAGATGCCCAGAGGTTTGAATGAGTCGATGCCCTTTGGATGCCCGGTTGTATTTTGAATACATGCCCGGAGGCTTCTGCGACGCCAGGGATGGGTGCGAAATCCCAGAAGGATGCAAACATTGGTCCTCTGAGGGATGAAACCTTTTGAATGATAAAAAAACGGACGATTATATTAAGTGTGAGTGTGGTCTGGTTATGGGACTAAGTTGTATGGCATGGAATGGGACGTGTCATTACAGTTTGGCCCTATGATCGGGACTGGTGTAACTGGACATGATGCATCTGAATCTTTTGAAATTGCATTCGTCATTGCATTAAAGGATTTCATGATTTTGATGTAAATTGATCCATCGACTACCTGATTTTGTCTATCCTGCATGAGTCTAGATATTGATGGTACCGCTTGATATAGCTTGATGAATCTTTTACTACTGAGTGGTTGTATTCACCATGTTTGGGGACTAACATTTTAGACTAGACAAGATACCTCTGCCGCCACCGCCACCAGTAGATGGACCGAGTGGTTGTATATGGCCACGAGGAGGAGAACGGTAAAGGAAGGAACTTTTAGACGCCGACATTGATCAATGGGCTTTAAGTATACGACTGTTGGAAAAGATGTCGGTCATCTTTTGAAGTATAGCCGTGTATAGAAGATTACGGCATTTTGATGTACCAACGAATGATGTCCATCTGGTTTAAGTAAATAAAAGTGTTCGGCTTTTACCTATAAATGTGTTTAGTTGGTGTGCATGTTTTTTCTGAATATAGGGAAGGGAGTTGTTGGATACGCTTTTGCCATATAAATTACGCAGGGACCGATCTAAAAGATATAAACCCCCAGGATTGATAAACCTTCAGGTCAAGTAAGAGAATGGTAAGCGAACTGTGGCGACCCCAACGAATTGGGGGCCGTCGAGGGGTGCCACATTGACGCCGTAAATATTTTAAGTATTATATAAAGTCGTGGAATTTTTAAATGGGAGAGTATCACGTTTTGAGGATCGATTTGATGGTGTGACCACGCAAAACTATTTTACCGGGTATTTTTAGTACGGAGAAAATTGGCCAAGTCCATTATTTGAAATAGAAGTATTTGAGTGCAAAGCACAATGTTCTTGCCCGAAAATGGATGTGTGTGTGATCGTTATCGGAACCCGTCACGATGTGTTTACGCCGAACGATACCTAATTAAGTTTGGATGCTCCATGTCAATGAATGCCGGTTGTAGTGGAGGCTGGGTCGATGCTGCTTCGGGAATGCCGTCTAGATGTAGATGTTACCGTACTTGATGAAGCAGGATGACGCCCGGTTATGTCGGATGATTGCACTGTTGAGTTGGTTGTGGCCGTTGGGTCGTAAATAATTGGAACATGCTTGAGTGATTGAAATAACCGCGCCTGATTATGGGACGAAATTGTGTAGCACGGAATAAGACGTGTCATAATGATTTGGCCTTATAATCGGGACCCCTGTGATTGATTGATATATGAAAATGAAGTATTCCAATTATTGAATGCATTCATTGTATGCATATGTTATATGAGCTGTATTGATGTGCAGGGAGGTGCTAAGGCGAGGCAAGTCTTATATGGTGTATGTTTGGGCTGCCTCTAGGTGAATTCTCGTTCTAATTGAGGTTTAGGGTGTTGACTTGTTGAGACTTTGTCTCACCCCGTCGTGATTAAATTTTACAAGTCCTTAGATGGAGGTGCGCTACGTTCGTTTTGGGTGGCCACAAGAGGCGAAGACCCGGTGTACCATACTCCCTATCCACAGGACCCTTAACTGGACCTGTGAGCTCGTTATCACCATTTGGGTCGATGATGGCCTATTTTAGTTGGTACCTTATTAATTCAAAACGTGGTTCTGTCATGGGCCTAACGAGGTTCGAGAGGGCCCATTGGATGGTTTCGACGGGCTTGCCGTCAATGACGAGTATGTGGAGGTACTCGATCCTGTCGTGGACGCCGATATTTTGGCTGATATCGAGGTGAACCAGGAGCCCGAGGTTGAAGAGCCCGTAGTAGAGGTAGCTGATCCTTTAGACATCGACATCTCAGATGGTGTCGTAGTAGACCCGGGTCCCAAGTAGGTAGGGTCCAGGGTAGGGTTAGCCTGGTAGCTGCTTTTGGCTTTAGACTTTTGTATATAAACCTGATGTGTTTATAAAGTATGTTTTGTTTAAATTGGTTGTCCTGCTTTTCTATCCCATGTTTGATTGTTTTCTGGAGTTTATTAGTTCGCTTCAGCATGTGCATAAATCGTTTGGGTCAGCGACGCATCCTGGGAACGTCGCATTTTAGTCGACCGCCGATGGATGTGTGCGTGCCCAGGGTTTGAGGCACGACACTTGGGGTGTCCGACACTCCAAATTCAGGTGAGAAGATTTGACTAGTTATTGCCTTCAGGATTTTTTTTTTTTTTTTCATTTTAACAATCCCTCAGGAAATCTTCCTTAAACTTTCCTTGTAGAAGTATAGTTATTTCCTTACAAGGAATAAAATAAACATATATATATATATATATATATATATATATATATATATATATATATATAAGGAAAACCTTGCTAGTTTTTGACTTGATCTTAGAACTAAGCCAGTTGTATATATATATATATATATATAAAAGGAAAACCTTGCTAGTTTTTGACTTGATCTTAAAACTAAGCCAGTTGTAGAGTGAGCTTGGTCGGTTCCTGATTCCAAAAATTGGGAATCGGCGACCAACCTTGCTTGGTCCAATTCCTCGTCCCAGGTTCTATGATGGGAATCAACCTATCATGGAATCAATTACTCATATTGTCTATTTGTGCCAAAGTTTAGGTTTGTTATGTCATTCTCAAGTTAGAAAAAAGAAAAATTGAAGAGATTTCTAAAATTTTACATCACATTAAACCAAATGGGCTATTGGCAAAAAGCCAAGGAAACATGGCTATATGCTGCCTTTTATTTTGCTTAGACTGTTATAGGTTGTTTAAAGCCTTTAATATTGGCATGACGGTTTTAAATATAAGTTTTTAAGTCTTGTAGGCTTAATTTATTGCATTTGATTATTATGACAATGTGGTTGTATTTTGTAACTTGGAAAAAGCTTAAAGATGACGATCTCTCTGGTGCACCCAAGTTAACAATCAAGGGATGCACCTAGAAAAAGAGCCCAAGGTTAGGCCCAAACAAAACCAACCAAAGATAAGACCGGCACAATCTATTAAGGCCCTATTTTGTTCGACTTTAATGTACTTGGAAAAATGTAAATACCTTTGGGCTGTAAAAGTTTTTCAAAATGCAAATAGCATTTTGTGAATTATAATTTTAAAGTGCATTGGAAAGTAATTTTGGCTTAAATGCCGTTTGGTAAAAATTACATTTTGTAAAGGACTTTTGCTAAAAAAAATTTTAAAAAGGTTATAAGTTTTTTTGGTGGAGTTTAGCCACTGGCGGCCAAAATAGTTGTGGCTATTGGATGGCCTCGCTTGCGTTGTAGTGACTTAGGCGATCATCACTTGAGGTTGCGCAATCCCAGGCGATAGTTGTCGAGTGGTTGCGACCTCAGAGTGGAGGTCGCCGGGGACGAGCAACCCCTCAGGTGATGATTGCTGCTGTGCACGACCCCTTGGCTAAAGGTTATTAGCCTCCATTTGACTTCTTTGTGCAAACCGTGGAGAAGATGAACAGTGAATGAAGGGCCAAGACTTGAATTTCAAGAATGCAACTTCCCAAAGGACCTCCAGACCTACTTTGGGTTGAAGGCCCTTTAGAGCCCTTTGGATATGCAACTGTATCCCCAAAGTTGAGCAAAAAATGAACCAAATGCTATTTGCATTTGGCTAAGGGACTTTAGAGTTCCAAAGCCCATTTGGAATGTTGAACTAAACGAGTCATAAGGAACAATCAAATGATGCTTCAAAGTAGAGGACACAAGGGGTAGCTTTAAAGAAGATGACGGAAGTTTCAACTCCAAAACATCTAGCAACAAAGATCCCAACACTAGTTCTATTTCAACCAACTAATTCTAGCACAATAATAAGCCCAACATGCTAGAAAGGGAAAATCAATCATAAAAAACTCCTCCCAAATGACCACCTAGTATCGATCTCCTAGAAAGAGAATGACTGATGCATACTAAAAGATATTCAAGACAGGAAACCAGTGAGGAGTATACCTACAGTTCCAATTCTAGTTAGAAAGAGTACAAGAATTATGAATTAAATCAAGAGTCAATCAACAAGAAAAAGAAGTTCGAAGGTTATTAAGATTGATTGATATGAGGATGCTACATATGATTTTATTATTGGGATTTTATTATGCCTATTACATATGTGCAAACTAATTTTTATATTCCAAAAACTCCCAAATTGGTGTCTTTGTGCTACATTTACTCCAAACTAATTTTTTGAACACAAAAATTCCAAATTAGTAAACTTGTGTCACATTTATCCCATATAAGTTTATGCATGCCACATTTACCTAAAAGAAATCTAGATTTATCATAATTTTTATGTAAAAGTAGCATGAGTATATTAGTTTGGGGCATATGTTGTAATGTATACGAGTTTGGAATTTTTTTTTGTGACACAAAAATTAATTTAAGATAAACCAGTTTAGTGTTTTTTTTTATAATGATATTACTCCTTATGATTTTCTTTTTTTGTTGCTTGATTTTAGTCGGTGCTGCTAGTGCAAGTGATGTTTGCGATAGTAAAATTCCACTTTATGTTGTTGTATAAATTGTCTTATTTTGAATGCAATATTGTTTGGTCTGAATTTAGGCCATGGTTGATGGAATAATTGTTAATATATGTCTTTTCAAGTTTGTACACAAGTGTGCTGCCAACCAAGTGGTCCAATCATGCCTGTGTAAGCTAGTAGTAGATGTGTTTAAGAAAGTGAAACAAACATATGACTTTTTAAGAAGTTGAGAACCATAAGTGATTACTTTGAACAAAAATCGGTATTTAAATGATCACTTGTGAAATTGCGACACACGTACAATTCTTCAATCCTATGCACAAAGTAGCCAAAACCAACAATAAAAGAACCATCAATCTTTAAACAACCACTGCAGTAGAAATTCCAGCACAAAACTTAATGGAAGGGCACTTTCTAGCAAATTGACCACATAATAGACCATTCAAACCTTCATACACACAATTACCAAAATAAAAATAAAAATAAAAATAAAAATCAGTGGATGGATACTTGTTTACTTGACCAACAATTCCTAGATAATAGTTATTGTAACATTACACAAAGTTCAGCAAATTGACCACACTATAGGATAACTGACACCCAGCTATATTTACATGAAGAATAACTAGTTGAAGATTGTTTGGTTGGCCAAATTTACTTTACAATAAGCAACAAAACAAAATTTCCAATACCAAACAAGGCAATGTAACTAGGTTATATTGTTGGACAAGGAAAAAAAAATCCAAGCTTATCTTCATTAAAACCACACATTCCAGTGAGCATAAAATAGGCTAAACCAGACAAAATACAACATAAGCAACACTCGATATAATTTTCTTTCACTTTTCATCCTTGAAACTTCCTTATTCAATGGTTGGCTTGAGATTTTAGAACATTCATTTCCTTTTGCATTGAGTAGGCATCATCCAACTTGTCTGTTAATTTAAGTGGAGGTTGATGTCATTCTTAAAGTAACTCCAATATCACCTGTGTTGCTTGACCTGAAAATTTTTCATCGACTTGTCTAAAATATTCGCATTTGAGCCTTCTCTATACCTAGGGAATTTATGATACTTCTCTTGTGATTCAACCTTGTCCAAGTTGTTTCTCTTGGACTTCCAAGACTGCAATAGCAATAATATTCACCTTTGTCTTGGTTTTGTTGTACAAATTTGAACCTTGTCCTGTTCTTTCTCTCTGTTGTAATACGCAGATTTTAATTTTTCCCTAAAATACCTCGATCTAAATTAGTGATTCCTTTTTGGGGACAACATATGTAGCAACATTGTTTGGGGCATTTATGCTAAAATATTGCCATGTCAATTGGAAAAAAATGTTAAAATATTGTCACGTTAGATTTTCGACATTCCAAATTGGTAATAATACTTAAATATTCGTATTTTTTTACCAAAATGGCACTAAAGAGATCCGTGAAAATGTTTTGGCACCAAAGTGAGATTCGTACTAATGTTATGACATTTCTAGTGTCATTTTCTTCACATCTAATGTTCGAAATTCTGAAATTATCATGGATTAACTAATTGAATAAAAGCCCCCTTCTCCACTGGATTACCACACGTTTATACGGATAAAAAAAAGGTAGAAGTTGTAGAAGCAGAAGTTGGCCTAACTTTTTTATTTTCCATTTCTCTCCCAACATCATTATCATTTGTTAAATACTTAAAAATCTGAGGATACCCGTGCAATTTTTGATTTAAGCAATTATCTACTCATTTCTAAATCCACTGAGGACTGAGGCTTAAGTGGCAAAAACTGTTCCCCTACCTGAGTGAACTCCTCGTGAAGTGCAGCAGAGATCCACCATTACACCCGAGTAAATCCAACCTGAGTACGATGGTTCGAACTCGACAGTCCAAGTTGGAACAAAACATTCGATCCGGACTGTTCAGATGATTTTATATAAAGCTTTGAGTGAAAAACTGTGGTATTCGTTGCTTGTTACGGTAGCCGAAGAGAGGACCGCAGCTGAGACTTCGTGATATTTGCGTTTTGTAACCATTTGTACAGAAAAGAGTCATTCCCAGTACACAGCTTGCTAGTTTTAGAGTCATTCCCAGTACACAGCTTGCTAGTTTTAGGCATGAACACTTCGCATTGGTAATCTAGGAATCGAGATCTCATGTGTGTCCCATGTACCCATGTACTAAATACTAATCACATACACTTGACCCATGAGTTTCTGTGATCGCAGACGCCAAAGAGGAAGAGAAGACATATCAACTCTCATTCTTTGTGTGACCAGATCAATGTATATATATCGTTCAGAGTTACATAGCATGGTTAGATTGATAAATGGCGACAAAAGCTTTTCCGAAAGCATCCAATGCAGGCAGCCCCGTTGAAGTTTCCCAAAATTATAGCAGGAGAGAGCTAGAGAAAGAGTGGGGCGATTGAGCTCTCGGATGCTATTGCATGAACTTCAGCGAGCGTCCCTTGTAAGTGCACATTTAAAAGCTGAATGTCAGCCTGATCAACTAGAGGGGCAAAAAAGAGAAAGAAAGAAAGATTAGTGAAAGCAAGGGTCCTATCTTCGATCTGTCTCCGTTAGCGAATGACGAATGGGGGAGAGGAGAATCTAATTAAGAATAATCAAAAGCCGGGGAACGCAAACTAAAAGGGGTGAGTTGAAATACTGCATGATGATGGCCTCAGATCAAGTGTCGTTCCACACAGCGAAAGGGGATGCTGCCATCTGATGCATCGTGCAATTGTTACTAGAGAAGAGTGTCGTCGTCGTCGTTGTTGGCGGCACTGCAGTGGGTAGCCAACCCAGCTCGTATCCACCACCTTGTTCATAATGTTCATGGCCGCAATCATCTTGAATGTGGTTCTGTTGACCATACCCAATTATTTTCACTGCCCCATCATTATCTTTAGCCTCATTCACTCTGAATTGCTCGGCATGCTGATTTTGATGATGATGGCCAATGCCACCGCTAGCCAAGACCGTTCCCACCGGGATCCCAAGCCCAGAATGATTATTATGCCCGTACGGGGTTGCATTGTTGAATCCGCCACCACCATACACTAGAGAGTTGGAGGATGAACTGTGTTCCATGGATACTGGGGAGTCGATGTTTTGGTTGGAAGAGTCAGTGGTGCTCAACAAGAGGGAATTGGTAGAGGAAGGCTGGTGGTTGAAGAAATTGTGGGTGGTGTTAATGGTGTTGGAATTGGAATAACAATAATCATCATCTTGCTCTTGCTTGCACGGCCATGCCCTCTGCACATGGCCATATCCGAATGGTGAGGGCAACTGATGATGCCGATGCATCACATTCTGCATATTACCATTGCTCATCCATGCCTGCGCCTGTGCTTGTGCATGGAGGAAATCCCCATAATCATTAGTACCACCTTTAAATGCCGTATGGGGCCACAAAGCGCCGAGTGGTGATCCAGAGACGAAGTTATGGTGGTCGTGTGATCCCCCAAGAGTGATGTGGCCTGTGATGGCGGCTGTAGACTGTTCGGCTTCCTTCAAGCGCTTGGCAGCTGCTCCAATAGGCAAGTTGGTGCTCTCCAGGATGGTCTTCACATCGTAACGGCTCATGTCGAAATTGGTCACTGCGTTCAGCCCCCTGAACTTTATGGCGGCTATGTCATATGCCTCCGCCGCTTCCTCCTGGGTACCTGACAGCAATTTTTGCATTCAGTGTGCAATTCATCAGTACATGTAGATATAGATATGTAATGCGGCACCTATGATAATGAACAGAATCAAGATTCAAGATACATATTTAATCGATTATGTACAGTTTAAATTGTTGTTACTATATAAAGACAGGAAAAGTAGGCAGAAAACTCACTGAAAGTGCCCAAGTAAAGGTCCTTGTTCCCTGCAACCCTTCCTATTCTTGCTTGCCACCTTCCATGCTGGTGATGTCTGCCACCACATACCCACAAAAGCTCTAATTAATTAAGTGTTAAACATATTATATCCGGATATAATATGTGAGACCATGATAATCTAATCTTGGGGATTCACTCAACCATGGGCCACAATCAGTCTACGCAAAAGTCATATACTTTACCTGGTCACCCCTCTATAAATGGATGCCCCGCGAGAGAACCCACTACTCTTCCTGCAACAAAACATTGAAGAGATAAATAAAAAAAATAACTCCATAGAGCAAATCTTTTGAATCTCACCTTTTGTTAATGCAGTCCAAATCATTAAGTAAATATATATTTGTTGTGTTAATGATTGGTGAAGGTATGTATTGTACGATGCATTACAGTACCTTCTCAAAGACGCAATGAACTCCTGCCTGGTCATGTGCTTCATCTCTTCCAACTCTTTATCGTAATTGTTGATCTGAAAGTTCAATCCCAACACATTGTTTTAGATAGAAAAGAGGCAAAAAAAGATAAATGAAAAAAAGTACGCAGTCATCTAAGTGGGAAACAAAAAAAGGCACACTTGTCGGGTAATTCATCGGTGAACGGAGGACACATCCCTCATATTAGGGAGACCATTTAGGATCTCATCTAAAACATGTCACTGCCCGGGAGTAAAAGGTAAGATAAGAAAAAGGTTAACACATCCATACGAAGTCTAATCAACAAATAATGGGTGCCGGTAATTACCGGGAAATTGGTCGTGGTGGTGGTGCCCCAATACTTGAGAGCAGCTAAATCGTAAGCTCGGGCGGCCTTTTCTTCCTTGTCGTAACCTCCTACATCAACAAATCAATCATCACACAATGAGTTAATATAACGACAGAGATTCTGATGATGTATAATGAACTCAATTTAATTGCAAAGACAGATATGGAGGGCTGATACTTACCCAAATAAACTGCGACAAAGTGAAGATGGTCAGGATGGAGGAAGCCAGGCCAGGATGAAGACGTTGAAGTAGAGAAGAATATGCAGACACATGAGAGTAGTAGAGAAAGGATACATTGTGGTAAGCACTTAACCAGGAGACAAATGATTAATAATGACTCTTAGTATCTGAAAAGGGCACCAAAGTCACTGTTACCTTGCCTTCCCTTGCGAGTTTGGCCTTCCCGTCGGCAGGTATTGTCCCAAAGGTGAGCCTCATATCTCCCAGTCCATCTGTGCCTGCACCGAAAGCCAAGAGAAGGATCCCCAACATTTGTATTGAGAACATGCAAGTATAATATATGCAAACCCACATTGAACCTACATAAGTGTAGGTATATATGAGAAGGCGGTGGTGAGTTTGTGCAAAAAGAAGGCGGGGGAACCTGGTAACGCCGCGATAGATGGAAGTGCGTTGTCCGAAAGTGTCGACAGATCTGCGAGGGAGGGAGTCGGCGGACAAAGTGGTTGGGGTATCGTCAGTAGAAGAGCTATCAAGAGGAGGAGGAGGAGGAAGAGGAGGGGCCGTTTGCATTTGTCCCTCATCGTGATCGATGCCACCGCCACCAGCAGAAGCGGTAGAGAGTGACAGCGCTTGTGCTGGCGCACCGATCTCCGTCCCGGCCAGACTAGTACTGGTATTGCTATTGGGAGGATGGGTCCTCAGCCAGGACTTGATCATGGACAAGCCGAGCATGGAGGAGGACGGGGCGGAGCCGGTGTCGCCCTTGTTGAGGTTGTGGTTGAGGTGGAGGTGGTCATGATCAGAAGAAGAGGAGAGGGGGTTGCACCCGAGAAAGTTGTCGAGCTTGTTGTGGGGTTGTTCATCATCAGCAACTGGGGTTTGGGCCAAGAGCATAGCTGATGCTGATAGGTCCACCACCGAGTTCACCGCCTTGAAGCCTCCATCTCCTCCCAACCGCTTCAATCTCCAATCTGCACTCGCACCCATTCACTAGTTCATTCATGTATTCCCATCGTTTCATCCATCCATCATCGACATCATATACATATTTCGGGTTCAGCAGGAGGAGGAAGAAGAAGAAGAAGAAGAAGAAGGAGAAGAAGGTGGAGGTATGCGCGTGTGCACTCAGTAATATTACCTGAAACATCACCATCATCAACAGCAGTGGGATCAGAAATGCCCTGGGAATGGGAGAGGAAAGGAAGCGGGAGAGCAAGGGGCGGCTGCGACTGTGAAGAGAGAGAGAAACCCAACCAGTTGTTCATCGAATCCATTTGCCTTTTGGATCTATTCACCTTATCTGTATCCTAAACATATACTTCTCATGCACAAGATTGATCAACCTTCTTTAAGCAAACAGATGTAGGGGGAGCCAGACTTCCATTTTGGGTTGCGTTGGGTTGGGGGGCGGGGGGCGGAGAAGAGAGAGAGAGAAGCATTCCCCCTGATGTGAGTTTTGTGTTTTTGGGCCTCTGAGACTGAGACTGCAGGTGGAAGAAGGGAGAGAGGGAGAGGAAAAGGCCATACCCTCATCTTCAACTTTTTTTTTTTTAATTCTTTTAATATATGCCATCTTTTTCTTTAAAATTTTTCTTGAAAAACATAAAATATTCATTTCATAATTTCCCCTATAACCTACAAAATTGACTTTTAAGGGAAAAAAGAAAGAAAGACAGGTGCCTAATTGACCTCCTTTGACTGCTTTATCTTCAATGCCACCCCCAAGGGTTCATCATCGGTTCAGATACTGGATCTCTGTACATTGATATAGGAGATAAAAACACCTAATCAACCCCCTTTACGGGAGCTTTCTATGTAGATAGATTGATGTGTCCTATCCTCAATATATCATAATAGATCTTCCGTCTAAATAGTGCACAGATCTTCCCCGGACCAAGAGCTATCATCCCGAGAGCTTTAACTACACTCCTTCCTTCTACTGAGACTATAGAGACTATAGAGACTATACTTACAATAAATAGTCTTCATCAGCAGTTCATTAAATAAAAAAAGTACAGAAGCAAAGTTTGAACGAGGCATGCACTTCCCAAGCGGAATAGTTTAATATAGCCAATTCGAATATGTTGGAACTAAGACCGAGTAGGGAAAGCTGAGATTATATTCCTGCCCTTTTGTCTTTACTAGGTTTAGAAAAAGATCATGTGCAAGAAGTCACTAACATATACAAATGCAGTATGATATGACAACAAGCATGCGTGTGCTTTCTTAATTAAAACCTAAAATCCATGAGGAAGATCCTCAAATTTGTTCCGATGATGATAACTTGCAGGGCAATCAGATAGACCACCCCACCACCCCCTCCCTGGTCCCCAACCAACCCCACCACCACCTGCGACCGCCACCGCCGGAGTCATGGGCATGGGATCTTTGAATCTATCAGCACTTGGATTCTAGAGAACTGTCGACTACATGCATGTACGTTGTCCTCTTTAAGATCATTGCATCTACTCCTCCTGTCTCCATAGGATCAACTTCACGTGCCATCTGAACCCCACGCATCGTTTGTTTTTTGCTTTCCTTCTCCGTCTAGTCAAAGAAGTTGGGAATAATTATAACATATAACAATAAGCTCGTTAAACCCCTTATAGTCGTCGGACTCTTGTTGAGTAATCAACTATAGAAAATACCCCACTTCTTTGAATTCTAAGAAAAATAGTGTAATTAACATTTTTCAAAATTGAAGAGGTTTCTTATGAAACATACTTAATTACAGAACAAGATTTTTTTTTGCTTTTTTCACACCACCATCGAACTGCAAGATGGCATTGAATCCCTAATCGTCACCGCCGCCGACGGAGTGCTACTGCTGATCCCCCCGTTTGAAGCGGGGGGTTTCTGAGATATTCTGCAAGACTAATGGGTTTGTTCATGCATGCAGGCTTTTTGCAGTGCAATCTAAGAAAAGCAGATGAATACAGCATTAAATGCCGCTTATCTTATTCGTATTCATTCTAAAGTTTTTTTTTTTTTTTTAAAGAAAAAGGGAGAGAAGAAAGAGAATTAATTAATGAATTGCCAAAGCTGCACCCCCACGAGAGGACATCAGCCCTGGTCTTCCGGGTCTTACTAGATCATCTTTTTTATTTCATTCCCTCTAGTATGCCTAATTCCCTCCTCTGCTTGCAAATCTGCCTGCCTGTTCCTTACTGATTTTAAAAGCTTTTTGTATTTGGAAAAAGATTTCGCACCTTTTTAAGTTAACAACTTAAAGAAATTAAAGAAATTGCGACTTTTTAATACCTTGAATTATCTCATATCGTATGTAATACAGGTTCCAAAAATTTAAAATTTCTTGGATATTAAAAAAAGTGACTTTTGAAAAGACTTGTTTCTTGAGTAGATAACTTTTCTCTAACATGTCTTCTTCTATTAGCCAAATTGAAGCTAATATCTATGACTATATTTTTTACTAATTCTCATTAATGTTTTAAAATTACTGTTTAACAAAACTACAAACGCATTGAAGGGAGCATCGTGAGATGTGAATCGTATTTACACCGACAAGGCATTCCAAGTTCCATTATTTTCACTTGATCGATATCCATCGCATTTAACCACAAACTTTCTTTACATGAATATTTGGCGGTAAACGAAATGCGTAGAGACAGTCATGTTAATAGGAGCGGTAAAGAATGCTTGATAAACATATTTAATTGCGAGATTTTTTTTTCTTATTTTCAAAATTATTGCACATCCACTTTGAAATGAAATTAATGTGTTGACAGAAACCCCAAAAATGACCTTCTTGGCTTAATTACTTTGAGAATAGAAGCCATCTATCCTTTGTGGAACATCACCTGCAGGCGCACTTGATGAGATGTGATTATTAATGGGAAAATGATACAAATGGTTCCTAAAATTTTGTCTGACGTACAATGTGATCCACAGATTTTTAATTTATTCAATATGGTCTATAAACTTTATCTCATTGTGTAATATGATTCATGAACTTTATCTTAATGTGCAGTGTGATATTTGAATTTTTAATTTATTCAATGTGATTCATGAACTTTAGGTATATGTTTACTTTAATCCCACATTTTATGAAAATATTTAATGGTATTTTTGAACTTGAATTAATGTAAGGATAATATCGAACATCTTTTTATACTTCATAAATTAAATTTTAAAAGTTCGGGATCATGGTGCACATTAGATTTAAATGTTAGATTTAAATGTAAGGATGAATAGTGTTCCATTATTAATCGATTGGATGTCCCAGGATGGACGCCCCTGCGGTCCAGTGTGTCGTGTTTCTGATTGCTCTGACATCGTATGCAATATCATGCATGGATATACATCATGTCATGGAGCTGGTGCATGCAGTGCACGTACTCAATGCATGCCATCTGTTACCCGACCACCCACCAAATCTATATTTATTCCTACCCTAAATCCCTTATATAGATAAATAATGAAAAGGTCAATTATTCAAATACCATGACCCGTTTATTTAATGAAAACCGAATGATTCATAACATTTTTTTAGAAATAATTGTTTATATCGCTTACCAAAATGAATAGACAAAAAATATTTTCATTGTCCATGAAATATTAAGATTAAATTACTGTCGGTAATAAAAATATTTTTTCACTGTTTAATTATTTCACGTGATACAATATATCATTTTTGGGGCGAATGTTCTCTAAATCATTTATTTTTCATGAGACAAATAGAGTTTAAACCACGTATTTATCTAACAATTTGAATTTCTAAGACGATGTGTAATAGTCCTAAAAAAATCTCACATGGTATCATAGTAGAAAGTCTTGAAATTAAATCTTTATGGGTCACTATTTGCCTCATTTATTATATATTCCCACACTTAACTTTACGCCAAAGTCTAGCCGGTGCATGAAGATGATTGTTAGAGTATTTTAAAAATACTCTAACAGCTTAAAATTTCAGAATGAACTGACAGTGGTCCCGCAAAATCCCGCACCACATGCCTCATTTTCCAGCTTCAACGTGTAGTTGTCGTTGTATCTATTTGAACTTTGAACTAATAAAGAAATAGCTATGGACCCTAGGGGCACTTATCATATGAAGCATTCTTTGTTTTTACTGGACTTGTGGACGTAAGATGACAACTTCATCCATATCAAGAAGACAGAATGCGAAAGGGCAAAGGCTATGTAAACGAGAGACAGGAGATGGAAACAGAAAATTTAAGTAAATGACAGTGCGTATCGAAAGAGTAAATTAGAAGAGGAAAGAAGAAGCTCGAAAACCAAAAGGGAAATGAAAGGGGTGAGGGGCAGGAGGACGGTGGCAAGTGGGGGATTGCATCGGAGAAATCGGCGGAGCACCCGTGCCTCCTCGTTATCCTCGTTCTCGCCACCTCCCCTCGTTTTTTCGCTCCTTTCCATGGCCCTCCCCAACAACAACATTAATTATACTTACGATAATGATGATAATAATAATGATAATCAGCCCTCCCTATGTAAGATACTTCCTCCAATGAAAGCAATCATCTTTTTTTCCCCATCTAACAGAGGTCTTGTTAGTGAAACGATTTGAAAAGCATTTTTTTCCAAACATAATCGTTCGACCCAAGAAATTATTGGTCAATAAGAAATATTTCATTATCGACAACAATTTATATTTAAATAGTTTCATAGAAAATGGTAATATTTTTCGTTCATTCATCTTTATAAGTAATGCGAATGAGCATTTTTCATAAAAATATTTTTCAAATATTTAATTTGCATGAAACAAACGAAGTTTAAATAAAAAAAAATAATAATTTCACTGTCTACATTGATTACATGTGATGTACCGAAAAAGACTTTGTACAGTGGATATAACAAACTTAATTTCTATACTTGACCATTTAAAAGTAGAGATGAGCATGGCTTAGTTTGAACGAAAAAAATCGAAGTGAATGGAAATAATGGAGTTTGGATAAGTACGAAACTGAACTAATTAATTGAATATTTCAATTTAGTTCCCTTGAACCAAATTAACTACGGGGACAAAAAATTTATATAAATCGAATTAGCCTGTCTCACTTTCTTTTGTCTTTATCCTTTTTTCGTTCACCCATTGGAGACTCTTTTCTTAAGTTTTCTTCTTACCTTTGACTTCTTTCCCTCTCTCCTCCTTTTTCATTATTCCCACCTACTACACAAATTTGTGACACAAAAAAAAATCTGGTTGGCCGGTTTGGTTTGGTTTGGTGAAAAGATCGAACTGAACCAAATTGTCAATTTTGACTCAGATTCAGCGTATGAACCGAAGTTTTGAAGTCACCTCTTCAAATTTAACTTCAAATCTATTTGGCGGTTTGAACCTAATTATACTTAGCCCTATTTAAAAGGGCCAAGGAATAGTTGTAATGAAGTCCCTCTGCAAATAGGGTCACGTAACATGCTGCACAAGAAAAGTTTCGATTTTGAAACACCAATTCCACACTTTATTAGAGCATGTAATACATTGAAATATCTACTGTAACCAACAAGTATTTCAGGGATACTTGTTAAACGTACTTAATAAGAATATATTTCATTTTCAAGGAATCGATAGTGCAAATCATAAGGATAGTCTATGCATTAAAATCTACTATATATATAGTTTTATTTAGGCACTTAACAAGTACATTGATGACACGTTTTGACAAAATTCAGAAATTAGTTAAAAAAATATAAATGGGGCATTTCAAAAGTTTGAAATTTGTTTTTGTGCTCTTCTTCGTAACTTCATATATAACTACATTTGCACCCTCCTATTCGAGTAAAAGACTTGGCTTATATGCTTTTTGTATGCTTGACGACTGGGGCAGTGGAGAAATAGATACTTACCATTGGGCACATTTCGTGACAGTCTAAGGTACACAATCGGGCTAACAATTTGGCTGCACTAAATTGATAACTATAATTAGATCAAGATATCAAAAGGGTATGGATTTTGACTGCAGTATTCTCTCATTTCTCCTCATAAAAAAGTTCATAGATGTGATAAAGTATTTCATATTGCTTGCCTATGAGTTCAAATGCTATTTATATGCATGTGATCTTCTATCTATTGACTTAATTTTTTATTTAGACTTTCTAAAATATAATTAATATAAGCTCTTTATGGACTCGGTGCCTTGCCCAAGCCAATTCTAAGCCTGAATCCAGTAAATACAATTAAAATCCATGTAGCCTGTCCTTTCTTTTTGTCTCCCCGTTTTTCTATACGCATTTGTGTGTGTGTGTGTGCGCGTGTGTGTGTGTGTGTGTGTGTGTGTGTGAGAGAGAGAGAGAGAGAGAGAGAGAGCGCATGCGTGTCGGCTAGTGTCTTTAAAGTCTCCGAGTAGAGAGAGAAACCCTACCCCTGGGAATGCTCGTTCCAGTTTCGTCGTCTCTCCTTTTCATTGGGGCTTGAGTTGGAAGACCTCGTTAATGGTGGACAAAAACTGTCTTCGGGATTCATACCCACCTCCCGTTTGACCCGCCCTGAGGTTTTGAACGGGACCAGCCTCATGGAGATGGACATGAACATGGGATACCCCGCTTTCATCCGTCTCTCTCTCTCTCTCTCTCATTCTCAACCTCAGAATTATATTTATTATCCCTTGATTCTTAGTTACTTCTCTTGTGATCGAAGCATGCAATACATGCGATATTATATGTGTTCAGTGATCGCGACTCCACATGTGCCTTGCCGACGACAAAGAACAAACATGTCCTGCGCGTCTTGATTAACTTGCTCTCGCCTCGCACGTGAGTTTAGTTTATTTCTCCATGCATTGCGTCCAACGAGAGGGTCAAGCGCAAATGTATCCCTTTCTATGTATGTATAACTATCATTTCGCTGGATGAAGCTTATCAAGATCATGGACTGCTGCCATCTTATTGAGCTCGGCTTCTTGGGACATTGTTTCACCTGGATTAGCTAGCTCCTTTGATCATAACTCCCTCATTTAGGAAAGATTGGACAAAGCTACTGTGACGCATCTGACAAGGGTTCGTTCTGATCATGGCCCTCTCCTTCTAGAGTTCAATCCCTTAAAGAGGGATGACTGCAAGAGGCCTTCCCGATTCGAGCCAATATGGACTAATCGTGAGGAGTTCACTATCGGTGCATGGTGTTGGACACTTTAATCACAGTAATCTCTTTTCCTCGATTGAGTTATTCAAAAAGGAGGTTAAGAACCGGAACAAAAGTAGATTTGGAACTATATTTTGAAAAGATAAAAACAGCTTTTGAAGAGACTTGACAGTATCCATAAAGCTTGAGATTACCTACCCGGTTCTTGCTTGAAAGGAAGTGCGGGAAATTTGGATTGTGAGGGATAAAGAAGGTTAGAATCATGTGCTCAATCACTGCAGTCCAGATGTGAGCTCAATCCTTTGATTCCTGCTACTTGGAATAACAGGCTATTTGACCAAACCTGGAGCGTTCTGAATGCATTTGTCACTGACGAGGAAACTGAAAGAGCTTCATCAAATCTTCTCAGACCTAATTAAACCTCGCGGTCCGGATGGATTCCATGCTCACTACTTTCAGTCCCAATGGGATGCAGTGGGCAGGTCTAGTTTGTAATAATGTAAGGAATGTTACTGAATGTTGCCGCATCTCTCTGTCTCGGCGATACTGTGCGAGGTGCTCATCCCTAAATGCCAAGGTCCAAAGACCCTGAACTAGTATCGTCAGATTAGCCCATGCGATACGGTGTTCACAATCATGTGAAAAAGTTTTATGAAAGTATCGAGTCCTTTCCTTGATGATTTCCATCGGTCCCCACTCAAGCAAACCTAATTCATGGGAGATGGACGCACGATAACGTTATCGCTGTTAAAGAGCTTATTCAAAAGATGAGAAATGCTAAAGGGTAGAAAAGGTTCCTGTGCAGAAATTGACCTAGAGAAGGCCTATGATCGTCTCGAATGGAATTTCATTAAAGGGGTTTGCAACCTGTTTGATTTTCCGGAATTGTAAGAAACGTCAGACCAAGAGTCGGAAGGATCAACCAATAGTCTCTTGGAAAATAATCTTTCCCGGTTCTCTCTAGCTGAAGCAAGAGAGATAAACAAGCTATCAAAATCTGTTTGTTTCATGAAAAAGATTTACCCGACATGAGTTTTCAAAGTTTCGTTTTTTGGTTCACCTAAAGTGGATATTCAACGGACAAGACTTTATGGCCAATGAATACAACCATACTTAAAATTGAGGAAAATGATTTCTCCGTCCTAAAAAGAAGAAATTATTTTCCCAAGCTGTTTTTCCACAAAGCTTCAATCTCGTCCCTCTTTATACCGGTCTTCACTCGTTTTCGCGCCTCCTCTCGGGATGCTTACTGTGGTATCATCTTTTAATTACTTTTTCGGAATGGAGAAGCGTTCTCACGTGGTGTTTCATGACCTGAGAGATTAAGTTTTGCATTAATTTTTGGCATTTTTTTTTCTCAGGTTACTTCCTTTCGATAACACAATAATCATAAAATTTATACAGCGTATATTAGTAATGTTTTAGATGAGCATTTCGATATCATCTTAATATATTATAGCAAGGAACAAAACATATTTATAAAAGAGAGAAGGATTTTTAAAAGTAAAATCTGACTATCAAAAACTTTTTCTATTCTATTTTCAAGTACACCACTAAATAACTGAAAATTAGTCATTTTCCTTTTAATATTATTTTCACTGAAAACATTTTCCTCCAGCAAGAAATTTACAATGAACTGTGTTTATTTCACGAAGAAAGTTATGTGGAAGGAAATGGCTTTATCCAAATTCATTTTCAAAGAAAGTGATTGATATTCTCTTGTATGGTTATGAGCATGAAAATGACAGCAAAGCAATTTTATATTGTTTGGATTTCAATAATAAGTTCTTCTTTAGATTTTACATGTCAATATCACACATCTTTAGCTGTTTTACAGGCTGCCGAATCACCTAGTGATAGCAATGTCTAATAGAAGTCTCTTTTTGATGATTGCTGGAAAATATTAGTAGGAACACATCTTTAGAGAAGCTAATACCTTTGCTCATATGTTGGTTTTGATGGGAAATGAGATGCATCGTTTTTTTTTTTTTTTTTTTTTTTTTTTTGAGATGCATCGTTATTGATTCGTTGAAAAATGCTGATGAAATACCTTCCATGATCTCTTTGATTTTAGTCAAGCCTAAACTATAATCAAAGGTTAGCGCTAACGAGCATAAGTTGCTCAATCTCTTGCTTTTTCTTTTTGAGCCCAAACCTATGTTTGCTTGGTCAAGTTGCTTGAGCTAGGCGAAAGGTTGCTTTTCAAAAACTATTTTATAATGACACCTTAGCCTATCTATAGTCAGGGTCCTTTTTTTGCTGGGCTTGAAAAATGGCCACCAACTTAGAGAAAGGATCAAGGGGCAACCAACATAGGGGGCTAGCTTGCTTCCACTAGTGGCGGGCAAACGAAGATTCAGATGATAGATGAGTAAACGATAAAGAATGCGAAATGTTCTTCAATGCTTTTTGGATAGAAAACCTGAAATGAAAAAAAAATTAAAAAAGTATTAAAATTAAAGACAATCATGTCCAGCCATATAAAGGTGTTATGAATGTTAAGATTATAAAGAAGAATAAAATTGAGCAACTAGTATTCTTTTATTGATTGGTTGCCCTTTCTACAAACTACAATTCAAGTATTTCAACTACTACTGGCATTGAACATCAGTTGTAGAACAAATTAGACACCCCCTACACAATTCTCCCAATTCAACAATCTCTATATACAAACCTTATTCACAAATAACCGACTCTACCACTTCGACGGTTGTGCCTTCAATACTTCACCGATTATGTTTGTCTCCTTTACTCTTCCGTGAAATTATTACTATCGATTGCTCATGAATTTCTTGGCTCCACTGCTAGGCGGTTGTGTTGATTTCCCCTTTTTTACAAATATCTTGTCGACAGTTGCGTCCTAAATTGCTACGTCCGCCATTTTGATGGTCACTTTACTTTGTTGACGGTTTTGTCAATCATGGTCTTTTCTCACTTGAGTTGACCTTTAATTGTCGATATTCTACTCTTGGACTTGGCTGTTTTCATCCATTCAATCTGTCGGCTAAAGCCAGTATTTTAAATTAACCGACTGAATTTGCCGTCTAAGGATTTTCAATACTTTGCTGATTTTTCCTTCAATCGTACCTTGCGCGGTCTCTTCCGACCCAAGACAATAAAAGACCTAGATATGTTTATGCGCCGAACATTTTTGATGTATAATTACCCAAAAAGCCCCAAAATTAATTTAATCATGTTAATTTAGTTTCAAATCTTTCAATTAAATCAATTGAATCATAAACGTTTTCACGTTTTGCTAATTGAGTCAATTGAGCTAACTTCAGTAAATAATCGCAGACATGGACATCGGTCGTCTTACGTGGTACTTTCGACTTTGACATGGATAATTATTATTAAATTTTTAATTTTTTTAAAAATTTATCTTTTTTATTTTTCTTTCTTTTCCCTTTTTTCTTCCAAGTTCACAAGTGGGGTAGTTTTCTAGGGTAGACAACAAAGGAGCATAATTCCAAAGTAGAACCAAGAATTGGACTGGTTCCACCCTAGGTTATGCAGGGTAGTTTCTAAGCTCCAAAAATTAGAGAACTTGTTCTAACAGGTAAGTTTCTTCACCATAAGTAAAACTCAGAACTTGAAACAACTTTTCATATTTTTCTTGTTCTAAATCTTTGCGTAATTGTGGGATATTCCATGACGTCTAATGATAAGTGTATAATCTAGAACTACTAATCCAAACTTTCATATCCATGACTAAGGCTTTGTATTAATCTTTCATATTCTTCATATATCTAAATATGAGTTATGGTAAGTTGATCGTAGCAATAAATAGTGATATTTATATGTGACGACTTACTACAATCGTTCAATTAAGAATACATGTGGAATTTGGGTAGACCCTGGAACTACGTTTGAAATCTGCAATAGGGTAGGTTTCAAGTTCCTAAGTATACAAGATGGGATTCTAGGTGTTAACAACAAAAATGGCTTAGCGGGCTGGAGATAACCAACAAAGCCCACAAGCCCAATTCAAACACACAAGTCCACGAGAGTCAAGTTAGAATTGCCATCATAGGCATCGATGGCTCGGTACCGACTATTGCCCGAGAGTAAGAAGATAAAAAGGATGTCAGTTGCTAAAACGCTTGGTTCCAATCATGGATAAGGCAATACAATTATCGGCGAAGCACCGACTAGTCTGAGTGATTTAAAATTATAACAATAACCGTCATAAGGTTATTTTCTTGGTTTAACTATAAATAGCTAAAGAGAAGTCATTGTAAAGGATCGCGAAATTGAACAGTGATACCCTAGATACTCAGTTTTCAGCTATCTTTCTTTAGTTATTATTGCTTTGCATTTGCTTTCAGTTATATTAGATTTATCCTTTACTTATTGCACTCGTGGTAGAATCCATAGCTTCATTTCAAAAATGACATAGGGCCTGATAAAAAAAAAAAACTAAAGAACTATCCTTCAACGAAAGATATTTTGTCCAAGAACATTCTTGGCGAAACACTAGGTTTCAAAATTTTGGAAACCGGTTCTAACATGCTAAGTTCTAGGTGGAACCTAGACCAATTCTGGAACTACTCACCCTTAGTAGACTAGAAAGACAAGAGATATGTGTGAGGGCTTACTGGGGTAGTTTCTGGTGTGGGCATAAACATGGAAATTTGTCCACGTGGTTTTTAATTAAGTGGCAAGATGGAGAGACATCTTATTGTTTTTTTTTTTTTTTTTTTTTTTTGGTCATTCCTACTCTAATCTTACTCTACACTCACTCTCAGACTTTTGCCCTGCCTCGTGCAGGGCGTGGGAGTCGAAACCCACTCCTGAAACTTACGCATCCCTACCCCATCCCCCCCTGAGAATGTGGGGATTTGAACCCCTCACCTCCCCCTTCCATGTTGGAAGGGTGGCCACTGGGGCGAATCCCAGTGGTTCATCTTATTGTCGTTACAAGAATTGTTTTTGCTATTTAGATGCCACCTTAGTAATTGAAGAAATTTTTGTCAAGTATATATACCAAAGGAAATGTCAATTATGTCATTTCTTAATTTTTTATTTCCATAACAAGTTACGAAATATTAATAGACTTTCTAAATGTTATTGATTGTGCTTTTTCAGAGAGTAAATGTAGTCAATATGCTATGTTATTGTTATTGATGTGATTGTATTTTTTTTCTTTTATTTATTGGAAAACCATAGCTCATTTTCTACCTTTTCATAATTTCAATCATGACAATGGGCATTCACAAATTTGCGCCAATTTTGTTTTAAGTATTCCTTGCACAATTATGTTTAATAAGTACATCTAAACTATCTAGCTTTGATTGATAACTTTTTTATAAAATGGAAATATAATATTCTCAAACATTTTTGGGATTATCTCACCCTTATAACCATCTTGTGCAACACATGGATTGACACATAGTTAAATAGGAAGGTAATATCCAAAATGGAGCGGTTACATCTGGCGCGAGGTGTAAACTATGACCCGGCAAGCAGGATAGATATATATGATTGGATAAAAATGTGTTCCAATTAAACATGGTTTTTTGTAATGTAAATTTTGGACAAACGTAACTTGCATTAATGAAATAATTTGCAAATTATACATAGGGTTTAGGGCTAAAACAATAAAATGACAATTATGCCCTTAGTTTAACCTAATCTACCAATACTCCCCTTGAAGTTTGTGAATGTAAACATGCCAACAACTTGTTCTTAAAATTACAAAATAAATCACGTGTGACCGGTTTTGTGAACAAAGTTCGCAAGTTGGGAGTGACCGAGAACATGAAGAGTACGCAAAGTGCCATCTTGAGTTTTTTCATGAATCAAGTGACAGTCAATCTCGATATGTTTGGTGTGTTCATGGAAGATACGATTATTGGTGTCACACCCCCGCTCCACCTCTAGCACGAGAGCATGACCCAGTGGGTATCGACACCCCAGGCAACGTCGAACGTCCCAAAAGTCTTTTATCTTTAGTTAAGCACATGCGGAAGTGATCATAAACAATCCTTGTACAAACAAACATGGAAGCCGGGCAAGACATATGCAAGCCAAACAAATAAAAGCAACATATTTCATATACATATTCACATATCAAAAGGTGTTTTGATTACATGCCCATCCTAGTCCTAGGCTCCTTATTTTCATATATAGTCAATCAAAAAGCTGGGGTAGCCTAACTCCTCTACCGAGCTGTTCCCAAAAGCGGCCCTCATGAGTGAGTCGATGACTCAGAAAGTAGAAATCCCTAATTCTCCTATAGGAGGACATCTCATCGTCAATTGTCGGATACAATGTCACCACTCACTTGTTGATGGCAAATCAATAGCAAGGTTCATGCCTTGCCTTGCTTATGCATATGAAAGGCTCTCAACCGTTTATGTGCTTTCAAGAATTAAAGACAATGAGTTAGTACATATGAACAAGCTTTCCAAAGATCCGTGACTTATGATCATTTCGGTTATAAAAAGGGATGCTCGCATCTCATGAACTCATTCAAGTACTAAGTAACCCAATTTAAACATATGCTCAAATTGATGTAAGGACTTAACAATACATATCAAACAAACCCAACTTTTGCAAGCATCACACATGTATAAGTCATGGACTACACGTGGACTTTCATTTTTCTTTTTCAAAATCATATTAGTCGCAATTAGTCGACTTTTCCGGTAACAACCGGACATCGGTCTCCCTCTTGATAACTAGCACCGTCCTGATCTCATTATCAGGATGACATTTAGGGCGATCCCTAGGCATCGGCCTCACTCGGGTCGGCATCGTCCATGATCTCAATATCGGGATGGTATCTGGGGCTTTACCCCAGACAACGATCTGGCATCCCCCAGCGTTGGCATATAAGTCCATTGTGTGTCCATGCGTTTTAAGCATCAATTGATTCATTTTATCTTTGACCTTTTAGTCGGATGAAAGGTCTAAAGGCATGCCATGCAAAGTGAATATGAACAACTCTTATACCTTGTTAGACTCATACCGGATGCGATTTGGCCTTGAGGTCTTGACTTGAAATTGTTCGTTCCGGCTTTGGCATCGACTCGTGACTTGTCCCGAGTAACAACATACCTTAATATTGTCTCTAGGATCAAGTGTGAGTCGTGCACCCACCTCGGCACACGTCCAAAGTCGCCAAGACCATTCCTCGACATCCGGGTGTGCTCAACACTCACGCGAGATCATAAACTTACTCAATGCAACAACAAGCAATAGAAACACAACAAGCATAACAATACAAAGCCAACATAAGAAAATGATGACCTGATTCTAAAATCGATATGCGTAGCACATTGCCCTATCGAAGAGTTAGGAAAGTCTACTTACTACTTTTTAGACCTAGCTCCAAGATGCTTCTTTGGTGGTCGGTCGGCATTTAGGGCGGCTTGGAAGAGAAGGGCGTGAAAGAGATGAGAGAAAGGGAGAGGAAAGGAGAGAATGATTAAGCTTCCAAAATGTGAGGATGCATTCTCCTATTTATAGGCCTCTTTCTATTAGATTTTTATGCAAATTCATACGCCTAAATGACGAGTTGGCCTACCTATCTTCTTGAGTTGACACCTAGGTCCTTTGGTGTTGGCTTATGATTTATCCATCTATTTGCTTATCCTCAAGGCTTACTCTAGGCTCATTATTGCCTATGGCGCCTAAGGGACACATAAGCCCATTTAATGCCTAATGTCTTCTTCTAATTAGTTGGTTTTTGCCTTGTTTATCAAGGCTATAATCTAGGGCCATCACACCTTAAGATTTACTTAAGATTTGGTTATCATTAAACTCATTAATTAGCTAGCTTCCAAAAGCATTTAATACATTCTTATCTTCAAGCCAAGAAGACTCTAAATTGGCTTCTTCCTCAAGTTAGGCATGCAGTCCCTCCCCTCCAAGTTGGGCATGTGGTTCTCCCATTCTAAGGCAAAAATAGCTTTGAACAACTTTTGAAATCAGTACCATTACCTTATCAAATGGGTTTGAAAAATTATAAAATTCTAATATGTTGTAGAGAATACCTTAGAAAACATTTTTCATGAAGGAATCCGAGCCAAATTCGTTCTGTGGGAAGAGAAAAAACTCATTGAACACAATTCAAAAATTCGTTCGTTGAGCAGATTTAACGGTCAGAGAGAAAGACTCATTTTGAAATCCAAATATTTACAAAACTCTTTGAAATTTTAATATGTTGTAGATATGGATGTCATTTAAAACTTTTGTGAAGGAAGCATGTCCAATTTCGAAAGGAAAGATTTTATAAAAATTCGAGAAAGCATCTTGGTTACCGATTTCACTATCCTGGGCAGGTTCTATATGGTAATTAATTGGGCCTTTGTCCCATCCATTTCACCTTAGAAAAATGTGTAATTTAAGTATGTGATAGATTAAAATGTTTTGAATAACTTTTATGAAGGAAGTTTCTCCAAATTCGAAGCAAAAAGAGCTCCATAAAATTGGAAAGCAAGAAAGATGTAGCAGTTTCGAAAAACTGGGAAGTCAAAACCTATAAAACTCAAGGTAGCATCAAGGTTATAGGATAGCCATAATTAGCTCCAATGTGTCCTATTTTTATTGGGACACTTGGCTTGGATACTTTTCCCCAAGGTAAATCCTTGGTAATCATGACCATATCTAGAAAAATTTAAGCGGAATGATAAGTCAATCTCCTTCATGAAGAAGCTAGGGTGTTCTAGAGAATTTCATTTTGTCCTTTTCTTCCTCAAGAAAGCGGTCCAGAGAAATCCATTGTCTAGGTTGGTTCCGGGGTAGGAAAATGGATCATTAGGTGCACCTTTAAAAATCAAATCACGTACACTTGAGGTTCGGCCATCACGCCCCATGCTTGCCCGAATTGTTCCTTTGGACGGTCGATCGGTCGGCCGGTTGTCCTTTGATCTGTTCAAGGCCTATCCTAAGGTTGCCCATGGCCTAGCACTAAGCCAAGACACTCATGGACCTTAGAATTAGTGACGAAATAGTCAGGTCTATCCCTGAACTTATTCTGGTCGACACCCGATCCATTCGTATGGTTCATGGTTGGTGCATTATTGATCTACGATCGGACATCACCGATTCAAGATTCTTTTCCAATTACTAAGAAATAAATAGGGAATGATGCATTTTTGGTTAGAAGACAATCACACTTGATCGAGTTAGATCGTTCGTGCATCGGTGCATAGCCGGACATAATCACCCGTGGCCAGGCACTATGACCGATCATGACTATCTAGTGATCCAAAATCATCATGTGACTAATTCTCATGATCAAAAGGTCATCTTATGAGTTGGTGATCCTATTCCATTGGTATGGTCGGTAGAAAATTCACAACCGACACTTCGACCAGTTCGTGACCGGTCGGTTGGTCGGTCGGTCAATGGGACCATGATAGATCCTTGATGCCTTACCGATCGAACCGATCGAACCCATGGCTAATGGCCCATGGTCGATCCATTCAGGATCTTATGCCCAATCCTTACGGGGTTAATATCGAAGGTGTTATTGGTGATGTGGATGGCTGCTTTATTATCACATAAAAAGATCAATGGTAGTAGTGTTGACATGGAGATCCGAGAGAAGCATGTAAAGCCATGTGATTTCGCATGCGATAGATGCCATAGCACAGTATTTAGCTTCTACTGAGGAATTGGCAACAATGGTTTATTTCTTGGAATGCTAGGAGATGGGACAAGAACCAAGAAACATGTAGTAGCCAAAAACAGATCGTCATGATGTTGAACAAGATGCCCAATCAGAATTTGTATAATCATTAAGTAGGATGTAGAATCAGATAAGAAAAACAAACTAATGCCTAGATTACGCTTGAGATACTACACAATATGAAAGGCGGCATTCCAATAGTCTTCATTAGTAGAGTACATAATTAAGTAAGATGTTGCTATGCAAAGAGTAAATCTGGATGAGTTATTGTAATATATAATGATCTACCAATAAGTCATCGATATGAACCTGAATCCTTAAGAGTTGGGGAGGAGTCCAAAAATTGTATATTGGGTTCCATTAGAGTGTCAACAGGACATCCTCCAAGAAGACCAATGTCAGACAAAATATCAAAAGCGTATTTTCTTTGTGACAAGAAAATCCTAGACTTGGAACGAGAAACTTCAATGCCCAAGAAGAATTTGAGAGTACCCAAGTCCTTCATGCGAAATTGTGTGTCAAGAAATCGCATGAGAGGTTGAATTATAAATTCATCATAACTTGTGATAACCAAATCATCAACATAAACAAGGACAATGGTCAAAAGAGAGCCACGAACTAATGTAAAAAGTGAATAGTCCACCTTGAACTGTTGAAAACCAACATCAAGTAGTGTAGAAGAGAATTTAGCAAGCCAATGCCTTGATGCCTGTTTAAGGCCAAGTGATTTCTTAAGCCAACAGACTAAATTCTCCCCCTTAATATGAAAACCCGGTGGAAACCTCATGTAGACCTCTTCATTAAAATCACCATGCAGAAAAACGTTATTCATGTCTAATTGGTTAAAAGGCCAATGATGAATCGAAGTAAGAGCTAGTAAAGTACGAACGGTTATCATTTTAGCAACAAGCACAAAAGGTTTTATGGTAATCAATTCCCTCCATTTGAGTGTAACCCTTTGCAACGAGATGACCCTTATAGCACTCAATGGTGCCATTAGAATCATATTTGATTCAATAAACCCATTTACATCTAATGGGGTGTTTGTCGAGAGAAAGAGAATAATTTCCCAACTATCATTCTGTTCAAAAGCCTATATCTTAAAAGACACCACTTGGGAGATTGAAACACAGCATCATAAGTTTCAGTTTCTTGCTTAACGGATATGGAGGCTAAAAAAGAGCGGTGAGTAGGTGAAAAAAGCAAGTATGATAAACAGTTGGATAATGGGTAAAGAGTACTTGATTCAGTTACCTTAGAGTCCCAAGAGGATTGATTGGAGGCCACAATAGTGATAGTCCCAAAGATATCCGGGTGGACAGCATGGCTGAGATGGCTGTGGCATGGCTTCAGTTTTAGTTGGAGATGGTGCGGCCGTGGATGCAAGAGGCTAAGAAGGTAAGGTGGAGCAAATACTGGGGTAAAGGGAGGATGGGATATTTCACCAAGGTCAGGTATGGGTAATGGAATTATCGGAGTCTATTTTTTTGTAGTATGTTCGATGGTTTGAATGGAAAGGAAAAACTTGTTCATAGGAAACGACATTGTGACGGATAAAAGTTGTTTGGTCTTGGAAGTCATAAAGACGGTAACCTTGGTGGTTTGTGGGATAACCGATTAGAACACATTGACGAGATTGGGGGCCAAATTTATTAGAGTGAAGATGGTCGGTAGAAGCATAATATAATGAACGAAATGCACGAAGATGGGAATAGGAAGGTGGTTTGCAATAGAGAAGGTCAAATGGGGTTTTATTGTGTAGGAGAGGACTATGTAGTTTATTAATGAGATGAATATCAGTTAAAACATAATTCTCCAAAAATGAAGAGGCATGCCAGAATGAAAACACAATGCATGAGCAACATTGAGCAAGTGTCGATGCTTACACTCAACAACTCCATTTCGTTGAGAAGTGCGAGAGCAACTGCGTTGGTGGTGAACACCGTGGGCACAAAAAAATTCTTATAAACGAGAGGAAAGGAATTTGGTCTTGTTATCATATTGAACATTTTGGACTCTGGTTTGAAATTGAGTCTCAACAAAAGCAAAGAAGTGTATCGAATAATCAATTGCATCAGACTGAAAAGTAAACAAAAAAAAATCCAAGTATAATGCGAATAGTCATCAACTATAGATAAAAAATAATGACATGTCTTATGTGTAAAATGAGAATAAGGTCCCTAAATGTCAACATGAATAAGCTCAAATGGACGTAAAGTAGTAATAATGCTAGACCAAAAAATAGACGTGTTTGCTTGGATAAATGACAAGCATCACACAGACTCAATTATTTTGCTAGATTAAAACATAAAGTTTGTTGCAAAGTAGATAAAACTGACTCAGATGGATGTCCTAAGCAGGCATGTCAAAGATGAAGTGAACAGGTTGCAGTAGACAGGACAACAGGTTCAGTAGGAATCTCCAAGTAATAAAACCACCATGCTCATAGCCCGGACCAACAATCTTCTTTGTCAAGAGGTCCTGAAAAAGATAGTAGTTAGGAAAAAAAGTGACTAAGCAATTTAAAGTTTGAGTGAGCTTGGAGATTGATAATGAGTTGTATTTGAAAGAGGAAACACAAAGGACATTATTAAGGGAGATAGTTGGGGTAAGAAGGGGCGAATCGCATAATGTCATGGGGACACCAATATCATTCAGAATCCCAATGGTGGAATGCGGAGAGGGATAATGTGTCAAGTTTATAAAGTGACTGGGTTCAAATGTGATGTAATTGGTGGCGCCAATGTCCATAACCCAAGTATCAGAATTAAATAAATTGGAAGATAAGTCGAGAACATTACTTGAGAGGTTGGCTTTTGGGATGTTTACCTGTTTTAGCAAGCGCGTCAATCGCTTATATCGATCATTTGTAAATAGAGGAGGTGCCGCATTGGAAGTATGGCTGGACTTGTTGTCCATGGGTTGGGAAGAGGTAGATGGTTGTCCATGACGCTACTTTTGGTTGGGAGGGAAGCCATGAAGTCAATAACACACATCCCATATATATCTTGGGATGCCATAGTGGACGCATCTTTCCTAGCCGCGGGACGTGTTCATCCATTTAGCTAGGTTGGCGGATGGAGCAGGAGCGCCAAGAGAGCTGAGCTGTCCATGGGATGAGGAATTTGTGTATGGCCATGGAGTATGGTTACTGTGAATGCTAAGCAAGATGCTAGTTTGGTTAGATAGTGGACAATCCGATTGGATATGGTGGTGCGACTCATCCTAAAGAATTAGTGCATATGCATGTGCAACACTAGGTAACGGATCCTTAGTAAAATCTGACTAATAACATTGGCTTACGTCTGATTGAGACCCATGAGGAATTGAAACAAGCACTGATTCTCTTGTTATTTGGTGATGATAGAATGAGCCGAACAAGAGCATTATGGTAATGGATCCAAATTATCTAATTCATCCTAGCAGCTTTGCAAGTTGTTGTTGTACTTGGTCACAACATCGTCACGTTAAGCAAGGGTGCATATCTTTTGATCGAGATGAAAAACCCTAAAGACCATTTGATGGTGAAAAGTATTTGTGAAGATCGGCTCAAACATCCACAATTGATTTTGTGTAGAGAATCATTGGCTCGAAATTTAGATGGATGGAATTAAGAATGCAGGATAGAATCTTATTATTAACATGAATCTAGGACGCATAGGTAGGATTGATTGCCATTGGTTTTTCAATTTCTCTGATAACAAACACCATTTTGTTCGTGGCAAAAAAGGCAATCTCCATGGCATAGGACCAATAATTGCAATTATCTCCCGTAAGGACCATGCTGATGAGATTAGATCCAGGGTTCTTAGAAAGATGCGTAAAAAAGGGGCTATTCGGCTGCTCATGTGTAGGAATGATGGTTGAAGAGGCTTGAGACTTGTCTGCCATGATGACTTGCGGCCGAAGGAGTAGCTGCTTGTGGTGGATTCAATCTGGCCGAATTAGAGAAGGGCCAGATTTTGCTTAAGGGACGGCCGTACAAAGAGGAAAGCTTGCATGATGAGTGAGAAAAAAAAGGGAAAAACACATCTGGTGGCGGATGTTAAATGGTGGCAACAGTCATGCCAAAAAAAAAAAAAACGATGGCTTTGGATGGGAGAGACGAGCTTTGAGGATCACCGCTCCGATACCATGTAAAGTTTGGATGAATGTAATTTGCAATGATGAAATAATTTATAATATATACATAAGGTTTAGGACTAAAACAATATAATGACAATTATGCCATTTAGTATAAACCTAATCTACCAATAGATAGAGTAGAATTTGCACATTGCCTACGTTATTTTTTTTTTTCCATTGGCCAATGACATTTCTTTCAAGTTATTTGCTCAATAATGAAAATATACGAATTCAAGAATAATATATTAATTAGTGTAAGAATATTTTATCTACTTGCCATCAAAATTAGAGAAATTTTCAAAATCATGAAATAACTCTTCAAAAATTATCCCATAGTCGTGTTAAATTATTTCCACGACAAATACTTGTTAATGTTGCTATTGTTGTTGGAAATGCGAAATCTCTTATTTTCTTGCTTTTACATTTTCTTTTGACATTCACCCTGCATAGTCAAAGAAAAAAAAAAGAAGAGGAAATTTAATTTTTTTAAATCATAAATAATTGTTCACGTCAATACCAACCATCTTACATAGTGTTAGGATTCGCTACACGATCACAAACAAAATAGAGGGTAAAAGCAAGAAATAGAATTTGAGATGTAATGTGTTATCTCGATTAGCTAAGGATTCCATTATAATTAGCATATTGCATTTCTTGATTACATCCCTTAATTATAAGAGCCAATAATTATTCATGAGGATTTCACCATAATTAGCATCTTGCATCTCTCGATTATATTCCTCAAATATAAGAGCTAGCAATTATTCATAGGTACAAGCCTAAACTATTGATAAAATATGAGCTTAAACTATAAAAGCCCTTTGGCGTTGGGGAGAGTATGAAGCACGCCCCAACCGCAGCATTACCGGCGTCCACTTCAGCAAATTAAAGCTAAAATTGGCCGGATATACTCGATTGACTAAACATGTAAATTGACACAATTAAAATGTTTAAAATCGAATTAACACAAGTGCAATACATTCAAGACTTTCTAGGCAATTTTCTGGCGTTTCGTTACTTTCCAAGACGAGCCTCGTCTCCACTACAAGCATTCTCTCTTTGTCAGACCTATACGGGCACAATACGCAACCGACGGTGGACAGACTGACGATGAAGGTACAGGTTCGCAATGCAAACCGTGCGGTCCAAAAGCACATCCGAGGGGCCTGCTGACACGCGAAGCGACGATGGGCTCGAGGCCGTGGAGGCCCGCAGCGTGCATTTCCGGCGGCGCGTGGTTATTTCCACTCGTCGCTCGGGATGATGACGTCGACGTCGGACTCGTTGACGACTGACCGTGGTGGCATTCTTGAAAAGAAGGGAACTTCCGATCCCGACTGAACCGGGGCCGTCCGCCGCTCCCTGTTCTTGGCACTAACCAGGAACAATCGGCAAAACCCAATCGCAAAGTTATGCGAAACGATGCCTTCCATGCATAAAGAAGGGAACCCATCTTTGTTAAAGAACGATTGAGTCAAGAAAGGGCTGAACTTTATTGCCCTCTCTCTCCTCTCTACCTGCTGTAATCAATGAAAAGATTCGGCTCTAAATGGCGTAGCGAATGTCCGTAAAGGGCGTCGCCTCGCGGAAGGGGAAGAGCCGGGGAATTGGGTACTTGGGTTGTCTTGGGAATTGATCGAAAGAGTCGTCATTCGCGCGTTTGACGTTATGGATTACGCGCGATTTCATTCCGAAGTTGCCGGGGCTACTGTTGGGGAAAACGATTGAATGCGTCACAGTCTCACAGATTCTTGAGGCGAGGGGAGAAGTTAAAAGGAGGAGTAGAAGAGGAAGTCACGTGACTTCGGGGGTCGCCTCGCCTTCCCTCCCTCCCGGTCCTTCACTGGCAAGTTCCTTCCTTGCAAAGCTTTCTGCTACTACTCCAGCTTGCGGCTCGCACTTCTTCCCTCCTCTATATATGGACGTGGGGGAGCGGTGCTGCTGCTGTTCATGCATTCCGATTCCCTGCGTCTTTTCCTATTCCATCCCGCGACTTGCTCTGATCCCTCCTGCCTTCTTGTCCTGAACTCCAGTGGGTTTCGCTCCACTTTTCCTGGTTCCACCGATCCTGCATTGCTTTGTTCCTTCTTCGCCTGATGTCAGTCGTGGGCGGCTCCGAGAGTTCGGATCCTATGGACGTGCAGGCCGGTGCGCAGCTCGCCGCCGATCCTCTTCCCTTTGCAAGATGGTCAGTTCCTTTTGTTTTTTTTTTTTCTCTTGCTTGACAAACCCAGTATCTTGTGATCATCGAATTCTACCGAGATCGTCCCTCTCTGATTGCCCATTTTGGATTTTGGTGATTTGGGCTGACGATGGTTTGGGTATTGATGGAAAAAAAAACAGTTATCAGGTGGAGGCGTTGGAGAAGGCCATGAAGGAGAACACGTTGGTGTACTTGGAGACAGGGTCAGGCAAGACTCTGATCGCCATCATGCTCCTCCGCTCCTACGCCTACCTCCTCCGCAAGCCGTCCCGTTTCATCGCCGTTTTCTTGGTCCCTCAGGTCGTCCTCGTCTCCCAGGTTCTCTCTCTCTCTCTCTCTCTCTCTCACACACACACACACACATTTCCATTTCAGCTCCTTCTCTCTTTCTTTTGAAGCTACCAACTGAGAATGCTCCCCTTCTTCTTTTTTTGTTATTGGGTTTCTCTCTTTCTGCAACTTCTCCTCTCCTTGTATCATCATCGGTTATGTAAGCAAGCGGAGGCCATAAAGATGCACACTGACTTGAAGGTGTCAATGTACTGGGGAGAAATGGGAGTTGATTTCTGGAATGCCGCCATGTGGCGCCAACAACTCGATCGCTATGAGGTTTGATTTGTTTGTTCATATTTGCTGCATTGTCCAACTGTTCTCTAGTTGTTTCCCTTAAATTGTTGATTTTTGTCGAGCTCCGTCTCTTTGCGTCATTGTGAATGTCGTGTGGTTTCTTGTTAGTTTTCTTCGGTTGCGTTCCTGATTAATTTGTCATTAGCTATCATCTGTAGCTATCCTTTGAAATTTTACCTAGGTAATCCTGATAATTTCCTTGACATATGTGTATCTGCTTCATCTCTTCTGAGGGAGAGCAGTTTAATCTTGTAAGCATCAGGTTTCCTCCCCTGCTGAGCAGTGACTGAAGTCGTCATATTGAATAGTGATCTTATTTTGTGTTTATGCTCCCAGGTGCTTGTCATGACACCGGCTATCTTGCTCAACTGTTTGAGCCATAGCTTTTTCAAGCTTGACCTGATAAAAGTTCTCATCATGGATGAATGTCATCACGCTAGGGGTAAACATCCATATGCCTGCATTATGACGGTGAGTCGTGTATTTGTCTGCGTGAATTGAAATAAGATTCTCTCTAACTTTATCACAATCTGTATTGGGGAAATGGTTCCAATACAGATGTTGTTTCATCATCAATTCGCTTGTGTAATCTCACATGTCATTAATGCTGTTCCTGATACATACATCTTCAAATTTGGAGCAACTGCTGGTCGGTGGTTGGTTTTTTGCTTGTTGAATGAGATTTGGACTTTCGTTTCTGTTGCATTTCACCTGCCTTTTCTGTTACCTAGCATGCAAAACATGTTTTCGCTCATAATGGAAGGATATGGATGCATCTACAGGATTTCTATCACCCTGGGTTACGTCGCAATATGCAAGTCCCAAGGATATTTGGTATGACTGCTTCCCCCATTAAGTCCAAAGGTATGCAAGCTTCCTAATTTTAGTTTTCTGGCCTTGTAAACCAATCTGTGCCAATGATGCTTGACTAACTTTCCTAAAACCTAGGTGGGAACTCTGAAATTCGATATTGGCAAAAGATTAATGAACTCGAGACACTCATGAACTCAAAGGTACCTCCTTGTGTTGTTGGATCCATGTGTCTTCATTCGTTATACCAAATAATAGATGATAGCGCTTTCTCTCTCTAGTATGAAGTTACTTTTGCTGCTGTGGTTTGAGTTTTTGATTTATTGCAGTTTTAAAGGCTTTGTATGGTGTTATTCTTTTCGTTGGACATGTCCATGCTTATGCAGTGTTCATATACATGAGATTACTGCTTGTGTTAAAATAATTTACGTTATGCACAGTTTTGGGTTTCTGAAATGAAGTGCGACTTTTACCTTTGGCTTTTGTATTTGAGATCTGATTTTGGTATAATATTGGATACCTTAGATTGCTGAAACCAACTCCACATTGGTATTAACGGTCAAACCTATATAGGACAAAATGAAATTATTTTCATTTTCCATTGTGGTGGGGAGTCAACATTTCAAAAGCTGCCCCCCCCCAGCATGACCCAAGATTTGTGATTAACACATCAACGGATGTCATTGTTCTCTGGGCCTCGTGCTGGTTCGTACTAGTCACCCGAGTCTGTTTCCTTCTCGAAGCATGAGACATTGCGCTATTAATCCCTCTAGGCTTTTGAATGTTTAGTGCTTAGTGATTTTCTCTGTTATGCTTCTTTGTCGTATGATAAGCCATGGGAATTCTGTTTTAGCGCTGGTTTGTGAATTTCTAAGTTCTTCTCATGGTCATTTTTTCCTTCATCTGTTATCTAAGGTCTACACATGCGCCAGTGAATCTGTTCTTGCCAGATTCATTCCATTTCCCACAGCAAAGTTCAAGATTTACGAAGATGTGGAGATACCTTCCTATCCACATTGGCTAGATCTACTGAAGGGTTTCGTGGAAAAGGTTGGTTCCTCGTGCGTGAACTTTTGCACAACATGTGAAAACTAAGGACTATAACAACCTGAACTAAGTTAACAGGTCACAGATAATAGTGTCTTTTCCATCAAATATTAATCTTTTTTAAGGGATCAACGTGGTCAGTGGATAGTGTTTATGCTTTGGAAAAAACGATAGTTTCTGTTCTCTAACACAGTCTTCATTCAAATGAAGGAGCGAAAATAGAAATAGCTGAGAATGACAGGATTTCAGTATTGTGTTCTTTCATCTCTTTCTTCATTACTCTTGCCGAAACTGATAAATCGCTTGGTGCGGCTCTGGCTTTTGGCTTTCTAATTTAGGTTTAAGATTTTGGTGCTTGGAACAAGAAAATTGTTTAATGTCAAAAACCTCAGATCTTGTATAGATGTAGGCATTGATATTTGAAATCATAATTAGTAAAACACCACCTTTTTTGTTTTAAATTGTCATGGAAGCGTTAGATTTTTATATTCTCCCTGGGTTGGGAAAAAAAGAAAAAATACTTAATTTGGTCTGTACAGCGTTTGAATCTTTTATCTGCACCTAATTCTGATACCACACATGCTCATCATATTGAGCTACGCTACATGTCATGAAGATTTTCTCCCCTCCTTTGAATTTACATTTATACTTTGAGTTCCCTATTCTCGTCTGAGAGCTATATGATACTTTCTTTGTTGCTTTTCAGTATGAAGTGGATCTAAAAAAGTCAGATAATGAGAAATCATCAATTCAATCCACGGTGAAAAAAATTCGGAAGATCTTCTCAACGTTTGTTTTCTGTTTGGATGATCTCGGTCTTTGGCTTGCTGTAAAGGTGCTATTCTCCTTTTTCTGTTTACTTCCGCTATCTTTCCATTAGACAGTATAATTAACTGCATATACCAGTAATAGGCTGCAGAGTCAATATCACGCCGTGAAGTTGTCGATATATCTTGGGGGAACTTAGATTTGTCTGGTGAGGCGATTGTGAAAGACTTTAGCCAAGATGTCCTCAATGCACTCTCACCTTGTATACCTTCAGGTAATATGATAAATACTGCTTTTGACTATCCAAAGTCTGATGCTCTGTTTGACATATTTTTCTCTCCTTTTAAAGATCCAAACTGGTCAGTTGGTGATAATGTCCAACGAGATGTGGATGCTGGGCTCATTACTTCTAAAGTCGTTTGTCTCATAGAATCCTTACTTGAGTACAGGTAGGTGTATGAACGCAAGATCTCTCATGGTTTTGTGTTTGCCTGATGATTTTTTGTTTTATTGAAAGTTGACGTGGTTATATTGTTTCAAATCACTTGTGAACCTGCATAAAGAAACTTTCATTCTTTATTTTACTTTTCAGGGGTATTCATGATATCAGATGTATAATCTTTGTAGAGAGGGTTGTTACATCTATAGTACTTCAGGCTTTGCTAAGCGAGGTGCTTCCGAAATACTGTAACTGGCAGACCAAATACATAGCAGGAAATAACTCTGGTTTACTATCGCAAACAAGGAAGCACCAAAATGAAATTGTGGAGGAATTCCGTAGTGGAAAGGTTCATTTTCTTGTTTCCCCCATGTCACAGCTGTTTGTTAACTCTTCTTCACTGTAACTTGGTTAAGTTTTTCCTGTGCCAGGTGAATGTCATTGTTGCAACATCAATTCTTGAAGAGGGTCTAGATGTGCAGAGCTGTAATTTGGTCATTAGGTTTGACCCATCCACCACAGTTAGCAGTTTTATCCAATCCCGAGGCCGTGCCAGAATGCAGAATTCGGACTATTTGTTGATGGTGAAGAGGTGATATTTTTGGTCTTCCTCATTAGCTGAACTCATCTTATATAGTTTGGTGTCCCTCTTAATCTGTCACTGCTGAAAATCATAGTGGATTCCAATAGATTATTTTATCTTTTCTGTTTTTATTTAGATTTTTTAGTCTATTCTTTTTGTAACACCTTCTTTGCTATGATTTAGAGGGGATTCTTCAACGCATTCTCGTCTTGAAAAGTACCTCTCTAGTGCGGAGACAATGAGAAAGGAATCTCTGCGTCATGCTTCCCTTCCTTGTGAACCTCTTAATGGCACCTTGTGTGATGAAGAATATTATCAGGTCGCAAGCACTGGAGCAATTGTTACTCTTGCTTCCAGTGTTCAGTTGATATACTTTTATTGCTCTCGGCTTCCTTCTGATAGGTTAGTTACGTCTCTTTTTTTTTCCTCTGATGCTATTTTTTTCTCTCAATCTTTGATTTGTGCAGCTAAATGCATGTCTCCAATGTTCTTCTATGTGCTTTATGGTGCTTTAAAATATACAGTTACTTCAAGCCTGCTCCGAGGTGTGTCATAGACAAGGAGACGAACATCTGCACTCTTGATCTTCCAAAGAGTTGCCCCCTACAAACTGTTCGTGTCCAAGGCAATCCTAAGATGCTGAAGCAAATGGCATGTTTTGAAGCATGCAAACAACTGCACATGATTGGTGCTTTGACAGACAATCTTATCCCTGCTATTGTCGTGGAGGAAGCTATTGCACCAGTAGTTGGTATTCTGTTATCTGGCTTCTAAAGTTCAGCATTCTCTTTTTCATCCTTCTACTTTCTCTTGATGATAATGGCCTTAAGACATAATTTTTTTCTTCCCAATACTTTTGTCCTAATTACATTACTATACTTTTTTTGGCTTGTGTCTCTTGCTTGATGAAAGGCAATGAACCCCATAATGAAGACCACCCTGCTTACTTCCCTCCTGAGCTGGTCAATCATCATCCCAATAAGTCCAAGACATTGTATCATTGCTATGTGATTGAGTTGAGGCAGGACTACAATTATGATGCAACAGTTGAGAATATGGTTCTTGCCACGAGGAGTGAATTGGAAGCTGATATTTGTGATAAGTCTTTTAAATTACAAGTTCCGAGGGGATTGTTGTCAGTGAATGTGACGTACGTGGGAGAGATACAGCTTGATGAGAACCAGGTGAACTGTTTTGTTAGTCTTTTATTGGACAAGAATGATATTTTTGAACATTGTAACTGCCTTTGTTCTAGAAGGGTAGTTTGTTGTTAAATTTTTGCTACCTACTTGAGCTCTGAGTAAGTTCACAAAATATCTTGAGGTGGCTCTTATTTTACCTCTTTCTTAAATCATGTCACAGGTGCATCTCTGCAGGAAATTTCAAATAACTCTTCTCAGTGTGCTTTTAGATCACAGTATGGCTAAACTGAGGGAAACATTAGCTGGTTTAAATTTGGTGAAAGCTTCTGATGTTGATTATCTACTCCTACCACATGCTGGAGCTCATCCAACACCAGGCGCCATAGATTGGAGATCTGTCGTCTCTGTTTATTTTTCAATTGATGATCACACCTGCGGGGATTACTTAAAGTGTCGCCGTCATCGTGTAAGAATGAAAACCGGCCTTGTATCTCGTTGTCTGCTGGAGTGTTGCCTGGTCCATACTCCCCATAACGATCGGATTTACTGCGTTACTGGATTTTTTGATGATATGAATGCCAATTCATGTTTGAGGATGAGAGATGGGACAGTTACAACATATAAAAAATATTACAAAGAAAGGTAAATAATTCTAATAAAAATTTTGATTGGAAATAAAACTTCAACATTTCTGTACCTTTGCACAGAATATCCATAGTCAAGTTCTCAGTATGTTATTATTTCAGTTATGGCATCAAGCTACGTGTTGAAGAAGAGTTTCTTCTTAAGGGGAGGCACATATTTCATGTGCCAAATTGTCTTCAACAGTGCAGGCAACAGAAGGAGAGAGGTTTTTATCTGCTCTCTTAGTGAATTATTTCTGCTTGGATGAAAATAATATCATTTTTTTCATCAGGAGGAAAAATGATAATGTGCTGGTTTCTTCACTCAAAGTCTTATTTCACATGGTAAAACATATCAAGAATGAGCTGGACTGTACAGCTCTTAATGAATGTCCCCCATAATGATTTCTCCCTGCTTTTATTTAAAGATGCTATTATAAAACTTTATGCTTCAATGCCAGACTAGATGATAGCCCTTCTGATCATCTCTGACACATTTTCATTGGTAAATGTAAAAACACAAATGCGAAAAGTTGTTAAGATAGACCAACCTGTTTCATAGCTCAATGTTAATCATTAACTCGTCTGTGAATGTTACATTTTGTTTATGCAGAACCCAGTACTGCCTCTGTGGAATTGCCTCCCGAGCTATGTGACGTGATTTTGTCCCCGGTGTCTGTAAATACATTGTATTCCTTCTCATTTGCTCCATTAATTATGCACCAGCTTGAGGCTTTGCTTGTTGCTGCTAATCTGAAGAGGGTGCTTTCGGACAGTTGCCCTGAAATTGCCATTATTCCTACTATGAAGGTCTTATTATTCCTTTGTTTCTTTATATAATGACACTTGATGCTCATGAATGTGTGTGACAAATATTTTTTATCCTTTGTTAATCTTGGCCAAATTATCTACTTTTTATATGAGGTGACATCATGCATCTGAGTGCGATCCTTCATATGCATTGGTTAATCTTGGTTCTTGGGTTTGAGATTCAGAAGGTCTCAATATAACTCTCGGTATGAAACTAGGTAATGCCCTTTCTGTGGGCGATGGAATTCCCATCAGTCTGCTTTTGTAGGTAAGATGGGGCATTTGATGTTGACACTTTGACTTCTGCTATGGCTGTGCCCTATGTCTTCCGATATTGTCAAATTGACTTTAGATAAAAGGAATGCATAATGATAGGCAGGAAAGTATCTTCATTGATAGCTTGTTTTTATAATTTGATTATTTGCTGCCTTTATTTTCTCTGCAATGAAGGAAGTAAGCCATAGGGCCTGAAGAGTTTCCTTACTTGGCCATATTCTTTTAAAAATATCTTGACCACCCCCCCACCCCCTTTTATCTATCTTCCCTAAACTACAGCAACACCTCTTGCATTTTCAAACTTAAAACAGCACATCCCATTAAAATGTGTTGGCCAAATTCAAATAATAATGTACATGGATGGGCTTAAATAGGTTTGACAGTTTAGGCACAACTAAAGGGATACCATGGCAATTTACACCATTTCTTTGAACTTTTTCTGGGCTTAGTTTATATTGATTGTAACCCTGCTATTCCTTGGTGCCTGCAATAGAGAGCTTGTCAGCTTTATTCGTAATCAAATAATAAATGTAGTCCAGGTAGGTTAGTTAAGAGCTAATCTGATTAAGGCAAGAGAACCCTGAAATAGTGTTGTAGTCTTGCTTGACTCTGAAAAGGACTGGGTCTTCAGATTAAATGTAGCAGTATTTAGCTATAAATCATGCAGTTGATACATTTTTGTTCTTTTAGATAGACAATGCATCTCTATCAGCCTACTAGTCATTGTTCTTCTAGTTGTTTTTGTGTGTAATACTGGCATCTTTATATTTGGCAAGTCAATCTTCATGAGAATGAGAAGGTAATACGATGATTAGTCATCTGTAGCAGTTTCATCTGATCACATGAAGCAGCTGCTGGCCATGTAGATCTCTCCTTGCTCTGGTTATTACTTATATCAAGAGAACGTTGGTTGACTGTCATTCTCTGTGTTGTAGGTCCTCGAAGCACTTACTACAAAGAGGTGCCAAGAGAGATACCATTTGGAATCTTTAGAAACTCTCGGAGACTCTTTCCTGAAGTATGCTGTTTGTCAACAATTATTCCAGACATACCAATGTCATGATGAAGGCTTGTTAAGTGTCAAGAAAGACAAACTGATTTCTAATGAGACACTTTGCAAGTTAGGGTGCGACCGCAAACTGCCGGTACTGTCTTCTGCATTATTTTGTCTGCGATAATGGCTTGGAGACTGTGATGCATCTCATTTCTCTATGTGCTACATAATTTGTTTCTCTTTCATCACTTTTCTCCAACATATTTCTCGTATCCATATAAAGAAAGAAAAGCAGAGTTGAACCAATTCATTTGGGTTGTATGGGCTGCTTGCTTTTTTGTTGACTGGGAGAAATATCTAAGGACCACAAGACATTGGGTTGTAACAGAGAGCTTTATAGAGATAACTTCCTGGTATTATTGTGAGTGATAAAATTTTGGAAAAATATTTAGAGTTGGGCCTTGTAGTCATTCTGCTTGTCCAAAGTAAGTTTGATGGTTCTGTGATTTTATTATGGTGATCTTAGCTAACAAACAATAGTATTTCTCAAGATTTTGAGAGCGGAGTTTCAAAATTTACAGTAAATGCTTGATTTGGAAAATGGGGAAATGAAAATGATGATTTTTCTTTGCCCAAACTTTGTTTTTGCCGCAATTCCAGTGAGCTGGTTGAAAGCCCTAGAAACATAGTTCTTTTCCAATGATTTTTCTCAAGATAACTTTCACATCATTTTTTGGACAACAATTTATCTAGCTATTTCTCGTGCTAATTCTGCTCTGTTTAATATTTTTGAACATAGGGATTTATACGTAATGAACCCTTTGATCCTAAAACATGGATCATTCCGGGTGATATATCTAGAGGAGGACTGTCCCTGTGTGAGGACTTGCTCCCTAAAGCAAGAAAAATGTACACTATGCAGAGAAGAAAAATAAAAAGAAAGACAGTTGCCGACGTTGTTGAGGCACTTCTTGGTGCATGTGTCAGTGATGGTGGTGAAAATGCTGGCTTGTTTTTTGTGCATTGGCTGGGTATTGAAGTGGACTTTGGAATCCGCCCATCCAACAGAAATTTACTTGCAAATCCAGAGAGGTTCATTAATATCAGGCATATAGAATCCCTGTTAGGCTACTCATTTCGTGACCCTTCTTTGCTGGTGGAGGCGCTGACTCATGGATCTTATATGCTTCCAGAGGTCCCAACATGTTACCAGGTACTTTGAATGTTAACTTCTATTTATCCATATATATTGTACCTTGCACCTACCGTTTGTTGAGGCAATGGACTACTCTCTTATGGTGGAATTTACAATTTATAATCGGTGTGTATTTTTGGTAATTCTCTAGCATGCTCAGGTAGTCCGGCAATGGTACTGCCATGTTTACCCTTCTTGGATTCGTATTGGTCCTGTACATTGGCATTCAGACTTTTAAGCAAAATAGCAGATGAAGCAGCTACTTGTTCATTTTCTTTAAAAAATCATTATTGTGAGATATGGGTGTGTTTTTGGGAATTTTGTCCCTTCGATTGAGTCTTCTGCATAAATTTGTGACATCTGCATTCGTGATGCTCATTTAGCTGTGAATTGCCTTGTATACAGGATGTATTGTCCCAGGGAATTTGTACCATGATTTATGGCCTCATCCCATCACTTGAATACCATTGCTGTTAATAGGATCTCTGTCGCCATTGCACATCCAAATATTCGTTGATATTGCTGACTAGCTGGCATATTTGATGATTTTGCATGCGGAAAGAAAGATTGCTTTGAATGCCCTTGGCAAAACCAATTATCCAGTGATCCCAAATGCTTATTATCTTCTGGCCTGAGCTTCATTTTGAGCAGATCTTGACTGATGAATATATCGAATAACATATTCGTTTTTGTGCAGCGACTGGAATTCCTTGGAGACTCGGTTTTAGATTATTTGGTCACGATCCATTTATACAGAAAACATCCTGGCTTGTCCCCAGGAGTATTGACTGACTTGAGGTCTGCTTCTGTAAACAATGATTTCTATGCTCAGTCTGCAATGAAGGTTGGATTGCATAAGCACATTCTCCATGCGTCACATGTGCTGCACAAGCACATTGCTGACACGGCCAACAACTTCGAAAAATTATCATCAGAGTTTACCTTTGGATGGGAATCTGAAACATCCTTCCCTAAGGTGAGTCTGGTCACTTGTGCTTCTATTACTTGTGTTCAGTTTAATATCTTTCACTTACGTAGCGAATCCCAATGCACTTCCTCTAAAATGGTTTTTATGATTTCCTTCTCTTTACGGTGGTGCATCGACACAATTTTCTGGAATCCGGCAGGTTTTGGGAGATATAATAGAGTCCCTGGCAGGGGCAATCCTCGTGGATTCAAACTACGACAAGGAAAGAGTGTTCCAAAGCATTAGGCCTCTTTTAGAGCCATTGGTTACGCCGGAGACAGTGAGGCTGCATCCCGTGAGAGAGCTGAGTGAGCTTTGCCAGAAGGAGCGTTTCATATTGGGAAAACCCATCGTGTCCCGTGAGGATGGCGTGTCTTCCGTCACAATTGAGGTCGAAGCTGAAGGGGTGGTGTACTGTCACACGACGAGAGCAGCTGATAAGAAGACGGCTAAGAGGTTAGCTTCGATGGAGGTCCTCAAGTCCTTGAAAGAGAACATCGGCAGACTGTGCAGACTGTGAAGATCGATTCACGACATCGTGTGCCTGACACGATGTCTTCTCGGGGTCAAATCTTTGCCATTCGACCTCCAATAATTGTGGAGTGGCATTCTTGACTGCGTTTTCAAAGTCAATTCCGGTTGCGGCTGTGGCTGCTGTTTTTATTTTTTTTTGCGGGAGGGCAAATGTTCTCACGAGGGAGGGAGACATCTTTTGTGTTGGGCACTGAATTTTGCCAAGTTTGTGCTACATTGTGGTTGTAAAGGCCGTATGGTCGAACGCATATTTTACTGTAAATAACAGAAAGTTGGTCTAATGCAGAAATTTTTTTGCCGAATTGCGCCAGAATCAGCCAGCTTTTGCCCCATGCTTGCTGTATGAGATTGCTAGTTCCATGACGTTCTCAGAGTGCCCACGGATGTAAGTCTGCGTTGATTTCCCTCCTCACGGAAAATGAAGGATTTAAATAATATTTTTCTAAAAATGATCGATTATATTACTTATAAAAATGAATAAATGGAAAGTATTTTATAATCTATGAAAATATTTAGACATGAGAAATTGTCAATAATAAAAATATGTGACATTAAATAATTATTTTTTATTTAGTAAAATAAATTTTAAATCTTTCCGTTTTCGCGGAACAAACGAAAAATGACCATTGTATTTGTTTCGTGAAAAAAAAAATTCCGTTTACTCATTTTCCTGAAAAATGTCTTTCTAGTCAACGGAAAAGGTTTACCTACAAAAACTTAAATTCATGAAAATGATTTCCTCTTCGAAATAATTGGAGAAAGATTTCAAAATACGATCGGATAATGATGCTTATACCCAAAACTCTACGCTTAGATACGGAAATCCCAACGTTAGTTCTTAAGTCCCAGCATTTTGGACCAAGTCTTCTGGGCAGCTAAGCTTGGGTACATCGAGATTGGGCCTGGGACCTCGGTGCTCAGGCTTGGGCCCTTGGCACCCATGCTCGGGTCTATCAAGGTTGGGTTTGAACCCCTAGTGCCTATACTTGATGCTCTAACACTTGAACTTAGGTTCATAAAGGCCACGCTCAAGTCTCCAATGCTCGAGGTTTAGTCCCAACCCCTAGGCCCAAATCCACATAGATTGTGCATAGGTCCTCGGTGCTTGGACTCGGGTCCTTGGTTAACAAAACGTTTGTTTTTATAAAAACATATATATATTTTTTAAAATTACATTTTTAATTATTTTATATTTCTTTTCTCTTTTATTTTTTCCCTTCTCCTTCCTCCTTCCTTCGCCGGCCGCATGCCTCAACAATGGTTGACAACTCAACGGCCAGCCAAGACACGAGCTAGTGAGCTCAAGCTGCTGAGCCTTGAGCTTAGTCGAGGTTGCGAGCTCACGGCCTGCACGGTCTTGGCGAGGTTGAGTTTGCCCAAGGCCGGCAAGTTCAAGCTTACCTGTGGCCATTGTTGCGGGCTTAGGGATTGGTGAAGGAGAAGGGAAAGGAAAAAAAAATAAATAAAAAAAATAAACATAATTTAAAATTTTGATTTTTTTTTATCAAAGAGAAAATCATGAGATTGAAATCATTTTCCGAATAAAATCCAAATGCCAAAAAACGTCTTTTATCATATATTAACAAATGAAGAGAAAAACTAACCATTATATTAAAAAATGATTTTGCAAAAAGTATTTTATTCCATCACGAAGTTTTTGCCCTCAATGTTGTCAAATTCTTCGCGCCAAAGCTTCAGTGCAATGCCTGCGGGCTTCGACGCGAGCGCGATAAGTTGGGCCAAGAAAAGAGTGATTTCCGCCAGCCCGTGCGCAGAAATGCAACCTTTACTGGAGGAGAAACGATGGAACGTCATCACCGTCATCGTCCCGACCCAGGATCCAGACACATAGATTACTAAAGATTAGATAGACGAAACCCAGAAGCAAGGACAGTTTCTAGTTCGCGTTTCGAGTTTCGGTCGGGTTCGTGGGGTCGAAAGAAATGGAGGGTCTGTCTCTGGTCCGACCCTTGTGCTGCTCAAACGTGTCATTCGTTGTCCCTCCCCCAGCACGACCCTTTCTTCCTCCCTTTCGTCTGCTTCGCCAACTTCGCGTGCCTTCTTCTTCTCGCTTCCGTTCGGTCGGGTCGGTCGTGTGCTCGACCTCTAACGACCAGCTCAGCCACAGCGTTGAAGCGGATTCAAGTGAATGGGCAATGCAAGGTCCTCTTTTCTTGATTTCAGGGGCTTGTTTTCTTGTTTTCTTGTTTTGGGTTTTGGATAGTTGGTGGTGGTGACGTTCTTTTCTTTGGCTTCCTCCCTACATGACGTTTGCCTTCCTTCAGATTTCTATTCCTTGAGAAGAGAGGTGGAAGCCGCATCGGCCCGGGTTGAGGATATCCGGGCGTCCGCCGGTCTCCAGCAGTTGGAGAAAGAATTGGCCGATTTGGAGCTTAAAGCATCTGATGCCTCCTTTTGGGACGACCGTGCTAAAGCCCAGCAAACCCTCTTGGCATTGACTGATGTCAAAGACAAGATCAGACTACTCTCTGACTTCAAAACACAGGTCTGGACTCCTACCAAATCTGTCTTCTCCACTGAATTGTCGTGTTGAGTACCATCTATTTTGCGGCACCTGAATTGTTGAAAAATCAGCCCTTTTGCCATCTGCCACTAAGAATTCGAGCTTTTTGTGTTTCTGCTGTCTTTTGTAGTGATGCTGTCGAGCGTCCATTAAAGGGAAAGTTTCCCATTGACTTGTGGTTATACCTTCCCTCTGATTTTGCAGACCACGTTCTCACCGTTGAGTTTGTCGAATTCAAATTTGAAATAGCTTAGGGTCAGGAATTGATCATGGCAAAGATACATGCATTTTTGGCATTTGTTGCCACTCTTTGTTTTTTTGTGGTGCATGATTGTGTGTAATACTTATCAGTAGCCCAGAAAAATAGGGGATAGAAAACAATAGTTTTGCGATCACCGTTGATGATTATCGCCATCATCATGGATAGTGGCATCAGGTTAAATCTTCAATTGTTGATGAGGGGCTTCTGAAATTTGGCATTTTGTAGTTTGACCTTGCAGATTGATTGATTTGTTCGTATGCGAAACAATTTTCTGTAGATAATGGAGATTCAGCGTATTTTGGTGTCCCTTGGAGAATTTAAGCAGTGATATGGACCTTCTTAAGTTGTATCTTGGTTTAGTAGATCTAGTGTAAATGCACAAAAGGTCTAGGGTTCACCTCTTATGATCCATTATGCTTATGCTGAAAAATCATTAGCATCGAAGTGAAATTTGAAAAGTAGACCCTTTTGATGCAGATCGTTCTGAAAAGCTTCAATTAAATATGTTCTAGAAATGGAGATATTTTCATTTGGAACACGTTCTCTCTGAAGTATGCACTCCTAATCAGGTTGAAGAGGCAGAAACTGTAGTCATGTTGACCGAGGAAATGGACTCTAAAGATACGGGACTTCTTGAAGAGGCTGCCGGTATTATCAAAGAGCTGAACAAGGCATTGGATCGCTTTGAGTTAACTGAACTCCTCTCTGGTCCCTACGACAAAGAAGGTGCAGTTGTTAGTATAACAGCTGGTGCAGGTGGTACTGATGCACAGGTAATTAAAGATGTGCCATCTCTGGTGTTCTGCTTTTGTTGACCATAGATTTTGATGGAGCATCAAGTTACATTTATTGAAAGATGTACATGGTTTCCTATTGAGGCACTGAGAAACTCAACGACTTGGCAATGTGATCTAGAAAAAGGCTTGCACTCGTAAACTCTAGCTTAACTTTTGAAATTGTAATAATAAGATCCTGTTAATTTAAATGGTGATGTCAATGCCTATGTGAATCTGGGAATTTTCAATAGGATAATGAAGAATTGGTGGCCGCAGGTAAATAAGGGACAGGCATTTCCTTGGGTGACTAAGGGGGTTTTGTTTTGTGGAAAACTTATAGATGGAGGAACATGTTTTTCATTTTTAAGGAAAATAGTTGGTTTTAAGATGATTGGTGGTGTATTTGAAAGTGAGATGGAAAAAGTTTTACAATGTTTAGATCTTTCTTGCATAATTTTTGTTTACATAATATTGTTCCTGATATAAGATACTAAGATGATATTGAGATGATTATCAAAGATATTACTGCTATATGAAATATAAAAAGGATGCCCAAAAAACGATAGAAAATGCAAATAATTAACAAACTTCTGTCAGTGCTCATAAAACTTAAGGGAAGTCCATTACAGAAAATTAATCAAAGTGTGATACCACAGCAAGCATCCAAACAGAAGGTACCAAAGAGAAGTGAAGACCAGATTGAAGCTGTGTGAGCGTGCATGGAAATGGAGCTTGAGAAAATTTCTTCCTTTTTAGGATGGAGAAATTGTTTTCCTCAATTTTAAATATACTTGTTTTCCTTGACTGCAAAGTTTTTTTTCCATTGATTATCCACTTTCAGCTAACCAAATATATGAAACTTTGGAAAATCATTTCGTGAAAATTATTTTCATATATGCGAAGTAGCAGTAAGGTTTAGAAAATTATGCCTTGGTGATGCAGTTAATTTTCAATCTATATTGTATATTTCTGAAGGCTTCCTATTGAGTTGATATAGCCGTCCTTTGAAGAAACGGTGTGAAGCCTTTTCTTCTGTTGGCTTAGTGCTTACATGATTATCCACCATCATCCACATGCCATAAGCCATATTCTTAATTTGATTTGGTTATGGATATTGAATATTTTAATAGTGTAATATTTAGAACTACTTCTGGAGCCTAAACGAAATGATTTGATCTGATGGTTTGTCAAATGCAGTTCTCTTTTTGAAGTGGTTCCATAATGGCCACAAGCCTCATGTCATACATGTCTGCACCATGTCGATTGACACTTGAATTGTCTTTCATTTTCTCAAAACAATCTATTTTTAATAATGTTTAATAGCATTTAATTAATACAGCTGAGAATGCTAATCTGCCTTTTAACTGAGCAATGTATGAATCCATCTAGCATGGGAGCTGCAGTATTCTCTTTTCTTCTTTCTGTAAATTATTATGATCGACTTCAGTGCAGGATTGGGCTGACATGCTTCTCAGGATGTATGCAAGATGGGGAGAGAAACAGAGATATAAAACAAGAGTTGTTGAGAAATCCATGGGAGAGGAAGCTGGGATCAAGTCAGCAACTCTTGAAGTGGAAGGGCGCTATGCATATGGATATTTATCCGGTGAGAAGGGGACTCACAGGATCGTTCGACAGTCTCCATTCAATGCAAAAGGTCTTCGTCAGGTAATATTGATTATTGAGATGATTCCACTGTTTCTGAAGTTCATGTTTTTAAGGAACCCATGAAAGTGCTCTCGGTTAGTCATTTTTCCTTCAATAACAAGAGCAGATTTACTACCATGTTTTTCTATCTTGGAAAACCATGCAGACTAGCTTTTCTGGTGTTGAAGTCATGCCTCTTCTTCCTGAAGAATCTCTAAATGTTGAAATTCCCGAGGAAGATTTGGAAATTACTTTTTCAAGAGCAGGAGGGAAAGGTGGCCAGAATGTGAACAAGGTAGAAACGGCAGTGCGGATCACTCACATTCCCACTGGGGTCACTCTTCGCTGCACAGGTATCTATCACCACATCTGAAATTGTCAAGCACAACGGCCTTGTTCACATCTAAATTCTTATTTTCATTATTAGCCGACTGTTATTGCCATTGATATATCTCTAAAGTACTTTGTAGGATATATTTGACTTTTTTCTAGGACTATGAATTGATTCTCTCTGGAACTTCGAAACATAGATTATGTTCCATTTAACATAGTTCTTAACTGTTACCTGAGGTGCAAGGGAGCTCTTGGAAAGTATTTGTTTGAATTCTCTCTCGATGGTTCAATGGTTCGATGGTTCGATGGTTCTTATAAGTGGTTACGCAAACTCTTCAGAGTTTAAATTTTATTATCTCACTTATGTTGCGGCCACATGAAGTTTCAGCTTGATCTGTGTGAAGTTTTGTTCTCAAGATCTATGGATAGCAAACTGAGATTTCATTGACTGCAAACGCAGAGGAGAGATCCCAGCTAGCAAACAAGATCAAAGCGCTCAGCCGACTGAAAGCAAAGCTACTAGTCATAGCAGAAGAACAGAGAGCATCTGAAATCAAGCAGATACGGGGAGATGCTGTCAAGGCCGAGTGGGGCCAGCAGATTCGAAACTATGTATTCCATCCATACAAACTCGTGAAGGATGTGAGGACTGGATACGAGACATCGGATATCTCATCTGTAATGGACGGTGAGTTAGATCCGTTCATTAAAACATACCTCAAATACAAGTACAGTATGTCACAGTCAGCTATTGAAGCTGTTCAGTAGGCTGTTTTCACTATGCCGCTCGAGTTGTCCAGTAGGGCGTGTACCATTATATTTGTTGAAAATGTAACGTAGCGAATGAAGTTGGTCCATAGGGTATTCTTGATATGCGCTCCATTTTTTCAAGAGGAGGGATTTGTGTCATGGTACTTTCCCCGCTAAGAATGTATATAATTTACGTCGGTCGATACCTTTATAGGATCCTTGAACTTTCTTATTTTGATAATTCAACCCCAACGAGGACCCAATATGATCTAACCCAGCCAGTAAGGCACAAGCAGGGCACAAGCTTGAGTTCACATTAGCCGCCTCACTAGCATTTTCAAGCATTGTTGCATCAAATTTTGTCTCTTAGCATGTATTTAGAGCACCAACTTCCCTTGAGCCTGACGGCTTTGAGAGCTCTCTCTCAAAGTTCAGGTATGTGGGTTCAGAAGTGGTGGAGAGAGCGTTCATCGACAGTAGTTTCACTTCAGTCACCTTACCCGTCGAAGAGCCAGACCATCCAAGCCCTAAAAGAAAGGGGAAAAAGATAACACGGGACCATGTTCGAACAATTGTCGAAATTTGCCGTGTGACGTGAGATTAATCCTTGAAAACGGTCGGCTCTGAGGCCATCGAGGGTGGACACCAAGAAAATCATGTTAATAGAGCTTGCATTGAAATTGACTTATTACAAATTGGTCAGAATGATTATTCTTTTTCAGGTGCCTGCTTTCATAGTCAGCTCATACAAGCATCCAGCGGGCATCTCTTGCCCCCTAGGGAGGAGAATACAGAAGCACTTCCAGCTGTAATACGTGAATATAAAATTACTCGAAATGTGTACAATACAGTGACAAATTAACTGTGCCAGTTGATGGTTTCATGCTGCCTTTCCTTTCCCAAAAATCAAGCCCAAAGAATAGGTGTTGCCTTTTCGAGCAGCCGCTTCGACTCGATTCCCACCAATCTAGAAATCAATGTCACCCAAAAAACCCAAATGAATTCAAGCCATTGGAGTGACCAAAAACACAAGGACAGACCAGAATTTTGTCTTTTTGGCTGGTAAAACGGTATCTGGGAGAATATAGCATTTCAAAGCACCAAGCAAATACCAAACCTTCATTTCTAGAACTGAATGTGACAATTCCTGTATCAGGCATGCATAGGAAGTACCTTGTCCATGAGAAAATAGCCCATCGTTGGCATGTACTGCACCAAATACATCACAGCAAGTACAGGCTGCAAAAAAGCCACTTACTCCATTAGATGTACATGCATTTAAGTTGAGAATGAGAACAAAGAGGCCTTGCGTCATATGCTTCTACTGGATGACAAATTCAGCATGGAACTATCCGCATGCACATATGTACCCTTCAAAAGAGCACCGATAGATTTTAACCAAAGTTTGTTAAACTATAAGCTACCCGCAGTTCACCACTAAGCTCCTTCCTGTTTTGAGAGTACATCACATCAAGAATTCTTAGCTCCTTCCTGTTTTAAGAGCACATCAAACTAACAATTCTGATCCATTTCATTAAGAGTCTTCAAAAGCACTCCCTCTAGTGATCTGACTTGGCCATTATTACACATGTTGGCCCCAAGGAGAAGTTATCTGCTATGGAAAATATACTTTTCATCTTAAATTGTCTGTTAGATCACAGAACCTGCTCTTTTAGAGGCACTCCTACTATTGAAGAGCACCTGTCTAATGAAACTGTCAAATTCAATATGCATTGCCTTACAACACTTTAAAGTGTTGTCACTCAGGAGCAACTATTTTTTTATGATAATATCCAGAAATTTGTTGATAACTTGGATTTATCAAACGTCAAGTTGAAAAAAGTGTCTTCCTCACTAGAAGAAAAGAGAGAAGCAAGCTGGACGCTGACATTTTATAGGACTTCACTCCTTCAAAGCATAAATTTTTTGAAGTAACATCAGTGGGACGTTTTCCAGTTCTAAGACAAATCATAGATGTCATTAATTTGACGTGCATCCTGCCAGGAAATTTTTCCAACTCCTGAAATAGGTTAGAGCATGATGTTGAAAGTCGAGAACTTACAAAACAAACAAGACATATTACAAAAAGTGGAGGTTAGTCCAAATAATGTAATGATGAAGCTGGCAAAATATTCTAAGTTCAAAAAAGTAAAAAAGGCAACACCAACCTGATATGATATCCAAGCTTCCTTTAAGCCATGAGAGGCTGCAATTATTGTCAATTCAGCACATCTTTCAGATGACACATGCTTCTGTAAGTACGAAGAGGTAGAGGTAAGACACAAAACATATTATCCCAAGAAGCCACAAACATGACAAAAGAAAGAGAGAATATGTCATAGTGGGTTGATATTAACAATTATTACGTGTTGACTGAATGATGAAATTTGTAGCATCACTGACTGGCAGATTCTCTTTTGGCCTCTTCGAAGAGTGCAGAGAACCACTAGTTTTGCTACTGACAAGGAGGTTTATGCATAGCAATATAGAAAATAACAAGGGATCTGGAAGTAATCAATTAAAGAAAATTTCCTAAGTTAAGGTTCTGGTTTTTGGAGTCATTAATTTCTTTTCCCTGTTCTCCTGGCCATCAACATCTCTGAAGAGCTGCTCACAGTATCACAAGAAAACTTTCAGTTCTGCCAGCAATGTAATCATCATGTTCGGGTGGATTATGCAATGAATGCTAATTGAGTCCTTTGATCTAGCTTTTTCTACTTCTTTGCAAAAATATGACCTCTGCATGGAAGTGTCTTTTTTTCTATGGATGACAGAGAACTTTCAACTGCACCCAAGCAAAGCAGCTGCCCTGCCTTGATAACTTGGCAATAAGAGTAACACATGTTGCGTGTAAATCAGCCTCTAGTTGATGACTTGTAAGTTCATCACACACTGGAATCGGGAGAGAAGTAAGGTCTAAATCATGAGTGATTTGCTATTAGAAATAGTTGCAGTTGACTAACGAAAGCAAGTAAACACTTGGCATCTTCTTTGGCCAAGAATTTTGAGAGCTGTATCAACAGCTAGCATTCTTATTCTGAGGGAAAAATCTAAGAACAGTGCCAAATCACCTCTGAGGAGCTCCTCTTTGTTGATGCTGTCGCTCCAGATCCATTTGATGTCTCTATTGGTCCAGGACAAACAACAGTCACCTTGATTCCCTTCTGGAAGAGCTGCAAGCAGGGAAAGAAATAAGCTTCTTTTGAAAGAATTACAACTGAAGGAAGAGACAAGCAACATGTCCAGAAGATGCACTTAAGGAGAAAATCAATGCATGAGAATCCTAAACTTATAGAGGTATCAAACATCAAAGCACTACTCTCATTTTTTCAAAAGAAACAATATCAGAGCCCCGTTGTGCCTCACATAGTTGCAAGCAGGGACCTTTTAGGATTTATTAGACATGCATAAGACCAGGACACTTGTTCATCTTAAAAACATCAAAGACTTCTCTGATTTCAACAGCTGCAATCTACTTCATCATCAGAAGCTTTCCATAACTAGATATTTGTCTTCCCAAACCTTCTCAGATGCAACCCTAAAAACAGGCACATTCTCTTCTGCCACAAGTTTTCTCGTAAGGCTCTTTTCTTGTGTTATTCCAGATAGGCGCTGTTCAGGCTAAAGCATAAGATTCTCTCATCTGTCCTCACTACCGAGTATCACTGGCAAGTTCAAAGGATCCAAATCCAGTTATCCAGTAAAAAAGGAGCTCATAGATATCCTTATGATAGGACAAGACCAGATGTTAAGATATTTTAACATCAAAGGAAGTGGTAATACAGACAATTGTGAAGTAGTCCCAGTTGACTAAGGATTTATGGTCACAGCCAGGGAAGTGGTTGACAGAGATTTGCAACTGTGAGGCACCCTTTATCCAGAAAGATGCTTGAAAGGTACCACGATAGATAATCTCTTTGTTCCAAGTTTACATGGTAGATGCCTTCCCTGGTAATTCACTTACTGATCAACGTAGCATCGACAAACTTATCTAGGTTACTCTTGTGAAGTTATCTCTATTTACAGCTTGAGAATTCAAGCACACAATTCTCATAATCAATCATTTCACATAATTAATTTCTGCATTCCAAAGCTGCTGCCACAGCCATTCTTTAGTTGATCAAAGTGATGCATTATTCCTTCTCACAGGCTAGTCACATGATTCCTGTTCGCTGGCTATCTCAGTGATAGCTGTTCCTCCAACCTTTTTAGTGAGAAAATAAAGAAACTACCAAAGTGACCATCACAAATATACCCTTGAGAACAGAACAGCCTGTATACCTCAGAACGCAAGGTATGGAAGTAGCCATTTAGAGCAAACTTGGATGCAGAATACACAGCTTTACCAGGTGCAGGTGCTTTCCCAGCCGCACTGCTTATCTGTGATGATGCAAAAACAGAAGCTTTTTGACCAAACCATGATTAACAAACTGGTTATCGACGAAGGGAAGAAAAATGGATTCAGTATTCAACTAGAGGCATAATAACAGTGGAAACACAGCAAAACTAGCATATTAAAGTTCCTCATCTACTTCTAATCTGTAAATCCAAGGGCCAACAAGAATATGGCAACAAAAAAAGTGCCTCTTTCTCATATCTGATGGAGGCTCTGGAAAATTTAGAGACTACAAATCAAGAATTACCCAAATCTCAACATAAAAGTTTCAAATTTTACCAAAAAAAATAAATATATATATATTTTTACCAGAGAAAAAAAAACATAGAAGTTTCAAATCTCCAAACATATTTCCTACTAAGGACAGTAAATAAACAAATAATCATTAGCACGTACCATGACAAAATGACCCCTACCACGTCTGAGCATGAAGGGTGCCAAAAGCCGAGTCAAAGATATAGTCCCAAAGACATTAACATCGAACGTTGCCTAGTTGCATAAAAAAGGAATATAGTTGGTAAGTTAAGATAGTTAACTTGCCAATCTAATCGTAACAAAGGACCGCCAGTGCATAATACGAGAGTAAAAAGAGCTGTCTATGAGATTGAAATCTGTGATTGTCTTGGAAATTCGGCCAAACTGTCCATGTCAGAGCTGCTGCAAGATTCTTACATACCTTAAGGCTTTCTTCCGTCACATCCAAAGCTGATGTTATCTGCCACAATCAAAGAGATTGATTATGAAGGCCCATCTACTCATGGTATACATTCACCCTCTCTTATGACACAAATGGTTTCAGGGATATAAGACTATCAAACCAGATGATAGGATGGGTGCAGACCAAGCTAGCGTCCTTGTGTATCCCATTCTAGTTCAAAACAGAGACCACCAAAGAAAAACCCAGTGCATCGAACTAGAGATGTAGAAAGTTTCCCCCACAAGGCACTGAGAAAAGAAAGTTTGTAGCCACTTTTCTATCCAATAATTGGAGGAAGAATGGTATTAACCATTTCTTGTACATTCAAACAGCTTAAAGCAAGAGCTAATTTTGTTAGTAAACTTTTTCTTACCTTTCCTGTTGGGTTCTTTTCAATGAGCTTCTGTCTTATGATATAAATTTGAATTGCCACGCGTTGTGATAATGGACCTGTTCAATCGTCGCAGTGATTATATTCTGTCATTTGACCTCATCTTCCAAAATTTTGTTTTCCAGCTAAATAACTTTACTGTACCTCCAGGCATCACACTCAACCTTTTAAAAGCATATTTTTACCATGCTGGTTTGCGTAAACATCCACCAAGTGCAAAGGACCGACTTCTTAATTCTGCTAATTCCAGCATCCTCATTGCGCGAGTGCAATGTGCATTTTCCATTAGTATTCCATTCGAAAAGGGCTCTCAACTTACAGGGCGCTCAGAGGCCGCATTGTGAATCATCATGTCGACACCAGAGCCACCGAAGAAAGATTCAGCCTTCTCCATGGCCTGCCGGAGAGAATCTTCCCCGGACGCCAAATCGAGCAGCAAGATTTGAACTCCATCAGGCGCGTGTTTACCTGCCAACAATGCCACGAGTAGTGTCGAGTCACAGGCATGCCAATCATCGGCAACTCAGCACCAGGATAAAACCGAAAATGACATTACCGGTGAGCTGAGCCTTGACGCGCTCCAATTCAGCCTCGTTCCGAGCGGAGAGTATGAGCTTCGCCCCAAGATTCGCAAGCTGCTTTGCAAGAATTTCCCCTTCGAGAATCCAGCACGAGGAGAAGAATACCCGATAAGGTGAAGAGCTAAACAAAGCAACGGGGAAGACATGGATGCTAGGGGTGTACAAAAGAACCAGGACCCACCCGGACCGTCCAGAACCGGACCAGAACAGCCCAGAACTGATGGTTCTTGAGGGAACCGGTGGGTACTAGTCCGGTTCCTAGTTCTATGGGCGGATCCGTCCACTCGGACCAGACCGATTATATTATAATAATATATTAATTTTTAATATTTAAATAAATTTCGAAATTACTAATTAAGGCATGTTTGTTTGTATTCTTTTTTGTTGTCATGAACACAATTTTTGTTCTTTTGTTGCGAGAGAAAAAAAAAAAGAGAAACGCGTTTGTTTATGTTTTTTTTTTCTCGGGATTTGTTTCTGTTCCAGGAACAAAAAAAGAAAAAAAAAAACTGTTTCTTGTTCTCGGAAACACTTTTTGAATAAACAAAAGAACAAAAACACAAAACTTATTTATTTTTTCTCCTTTTTTTTTTTTTTTTTTTTTTTTTTCTTTGTCCAATCACCGGCCTCGGTCATGGCCGGTGACCGGCCGTCGAGGGCCAGCAACCTTCTTCGGAGGGTTGCCGGCCACCGGCGAGGCCGAGCTCGCCCTTGCCATCGATGAGGCTTGACCTCGCTGGGCCACCGCCAAGTCGGTGTCACCCAACGGTGGCTCGGTGAGGCCAACCTCGCGTCGGCCAACAAGGCGAGCCTCACCGGGCCACCTCCAGGATGGCGTCGCCTGGCAGTGGCCGGGCGAGGTCGGCCTCGCTTGGCCCAGCCGGCGCAAGGTCGGGCCTTGCCAGGCCAAGGCGAGGCCGACCTCGCGTCGGCTGGTTAAGGCCGAGCCTCGCCGGGGCCGGAGGTTGGCCTCCAGCGAGCTCGCTAGAGCCTCGCCAAGCCAAGGCGAGGCCTAGCGAGCTCGTCGGACATCGCCCCCACTGGTCGCCGGCCAAAGAGAAAAAAGAAAAAGAAAATAAAAATATTTAAAAAAAAATTTATACAAGTTTACCAAATATGTTTCTATTCTTTTTTTATTACAGGAATAGAAATTTTGTGCAGTTACCAAACGGGTTATTCTGTTCAAAAATTGTTCCCCGGAACAGAAATATTTTTTCTATTTCTATTCCTTGAAACAATTTTTAAATAGAAATGTTATCAAACGCATTCTTAATAAACCTAAATTTAAGGGTTCCATCTTCTCTCACGATTTCCATGTTCTTATAAGAATTTTGTAAAATGTGTAAGCTGCCTTTTAGCAACTCAACAAATGACTTCTTCAAAAGATACTTCCAGAACTCACATAGGATACTATGTTAAAAAATATGTGGAGTATCAGTGGAATTATTTCTACAAAAAGAATTCAGTAAAGCAAAAGTTGTAAGAAATTGAACACTCTTAAGGGATAAAGGAAAAGACTATCTACATATGACAATTATCCAGAACCTTGAATTTAAAAAAAAATTTAGATTTTATTTTCCAATAAATAAAAAAATGGTACCTTTAATTAAGTCGGTTCGATTTAAAGAGAAATACTACTCGATATAAAGAGCACTCATGGCAGGATTTGAAAAACGATATTATTATTAGTGAGACTGATTCCATAAATTCACTCGGAACCGGACCGGACCAGCGATCCAAGATGGATTCATAGAACTAGTGGTTTCCAATTCTAATTTTTTGGAACAGTCCTTAGCAGGCAGAGGTTTCCAGTTCTATGCCAGGAACTATCTGCCCGGACCATGCACACCCCTAATGGATACAACAAGAGATGAAACCATACCAATTCCGCGGCTGGCACCGGTGATCCAGACAACCTGCACGCACGAACAGAAGACCAACCTCAACGGATTAAGACAAGCCAACCCAAGCCCACCCAACCCAACCCAACCCAAGCCAACCCAAGAAGGGAAAAGAGCAGCGACAAGATGACGAAGGATCGTGGGTTGCTCACCTTATCTTCAATCTCGTCGCGCTTCACGTGCTTCTTCGACATCAACGTGAAGTCTCCTGGCCAAGGACAGAGAAAGAAAGGAAAGAAAGATGAGATTAGAGGAGGAGCTCAGGAGCAGAGCAGGAGGGCGAAACGGATGACGGCGGCGGAGGATGAAAGAGGGACGACCATCGGCGGTGACGAATTTGAGGAGCAGAGCGGAGATGCCGAGGAGGAGCAGCAGGAGCAGGAGTAGCAGCATCGTCGTCGGTCGTCTTCTCGTCTTCGGTCTAGCGCTGCAACTCTCTCTCTCTCGCGCACTCGCGGTTAGAATAGAACCTCGACCGACCACCCTTGTCGTTTAGTTTGTGCAGAGTTGGTAGCAGCATCGATAGCGTCTATGTTGAATAGGGGGAAGATTTCGAAATTAACGTATAGAGTGGGGTCACTCCGGCGGAGATTCCAATTTTTTTTTCAAATAAAAGCGTGAAATTAGGGATAATTGGTTTCCCCCTGCTCCGATTTTAAAGGTGGAAATGAAAATTTTATCAGATTCGGTCTAATGAGCTTTTTAAGGCATTTGGTAATTTTATAATTTCTATTTTTGGAACAAAAATATATTTGGTGCAATCCTAAATTTTTTTATAACTTAAAATTTATTTTAATTTATTAATATTTTTTTTTCTTTTTTTCTTTCAAAGATTATGAATTGATTCTCTCTAGAACTTCGAAACGTAAGATTATGTTCCATTTAACTTTGTCTTGGATAGTTCTTTAACTGTTACCTGAGGTGCAAGGGAGCTCTTGGAAAATAATTGTTTGAATTCTCTCTCGATGGTTCTCAAGAGTGGTCAGGCGAACTCTTCAGCCTTCAAATTTTATTATCTCTCTCAGCTTGATCTATGTGTGAAATTTTGTTCTCAAGATCTATGAATAGCAAACTGAGATTTCATCGACTGCAAACGCAGAGGAGAGATCCCAGCTAGCAAACAAGATCAAAGCACTCAGTCGATTGAAAGCGAAGCTGCTTGTCATAGCAGAAGAACAGAGAGCATCCGAAATCAAGCAGATACGGGAAGATGCTGTCAAGGCCAAGTGAGGCCAGCAAATTCGTAACTATGTATTATTCCATCCCTACAAACTCTTCAAGGATGTGAGGACGGGACACGAGACATCGGATATCTCATCTGTAATGGACGGTGAGTTAGATCCGTTCATTAAAACATAGCTCAAATACAAGAACAGTACGTCACAGTCAGCTATTGAAGCTGGTCAGTAGGCTGTCTACACTATGCCGCTCGAGTTGGCCGGTAGGGTGTGTACCATTATATTCGTTGAAAATGTAACGTAGGGAATGAAGTTGGTCCATAGTGTGTTCTTGATATGTGGTCCATATTTTTTTGAGAGGAGGGATTGGTCATTGTACCTTCCCCACTAAGAATGTATATATTTTACATCCGTCTATACCTTCATAGGATCCTTGAACTTTCTTATTTCGATAATTCAACCCCAATGAGGACCCACTATGATCTAACCCAGCCAGTAAGGCACAAGCAGGGCACAAGCTTGAGTTCACATTAGCCGCCTCACTAGCATTTTCAAGCATTGTTCAATCAAATTTTGGTTCTTACCATGTATTTAGAGCACCAACTTTCCTTGAGCTTGACGGCTTTGAGAGCTCTCTCTAAAAGTTCAGGTATGTGGTGGTGGAGAGAACATTCATCGACAACAGTTTTACTTTAGTCACCTTACCTGTCGAAGAACCAGACCATCTAAGTCCTGAAAGAAAGGGGAAAAAGATAACATGGAACCATGTTCAAACAATTGTCGAAATTTGCCATGTGATGTGACATAAATCCTTGAAACGGTCGGCTCTGAGGCTGTCGAGGTGGACACAAAGAAAATCATGTACTGAGTTTGAATTGAAATTGACTTATTACAAATTGGTCAGAATGATTATTCTTTTTCAGGTGCCTGCTTTCATAGTCAGCTCATACAGGCATCCAGCGTGCATCTCTTGCCCCCTAGGAAGGAGAATACAGAAGCTCTTCCAGCGGTAATATGTGAACATGAAATTACTCGAAATGTGCATGGTACCGTGACAAATTAACTGTGCTAGTTGATGGTTTCATGCTGCCTTTCCTTTCCCAAAAATCAAGCCCAAAGAATAGGTGTTGCCATTTCGAGCAGCTGCTTCAACTCGATTCCCGCCAATCTAGAAATCAATGTCACCAAAAAACCCCAAATGAATTCAAGACACAATAAATTGGAGTGACCAAAAACACAAGGACAGACCAGAATTGTCTTTCTAGCTAGTAAAACAGTATCTGGGAGAACATAGCATTTCAAAGCACCAAGCAAATACCAAACCTTCATTCCTAGAACTGAATGTGACAATTCCTGTATCAGGCATGTATAGGAAGTACCTTGTCCATGAGAAAATAGCCCATCGTTGGCATGTACTGCACCAAATACATCACAGCAAGAACAGGCTGCAAAAAAGCCACTTACCCCATTAGATGTACATGCAGTTAAGTAGAGGATGAGAACAGAGAGACCTTGCATCATATACTTCTATTGGATGACATATTCAGCATGGAACTATCTGCATGCACATACATAACCTTCAAAAGAACACCAACAGATTTTCATTAAAGTTTGTTAAACTATGAGCTACCCGCGGATCACCACTAAGTTCCTTCCTGTTTTGAGAGTACATCACATCAAGAATTTTCTTAGCTCCTTCCTGTTTTAAGAGCACATCAAACTAACAATTCTGATCCATTTCATTGAGAGTGTTCTTCAAAAGCCTCCCTCCAGTGATCTGACTTGGCTATTATTACACATGTTGGCCACAAGGAGAAGTTGTCTGCTATGGAAAATATACTTTTCATCTTAAATTGTCTGTTAGATCACAGAACCTGCTCTTTTAGAAGCACTCCTACTATTGAAGAGCACCTGCCTAATGAAACTGTCAAATTGAATATGCATCGCCTTACAACTCTTCAAAGTGTTGTCACTCAGGAGCAACTATTTTTTTATGATAATATACAGAAATTTGTTGATAACTTGGATTTATCAAACGTCAAGTTGAAAAAAGTGTCATCCTCACAAGAAAAAAAGAGAGAAGCACAGCACAGCTAGACGCTGACATTTGATAGGACTTACTCCTTCAAAGCATAAATTTTTTAAGTAACATCATTGGGACGTTATCCAGTTCTAAGACAGATCATAGATGCCATTAATTTGATGTGCGTTCTGACAGGAAATTTTTCAACTCCTGAAACAGGTTAGAGCATGATGTTGAAAGGCAAGAGAACTTACAAAACAAAAAAAGATATATTACAAAAAGTGGAGGCCAGTCCAAATAAGGAAATGATGAAGCTGAGAAACTATTCTAAGTTCTAAAAAGAAAAAAAAGGCAACACCAACCTGGTATGATATCCAAGCTTCCTTTAAGCCATGAGAGGCTGCAATTATTGTCAATTCAGCACATCTTTCAGATGACACACGCTTCTGTAAGTAAGAAGAGGTAGAGGTAAGACAGAAAACAAATTATCCCACAGAAGCCACAAACATGACGAAAGAAAGAGAGAATATGTCATAGCAGGATGATATTAACAATTATTAGGTGTTGACTGAATGATGAAACTTATAGCATCGCTGACTGGCAGTTTCTCTTTTGGCCTGTTCGAAGAGTGCAGAACCACTAGTTTTGCTACTAACAAGGAGGTTTATGCATAGCAATATAGAAAATAACAAGGGAACTGGAATTAATCAATTAAGGAAAATTTACTAAGTTGAGTTTATGGTTTTTGAAGTCATTAATTTCTTTTCCCTGTTCTCCAGGCCATCAACATCTCTAAAGAGCTGCTCACAGTATCACAAGAAAACTTTCAGTTCTGCCAGCAATGTAATCATCATGTTCGGATGGATTATGCAACGAATGCTAATTGAGTTCTTTGATCTAGCTTTTTCTACTTCTTTGAAAAAATATGACCTCTGGATGGAAGTGTCTTTTTTCTATGGATGATACAGAACTTTCAACACATGTTGCACGTAAATCAGCCTCTAGTTGATGACTTATAAGTTCATCACACACTGGAATCGGGAGAGAAGTAAGGTCTAAATCATGAGTGATTTGCAATTAGAAATAGTTGCAATTGACTAACGAAAGCAAGTAAACACTTGGCATCTTCTTTGGTCAAGAATTTTGAGAGCTGTATCAACAGCTAGCATTCTTATTCTGTGGGAAAAATCTAAGAACAGTGCCAAATCACCTCTGAGGAGCTTCTCTTTGTTGATGCTGTCGCTCCAGATCCATTTGATGTCTCTATTGGTCCAGGACAAACAACAGTCACCTTGATTCCTTTCTGGAAGAGCTGCAGGCAGGGAAAGAAATAGGCTTCTTTTGAAAGAATTACAACTGAAGGAAGAGACAAGCAACGTGTCCAGAAGATGCACTTAAAGAGAAAATCAATGCAGAGAATCCTAAACTTATAGAGGTCTTAAACATCAAAGCACTGCTCTCATTTTTTCAAAAGAAACAATATCAGAGTCCCGTTGTGCCTCCCATAGTTGCAAGCAGGGACCCTTTAGGACTTATTAGACACGCATAAGACTAGGACACTTGTTCATCTTAAAGACATCAAAGACTTCTCTAATTACAACAGTTGCAATGTACTTCATCATCAGAAGCTTTCCATAACTAGATATTTGTCTTCACCAAACCTTCTCAGATGCAACCCTAAAATAGGCACATTCCCTTCTGCCACAAGTTTTCTTGTAAGGCTATTTTCTTGTGTTATTCCAGATAGGTGCTGTTCAGGCTAAAGCATAAGATTCTCTCATCTGTCCTCACCACCGAGTACCACTGGCAAGTTCAAAGGATCCATATCCAATTATCCAGTAAAAAAGGAGCTTATGGATATCCTTATAATGGGACAAGATCAGATGTTAATTTAACATCAAAGGAAGTGGTAATACAGACAATTGTGAAGTAGTCCTAGTTGACTAATGGCAAATATTAAGTTAACTCTCACTTTCAATTACGAAAGGATTTATGGTCATAGCCAGGGAAGTGGTTGATAGAGATTTGCAACTGTGAGGCATCCTTTCTCTAGAAAGATGCTTAGTTTACATGGTAGATACCTTCCCTTGTAATTCACTTACTGATCAACTTAGCATTGACAAATTTATCTAGGTTACTCGTGCGAAGTTATCTCTATTTACAGCTTGAGAACTCAAGCACACAATTCTCATAATCAATCATTTCACATAATGAATTCCTGTATTCCAAAGCTGCTGCCACAGTCATTCTTTAGTTGATCAAAGTGACACATTATTCCTTCTCACAGGCTAGTCACATGATTCCTGCTCGCTGGCTATCTCAGTGATAGCTCTTGCTCCAACCTTTTTAGTGAGAAAGTAAAGAAACTACCAAACTGACCATCACAAATATACCCTTGAGAACAGAACAGCCTGTATACCTCAGAACGCAAGGTATGGAAGTAGCCATTTAGAGCAAACTTGGATGCAGAATACAGAGCTTGACCAGGTGCAGGTGTTTTCCCAGCCGCACTGCTCATCTGCAATGATGCAAAAACAGAAGCTTTTTGACCAAGACATGATTAATGAACTGGTTATTGACGAAGGGAAGAAAAATGGATTCAGTATTCAACTAGAGGCATTATAGCAGTGAAAACACAGTAAAACTAGCATATTAAAGTTCCACATCTACTTTTAATCTGTAAATCCAAGGGCCAACAAGAATATGGCAACAAAAAAAATGCCTCTTTCTCATATCTGATGTAAGCTCCGGAAAATTTAGAGACTACAAATCAAGAATTACCCAAATCTCAACATAAAAGTTTCAAATCTCCAAACATATTTCCTACTAAGGGCAGTCAAAAACCAAATAATTATTAGCACGTACCACAACAAAATGACCCCTACCACGTCTGAGCATGAAAGGTGCCAAAAGCCGAGTCAAAGATATGGTCCCAAAGACATTAACATCGAACGTTGCCTAGTTGCATAAAAAAGGAATATAGTTGGTAAGTTAAGATAGTTAACTTGCAAATCTAATCGTAACAAAAGGACCGTCAGTGCATAATACGAGAGAAAAAAGAGCTGTCTATGAGATTAAAATCTGTGTTTGTCTTGGAAATACAGCCAAACTGTCCATGTCAGAGCTGCTGCAAGATTCTTACATACCTTAAGGCTTTCTTCCGTCACATCCAAAGCTGATGTTTTCTGCCACAATCAAAGAGATTGATTATGAAGGCTTATCTACTCATGGTATACATTCACCCTCTCTTATGTCACAAATGGTTTCAGGGATACAAGACCATCAAACCAGATGATGGGATTGGTGCAGACCAGGCTAGCATTCATTCTAGTTCAAAACAGAGACCACCAAAGAAAAACCCAGTGCATTGAACAAGAGATTTAGAAAGTTTTCCCCACATGGTACTGAGAAAAGAAAGTTTATAGCCACTTTTCTATCCAATAATTGGAGGAAGAATGGTATTAATCATTTCTTGTATATTCAAACAGCTTAAAGCAAGAGCTAATTTTGTTAGTAAACTTTTCCTTACCTTTCCTGTTGGGTTCTTTTCAATGAGCTTCTTTGTCTTATGATATTAATTTGAATTGCCATGCGTGGTGATAATGGACCTGTTCAATCGTTGCAGTGATTATATTCTGTCATTTGATCTCATCTTCCAAAACTTTTGTTTTCCAGCTAAATAACTTTACTGTACCTCCAGGCATCACACTCAATCTTTTAAAAGCATATTTTTACCATGCTGGTTTGCGTAAACATCCACCAAATGCAAAGGACCTACTTCTTAATTCTGCTAATTCCAGCATCCTCATTGCGCGAGTGCAATGTGCATTTTCCATTAGTATTCCATTCAAAAAGGGCTCTCAACTTACAGGGCGCTCAAAAGCCGCATTGTGGATCATAATGTCGACGCCAGAGCCACCGAAGAAAGATTCAGCCTTCTCCACGGCCTGCCGGAGAGAATCTTCCCCAGACGCCAAATCGAGTGGCAAGATTTGAACTCCACCAGGCGCATGTTTACCTGCCAACAATGCCATGCGCAAGTAGTGTCGACTCACGGGCACGCCAATCATCGGCAACTCAGCCGCAGTATAAAACCGAAAATGACATTACCAGTGAGCTGAGCCTTGACGCGCTCCAATTCAGCCTCGTTCCGAGCAGAGAGTATGAGCTTCGCCCCAAGATTCGCAAGCTGCTTCGCAAGAATCTCCCCTTCGAGAATCCAGCACGAGGAGAAGAATACCCGATAAGGTGAAGAGCTAAACGAAGCAAACAGGGAAGACATGGATGCAACGAGAGATGAAACCATACCAATTCCACGGCTGGCACCGGTGATCCAGACAACCTGCGCGCACGAACAAAAGACCAACCTCAACGGATTAAGCCAACCCAACCCAACCCAAGAAGGGGAAAAGAGCAGCGACAAGATGAAGGATCGTGGGTTGCTCACCTTATCTTCAATCTCGTCGCGCTTCACGTGCTTCTTCGACGTCAACGTGAAGTCTCCTGGCCAAGGACATAAAGAAAAGAAAGAAGGATGGAATTAGAGGAGGAGCTCAGGAGCAGAGCAGGAGGGAGAAACGGGGGACGGCGGCGGCGGAGGATGAAAGAGGGACGACCATCGGCGGTGACGAATTTGAGGAGCAGAGCGGAGATGCCGAGGAGGAGCAGCAGGAGCAGCAGCATCGTCGTCGGTCGTTTTCTCGTCTTCGGTCTTGCGCTGCAACACTCTCTCGCGCACGCGCGGTTAGAATAGAACCTCGACCGACCGCCCTTTTCGTTTAGTTTGTGCAGAGTTCGTTGCAGCAACGATAGCTTCTATGTTGAATTGGGGGAAGATTCCGAAATTAACGTATGAAGTGAGGTCACTCCGGCGGAGATTCCAATTTTTTCAAATAAGAGCGTGAAATTAGGGCTGATCAGTTTTCAATCTGATCTAGGACTGCTTCCATCTAATAGAATCTGTCACTTTTTTTTCCCCAAGGAGTTTTTGTGCACAATGAAGTGATAATGAGTGAAAAGTTATTGTGTTGTAGCTTAGGATACCACTAGATAAGATATGGTGAATTTGATGACGTTTCTGTTTTCAGGAATAATTTTCATTTAAAAACACTTTTTTTCTAATTCTTTTTCGAAAACAGTTTCCGAACATTTTAAGACATTCGGTAATTGTATAGAATTTTTATTTAAAATAGAAATGTGTTTAGTATGATTCCAATTTTTTTTGTGACTTAAAATTTCTTTTAATTTATTAATAATTTTATTATATTTTGCCTTTTTTTTCTTTTGTCTTTTTCTTCTCCTTTCTCTAGCTAGTTGCCGGCCTTGGCCTTGGCCGGGTATCATCGAGGCTGACGATAGGCTAAGGGGAAGAAGAGAGGAAGAGAAAAAAAAAAAAAAAAAGACAAGAAAAGAGAAAATACTTGTTTATTGAGTCGCTTTCAAGAATAAGAAGTAATATTTTTTTCTTATTTTTATTCTAATCTATTTCTAGGAACAAAAAAACTACTAAATGCGTTTCTATTCTATATCTATTTCGGGGAACATAAAAATAGAAATACTTATTAGAAGGGTGTTACCAAATGCAGCCATAATATCTAGTTCACACTTACTAATTTTTTTGACGAAATAATAGAAAAAAAGTATATGTAATCAGTTTGGTTTCCTTAAAACTCGGAACCAGACAAACTAGCCGATTCGATCTTGTCCGGGCGATTCTTAGTTGGAGCTCTACTGAAAAAGCCTAAATTGACCATGCCAATTTCACATAAATACTTGACCTTGCCAGGCTGGCTTAATATTCCAAGCGGTGAAAGGTATTTTCATCCAAAGACAATTTTAATATAAATTTTAGTTAAATTAGATTAAAATTACGAAGCGCAAGGTTTTTTAAAAAAGAAAAAAATATATAAAAGGACTAGGGCCAATCCATAACATAAATTTTAGTTAAATTAGATTAAAAATTAAAAAAAGCTAAAAAGTTTTTTAAAAAAGAAAAAAAAAACATATATAGATGTGAGAATTAGGGCCAACCCTCTCGCTTGTTGGCATTGGCTATGGCTAGTGGAGTGTTGGCCATGGCCAACAAGGTCGGCGTGGGTCATAGTCCCTCCTTGACGCCCCAACGGAGATGGGGCGGCATCGGCAATGGTCGGCAACAACGGGTGAGGGGCCTGAGATTTTTCTTTTCTTATGTGTGTTTTTCTTTTATAAGTTTCGAGCTTTTTTTTTTTTTGAGTTTTTTATGAATTTTTTTGGATTTTTAAACATAATTTAAAAAAATTTGTGTAAAAATTAGGATTCGAATCAAAATGACCTTGTTTTGGTTCTTTAGTTAAACTTAACACCACAAGGAAAAAATAAAATATTTTTAAAAATCATGTTAGCAACTTTTTGTTAATCAAATTAATAGAGTTAGTGGAAATACTCAATTTTTACAGAAAATCGAGTCTTGGGTGGGGTAAGGGCTTGCAAGCTCTCATTGGCCGCTAGCAAGGGTTGCCTCCCCCAAGTCCTCACCAGCCACGAGTGAGGCAACCCTCACCTAGATCTAGTATGTCACACCTTGCCCCACCTCTGGCACGAGAGCATGACCCGATGGGTTAGCATCGACGCCCCAGGTAAGTCGAACATCTTGAAAGTCTTTTATCTTTAGTTAAGTACATGCAAAAGCGATCATAAACAATCCCCGTACAAACAAGCATGGAAGCTAGGCAAGACATATGCAAGTCAAGCAAATAAAAGCAACATATATTCACATATTAAAAACTGTTTTGATTACATGCTCATCCTAGTCCTGGGCTACTTATTTTTGTTTCCATACATAGTCAATCAAAAGGCTGGATAGCCTAGCTCCTCTACTGAATTGCTCCTAAAAGCGGCCCCCATGCTAGGTTCACTCCCTTCTTGGACCCTGGTTCACACATTACACACCGAAATGGTGAGAACAACAAGAGTGAGTTGATGACTCAGTAAGTAGAAATCCATAATTCTTCTAAAGGATGACATCTCATCGTCGATCGTCGGATACAAGGTCACCACCCACTTGTCGATGGCAAATCAATAACAAAGTTTGTGCCTTGCCTTGCTTATGCACCGTCTATGTCCTTTCAAGAATTAAAGACAAGGAGTTAGTGCATATGAACAAGTTTTCCAAAGATTCATGGCTTATGATCATTTCAATCATACAAAGGAATGCTCGCATCTTATGAAACTCATTCAAGCACTAAGTGACCCAATTCAAATGTATGCTCAAATTGATGCAAGAACTTAAAAATACATATTAAACAAACTCAGCTTTTGCAAGCATCACGCATATATCAATCATGGACCACATTTGGACTTTCATTTTTTTTTTCAGTATCATATTAGTCGAAATTAATTGACTCTTCCGGTAACAACTAGGCATTGGTCCCCGCCTTGGCAACCGGCATTATCCCAATCTCATTATCAAGACGGTATCCAAGGCGACCCCTAGGCATCGGCCTCACTTGGGCCGGCATCGTCCACAATCTCAATATCAGGACGGCATTCGAGTCTTTACCCCAAGCAACGACCCGGCATCCTCTAGCATCGGCATATAGGTCCATCGTGTGTTCATGTATTTCAAGTATCGACTGATTCTTGTCATGGTTAAACTCTTAGCCAAATAAAAGGCCCGAAGGCATGCCATGCAAGGTGAACTAATGAACAACTCTTGTGTTTTATTAAATCAAACTCATGCAGGATGCGATTCGTGCTTGTGACCTTGACTTGGAATCATTTGCTCAGGCTTTAGCATTGTCCAAAGTCACCAAGACCTCTTCTCGACATTCAGGTGTGCTCAATACCCATGCAGGATCATGAACTTACTTAATGCCACAATAAGCAATAGAAACACAACAAGCATAACAAGACAAAGTCAACACAAGTAAATGATGACATTATCCTAAAATTGATAAGCGTAGCATATCGCCTTATTGAAGAGTTAGGAAAATCTACTTACTTCTTTTTGGACCTAGCTCCAAGATGCTTCTTTGGTGGTCGATCGGCGTCTAAGGTGACTTGGAAGAGAATGGCGTGAAAGAGATGAGAGAAAGGGAGAGGAAATGAGAGAATGACTCATCCTCAAAATGTGAGGATGCCTTCTCCTATTTATAAACCTCTTCCTCTTAAATTTTTATGCAAGCTCATGATTACGCCTAAATGATGAGTTGGCCTACTTATCTTCTTGAGTTGGCGCATAAGTCCTTTGTTGTTGGCTTATGATTGGTCCATCTGTTTGCTTGTCCTTCAAGGCTCACTCTAGGTTCATTATTGCCTATGTGGCCTAAAGAACACATAAGCCCCTTTAATGCTTAATGTCTTATTTTGATTGGTTGGTTTTTGTCTTGTTCACAAGGCTATAATCTAGGGCCATCATACCCTAAGATTTATCTAAGATTTGGTCATCAAGAAACTTGGACTTTGGACAACTTGTTTTCCAAGTTAAACACATGAGTATGTGACTCATTAAGCTCATTAATTAGCTAGCTTCCAAAAGCATTTAATACATTTTTATCTTCAACCCGAGAAGATTCTAGATTGGCTTCTTCCTCTAATTAGGCATACAGCTCCCTTCTCCTCCAAGTTGGGCATGTGGTTCTCCATTATAAGGCAAAAACAGTTTTGAGCAACTTTCGAAATCAGTACCATTATCTTATCAAAGGACTTGAAAAATTATATAATTTTAATATGTTGTAAAGAAGACCTTATAAAACATTTTTCATGAAAGAATCCAAGTCAAATTAGTTTTGTGGAAAGAGAAGCAATTCATTGAACACAACCAAAAAAATCATCCATCAAACAGATTCAATGGTCAGAGAGAGAGAGAGAGAGAGAGAGAGAGAGAGAGAGAGAGACTCATTTTGAGATCCAAATCTTCACAAGACTCTTTGAAATTTTAATGTGTTATAGATATGAATGTCATTTAAAAATTTTGTGAAGGAAGCATGTCCAGATTCGAAAGGAAAGATTTTATGAAAATTCGAGAAAGCAACTTGGTTACCGTTTTCACTATACTTGGCAAGTTCTATACGGTAATTGATTGGGCCTTCGTCCCAACCATTTCACTTTAAAAAATATATATATATGAAATTTAAGCATGTTATAGATCAAGATGTTTTGAATAACTTTTAACATGGAAGTTTTTCCAAATTCATAACATAAAAAGCTTTGTAAAATTGGCAAACAACAAAGGTCCAGAAATTTTGAAAATTAAATGAGGTAAATTCTAGTTGAAAAGAAGAGTGTTCCCACTTGGCCTTGAATTAAAGATCATCCATGGCTGTACAATTTTATCTCCCAAGATCATAAGTAGACTCTATACTAATTTGGACACTTGTCTCGGTTATTTATTGGCTAATGTCCAAAAGAGATAAGGTAGATTTGTCGGTTCAAAGTTGAACTTGTCTTGGCCTTCAAAGTTGAACTTGTCTTGGCCTTCTTCTTCTTCTTCTTCTTCTTCTTCTTCTTCTTCTTCTCTCTCTCTCTCTCTCTCTCTCTCTCTCTCTCTCTCTCTGTGCATGTGCCTCTCCTTTGTAGGTTCCAAAGTCTACCATTCACACTTAAATCCTAGGATATTAATGGGCCTATATCTTTTTCCCCACTTTATTTAATACGTTTACATTTGTTCACACTTATTCACATTTGTTTTTCCAAAAAATTTTGATTATCTAAGGATGAGGTGTCCCTTTCATTAATGGCTTTAAATTCAAATCTAATCTTATCTTCTAATGTAAAGCACCAATGTGCCAAGTGTCATTTCTCCTTAATTTACTACATGACGAAGGCATTAAATATAACTTGGAAAATTTCTAAATTTTGAAGGCCTTGTCATCCTGAACTAATCAAATTTGAGCATGATCAACTACCTTATTTGGCTTGGGTTTCATGCCTAAGACATGATTGGAGGAAGTAGACACAACCGGGGCTTAACCGGTGAAACCAAGTTCAGACTTCTCTTTTACCATGTAAAGGGCTCGAAGTTGGGGATGTTACATAATAAGACCCGATCTTGCTTGTCTAACCCTCATTGAGTATCGCCAGTGGCTGGCCATCACTTGAGATTGGCAACTAGTGAAAAAGAAAGAAAAAAGAATAACAATGAAAGAAGAAAGAAAAAAGGAAAAAGAAAAAGAAAAATAATTGATGAAAATGCCTTTTAACCAATCAGTAAGGTCAGGCCCTTCTTTGATATTGATATGGCCACTTCGGGATTTTATTTAAAATAATGTCTCTTTTAGAATTTTTTTTCTTTAAGAAAATAATGATATTTCATGCATTTATTTGAAATTTTGCTAAATCAAAAGTCAAAATCAATATGACAATCTTTTTGTACAGAGATTTTTGAAACTCATTGCTTGTATGAAGTGTCCAAAGTCGAGGTCCATATCAGCTTTGGATTTTAATATTTTCGAAATGTTGATGTATTTTTTTTCTTTTTGACTTTGCCCTTGTTAAACTCTTATTATTCCAAAAATGACTTTGTCACAAGCCGTAGCATACAAGGCTAGCTTTGGCCATTGATGAGCCAAATCTGACGGCCCAGTAACCTTTGGAGGCCGATTGGAGACAATAGCAAAAATACCTTTACAAATGTATTTTTTTTCCCAAATAGCACTTAAATTAAAGTTGCTTTTCAATACACATTTTACACTCTACCGAAACCACTATTTGCATTTAAAAAAAAAAATCTTTTACCTAAAATTTTTTGCAATTCCCCAAAGTCTTTTCTCAAAACCACATAGGCCTTTTCAAATAAGAGTGAGTAGGTATTGTTTTTAATAATTGTTGAAAGCAGTGCAACTGATCTCAAAGAAGGGTTTAAACTCATCCGCCCGCCAAATATTCGTTGGCCGACATTTCTGGTGACTAAAATGAAGGTAATTTTGTCAGAAATCTACAATTGGATAAAAAAAAAGGGACAAAATCCCCAAATTGATTAAGATCAGGCTATTCCCCTTCAATGTCTCAGTTTTTTTCTTCCTCTCCCACTACTCCTCAAATCCTATAGTATTCGGGGGAAGTGAAACGAAAATGGGCCGAGTATTTGGGCCGAGATAGACCGGAAGGCCCAAATCCCTAACTTGGCCGACCCTGTTTAGAGCGCTGCGGGGTTCCCTTCTCTTCCCATTTTCCCCTGCGTTTTCGTCTTGCGAGTTCGAGAGAGAGAAAGAAAGAGAGACACCGAGAGCCGAGGAGGAGGAGTAGCGGCGCAAGAAGCTCCAATGGCGGCGGCGATGGCGGCGAGGTCTGCTCTGCTCAAGTACCTGCGGGTCCCGGTCAAGCCTTCCCTCCCCTCCGGCCCCCCGCTCCCCTCCTTCGGCCTCGCCCTCCGCCGCTTCTCCGAGGAGGTCCGGGGCTCCTTCCTCGACAAGTCCGAGGTCACCGATCGCGTCGTCACCGTCGTCAAGAACTTCCAGAAAGTCGACCCCTCCAAGGTTTCTCCTTTTCTCTCCCTTCCTCTCCTCCTCAGTGTATTGCCGGGAGAGGGTTTCGTTCGATTATGCCTCCTCGGATGGAGACGCGTTTGTGCTGTCCGGATTGGTTTGTGCATTTAGCCTCGGCGGGGAATGTGCCTGAGGTGCTGGTTCTGCTGATCGCGTGCTTAGGGCAAATTTGATGGCGGAGACTTGTGTGTGTGACGACTCTGCCGTCGAGAGAGAGAGATGGCATCACGGCTAGGGTTTTGGGTTTCTTGAGGGTCGCGCTATTTTGTGCCAAACCACTGCTAAAGAGTCGAAACTTTATTTTGGGTTCCCTCCTGAAATGGTACTCCAAGTTGAAGTAGCAAATGCGAGTAAAGACCAGATCATTGATTCGACTGTGACAAGAATCCTCATCCAAATTAGGACCTTTGTATGGGCTACGGAGCGATGCGACGCTCGATCTTCATGAAGGATTTTGTGTGTTGTAATTGGGACTTGTTGATTGGGAGTCATAGTTGATATTCTGTGATGAGCTTGTAGCAGAATGCTCACCTGATTTGTGCTTTTTGCTGTGAAGAAAATCTGAATTACTTTTGGAAAAAAAATAATCTGGAAAGATTGGTAACATTCTCGCTGTTTGAACAAATATCTGCTTCATTGATTTCCTGCGCTGTTTCATTGATTGGCTTTTGTCTATGCCTAATATAAAGCCACATATGAGAGGCAGTCAATTGCCCTTTTCCATCCTGACTCCACACTAATGATGGGTACCTTAATGAGTGTAACGCAGGACCATAGAAAAAATAGTGTTATGTAGTGCCGAAATATATTCATGTGCATTGTTATTGTCGTCTCTCCATCGTGCTATTATTTTGGTCTCAAATCTCTCAAATGATTGGTGTTAATGAGATTCAGCTAGTTTGAACAGGTACCTGAGATAATGGATTTTGAGATGTTCTCACTTCTCCATTTGACATTTTGTACATTTCACTTGTCATGCTCATGTGTATACCACTAGTGTAGGGTTGCATTGCTCCATGTGTTGTCTTCCATCATTTTTCACAGTGCAGTGTCTTGAATAAATCATGATGTTCTCCATCAACTTGCCTTGATACCAGCATGGCTTGTTGACATAGTGCAGCAGAGCTTTTATTAAGCCTCTAAAGAGGCACGTGGTATGGAATAGCTATTCTTGTTGAAAATAGGTATAGCATAATAGCATTATGGACCCCATGTGGTCACTATTGGCTCTTTTATGCAATATTGTGATACCTACATCATGTGCTGCAATCAGCACTCACTGGAATGAGTCTGCTTCTTTACGAATTTCATGTGTGTTTTTCTGGTGCAACCGCATTGCTGGAATATTTGAGCAAGGTAACAACTGCGTCAATCTTCAAGTTCTAAGCTGATTCTCTTTTCCTAGGTTACACCAAATGCGCATTTCCAGAATGATCTTGGGTTAGACAGTTTGGACACAGTGGAGATAGTTATGGCTCTTGAGGAGGAGTTTGGCTTTGAGATTCCAGATAATGAAGCAGACAAGATAAACACGATAGAACTTGCTGTTGACTTCATTGCTTCTCATCCGCAGGCGAAATAGGTGAAGCATTGAAAGCCCATGTTCTTTCCTTTTCTCCTGGAGGATGGGCATTGTCATTGAGTTTTCATAAGTGGCACATTGGCACATTTTAGAATCTTTTTGTTGGCATGCTTCCCTCCAATGGACATGTTCCTTTTTTTGTACCAAACTGCTATGGCTACTTTGGAGCTGGGTGGTAGCTGCTGTTACAGGCTCTTAGAGTCCTTGACACTATTTTGAAGTGTATCCAGAATGAGTTTTTGGTTTTATTAAAGTGGAGTTTCTTATTTTTTATAAGTCCAGCATTGGGAGACTGATATCATAGAGGAAATCTTGCACATGCAGTGTGCACATAATGACATGACCTGAATTTTGTCATATATACACATATTGGGCTGTGACTTGAGTCCTCTGTTTTCAGGTTCATCGAGTGGTACCAGCAAGTTAGTTATTGAGAGAAAGTTAGAAGTTAGTTATTGAGAGAAAGTTAGAAAGAAAGTAAGAGACTCTTTCATTTTAAATGGCTTTATTGGGGAATTTGTGATGAATGGTTGAATGATCCTTGTTTCATTGTTTTGTGTTTTGTTCTTCCTGCTTGAGGAAATTAAATGATATACTCTTTAGCGAATAAGATTACAATTTTTTGACTTCTAGTGATCAAAATGTCCCACGAGGATTTATATGAACGTGTTCTGATTTTCAAATTTTAGGTTAAATTCTCTAACGGTGGCCCTTTGGTTAGAATCGAAACGGTTTGAGAACGTGTGAAAGAGACCATACACCTGCTAATCTGGTTCCATGAATTCGAGTATTGGTATAAAATATAAAAAATGAGACGAAACTCATTAAACGCCTTATTTGTCTGTATCTAATCTAGTCTAATATTTGCGTCCAAAAAAAAAAAAAAATCTAGTCTAATATACATAAGTCAAGTCAAATCCCTAAAGATCCTTGGAGTGCAATTCTAGCTACCACATTAGTTCATCGTGCTTCTGATTTTTCAAGAAACTTATCTTGGCAGGACAATGTACATTGATGGAGGTATAGGTTGCACATGACAAAATTTTTGTCTTTCTATTTCTTTGATTTTTTGTTCTTGAAATAGGTTTGGAATAAAAATCCAGTTTGGTAATGTAATTTTATTTTTCTATTTCTGAAATAAATTTCTATTTTAAAAATAAATTTGAAGTAGAAATTAGAAGTTAAAATTTTTTACTTTTCTATTTCGGAACAAAAGTGAAAAATGAAAATTTTGCTAATTGTTCACTCTTGTCATTGACCCCCACCTACCTACCGCTTGTGGGATGTCGAACATAGGCTACTGCTCCCTTAAAAATAGAAATTTTATTTTATCATCAAACGAATTTCTATTCTAGAAATGGAAATTTTTAGTTGTTTTCAAACACGTTTTTTTCTCAAAAACTCGTCTGAAAATAGAAATTAAGAAATTAATTTTTGGCTAAAAATTGATTTCTATTCTAAAAAATTTGTCATGGAGGCCCATAGTGGTAGGGGGTGAGCATGGTCCGAGTGTTCGGTTCCTACCTTGCAATCGCAAACCGATTTCGAAAAATTGGAGTTGAGACTTGTGTCACGGGCCGAAAGATGGACGACCCGAGAGGTTCCCCAGAGTCGATCTCGACTCGCCCGTGGACCTCCTGCTCTCGCTCGGATTCCCACCAAACCTTCTCCCTGAAGATTGCAAGGGCGGTCGAAACCGTCATTGAACCATATTACAGAAGTCTGTTCCTTTATTTATGTCGGTAGATGGTAGTTGACATTATGTCGGTAGTTGAGGCGATGCGATCTCGTCCGCCGATAGAATTCTAGATTAATGGATGTAATCCGAGGCCCTCAACTATAAAAAGGGTGTCCTCCCTCATTTGTAAACATCCACTACTTCCGCAATACAAAGCAAGTCTTCTTTCCAGAGCTCTTCTCTTTAGATTCTTTATCTCTCTACGATCCGGGTAAGGCGAGCGAGTGAGCGTTCGACTGTGTAAGGCTTGGCTTGGGTGATCCAAAGTTGCCCGAGTCGCTGCGCGGTCACGATCCCCAATCGATCGGCCCGTGACACTTGCCTGTTAGTTCCATAGATCCACTTAGGAATTGAACTGACATGGTCCAGTACTCAGGTGGGTCCATGAAATTGGTCCTAAATGCTTACAAAACTTGTTCGGCTTTATATCTAGATTGAATTGTGAGCCATTGATTTTGATTAATGATTGAAAACTAAGCAAAATGAGTAAACAATACTTATTAGCTAAAAAACTTAATTTATTCAAAGGTCATGATGTGGTCTTCTTGAGATTTCTCGACACTAGAAACATGTGGAGAATCAAACTCCACGTTAAAAGTCTTAACCTCCACAAAATTAAAATATTAATCGCTTGATTCATTTTTTTTTTTGACGTCAACCTAATTTAATTATACTCTTAAAACAAGCTGTTGGCTTTGAAGGACATCTCCAATTGATTCTCTTATTCCTCTACGTTTGTTTATTTTGTTTTGGTTGAGAAAACAAGTAAATGGATTATTAGAAGGGAAAAAAAAAATAGAGGGTTAATCCTATTATATACCTAAAATATAAAATTAGTCAATAATGTCCAATAACCACAAATATACATATATGTACACACACACACACACACACACACACACATATATATATATATATATATATATATATATATATATATATATATTTGGTCGAAAAATACAAAATAATTAAGTAATTGAGATAGAATTTCTTTTTAAAAAAAATAAAAAATCTAGAACCCCACTAAATTGGAACTGAGAGCCGGACTGGCCCCCATAAGAACCGCTGGTTCTGGGTTCAATTCGGTTCAGTTCCGAGTGGTCCGAGCAATTTGCAACCCCTACATAGTTGTCACAAATGAACCACTTGAAATGGCCAGAAAAAGGAAAAAGAAAGATAACTTTTTTTAATTTGTTCTCATATCTTTAGCGATTCCGAGCTCAAAGTAGCATAATTTAAGGGGAAAATATAAGTAAAAGTGATTGGAAAAAGACATTGCATTCTGCAACTTATATAGCTTATTCCATACGCACGATATTAACTAGGACAAAATCCGATATGATGCCCTATTAAAAAGTTCAAAAAAATTTTAAGTTGCTAATAGAGAGAGATCACATGTATATGAACAACATATGAACCCCATGAACAATAAATGTGTGATAAAAAATTAATATTTTTATGTATAATAGAGTCGTAATTAAGCGCTTTGGTGATGAAATTGAATTGATTTCTGTTGCCCCAAATCTTCCTTACCGTGCTTCAATCGATCTTAATTCAAACGTTATTTACTTTTGTAGACATTTTTCTATAGGCTTTATCTCAGACTAACACATCTATTAAGAAGATTCAAAGGAAATAACCATGGCTCATTTGAAATTTTCAGTTCTTCATTTCCAGTTTAAGTTGGAAAAAATCCAATAGATAGATGATCAGCTACAGTTGTGTTAATTATTTTTTAACAAACCAACTAGTGATTATCATCGGATTAACACACAACTAAGCTCAATTTCAAATTGACCATTTAAAACCTATTTAATGGTATTTTTCTGGATTATATTATCTATTTGATATTTTTTACTCTATCTAATGGGAGAAAAACAAAAGCTGAGTGCTTGTTTTGTTTGCCAAAATCGATAATAGAGGGTTTTAGGTTGTTCGATCCTAGTAATATCTCCATTGGGAAAATTATTGAAAAAGTCCTAAACCTATTATATAGCGGTTGATTCTATCATACACATTTCAATTGTGCCAAGTTAGTTTTAAATCTTTTGATAATTTACCAACTTAATTATAAATCTTTTGACGATTTGTTAATTCAGTTCTATTTTTTTTACAATCTATCAATATAATCATTTTATTCTAATAATATATCTAAGACTAAAACGATAAATTTTCAAAAGGTTTAGATCTAACTTGACATATTTGAAAGGCTTAAGACTAAAGCACAATTGAAAGGTTTAAGTCTGAATTAGTCATTATACAAGAGGTTTAGGACTTTTTGAATAATTATCCTTTTATCCATTTTGTTCATTCTCACTTGATCCTATGAAGCCCTAGCTTGTGCTTGCTCGATTTACTCGAAATTGCTTAACTAATGTGATCTCTACCACTGTCATTAAAAATAGATGTGCAAAAGTATATTTCGGTTAGAAGCTTCGAGGTTAGCTCGGTAATCTTGGCTAATGTATTTAAAAATAGATGTGCAAAAGTATATTTTGGTTAGAAGCTTCGAGGTTAGCTCGGTAATCTTGGCTAATGTATTTAAAAATAGATGTGCAAAAGTATATTTTGGTTAGAAGCTTCGAGGTTAGCTCGGTAATCTTGGCTAATTTCTCGGCCCATCGGGCCTTGAAAACTTCTAGACTGTGACACCAAACTCATGGGTCGTGCCTACACCCTTTTCTTGATGTTACCAATTTAATAAAGTGAAACCATTAATAAAGTGAACAAAAAGTACTTCTCAAGTGACCACTTGCTCTAGTGGTCACTCTTTCAACATGGAAGGGGAAGATGGAAGATTCGAATCCCCACATTCTCGAGAGGATGTTGGGATGGGGATGATTTATTTTCAAGTGTGGGTTTCGACTCCCATGCCTTGCAAGAAGGTAAGGCAAAAATTTGAAAGTGAGAATTAGAGTAGGAGAAAAGTAGGATCGACAAAATAATAATAATAATAATAATAATAATAATAATAATAATAATGCTGGACAAGTAAACAAACGAGACATCAAAGTAGAGAAGGAAAAAAAATCTGGTTTTACACCGTACGGCAATGCACTGAATCTGATGTCTTTTTGACTAAAACCAGAACTGGGAAAATAAGTAATCACTTGCAGAACCTACAGTGAACCGATTGTGAAACTTATAAATATGAGCCAAGGATTCTTATCATAAACTATAGTTCTCATTAATCACTTTACACCCCCACAGCTTCTGTTGTTACATATGAGTTTGCGCCAATAGGTCGTGTGAGTGCTTGGTTGTTTATAATTGCTTTAGAGATTCAGCATGAATCTAATAGGAGATGGATCCGTACACTACAAATAAATACGCCACACGTAAGGGATATGGAATTCACTGAAAACTTGACTCATGCTCTCTTAATATGTAGTTTGACACCGAATGCATACATCATGGGAGGGATCTAATGCATTCTGATTCTGAGTTATTAACAAATGGCTTGTTTATTATGTATGTGAGCCTATTTCATGGGATTTCTAATCACATGAGTTGGGTTACCATTATTGTTGGCATTTTAAATTAGCAAAAGCAAGGTTGAGTTCTCCTCAGGCCGGCAAGCTCGAGCTCCGAGGAGGTTGGCTGGCAAGGCTCGAGCTCGCTTGATCCCGATGAGGTTAATCTCACCCGAGGTCGAGTCTTGCCAACCTCGGGCGATGCTCGACCTCGTTGGCCTTGGGCAAGCTTGAGCCCCATTGGCCCTCTCTATTGGCCTGGTGCCAAAGGAAAAGAGAAAGAAAAAAAAGAAAGAAAATAAACAAATTATTAAAAAATCATTTTTTTTAAAATTGTCCGAGCGTGGTTATCGAGGTCTCCAGCGTGGCCTAGATGCACCTGGGCCTGCCCTTGATTGACCCAAGCACTAGGACTCGGCCCTATTACCAAGGGCCGAGGAATGAGCGTTGGGCCCAAGCACTGAGTTTCTAGTCCAAATGCTAATACGTAATCATATTTTGTAAAATGATTTCTGCATTTTGAAAGAGGAAATTAATTTCTTGAATTTAAGTTTTGGTAGGAAATTTTTTCTCATTGACTCATTTTCCTGGGCGTACAAAATGCCGGAAAACGCTTATAGCTAAACAAACAGAACCTTAGTTTTGTAAAAGTTAATTCCACTAATATTGAGCAGACCGCAAACTTGATTTTGTAAAATTAATTTTGTAAAATTCAAGGTGCTATACGATGAAACTAGCCTCGATAACATCTACAAGTAAGTTGGAAATTCAAAGATTGCTTGAATCGAGCAAGACCAGCGGAGAACAATGACCGAATGTCCTTGAAAATTTTGGCAGTCGTAACATTGGCTTTTTGCTGTCCCTGAGATTTGGCGGTTCTTTTTTTTGGAGATGCTCCATGACGAAATATCTTTCATCGAAAGTTGTTCTTTGGCTATTAATTAAAGAAAACTAGGGTTCTGCGCCAACATTGAACATCATATATCTAAGGCGATTAGGAATCAACAACCTCATGTAGAATAAAACTATAAACACAAACCATCATAGAATTCAATCAACGATATGACTTGGAAAATATAGACTAGACAAAGTAACCCGATGTAAACAAACTATGCCGAAATTTAATCGATGACACAACATGAGAACATAGAAGTATTATGTGGGAATTTAATTGACGACGCAAATGTAAAAGCTAAGTAAACTGCAATGCAAGAAAGATAAAAGATAGTAAATTTGTCTGATTTGTGTCAAGAGTTCCTAATAGATGATTAGTGGTATTTATAAGGATTGATATCACAAAAAATCCTAAACTGGTAAACCTGTAATAAGTCTACCCAAAACTAATTTTTTGCTACTAAAAACCTCAAATTGGTATATCTGTGATAAATTTACCCTAAACTAATTCTTTGATCACAAAAAAACATTTGTGACAAATTTACCTCTGTTAGTTTCCATTAAATTAGTTTAATAACATGAAAAATCACAAACTGGTATATACCTATATCTCAAACTAGTATACTCATCAATTATCACGTGCCATCTAACTTAACAATTTAACAGTAAAATTTAATAGAAACTAATAGATGGTAAATTTATCATAAGTGTATTAATTTGGAATTTGAGATAAATTTGTCATAGGTGTATTAGTTGGTGATATTGTTAACACCTATATTTAGCTGACATGTTAATAAAGGTGGAAAATTTGAGTTTAGGGTTTCCGATTACTGCATAGCCCATTTCTCGAACCAAAAATGTCAGTTTTCATTTCTTTTTCTTTGGCCTATCATTCTTAGGTAATTTCCTAATCATTTTCATAAAAAACCCAAAAAATCAAATGATTAACTTTCGAGTTGACTTTTTGATTAACCCTTTGACTGAAAGTCAATCTCAGGTTAATAATTGACTTTTTCACGTAAAAAAGTCCTAAATAGCCTCAATATCACTTTGGCTACTTTAGTTTTCAAAAAATTCAAAGATTTAATCATGAAATCAATCTTTTAGTGAAAACTTAACTAAATGGTTGACTTTTGGTCAAATCTTTGACCAAGAAATTGAAAAATATAGAAGCTCGTAAATCATCACATCTTAGCTTCAATTTGAGTTTGATATTGAAAATTTTGCGAAAATCAATGAAGAACCTCAAATTCCAAATTTTTTGGTTTTAGATTCAAAATTGATCAAAAATAAAATTACGTTCATTATGTTCACATTTTAGTTTAGTTCCCTTTAAAAAATTTGATCTAGAGGTCATCTTCACTTGTGTTGCTAATTTTGATATTTGACAAGCCCAAATGAAAATTGCCATTTTTAGCCCTAATCAAGGGTTCGAGTTGATTCTTCATGAATTGTGAGTCAACACTTCCCTTCGACTCATTTTCTTGAAATAAATCTGAATCCAAGATCAATTATGGCGAATTCACTTGAGAACTCTCCAATTTGATGGATTTATTTACTTAGATTTAAGAAATCCAAGCTAATAAGTTTTAATTAGTGCAATTCAAATTGACCCATTATGGACTAAGATTTAATTTGATGGGTTGAGATTTGACCTTCAATTCAATTTTGGCATAAAAGCCGTACCATCACTTCAACGTCAATTTGAATGCGATAGACCCTCATTAATATAGGCAATTAAACTAATCGATATCTCATCATATTAATTGAACTCAATTTCGGTCAATTTACATTTTGAGGTAGGCAATGGTGTAAATTTGCTTGTTTTGTCCCTCAATTGAGTAAAGATTCTTTTCAATTAGATTCTTTTCAATTAGGCCCCTAGATGACTAAATTGCACAAAAAAGGAGAATAGAACCGAACCGATCAAGATCGGTTCGGACTGGCTCGACTAGCTGATCGGTTCCGTTGGAAAGTGCCTGGTTCAGCCACTTTCCGGTGGTATTTGGGAGGCCAATGACCCTGGTGAGGTGGCCCATCTCATGGCCGACCTACTCGTGCCTTTATTTTTTGAATATGCAAAATTGCCCTTGGATATTACAAAATTACGAAAACGCCCCTCGATTAAACTTTAATCGCACAATTGATCACAACCGTTCATCCTTGATGCATCATAGCTGTTTAATGAGCGTGTGCTTTAATCAAAATATCTTCAAAAACTTGATCAATTAATCAAGTTTAGCTAGCTAAGGGATCAAACCTTAGTATATCAATGATCCCTTGGTGTGAGGATTTTTCCCTCCAATTTTGGGAGGTCCTCATCTTCAGAATGCCCTTCTCTCTCCTCCCTCTTTTCTCTCTCCTCTCTCCCCCCTTTCTCCTTTTCCCGCCAAACAGCGCAACCACCAGCCTCACTTCATCGCTTGAGCTGCTGCTCATCGGAGCTTGATCAGCGGTGTGCCACCCTCTTTGACAGTCGCCGCCTCTCCATCGAGCCAACTGTGGCTGGCACACCCCGGCCACTAGCCGATCCACCTGCCAGTGGCCGATTTACCTTCGAGAGCGTATAGACACGAGTTTCTTGCCAGTGCTGTCCTAACGTGATTAAACACCCTCTGGTGGACCTTTGACAGCCTGCAACTCCTCAAGACATCCGGTGAAGTTCTCCGATCATCCTTGAGTTGGTTTCAGCAGCTGAGAGGGATCGGAATCCTTATTCGGTGCCGATCTCCCCAATGATCTCCTTAAGCAGCCCAATCCTGTTCCGGTGGCCATCTGGCGCCCATCTGCCCTTATCCCGACCTCCTCTAGCGTCCTTGACGCCGGAACTCCCTTGAGGCTCTGCGTCGTTTGGCTGAAGCTCATTTGAGCTTGATTTGTGCGAAAACCTCGAAAGGTGATGATCTACATCTCGAGCTCAATAAAGCGAGGTCATTCTAGAGGACCGAGGCTAGAGCTCAATATAGGTTGAAATCTAATGAGTTCATTAATATATAATGATGCCTAAGGAGTCTGAGATTGATCAGTGATAGGTTTGAGTGGAATTTATATGGATGGTTGCTTGGTTTGCTTGAATATGCAATTCGGATGTCTTGGATGCCTGATTGTTGATTGTCTTGGAACAAGCTGCTAAACGTGCTCTTTTGGTCTCGAGTCATCCATGGAAGTCATGGTATATTCCATGGCCTTTCCAACGATATAAAGTTTGCACCGAACAGCCTCCGTTTGCCCTGTCAATTGCATGCTTAAAATTCTATTTTAGTTCTATGGTTGACGCTGTAGTTTGGTGCTTTGGATGACTTGGGACATCTCACGATTTTGTGTGCCTTTTTGTGGATTGAATTAGGTTAGGGTGTCCTCATATGATCTAACCCTTACATTTAGGTCTAGTTGCGCGAAAAATTGCAGAATTTTCTCGTGTTATATAGATAGGATTAATCATGGTTGATTCTAGTTTGTACTGCTGTTTTCATTACTGATCTGACCTCCTAGAGAAATGTCTTCGATTGAGCTTATTAATGAATTACTTTGTCGATGATGCCTTTTGGACATTTGTAATAGACATCTTAAGCTTTAAAATGACACATTGTATGCCTTAATTGGCCATCATTTTCTATGTTTAACATTTTTGATAATCCGAGTCAGATTCTGGAAATCATATTGATTTGAAACTGCATGTCGTTTTTGCCTTTTTTGCACGATTTCTTAGACATATATTTTGGGTTTTTTTTTTTTTGGGCGAAAGTGCAACTGGTATTCATTAAAACGTGAGATTACAACCTGAAGATAAAGCATCAGCATAAACTAGATCAAGCAAAATGAACGGGAGAAAAAGATTCCAGTTCTGGGCCGAAGCGTAGAGATGGGCCTTTGCAGCCCAATCATCAGTTAGGTTTGCTTCTCGTCTACAGTGGAGCATCGTGAGTTTACGAAACTGGGAAAGCAAAAAGAAAGCTTAATCCAGCATAGATCGGAGCTCCCACGGCAGCGATCGCAGACCCTTCATGATTTCGACAAGATGAAGACAGTCAGATTCGACCTCCAGATTAGCGTCGTGGAGGCATTGGCTGAGTAGATGTCTAAGTGAAAAGATAAGGGCTTGACACTCTGTTTCAAGAGCGGAATGCGCAGGGACTCGACTCGAGTGAAGATCAGTAAGTCTTCCTTTATAATCTCTGCTAAGACAGGCGATGGAACCTTTGGTGCTACCTGGCTGAAAGCTAGCATCGATATTACATTTCAGGGTACCCATTTCAGGAGGACGCCAGAGGTGGTCCGGATCGAGAAATTGAATAACTGATTTGACCTGAGATGCAGGAGAGGAGATCTGGTGTGATTTCAGTTGAGCCACAACAGATCGCACTACGAGGGATGGATTCGGCTTCCGATTGCGAAAGATGAAATCATTCCGCATCCGCCAGATCTACCAAAGGGTGTTCGCAACTAGATCTAAACCAAGTAAGTGCCGAGGTAAGTCCAACCTTTCTGTGAGCCAAGAATCGATGCGATTGCTTATGAGTGTCGACATTGGTATATTGAGTTGTGGGTCAGACCAAATAGCACAAGTCCATGGACAATGGAAAAAGATATGTTCGAGGGTTTCAGGAACTTGCTCTTGACATAGATTACATAGAGGGTTGGAGATGATATGACGTTGGAATAGATTCGCTTTGGATGCTAGTGCATTGTGGCAGACGGACCATAGGAAAGTCTTTATTTTTGGTTTCGTCTTCAGTGCCCAGATTCTTTTCCATAATACTGTAGCTACATGTATAGATGATGATGCTCTGTTACGGTGATGATCATTTACCGACTGCATGACAGCATGATAGTTACTACGTATAGTATGTTGTCCATCTGTTGTAGCTGACCAAATGAGTTTATCATCCGAATAAAGAGGTCTAACTGGAATATTGAGGATTTCGGTATTAATAGGATCTTCGAAGAACTGTTGGATCAGAGTATGGTTCCAGTTTTGGTGGATGGGATCAATAAGGTCTGCCACCAGAACAGGTTCTTCTCTAGCTTTAGGTCCATGGAGAACACCCATTGGTAACCATCGATCTCCTCGGATTATGATGTTGTTACCATTACCCACTGACTAGCGAACATGAGGTAGAATAGAGTCCCTACCCATAAGCATGCTCTGCCATCCCCAAGATGGCTGAGTTCCCCTAATAGCAGATAGGAAGTTTGTCAAGTGAAAATATAAACCTTTAAATAACTTACTACATAAAGAGTGAGGTTGCTGTAGCAAACGCCAAGCTTGTTTTCCAAGCATCGCTCTATTAAATGCAATTAGGTCACGAAAACCTATTCCTCCATTTTCTTTTATGTCTTTCAGAATCTCCCATCTTAACCAATGGATACCAACTCTATTCTGATCATTTCTCCACCAAAATGTAGCAATTCTTGATTCAATTGCTTTGCAAATAGAAAGAGGCAACTTAAAAATAGACATGGCATAATGTGGAATGGACTGAACAACAAATTTTATGAGAATCTCCTTTCCCCCCTTAGAAATAAATTTCTCTTTCCATCCCTCCAATTTGGAGTTGACTCTTGCAAGTATCCATGAAAACGTCTCCTTTTTAGAGCGGCCCCAGTCAGAAGGTATGCCTAAGTATTTACCACAACCTTGTAGGATAGGTGTCCTAAGTTCTCGAGACATATTCTGCTGAAGAGTTAGAGGGCAATTTTTACTGAAAATCATGCCTGATTTGTTGCGGTTAACAAGCTATCCAGTAGCCAAACAATACAGGTTCAAAATGTTTGCTAGGTTCTGACTCTCTTGAATACTACCGGTTAGGAAAAAGATCGCATCATCCGCAAAAAAGAGATGGGACAAGTTAGGACACCATATATTTAACCGGATATCTCTAATGTGTCCTATGCTGATAGCTTGTGTAATAAGAGTCGATAAGACATTGGCCGACAGGATAAAAATATATGGTGATAAGGGGTCACCCTGGCGTAGACCACGAGATGGGTAAAAATAAGGCAATTGTTCCCCATTAAACTTCACATTGAAAGCTACTGTGGCATTACACTGCATAATCCAGCTAACCCATCGTGGATGGAAACCAAGTTTAAGGAGATAATCATTAAGGAAATCCCATTCAACTCTATCGTATGCCTTCGTCATGTTTGTTTTTAGGATTGCATTAAATCTACAAGTCCTCTTTCTTGATCTAAAGTGATGAAGAACTTCTTGAACAATAAGAATATTATCTAGAATCTGTCTACCCTTCACAAAAGCTGACTGTTTATTAGAAATCAAGATATTCAACCAAGGTTTAAGTCGATTGGCAAGTACCTTTGAAATTATTTTGTAAGCAAAGTTGCAAAGATTGATGGGACAATATTGCTCGAGCTTCTCAGGTTGAGTTGTCTTGGGGATTAGCATTATAGTAGTCTGATTTAGACCCATAGGCATTACTCCTGACATCATGAAATTCTGAACTAGAAGGAATATATCATCTTTAACAACTTCCCAATGCTGGTGATAAAATAAACCGTTCAATCCATCAGGGCCAGGGGCTTTGGAAGTTCCCATTTGAAAAGTTGCTTGCCGAACCTCTTCCATCGTAAGTAAGGCAGTCAGCTGGTCATTCATATCACTGGTTACCACCGGGTTACATTAATCCAGTAAAGGTTCATAGTGTCTAACACCAGCAGTTGTATATAAGTGCGAAAAGAAAGTGGTCACCATATCTTGAAGAGTAGGTGAATCCCGAATCCACTGATTATCATCATTTAGCAATGTAGTAATTCGATTACGCTGCCTTCGTTGGATTGTAGATGCATGGAAAAAACGAGTATTTTTGTCACCACATTTCAGCCATAGAATTCTGGAGCGTAGAGCCCAATATTGTTCTTCCTGTCTCCAACTCCGATGAATTTCCTCTTTTAGTTTGGCTGCCTCTACCTTATCATAATGGAAATGAGGCTGATTCACTAGATTCTGAAGCTGGTTTTGTAATATAAGCACCTTTTTGTGCCTATTCGAGAATTTTTTCCGGCTCCATACCTTTAGAGCTACTGTAACTCGCCACACTTTGGAGAGAAAACTAGATTGTGATCGAGCAATGGAGTTCCAAGCCCGATAAATAACTTCATGGCATTCCTCATCTTCATTCCAATAACTCTCAAACAAAAAGGGTTTCCTGGTTCGAGAATAATCTGCTAAAGTCTGAATTAATATAGGGCTATGGTCAGACCCCACGGCTGGAAATGCATACACCGCTGCCCCTGGAAACAAAAATCTCCATTCCATAGTACATACCACTTGGTCCAATTTTTTTTTAATAAGCTTCTCCCCTTGCCTGTTATTCATCCAAGTATACTTACAGCCATGACTCTCTAACTCTGTAAACTCACAATCATTGAGGACAGCATGAAAAGACATCATTCGAGACTGATTTGCATGTCGTTTCCCCATCTTTTCCCATGGATAAATAATCTCATTAAAATCTCCAGCACATAGCCAAGGCAGACCATTAGAAGCATGTATTTGACGGAGGTCATCCCATAGAAGAAGACGCTGCTGGTAATTAGTTGGTGCATGAATAAAAGTGATACTAAGAAGTCTGCCTCCCCTCCCCTCTCTACAACTGATATGAAAAAGGTGTGGTGTGGAGCGTAATATGTCTAAATAAACCAAATCATTCCAAAACAGAGTTAGTCCACCAGCAAAACCAGCTGGGTTCAGGATATAAGAGTTGTAGAACTTTAAATAACTCTGAATATATTGAAGTCTTACTTCAGGTTGTTTGGTCTCCATTAAGAATACCACATCGGGCTTTTCTTTGGCCGTCATGGCCTTTAGTTCTTGAACTGTTAGGGGATTGCCCAAATTCTGACAGTTCCAGCATATCAGCTTCATTTGTGTGTGGGTGGCTGTTTGGGGCCAGCCACTAAAGCCCAAATTCCGGCTTCATCAGATGTAACGATAGGAGTTTCCATTAAGTTGGAGTCATCAGGTTCCGCAATGGTCAAGTCTTTTGCTTCATACGGGTTGTATCTTCGTTGTTTCTTAGTCGAACTGAATGTAGGTTTGGACCAGATAGATTTCACTTTCTTAGTGAGCTGTATATCCATAGGTTCAGTTTGAATGGCTTTCAACTTTGTGTATGCAGATATTAGTGCTGTATGGAAAGGGTGAGTGTGCGTGACCAAGTGCTGCTGAAGGTGCTGGTCAGATACACCAGCTGGTTTCGGGACCGAGTGCTGATGGAGGTGCTAGTGAGAGACTCTACCTGGTTCCCTGGATCTGTGAACTTAACTGGATGTATTAATTGCTGGAATCACTGGTGGTGGGGGCAGCAAGGGAACGGTGGCAATCTGTGATGGCAGAGTTTCAGGTACATTTTCTTTTGTTTGGTCAAAACTGTCTGGGGGTGCATAAAAGATGCGTCAGTAGGGGCTATTTTCCTTAACTTCCGCATGAAGCCACTGACCATATGCCATCTTCTCTCGACCCTCATGTTTGGCCTCATTATAGAGAATGTCCTCACAATACATCGCATAGTGGCCAAGCTTGCCACGGGAATAGCAGAAGTGCGGTAGTTGTTCGTAGCGGAAATCCAGCCAAAAAGGTTTACTAGCAATCCTTATCAGCTTCCTTGTTTTAAGAGGCTCATGTAAGTTTACTTCAACTCTTACTCGACCTGCTTGGGACGAACTTCCATCCATCGAGTTGACTTTTACTTCCATTACACGACCCATGAGTTGTACTACCCTTATTAGCATAGGTTCAGAACACCATTCTAACGGCAAGCTAACAACCTGTACCCAAAAGGCACAAGTAGAAAAGTCGTAACAATGTAAAGGTGTGTTTGGTATCCATGGTTTAAATATAACTAAATGGCTCGAGAAGAGCCAAGGGCCCCCTTTAAGAATTCGCTGTTTGACTGCTTGAGATTGAAATTTGGCGACATAGAGATTTGCCTCACGCTGTGAAATATCAACCATTTCAGTACGCCAAGCTTTTTTCAGTGTGCTTTTGAAGGCAGGAAGGTTAATGGATGGATTGGAGAGGATTTTACCAATGATAGTTAACCTGCATTCCTCTAAAGTTTCAGGTGAAGGCTCATCTTCCCATTCGTCTATTATTTGTTCAGTGGTAAGGTGACCCAATCGAGAGCAAAGAGCTGCAAGACGCCCATAATCGGTATGGCTTTCCGAAGCCATTCAGGATGAAACAAATGGTAGTAAAACATATACTTGCTACGCACAGGAAACACAACACAGTGCTGAATTCCTTAAATCCGATAATTTGTTAGTAGAAAGAAGCCCGGACGATGATATATAAGGTGACCAGCAACCCTCGACTGACGGCTTTTCCCATTTTCCTTATAGATAATGAGAAATGGGATGCATGTGGAACTACCCAGGGAAAATCGGCCGTGCGACCCACCGGAGAAAAGCTAGGCAAGTGCGGAATTCCCCAAATTAGATCATTCTGGAACAAAATGAAGCCAATCCACCGAGATACCCCTCTAGTAACATCACGTCCACAATTACCATAATAGAGAAAGAGCAATGGAGGCCATAGAACTAACCAGGGAGAAAACACCGGAGACCAGAAAGATGGAGACGAACAACAGCTAGCGATGGAGAGAAAAGCGACGAGGAAAAACGACCAAATCGCAATCGAAGGTGGGGGAGATTGGAGATGAAAGGTAGAAATTGGGTGAAAAAGAACTACCAGAAGGTAGAGAGAAAACTCCGCATAATGAGAGAATTACGCTAATTTTTTCTTGTCTCAATGAAAGCTGTAGAATGTCAGTGTCACATGCTGCCCTGTTCAGTTCTTGACTGACTTGTTTTTTTTTTTTTTTTTTTTTGGTAAGAGAAGTTTGACTGACTTGTTCATGTTCTAAGATTTTTAGAAATTTGTGTGTTAGGAACTTTGAAATGCTTCCTTCGTGAGAGTTGTTCCTCATATATTCATTTACCTAGCATTAAACTCTTAGGGTGAAATAGTCACTGATTGTGCTTTTATTGAGCATATTCTGTATACCTTGTTCTGCGATGATTGATTTGGTTGATGGACATGTTTGCCTTCTTGGATATTTAGGAAATTATGCATGCTGAATCTGAAGATGTTGTCTTGTGACGTGCTGAACTTTGTTGTCACAAAGTTTCTTAAAATAAAAATGTGATTTGGTATTTTCACCAATCATCCCAAAACTGCAAGATGTTCTGAAATTCTGATTACTTAATGTGTTTTCGAACTTACCCAAAGTTTTGGTAGCTCACGTGATACCCGTGTGGAAAAATTGTTTAACATTTTCCAAACTATGATTTGACATGATCTTCATTAGAGTTCTGATTCTTATTTAGAACGTTTGTTATGCTTGATTAGTTGTGCCCACAATGCACCCAAGCTTATCTTGATGGCTGGATGTGTTCCATGATTTAATGAAGTTATGCCTCTCTTTTCATCAAATCTTTTAAAATGCTATCTTTTGTCCATTGTCCACAAAATGATTTTGGGTATCAGGTGAATTGCATATCATTTGCCTCATTTGTCATGAGCATATGTATTGTATGAGCATATCCAATGGCGCATGTGTTTGAATAAGTGATCCTTAGTTGCTTTACTCATTGATTTGGATTGATTGAGAATCAAGCCCGTATGGCTTGAATGCCTGATAATTTATATGCTTCGTATGTGAATGTTAGATGAATGACTTAAGTGTGATGCATGACAACGTGAGTTCCCTTGGGATGCCACATAGAACTTGACCTAGGAACTTTATGACTTTAATCACCATTTGCGAACACAAATGATGTCTAATAGTGATAAGTCATTAAGAAATGAATTGGGGGTAGCTATTTTAGGAAGGCCGTCACATGAACTTCAAAAGCCAACCCCGAGGCCACTGGTGATTAGTTGATTACTTTTCTTGGATGTTTGGATGTGAAACGTTGTGGTTGCTTGATTGTTATGAATTGCTTCTTCGTGTACGTTGTGTATTAGTTTTAACACTAGAGTAGAACTAGGATAGGTTCCAAATGCAATCCCTAAAGGCAACTATCCGAAGACACAAGGATGATGAATGGTCGATGTCCAATCCGACCCGATTTTTTTTGTAATATTCATTCATTCCCTCGATATATGTTTTGAGTTTCCTCATGTGTTGTATAAATACTTGACGAGTTGTGGATGTCTTTTATTCATTCTTAGAACAATTCGTCTAGGTTCTTTCTTTACCTTTGAAACTGCTCTGATTGTTTACTTTTCCGCACTATCATTTCAATAAGTTGTATGTTTTACTTTCATGCTCCTTAAAATAGAATGACATGAAGAAACCATCAACGCTTCATCGCCCCTTTTGTCAAGAAGTGCACGACACATGATAGGTAACACGTCAACTATTAGGTACCGAAAGGGCGTTAATAGATACGTTAGCATAACTCAAGTTCCTGAACCTTAGATCACTGGTTGCGTTGGAATCGAGGGATCACTACCAATCATCGATTGAGCATTCTAGCTGGCTCTCAAAAATGAGGCTAGTGGCAACTCCTAGATATTATTTAGGTTATTTAAAGCAACTTAAAAATAATAAATGATTTTTTTTTTGGTAAAGATAAATGAATTCGTCATGAGAGATATGAACTTTTGGAAGAGTTCACGGCTATGATTTTGCATACTCGAAATGTGAAGCCAAGAGATAAAGTGATGCCATATTTGATGGATGAACCTTTGAGGGGGCTATTGTGGTCGAAATATTCTTAAACTCACTTTCTGTCCAATTTTCTTTCGACCTTCAAACTGCCGATCAAGATGGGCTGTGGCATCAATGTAGAGTCACAACAAATCCCGCCATCACGCAAGGTGCGAGCTTAGGAGAGCTCACTATCATGATCAAGTGAACTCATATAGTTGATCCTAAAGGATGAGGTGATGACATCCCTGGAATTATATCGTGAGGGAACTTTCATAGTCGAGTACCTCTAAACCCCACCTTTAAACCTTCACATTTTGAGGCGCTGAGGTCGGGTCGTAACAGGTATTAACCCCATTTATATTAGTCACATGATAACTGTTCCTTAGCAATTGCCTATATCCTTCTCCACTTACGAAAGTCTTGTGCTTATATCTCTTGATCTTACTCCCAAACAGTTGTTCCTTCGGAAATGTATGCCGACTTTCCCTTGTTGTCGCACGATCTTGCTCCCCAACAATAATTGTCTCACAATCTTGTTCCAACTGCTCATTGGTAACTACCCCATGATCGCTCATCGGTAACTACTTAGTGATCTTGTCACCCATTATCTTGCCTCTGAATTAAACGGCTTTATAACCCTACTTCCAAGTAATTGTCCTTTAAAATATGCAAATATATGCATGCCGATTGCTCTTCGATCCTCAATTGCTTTGTGCCCTTGTGACCTTGAATTCGCAATAATGTTCCTATGTTCTTCATGCCTCCAAAGAGTTTTGTTAGTTTGCCGTCCTTTGCTCACTGGTATCCATATCGATAGCTATTAGCCATTAGTCATCATATATCAACAATTGACTAGCAATTCTAGTCAATATGCATCACTGATGCGTGTCAATACTGATTGTTAATATCAATATTAAACTCTATGGTGGACGGCAAGATGTCACGTGCATGATAATCCTCACACATTAGTCAAGTGATTATTTATGTTCATTTGTTGGTCACGTTCTTGGGAGTGTTGACGATCCAATCAATTTTGGAGTAAACAGGCATGGACATGGTTTTCAAAGAACTGTGAAGTGAATATGGCCCCGTTTGGTTCAGCATTTGGAATGGGCTTTGAGACTCTAAAGTCCCTTGGCCAAATGCAAACGCGTTTGGTTTGTGTTTTTGCTCAACTTTGGGAAAATACAATTGTATCTTCAAAGGACTCTAAAGACCCTTAGTCCAAAGCAGGTCCTGAGGTACTTTGAGAATTTGCATTTTCGGAATACAAGTCGGCTATTGTTCATCTTCTCCAAAACCACTGCATGGAAAAGCCGATCAGAGGTCGACAATCGCCAGCCAAGGGGTTCATGTGCCGGCGACCACTGCCTGAGGGTCACTTGACCCTAGCGACCGTCGCCGGACCTTAGGCGACGCCTAGGTCGCGTGACCCAGGCGACTGATGGCTTGAATCACACGACCCAGGCAGCTGCCTGAGGTCGCACGACCTCAGGCGGTCATGCAACGGTCGCTTGGATCGGGTGATCTTAGGTGACCGCTACCTGAGGTCGCGCAAACCTAGGCGGCCGATGCCTAGGGTCGCGTGACCTTCAGATCCAGCCGTTCTGTCACGCCCCGATTCTCGAGCGTGTGCCCATCATTCTCTGGTCAATAAAAATTATGCGACTTCCCAGGACGAGTCGCTGACCTTTTCATTTTATTGCACACGCGGAAGTGAAAATAAATCCCCTGACAGTAATCATCTCGGGATAGAAAAGCAGGACATTACATTCACAAACAAACCATACTTTTATAAACATACTGAGTCATTTACACAAGTTTATAACCAAAAGATTAGCTCTAAAAAAGAGGCTGTCCTATCTGACTTACTTTTCAGGTCACCTCAGCTTAGCTCCAGGTCCTCCCTCTACGGCCCTGAAAATTTTAAGCCCATGATTGGATGAGATATAAATCTCAGCTAGTTGACGGTCTAAGTCCCGATTAAGAGGAAATGTCCTAACCACACAATCACACAATTAGCACAGAGGACTTATCTCGCCTCAGTTCCTTCTTGCACGTAAATATTCGTGTGTGAGTACACGATCAATTCACACTAGAAAAATTGATATCCTCCAATTTAAAATCCCACTATTTTATATAGTATATAAAACCATTTTTGGTGTTAAAACCCGACACCCGAGATTTTCTGAATAAATAATGAATTTCACAAATTTTGGAATTAAATACTCAAAATTCCAATCAGCACTCAATTTGCACAAATTAACATCCAATTGCATAAACTGAACACACCATTGCAATCAGCACAAAATTCCGGTCATCGGTTATCCCGGTCTAATTTCCGGAAAATAATTAATAATTAATAAATTACAGAAAATTAAATAAATTACAAAATAAATATATTTAAAGCATTTAATTGAATTAACCTAAACTAACTAAACTAAATAATCTAACTAACAATTAAATATAACCATCCTATTTAATTTAATCTAAGTACACTAACTAAATAAACTAACTAATTCCTAACTAATCCACCTAACTAAGCTAAATAAACTAACTAAATACTAACTATATACTTAATCTAACTAAGCCATCCTAAGCCTAATTAACCTAATTAATCCACTAATTAGCTAACTAACAAACCACTGGGGGTTCGCCCCAGTGGCCACCCTTCCAGCATGGAAGGGGGAGGTGAGGGGTTCAAATCCCCACCTTCTCAGGGGGGATGGGGTGGGGACGCGTAAGTTTCGGGAGTGGGTTTCGACTCAAAATGCGCAAAGAGGCGAGGCGGGCAAAAGTCTCGAGAGTGAGTGTAGTCTAGGACTAGAGTAGGACTGACAAAAAAAAAAAAAAAACTAACACACCTCTAAGTGTCATTAGCCCACTAATTAAGGATTAGAATGCAACTCACCGGTTAGCACGAAAATTGCCTCACGGCGACAGTGGCGCGACGGCGGCCGAGACTTAAGCTCACGGCGAGGCCGAGGGAGCTTGGACCGGCTGAAAAACCGCGAAAGAAACTCACGGACTTGGCTGAGTTCGCTGGAATCCCGCGGCCGAACTTGCGCGGCAGCGAAGCTAGGCTTCGAGAGGGCTGCTGGCGGTTCAACAACTGAAACCAGCTAGGGAGACTTTGACTCGGGCTTGCTGGACGTGGGGTTGAAGAGGAATCACGGGCTGAAGAGGCTTTGGAGTCCACGAAGATGGCCTTCTGCTGGGCTTGCGGCTGACGAGGGATGCTGGCGTTGGGCTTCGTGGACGTGGAGATGCAAGGGGCTGCTCGGTCTTCTTTGGGTGAAAGTTGACCGAAGTTGAGGTGGCTTCGGACGTGTGGTGCAGAGAAGAAACGGTGGGTGAAGGTGGTGCGCATGTGAGTGGGGGAAGAGTTTCGGTGGAGGGTGATGGTGGATGGTGGTGTAGGTGTCGATGGGAAGAAAGAAAACGGAGATGAAGACACCGAGGAAAAGGAATAAAAACAGGGGCAGCAACGTGAAGAAGAGGAGAGAAGCGACGTAGAAGGAGCTGCACCGAAAGAAATTGAAAGAGAAGCTGCGTCCGTGGAGAGCAGCTGGATGGATCGGCTAAGGAGATTGGAACAAAGGAATTGGTCAAAGATAAATATCTAGGCCCCCCCCCTCCAAAATTTTTTAGCAAATTAAACTCAATAATCACCAATTTGATACCAAAATATAGCCCCTCAACCTTAATTCCGAATTTCACTTAGTTTAAACTTCAATTTCATCCTTAAATTCTCAAATTCGAAGTCTAATTTTATCGAAGAAAAATCCCACACACTTCCCACAAATTCCCATCACCCGGTAGCTCGGCTTAGAAGTCGAAATTTCCTTCAAATGAGCCCGTCCGAATTTTCGTTTGATTTCTGAATCGATTTTCTGTAAAAATCCTGAAATCTCCAAAAAAATTTCATAAGATGAGCCGACGTTTTTAAAATGAATCGTGATATGGCAGAACTTTCAATTTTTGAAATCGAGTTTAATTTCACAGTTAATTTCAATCCAACGTGATTTTAACGCATCCCAATCTACCGAGTAGCTTTTAGGAATTTTTAATGCAATTGACCCGTGGTCGATTATTTTTTAGCAACAACGTACATCATCGACACATTGGCGACTCTCGGTTATCATGAAAATCTCGAGGTTTCAAATACGGACATCGGGTACGAAAATGACAGAAAAATCGGTTTAGTGCCGTTCGACAGAAATTTTGCAATTAGGTGGAATCACCCACGCACTAATCACATATCTTTATCGAATTGACTTATCTCCGGTCCCTGATCAATTTTGATGGTGCCGTAATAACCCTTGCAGATTAGCACGGTCGAGCAGTCGAATCCTGATCGAATTCTCATGTTTATTGCGTTTAGATTTCTTAACGACTTTACCTGATAGACTAGTTAACTTGTGAGTGGCCAACTCAGAGAAAAAGGCTATAGGCATGTCGATGAAAAACTCAACTCGTCTTATCGAAATCAGGCTCGAAAATCAGGATGCCACACGTTTGGCGGCCAGATCCGGCAATTCGGCCGCCAAATTTGACGGTCCAGCAACTAGATTTGGCCAATCGGTGATCAGACTTCAACCAGAAAAAAAAAATACAAATGTTTTTATTTTAATTTAATAAAAGTCCTTTACAAATGTAAATTTTACCAAATAGTGTTTTGGCTAAAGTTATTTCCCAATACACTTTAGAATTACAATTCACTAAACGCTATTTACATCTCGAAAAACTTTTTTTTTTTTGATGACCCAGGGAACCCGCACACCGTACCAGCACGGACAGCCCGAAAGGCCCGGGATAACGGGGGGTAAACGCTGAGGGCAATACGTGCTAGCTACCACACACGTACCACCGGGTAAGTCACTCTGCGACGTTCGGGAATTGAACTCCTCCCCTTACGTTAGGGGGAGAAGCTCGCCGCCAGCAACGCCACCCAGGTGGGTGATCATCTCGGAAAACTTTCTTCACCCAAAAGTAATTGAATTTTTGCAATGATATTCCTCAAAAGCTAAACCGATCGGGATGTGACACGTGCAAAAAACACAGCCAATTATATTTCATCAACATATCACCTGAAGTCACATCACTATTTATTACCATCGTCGTAGGTGCTCGGAAGTCCAGCGCGTGCTCGAAAATGGGTCTACCAACTGGTCTTTGTCCCCACCCGAAGCAACACGGTTAGCCCATCCTCACCTGTATGGCCGGTGATAAATTTATGGCCTTGGCTTGACTTGCCAAATCCAGTAGCAGAAGGTGAGGTCTCGTCGATGTGTGTTTCACATAATGCTTGGCTCTATGTGTTGTAGAATCAATGGAATCCATGCAGCTCCTTTCAAGATTCGTCTTCTTCCTCTTCCTCTTCATAGCTTCTTTTTTCTGTGTATTCCCCGACACGGCGATGGCTCAAGCTACTACAGATCCACTTGAAGGTTCTCTCTCTCTCTCTCTTTCTCTCTCTCATATGCGAGAGGTTGAAATGTAATATCTGAGATAGGCTTAATTGGGAGAGACACTAAACACGACCAGTTTGGCTTGGTATTGAACTCCAATCGCCATCGCGAACTTCATGTGGAAATCTTAACAATAATTCTGCTTCGTGCTTGGTAATTAATCACACAGTAAAAGCTCTGAGCCGTCTATTCCAACAATGGAACCTGGCTGCGCGGCCGAGCTGGTGGAACATTAGCGGAGAACCATGCAGCGGCGTCGCCCTCGACACGACCAGCATCGACGAAGACAACTACGGGCCTTCCATCAGATGCGATTGTTCTTATGACAACGATTCCACCTGTCATATCACCGAACTGTGAGAATCAACTATTCTCTCATAGTGGATTTATTAATTAAGTACGCTAATGCAGTATGAACGAAAATGTGTGTTACGCGGATTTAATTTGATGGTTCGAATGCAACATAACATTCTGATAAGCTGTTTTATCAGTCATGATTCGTCACGGAATCTGAAACACTAACACGGTGTGGTTTTGCAGGCGGATCTATATGCTGAACATTATGGGTTCAATTCCGGAAGAGCTATGGAGTCTGAGTTACCTCACCTATTTGTATGATTCCTATTTTGCTTCCTTCTTCCTAAATTTTTTGTTAATTCATCTCACGGTCTTATCAGCTTAGCATCTTGCCCACATTTTGGCTTGGTATTGAACTCCAATCGCCATCGCGAACTTCATGTGGAAATCTTAACAATAATTCTGCTTCGTGCTTGGTAATTAATCACACAGTAAAAGCTCTGAGCCGTCTATTCCAACAATGGAACCTGGCTGCGCGGCCGAGCTGGTGGAACATTAGCGGAGAACCATGCAGCGGCGTCGCCCTCGACACGACCAGCATCGACGAAGACAACTACGGGCCTTCCATCAGATGCGATTGTTCTTATGACAACGATTCCACCTGTCATATCACCGAACTGTGAGAATCAACTATTCTCTCATAGTGGATTTATTAATTAAGTACGCTAATGCAGTATGAACGAAAATGTGTGTTACGCGGATTTAATTTGATGGTTCGAATGCAACATAACATTCTGATAAGCTGTTTTATCAGTCATGATTCGTCACGGAATCTGAAACACTAACACGGTGTCGTTTTGCAGGCGGATCTATATGCTGAACATTATGGGTTCAATTCCGGAGGAGCTATGGAGTCTGAGTTACCTCACCTATTTGTATGATTCCTATTTTGCTTCCTTCTTCCTAAATTTTTTGTTAATTCATCTCACGGTCTTATCAGCTTAGCATCTTGCCCACATTTAGCAACTTAAGTTCAGAAATACGCAAGGAACTCGGAAGAAAATGAAGAAAAATGAAACAAAAGATACAAAAAAGGAGAATTATATATTATTCTCTAGTGTGGAAAACGAGGCGAGGGGAATTCTTCGGTCTACTCATAAATTACGACTGATTAGATATCAATTAAGTTCTTGTGGCTTATGTGAATCAAGTTCATTTAAGAAATTGACCGATTAGACGAGCTACACAAGGACGGACATGGACTTAGAGTCCCCCGTCGTACCTTGTCGTGAGCATGAACCTTAATTACGATTAGGTATGTGGGGAGACTGGTTCCATAGTGAACGTGGAAAATCTTAGGCCGAGATATTATAAAGGCGACTTTTTTATTAATACAATCAATCTTCTTCATATCAACATGGAACAATAATAAATTGTTAATTTAGTAAAACGCTTTAACCAGAACTGGTCCCCTGATTTCTAATTTGAGCTTTTGTCGATATAATATTTTGCTGGAACAGTTTTTTTCTTCCCTTGTTTTATCACACAAGTAGATCCCTGAAAGAGCTGAATTTTCACCAATTTTCATTACAGGAACTTGGGTCTGAATCTCTTGACGGGATCAATATCGCCACAGATCGGCAATCTGAGTAGCATGCAATACTTGTAATTCACCCACCGTGACAAGAACAATATGATTTGATTAATGGGTTGTTTTTCATGGTTTTATGATGTTAAGTTGTTTGTGGTCTCTCCCAAATTATTCTCACATTCCACTGTTGTCAGGAGCCTCAATGCCAATGCCTTCTCCGGGGAGCTTCCGAATGAGATTGGAAATCTTCATGAGCTGCTAGCAGTGTAAGTCGTGCTTGTAGCTTGATTTGATGTTTGTCTATCTTCCCTGGGCTAGTTGATGCCTATCAGAGTGTATCTTGATCACGAAGAATCGATAGATGTAGTCATGGAGTTGCATATACTTTGTTTCTTTATGCATGTGTTAGTCGATCTTGAGAATTGAGGAGTTCGTTAAAATTAATCTAAGTTAAATTTATCAATACATGCTTTTAGATTGCATACTGTGGAGCTCCATTCCTGTACACTCGAGGAATTTGAAATGATATAGTCTGTTGCTGCAGAGGAGACATCGAGTTCCATGTTTTAGCGGCCTTTCCCTGTTGTAAGAGATCTATAAGTGATATATACTGCTAAAGGATGGGTTTATTCTATGCTGGATCAGTAAAATTTTCTAAAAGCCATTGCTAAGATGAAATTTAAAACTTAGAAAACAAAATTTGTGAGTTTTCTTGCATCATCATGAGCAAAGGATGCATTGGTGCCAGAAAATTTTTGTAAATAGACAGAAGATAATGCCAGAGGGGTATGCAAGTTTTGGCAAATGGTAGTTGCCCTTTTATATTGACTGAATCACATATAAAGGTAACAGATTACGTATGCATTAGTTTGTCTATGCTTCTGTAGATATGCAATGGAAGCTTTGATTATTTCCCCATTAGTTAGTACCGTGTTCAATTAAATGCCCCCCAGTAACAAGAACTACAAGTCCGTTCTTCCTTCTCTTTCGCTCTATTAGATCCATCTGGACATAATGACTTTCGAGATTTGCACTTGTTGCAGGTCATTCGCAGAAAATAACTTCTCTGGTTCTCTACCACCTTCTCTTGGAAATCTCTCAAAGCTACAGGAATTGTGAGTCTCTTCATGTTCTGGAGTCGTTCTCAAAATTTGTTATGCGATGAAGTGCATAGAGTCTTCAACTGTTGTTGCCTTCTATTTTGGTTTCCTTAAATTGCGATCCTCACTAACCCTAAATAAAAACACGGGTTATGATGATGGAAAAATCAGTGATGGTCTCTGGAGTTAGCTGAAAAGTCAGTTACTACTACTTCATATCTTCGAACTAGAAACACGCTAATTCAAATATATGTATTTTGTTTTAAACTCCATTTCTCTCTTACCACGTCTATATCCTTTTCCTGTTTACTACTAGAAAGGGTGGATGTTGTAGATTGATATTATGAAGTCGGTATCAACTGTATTCTTGTCAAATTAAAGTGAGGAAAAGGTTCCTTCTTTTGTTTAATAGTGACCTGCTTCTACTTTATCGCCATTTATTGCTTAGTTGATCCATTAAAATTGTCTTCTTTTATCAAGAGAAAACATGAATATTGTTCATTTAGCTTTTTGAGAAATTTTCATGTGGACAGATACTTCTCTAGCTCAGGAATCAGTGGTGCAATTCCGTCATCTTATGCAAATCTTACAGATTTGAACACCCTGTAAGAGCCTATAAAACCTTTTGTTCCCAATAGTGTGTAATCTCAGGACCTTTATATGGGTCATTACAGACATCAGGCATTCTGAAACTCTCTGAACCTCAGGTGGGCATCTGATGGTAATCTCACAGGCTCCGTCCCTGTCTTCATAGGAAACTGGCTCAAACTTACTGTGCTGTACGGTGGCATAGTTTAATTTATCATCTTTTTTCCTGTTCTTACCATTATGGAGATGATTAGGTTCTCTTTATGCTGGATCTTACTGCTTAAGTCAAATCAATAATCATCTTGTCCTAATTGTATATGTAGGAGGCTGCAAGGCAATTCTTTTGCCGGTCCAATACCATCAACCTTTTCCAAATTAACCTCTTTAAAAGAATTGTAAGCATGTTGTGGTTAACCCAGAACCATCTATTTTTCTTCTTTTTGTTGTTTCTACATGGCTAATTTTTGGATAACCTCATATGTAACTTGAATTCTAGGAGAGTATCCGACATTTCTAGTGGCATCTCTACACTAGAATTTCTGGCTGACATGAGGAATCTCACAACTTTGTAAGGCAGCCTTAGTCAAATTTGACACTTATCAGTGTTTTTCTCCATTCAGTTATACTTTATCTGAGGTATCTAACATGTATAGGTTTAATTGCTTGCAGAGTTCTGAGGAATAACAATATTCATGGTGAAATTCCACTATACATCAGTAATAATGAAAAATTAGAGCACCTGTAAGTTGTCTACTAATTAATGAAAAGCATCTGCAACTAATAGCTCCCTCTGGTCATTATTTGAGACAAATAAAAGCTGCTAAGACATATATCTTATTGTTCCCTGCAAGAATTAGCTCATTTTGAAGCACTTATTTTGCTGTTGTTCCCATAAAAGGGAATGTTTATTTCAGCTTTAGGCCAACAAAATAAGCCACGTCGGATTTCCTGCTGAAATATTTTGTAAAAGATGAAAAAATTTGGGGTGACTTTAAATGCTAAGATAATGGTAAAATATAGAAGGTTTAACACATAAATAAGTCCAATTTCACTTTCTAAAGGTTAAAGAAAAAGTGAATTGTTAAAAGCAAAGGTCCCACCAGAAACCCACTAAGCTAACTGTATAGGTACCTAACATACTAATACCATTTCTATCTATTTTTTTGTTGCTTTCTGGGGATTTCTAAATGAAACCTTGATGAAGCACCTCTTTTTTATTTCTTTATTTTTATCACACTCAATAATCAAACGCTGTTCTGTTTAATGAGATTGATTTCCAGTGGTCTCAGAGTTTTGGTTGACTTACGCTGATTCTAATAGATTGATTCCACGTGCAAGAAAATCATTAAATTTTTCTCATATTCTTACTGACAATTTTTTGCCTTGCAGAGACTTAAGCTTTAATAATCTGATTGGATCAATTCCAGCTTCCATATTCGCATTAGATTCACTGTCTTATTTGTAAGGCATCTATTTTAATTAGTTATCCAAATCATTTGAGATGTTCTATCCAATATTGAATAATGCCTATTTCATGCTCAGGTTTCTCGGAAGTAATAACTTGACTGGAGCCCTCCCCTCAAAGAAAGGCACCTCTCTTGTTTATATGTGAGTGAATCAAACCAATGAGCATCTACTGAACCGCAGGACATTGTGGGATCAATTTGACTGAACAGTTTTTTGTAACAGAGATCTCTCCTACAATAACTTAAGTGGCAGCTTCCCTTCTTGGGTCAACGAAAATATTCAAAGGTAAGCATAGGAGCTTCAACTGAAAGTACTTTCTTTTTGTTTTGCCCCAATGTGCATATTCAATTGTCTAGGGTGTTCTGTATATTACTGGTATCCCTCCCAGACTAACCTGATGCTTTTGTCATGCACATTCAGTAATTTCGTTGCCAACCACTTAACAGCAGGAAGTTCAAATAGTGGGTAAGGCCCTTTAGTCCGTTTTACTAATGGTCTCCCGTTTAGTCTAGATGATTATTATGATGATGTCTTATTCTGTTGTATTGGCATACAAGATGAATGAGAGATGGCTCTTTCTCTGACTTAAAAGAAATATGAAATGATTCTTTCAGAAAGAAGGTATGTAAAACGGTGAGTTACAAAGTGAACGACTTAATAGATATGGAGCATGTCAAAGTACGTAGAGTCTGACTGGAAAAAAGGCCTATAAATCATGAGTTTTGTAGTTTATACAAAACTTTTCATCTGGAAGGATCAACATGGATCAACATAGCTGATCCCATGTGGGAGAGAGTGCTTAATTGTTCATTGATATGGCATTATGCTCATTTTTCACTGTGAGAAAAGTTTCTAGCTCAGAGTGATACTGTGCTCCTATTTGTTTGCTTAGAGGTCAATATGTTTGCTTTAGTGTGCTTTTTTTATATGCTCTGGTGGCCAGTAGCTCCAACCAGGAAAGTATACATGGTAATGAGTAAAGTCAAGATGTGTGACATTAGGATATTGGCATTATTTAGGTACAAGATAATAACCATAACAGCAACTGGAAGGACGGGGAAGTATACAAACTTATGTACAAGATTGAAGCAACTCAGTCGAAGATCGTGGCATTTCCTCTAAATTGCTGGCGTTTAGTGGCTTTTGCATTTAGCAATGACTCATTTGCTTGAAAAGTTTCATAGACGACCTTTTGACAGCATACTCATGTTGTAGACTCTTTGTTTGCATTTTTCTGGAAGACCTTCCTAAACATAAACTAGCTATGTATAAGAGAATAATTGAAAAATGCACCTTTACCTAACAAAAATGAAGACATCAGTCGGCAGATCAACTATTTTTTCCATGTTGCACACTACATGAAATTGACACCTGATTCTATGTAAGAACTTGTATGTTTGTTACCCAGTACTGTTAAGTATCATCTCTCTTTGTTTTGAACTTAGGGACTTGCCTTCGGGATGGATTTGCCTTCAACGACCATTTCCTTGCAGAGACCCAGGAGTCAGTAAGTTAAAAATTAATGGTTTTTTTTTTTTACCTTTTCCTGAACATAGATTGTGAGGGAATAAAATGTCATCAGTAAGAACTTTACATACAATGCCAAATAATACTTGTTTCAGTATTGCATCCGTGGTTTGTCTCTTTTGTTTTCAGTAATGTATACCCGTCTTCATTAATCTAAAATTGATGAGAGCAGTTGACTGTCCCTGTCATTAGTTTTTTTCGGCAGAAGTATCATCCCACTATGTATTTATATGGATGGGGACCCTTGGAAAATGAAAATGCTGATTGGCTGCAAGCAAATGCCATTCCAAGGCCTAAGGACTTGTCTTCCTTCTCAATTGAACAAATTAAACTTACCATAAGTCATTGTACTGTACTGTGGAAGGTTTTCCTTAATATGGAAGCTAGTGAGTCATTCTGGCATGTCAAAACCCTCTTCTGCAACCATGATTCATGATTTCTCAAAAACTAACTGAACAGGGAGGACTTATGGTAGTACACTGATGCAATTGCAAACAAACCTCCTCTAAATGAGGCCACATCCTGGAAGCTACTAATATCACCCTGTTTATTACAGCCAATCCAAGATATAAAACCTCATAACAAAAGAGGCACCAAAGTTTGTAGACTTGCACAATGTTGCTCCTAGTGGAGAATCTTCATAAATTTGCAGATTTGTCAAGTGCTCCTTGCAGGTTTTCTCTTAATTATTTTAGGTCATCAGATCAAAATACAACAAAGTTTCTGAAGAAAGGGCTTAAACAGTCATAATGTTTGCTCTTTCGAATGTTTGGAGTATCACATGCAGCTTTCTATTTGTCTCTGCTTCTCAGCTTAAAGTGGTATTATTATCCACTCTGCATAGCACTAAGGAGACATGGGGTGTTATCGCTGAAGTAATCAGTGCAGTCAACTATCCATGCTCCATGTACCACATTTGGAGTACATGTGGTCTTGCTATTTGCCATTAAAATTGCTAAGCTGAAACTTTGTCAGTAAGCCATTCAGTTAGTAACATAGATGTTTGAGTGTTTTCTAAATTATCACAAATACTTGTCTATGGGTTTTATATTAGCATTATATGAATGCAATTTGCCTCCGCCTAATAGCTTAAGCTTTTTGGATGGACTTCTAAGTTAGGTTTCTCCTCGGTTTATTTCACACGTGTGGCTTCCCATTCCTTATTTCCACATTGCTGTTCTTGGTCACGTTTGCATAAGAGTGGGGATGTTAATGCATTCCACGTTACTTGTCACAAGTTTATATGGGTCTTACATTTGGTTTCCCTCCACCTAACATTAAGGTTTTGAGTGGACATTCCAATAGTATCCAATCAGAAAAACTATGCATTCCTTTGCAGATATTGGTTTTGCAATCAATTGCGGGGGTCCACCAGTCAAATCTTCTAATGGAACTTTGTTTGAGGGTGACTATAACAATGGCATTGGTCCAGCTTCGTTCTTTGTTAGCGAGACAAAGAGGTGGGCACTTAGCAATGTTGGGATTTTTACCGATGGTACCAACTACGAATTCACGCATTCAACATCCAAAACCATTTTGAATACGCCAGACCGAGCTCTCTTCCAAACAACAAGGACATCTGCGTCATCATTGAGATACTATGGGTTGGGACTTCAGAATGGCAACTACACAGTGAACCTAGGGTTTGTAGAGACAGCTTTTCCAGATGATAGCCAGTGGACAAGTCGGGGAAGGCGTCTCTTTGATATATACATTCAGGCAAGTCTTTAGACCTGTATGCTGCATAAAGTATTTTAGTGGCATGAAGCTCCAGTAAGACGTCCTGGATGCACAACTAGAATATCATTGGCATAGCTATTTATGAGATTATTACTTTATTTGAAGCAATACTCTAATCTTTGTTTGATGATTCTTCATCAACAGCGTCAGGTTCATGATGGACATTTACCTTTTTCAAATTCCTTGCACAAGATTGCTTATCATATAAGTACCTCGAATGATTATATCCTCACTCCACTGAATCATCTTTTCCAGTTCATGATGCAAGAAAGATTTACTATCATTTGTCGTCTTTGTGTTTTTGGTGCATCTCTTTTTATAATTGTCGATTCTAGTGCACAAACTCATAAAATACAGCCTTTAAATCAGGATGAACTTTTCAATTTTTAAGATGAGTTTCTCTGAGTTTCCCATAGTTAATTACTCAAGAAGTAGGTGGATAAGGTTTTTGTAAAAATTAACCACAGTAAGCATCGTCAAACTTTCTTTATCTAGCACGACAGATTGTACTAGGTAACCTGATCTATCTTTTTTGGCTTATTCAAGGGGATTTTGATGTCAAAGGACTTCAACATTAGAAAGGAGGCAGGTGGAAGGTCCTTCCGAGCCGTTGAGAAGGCATTTAAGGTTCAGGTATTCAAAAACTATGTTGAAATTCACTTATTTTGGGCTGGAAAAGGGACATGCTGCATGCCTGATGAAGGTACATATGGACCATCTATTTCAGCTATCCGTGTTAGTCCAGGTAATATATTTCTTCTCTTAACGAATATCATTTTCTGACTAGTGCACATTCACCACCATGTTCACTCCCCTGAAATACATCTACAGATTTTACACCTACTTTTCCAGACAAGAGGAAGAATATGATGCCCTTGATCGCAGGGATTGCAGTTAGTGTTGGGGTGATGCTCTTTCTATCAACTTTTGTAACTATTTATTTTCTCAGAATAAGGAAAAGGCGAAGCTCCAATCAACAGACAGGTGAAATAATTTGCATCATGGGTGTTTAATCCTTCTTGAAATAGCCATATTGCATAAGTTACATGCATGGCGATTATTTGATGGTTCTTAATAGCCTTACATTGTGTCAAAGTGTCTAGTAATTATGTTATGGTGCTTTATTGTCCCAACATTTATGGTTCTTAAGGTAGTCTCATATAATTTCAGACATACTTCTCTGGTGTTAATTGTTTGTCGTAATCCTCAATGCAATACATGGTTTTCCTCTCGGACAGAATTTTCTACCATATAGAAAATTGTTATGCCTAGTGTCATTCCATGGATGATTTGACCGAAAAACCAATGAAATAGCAAAAATGAAGTCAATTAGCGTGCAATAATTTTTATAGTATAGTGGGGCTCTGCATTTTTGGACTGGTTTATCAGTTATCTTGCTAGTAAGTAATCTGTCTCTTTTGAAGTTTATGACTTATTCTGTCGGTAGTAAGCCTCTTCTGTAAAGGAAATGAGAAGTGTTTAACTAGGGATATGCTTTCAAAAGAATTTCCTCAAGGAATGAGTAATGGAGATCAATCATCTCTTTTCTGTTGCTCATCAATGCGTAATTACATTTCAAATAAATGTGATATAATTGACTGCAAGACTTAATTTCCAAGAGAAGTGCCCGAAATATGGGAAATAGATATTCTATTTGATTATATATTTGCCAATGAGGGAGAGCACTCTGGTGACCTTGCAACATAGTCAGTGTTTTGCAGATGGGCGATGAGTACATTTGAAACTTTTTCTTACTTAATATGTTATGCAGATGCCCTGAGAATTGCTACAGGGGCATTGACCTTCAACTATTCAGAGCTACACAATGCAACAAATGGTTTCAGCCTTGCTAATAAGCTGGGCCAGGGTGGTTTTGGCATTGTTTATAAGGTAATTTTGCATCCTCATATTTGGAATATGGCTAAGCTTTCTGTCCTCTAGGGCTTTGCGACGCTTTCCAACTGTCCTGATCTTGTTTGTAATTTTTGTCAGCAGTATGACATTTTAACAGTTGATTTACTCTAAAAAGGTGCCAATTCATGTTAAAGTTTGAATTAAGTGTATTATTTTGTGTTCCATCCGTGTTTTTGTCAGTACCTCTTGTCTCTTATTCTGTTAATGTGATTGTACCAGCTGTGGCCATTAATGCCAGTCCAAGTTCACAGAAAGTCATTATTTTACTGTCTCTAAATGTGATAGCACCTTCTTTCTATATGGCAAAGTTGTTAGATATTAGCTAAAAAGAGTTTATTTTCGAAGATGAAGATACTGCCCTTTTTTGGGGGTCGCTTCTGGATTCCGTTTGAGTTTTGATTGATCTAAGCTATTATTTATCCTTTTCCCGAGCCCTAGGCCCTAGGTGCATGCTAGTAACCTTCACTTGATTATCTCACTGGAAATTATTGGCTGAGAATGTACTATGTGAAGACTTGGTTCCCATTGGATCACTCTTGTCATCTTTAGGTAGTTAAGATAGAAACACGACTAGAACTCATAAGTCTGTTTTGCTCCTGAATTTTTTCTTCTTCAAGGGATGATTAATATTTTAGATTAGCTAATAGTCAAATATCATGAGTAGTGAGCACATCCCTATTTTGTTTCATGGAGGTGGTAAATGGTCCTGCTAGCTTGTGCCAAAAGAGGTGTCAGCCACAAGTTTGATATTGTCTATGCACTCTGGAATGCAGTGTATTAAGTGGTTTTGACAAGACAATGGTCATTTGCATACATTGAACTTCTGTAGTAAAAAGTACTCTCATTGGTCGACTATTAGAAGGGAAATGCAATAGTTCCCCTTTCTCGAAAAGTCCCGTTCGTATCACTTAAAAATTATTTTTCGGTCTTCACTTGCTATCTTTTCTGCATTATTGATGTGAGATCAAAGATATTATCATAGTACATCAGTCAGTTCCATTTGGGAGAAAACAAAATAAAACAAATAGGGTTCATTAATTGAAAGATATTTGGCTGAGACGTGGTAGCAGTGGCACGATGAACAGAAACTACTCTGGAAAGTTTTTTAACCCTTAGGCTCTTATGCTCCATCGTTCATCATTTGTCCACTCTCCGAAGCTCATTCTCTAGGAGGTTAGACCATCATTGTATGCTACACGGCCCTTATTACATGTCTTAGTATTGTCTCTCAGTTGGAACATTCAAGTCAGATCCTTTCAGCTTATTATATATGTATTTAACCTGAGCCCCACCAAGTTGCTGGGGAACAAATTAACAGGTTGATGCTTTTGACTTAGAACGAACTATCTTAGTGAGCTTCTGCAGGATTTGCTCTTGCACAGAGAGACATTCAGCTCAGCTTTTCCTCTGAACTGTTCACATTGGTAACTCCACTGTATTTGGAGGCTTGGAACACTAATAAATAACCGAAGTATTTTCATTCCTCAGGTTTATGATTCATTTGTGTCTGATGGACCCTTTGTTGAGCCTCAAGATGATGAATTGTAAAAGCTAAGGCTAGCTTATTGGTTCTCAAATTTTATCTACGCGTAACTGATAATGATTTCTCTGATATGTGCACGTTCCGTGAAGATACTTTTTAGAAAATGATTATGTCCCTAAACCATAGAAAATTCTACACTGTAGGGAATACTTGGTGATGGTAGACTTGTTGCTGTGAAGAAACTCTCTGCGAAATCTGACCAAGGAAACAATCAGTTTCTAGCAGAAATTGCGACGATATCTGCTGTTCAACATCGCAACCTCGTAAATTTGTATGGATGTTGTGTACATGGTGATAAACGTCTCCTTGTGTATGAGTTTCTAGAGAACAGTAGCCTCGATCATGCCTTATTTGGTAAGTGTCAGTACTCTGCATTTAATGGATATTCCATTTGATGCAAAAATGCTAGACACAATATTACTAATGACATGAATGGCACAGGGGAAACAAGCCTTCTTCTTGACTGGGGCACTCGTTATGATATATGTTTGGGCATAGCGCGAGGATTAGCTTACCTTCATGAAGAATCAAGAGTTAGAATTGTGCACAGAGATGTGAAGGCCAGCAATATCTTGCTTGATTCAAGTCTTAACCCAAAAATTTCGGACTTTGGATTGGCAAAGCTTTACGATGATAAAATGACTCACATAAGCACTCAAATTGCAGGGACAATGTAAGATACTGAACACTTAGCTTCTTTATCTTTTTTATTATGAATATTCTCACACATAAAAATCTGTGTTTATGAGTACCTTTGCATCTTATTTTCTGGGACTGGAGTAGTGGGTATCTGGCACCGGAGTATGCCATGCGTGGGCACCTAACTGAGAAGACTGATGTCTTTGCCTTTGGCATGGTGGCTTTAGAGATTGTTGGTGGAAAGCCAAATTGTGCATCTGAAGAAGAGGCATCTCTGCTTGACTGGGTAAGGATGAAAGGATTTATATGCATATGGGTCTTAAGTTCGTTTAAGTTCTCTTTAATTTTGGTCAACGGAATTTAGAGGATCCCGAACCCTTCTAAATTTCTCTCAATTGACTCTAAGAATTTGAAAAGAAGATATTGGGTTGACAAGGCAGAGGCCTGATACCTTCATGAGAGGAGATCACCAAAAGAGAGCCTAAATTCAAACTTCATGTTACACTGCATTCCCAATGTGGGACTGATTTCACTTAAGACCCTTACATGTGCACTTTAGCAAATCTTCCCCTCACACATGTGAGCAAATATTTAGTAGAGAACCCAAGTCCGAGCCCATTAATTTATTCAGTTGGATTTACCTTCACTTAGAAGCTTAAGCCCATGAATTATGGGCCAAGTAGGATATATTAATTGCTTCACATTATGCCATATACCCAACGTGGGACCTCACATGTGCTCCTTAACATGTAGGTGTGTACCCTGTACATGCATACATAAGAGGTAATACACATGTAGTTTCATGCTTGTTATGTGTAGGTACGCATTCGTTCATATTTCTTTATATATCAGACTATTAGAGGTGTGTGAGATGTTGCGTACTTATCATTCTCTGATGATGAAGACAAGTTGCATGTGTTAACTTTACAGGCAATGCACTTACAGAGTAAAATCAACTGCTTCTGCTTCGGTTAAAAGATGTAATCCTTATCTAATTTGATGTGCTGAATTAACGATATGTAGCCTCTTTTACAGAACCAACGCTTTTTTTTAGATTAATGATATTATAATAGAAAAATCAGCAACCAAATTTGATTCGAAAGACTGCAGATAATTCGCTTCAATCTGTGCATTGATACATAGAAATGGTCATCTTTTTCAAGAAAACAATAGTTGAGAAGGGATTGACTCCTCCAATGTCTTAACCTTTTTAGGAGAAAGAAAGATGGTGAACGGCCTTTTGCTCTTCATTGGTAATATTCCTCTGGTTTTTTGTCATGCACTATAGTTTGCTGATTTTGCTGCAATCTTTTGCTTTTAAGGCCTGGCACCTGTACGAGAATGAGCACCACGTTGAATTAGTGGACCCTAGATTATCAGAATTTGAAGAGGAGGAAGTTAAAAGAGTGATTCATGTGGCCCTCCTCTGCACCCAGATGCAGCCGTCTCTAAGGCCGCCGATGTCCAGTGTATTGGCGATGCTTCTGGGACGTACAAATGTCATACCCGTGCCTTCAAAGCCAGGTTACTTGACTGATAACATGTTTGGCAGTTTTGTCAATATGATGAGCGGAACAGCGATGGAGGGAAACTTGTGCAGTGATGACTTATCTTCACATATGAGCCTGGCCAACACTGGAGAAGAGTCGCCCAAAAGTGCCGTCAAGCTAATCCTAAAGTATCCACCCTAACTAAGTTGGTCAGATCTCTTTTATTTGTCTTTCCACTGTGGTTTAAGCTCATGAAACTCCTTTAAGATTTTTTTTTTCCTGAATCTTGTGGTGACACTTTTGCGTTTGGTGGGGGAACGTAGAGTGATAATATTCTTGGTCAAGTTAAATCTCGAACTCCTTGCTACTCACCTTGGCAAATCATAAGCATGCCCCTTTTCTCTGGCTTCCCTTACTATTTCCTGCTTTTATATTTCGTTACGTACAGGAATGAAGTATAAACTTAGGGTGTGTTTGGTTGGACTTTGGGTAAAGCCATTGAGAAAATGCAAAGGACTTTAAGTTGAAGAGGTTTCTCAGAATGTAAATTGCATTTGGTAAATGGTAACCTAAAAGTCCCTTGCGAAATACCTTTAACCAAAATTGTGTTTGGATAAGTTATATTTATAAAAGTCTTTATTATTAAAAAAAAAAAAAAAACTGACCGGTGAAGGGCTGCGGCGACTGGCAAAGGGCGGCGGCGACCAGCGAAGGGCAGCGGCGACTAACAGCCATCGTCTAAGGTTGCCAGACCTCAGACGGCCCCCGGAGACCACCGGCAAGGGCCGCATGGGGTCGGGCGACCGCTGGCGACTCAGGCGAGACCCTCGCTTGAGGTTGCGTGGCCTTGGCGAGGGTCGTCTGCGGTCGGGCGATCGCCGACGACCCAGGCAAGACCCTCGCCTGAGGTCGCGAGGGTCGCGCAACGCCGGCCAAGACCCTCGCCGAGATCGCCGACCACAGGCGAGACCCTTGCCTGAGGTCGCGCGGCCTCGGCGAGCTTGCCTGTGGTTGACGACCTCGGCGAGGTCTCGGCTAGGGTTGCGCAACCCCCGACGCACTGGCTCTCGCCGAAAGTCTCGCCTAGGTCTCGCGACCCCCGGCGAGACGGCTGCCTGGCACACAACCTCAGGCACCAGCGTGACCTCTGCGACCTCCCGACGACCAGATCTGGGTCCGCCAGAGGTCGCGTGACCTCACGGCGACCAGATCTGTGTCGCGCCTAAGGTCGCGCGACCTTCGGTGACCCAGATCCGGGTCGCACGGCCTAGATACTCGCCAGAGGTCGCGACCCACCGGCGACATTCGCCGTGACCGTCACCGGCCTCTCACTAGTCCGTCGCCCACCCTTAGTAGCCCTGCACAAGATGAACAGCTCAACGAATGAAGGAGATGAACAGTGAGCCAAAGCCAAATTGGGGTGCCTTGAGCTTTCAGCCTTCAGAAGGCTGATCTTCGCACAAGGGGGTTCCAAAAAATTTCCCAAATGCCTAATACTTGGCCAAAAGGCCTTTAGGTGTTTAAAGATATTTGGGAAAGCTGTTCCGAAACACAGCCTTAGTTCTGAGCTCTCCTCTTAAAAAGGGTGATCCAAAAAGCTTGGTGATGAAGCAGCTGATTATTGAAGGTATCCCATGACGTGACGTGAGATGTGAAGTTTAATCGGAAGCATTTTTCGATAGAGACTGCATTAAGAGTGAATATCGACAATGTGTCATTTCTTTTACAGTATTGGCCAGTTGCTTCGTCAATCAGGCCAGAGTTCTGGGGGAGGGCGTCCGTTAAATGAAGGTATTTTGCATATATAAAAGGAAAATAAGCAAATGTTGATATCTCACGCTAGGTAAATTCTTAACCCTTCCCTCTCCTACTAAGACTACATAATATTCTTATGAAATGTGGCCAATACTAGGTATATAAACAGTGATTTCAAATCCAAAGGTTAATTGAGCTTTAGCAACTTTGTGTAAGGCAGAGTTTGGTTTTTTGGGAGTGATAGTGGAAAAGTTTACAAATAAGTCATTCTTATTGCCACCTTATGGAACCGTACACGAGATTTTTACCTCATATGGCTCCTTGTTCAATTCTTATGGAACCGTACACGAGACTTACCTTATATGGCTCCTTGTTCAATTTAGTTATGTTTTCAAGGTTACCAGCATTGTGGTGTCATAGAAAAGCCGAGTCTGGTTTCTTCTTATTGGGTGTTCAAGTCAACGACCATCAAAGAGTTGACCCATTACTTTATCACTCGTCTAATGCGTACATTTGCCATCTTAAATTGTTGGAACAAGAACGTCAAACTCACTGGTATTTGAGTGTACAAATTGGACTTGCTCAAGAAAGCACACTAGCTTGTTCTAGCATTTCCACCTTGAGAGCAGACTTTGGTACCTCAGCCGCAGATACATTTAAAATTGATGGACAAGCAATTGTTGGTAATTTGTTTGTTAAACAAGTTAAGAGGTGTTACGTCCCACATTGAAAATATGCGAGTGTGCATGAAAATTAGATGTGGCACTAACCAACGTTGATTTTTATTATTATTTAATTTTGAATTTATTATTTCTGCCTAACAGTCATTAGATGCTCTTACAACCTTATCCATTCAAATATATTTTATTTGTGATTATGTATTCAACATTTGTATTCAATATTTTTCAACTTCCACTTTTGCTTCTTTTAAGATATATACGACATTTTTTCTAATTGTTTTTCCTTTAAGAGTTCCTAGAGAATTATTAGTATTGCATCCAATATTTTCATTTAAGACTTTGTTGTATTCTAGTGACAGTAACCATTTGCAACATTATGAAACAAATAATTCCTTAAAAAGAGTGTTGTTACGCCTCAAAATATTACTCCATTCTTCTTCCCAATGTTGAAATTTCTGCAACAACAATCGCCAACGACTTCGGCTCTCACAACTTCTCGATTCTCTGCCTCCTTGGCTTCATATTTCTTCGGCAAAAGAACGCTTCAAGTGCTATAACTTTGCACAAAAGGACACTTAAGTGCCATAACTTACGAAAGGTACACTCAAGTACTACATTCGAAGAAAAACGGATCACTTAAGTGTCACTCCGGCCAAAGTCCGGTCAAAAGGTTAACGTGTCATTTTTCCGACAAAGTGAGCCCAAAACGATACCGTTTTGCACGCTAACGTGGCCAAATAATGCAAAAACGGCATCGTTTTGGGTTGATGTGGTAAAAAAATATAAAATTTAATTAAAATATTAAAAATAATAATTTTAAAATTAAATTTAGTTAAAATATTAAAAAATATAATTTAAAAATTTAAAAAAAATTAAAAAAGGGGGCGGTGGTAGCCCTCGGCCACCACCGCCGCTGCCTCCTCGCCATCGTCGAATAGGGCCGGCGATGGAGGGGAGGGTCGGCCGGGGTCACCGACCCGGCCGACCGGCGGCGAGGGCTCGCGAGCCCTTGCCCAGATCTGGCGAGTGACGAGGGGTTGCGGCCCTCGACCAGATTCTGCGAGGGTTGGTGGCCCTTGCTCGGCCAAGCCAAGGGTCACCGCCCGCCGGGGGTCACCCCGACAAGCGGCAGCCCTTGGCTTGGTCGGGCGAGGGCCACCGACCCTCACTGGATCCGGGCGAGGGCTACAACCCTTGCCTCGATTTGGGGCAAGGGCTTGCGAGCCCTCACCGCCGGGGTCGGCGACCCCGGCCGACCCTCCCCCTTTGTCGCCGGCCCTTCCCGGCGACGGCGGGGAGGTGGCGTGGTGGCTAAGGCCCTGCCCCCCTTTTTTTTTTTTTTTAAATTTTTAAAAATTTAAAAATTATGATTTTTTTAATATTTTAACTAAATTTAATTTAATTAATTTTTATATTATTTTTTTACCACGTCAGCCCAAAACGACGCCGTTTTTTGCATTATTTGGCCATGTCCGCATGCAAAATGGCATCGTTTTGGGCTCGCTTTGCCGGAAAAATGCCACGTCAGCCTTTTGGCCAGACTTTGGCCGAATTGGCACTCAAGTAATCTATTTTACTCTGATTTTGGCACTTAAGTGTACCTTTCGTAAATTATGGAATTTAAGTGTATCTTTGTGCAAGTTGTTATGGCACTCTAGGGGTCCGCACGTCCATTTCTCCTGCTGCACAATGTAGCGAGTTGAAACAAAAGAAATGAGAAAAATCGGAATGACGGATTCTTTTTCTTTTGATTTCACAGCATTGCTCGATCGTTTCAATCTGTGCACATCAAACCTTTGTGGTCTTGGTGTCTCTTTGTGCAAAGTTATGGCACTCCAGGGATCCGCACGTCCATTTCTCCTGCTGCACAATGTAGCGAGTTGAAACAAAAGAAAGGAGAAAAATCGGAATGACGGATTCTTTTTTTTTTTTTTTTTTTTTTTGATTTCACAGCATTGCTCGATCGTTTCAATCTATGCACATCAAACCTTTGTGGTCTTGGGGCTGCCTTGTTCACTAGGTTCATCGTCCTCTCCGACATCAGGCTCCCACGATCCCACTTCTTGCCCATCTCTTCTAGGCAACACTTCATCCTCTTCTGTCGCTGCATTGGACTACAAAGAAAAAAAAATTAAACAATTAAAGAAAATGACTTTCAAACCACCAAATGAGAACATATAAGAAATCTAAAACCACTTCACTTATTTTTTTCTAACTTAATTGTAAGTCAATTTTGCTTCACTCAATACCCATATTACCCCAAAAATCAGAGGATCTAGAAATAATTTTGTCTTTTACCATTGATTGTGTAAGTTCCTTGTCATCATCATCACTTGGATATTTATATTTGGCAAAACTTCATCATTAGATTCATTGGATAAAGCAACTTCCCAATCTAATTTGGTTAATTCTTCATCAGTTATCTCTTCACCAAAGACTCTAGGATGTGTCCCCATTTGCTAAATTCTCTCTAACACACTCGCTATATGCTTTGTTTCCCTCTCCTCCCTCTCCTGTTCTCCTTCTTTTGAAATAGATTCATCCCCAACTTGAGTGTTCAATTCAATACCATCTCATATTCCTCCTACTTGAGTGCTCTCATCATCTTCATCATCACCATAATACTCAACATTCACTTTAACTTCCTTGCCATGAAGAGGAAAGTGTCTCAAACCATCCTTCAAGCTCTACCTAAAAACATTATAGTGCAATTTTTCTATCTTGCATTGTAAATGTTGCCCTATATCCCTCATGAAATAAATTTATGATAGCCTTTTACTATCGACAAGGATAGTACCTTCATTTCCACCAACATATTCTTACTTATCGGTGCCAATAACAAATCTCCACCATAGCATACAATGATACCAACGACATTGTTTCCTATGCCATCACGATACTCAAGAAAAAATTAGCTTTTGGGATCACAACGTAGAAATGACGACAACTTCACATAGAGGTCCCCACAATTACACCTAATTGATTAAACAATGACTAAGTAGTTGTCATTTAGTGGACAGAAAGCAACAAAGCTAATACCGAATTGATTTAACAAATTAAGCTCCCTACAATCGTAACTTCACCATTGCGTGATTCCTTCTCTAGCATCGTCATCCCACGGCTGTGCCAAGAACCCTAATTTTTCTCTTTAAAGCCTAATTTTGCCCTACAAGCCCTGATTTTCCCAGCCAATTGAGCCAATGAGAGAAGATGACAAACCGTATTGAGTGAGAGTGATAGAGATGGCATGCGAGTGATGACGGCAACTAACGATGGTAATGATGAGTGAACAACAAGGAGGAGTTGTTTTTTGGAATTGCCTAAAGGACGATGACCTCCAAGCCCTCTTTTGTTCCTTTCCATCAGCTGTCATTTTCCCCAAAAGTTGTGTGACATCATTTTACTTCACTGAGCCACGTAGGATTGTGCGACATTGTTTAATCTTTTGATGTAGACTGTTTTTTTTTTTTTATAAAGGCCACATGATTTTAAAAAGTAAATTTTAAATGCCATGTACTCATTTTGGCTGGAATTTCTCATTGGAGGCACTTAAGTGATTATTTTTTCTTCGACCTGGCTCTTAAGTGATTTGGCAAAAGCTTTTGACATTAAAGTGATCATTGTATATAACTTTTGGTACCTGTAGTGTCCCTTTGCCTATTGAAATGTGACTAAATGGAAAAGGGTTTCGTCATTGTTAAGCCATAGTGAAAGAGTAGCCGTTAGAGGGAAATAAAAGGGACGTATGAAGATGTTCTTGGTTTCATCCATACTTAACTCTTGCTTTGGGCTTGAACACTCTGTAATTTTATGCTATGAGTTTAGATCCAATTAAATTGTCTATTTGCGAACACTCTAGGTTTAGGCTTAATCTAGGTGTAGGAAATATTCCAGCATGTAAAGGATTGTAACTCTGATTCATCAATTATAGTGGATTATTTGCATTCGACTCTTTTCATGGATGTAAGTACCTATACTTGGACCGAGCTATGTAAATCTTTAATGTCCTTTATTATTTCTCATTTATACCTTTGGTTCTCTCGCATTGACTTAATTTACAAGATTTGGTTGGCTTCCACCTTACTTGTACAACACAAGAGATGGGTATGTGGTTAGGTAGGATACTCTAAACATGAGCTTCTTGCATGCAAATGAGTTGTAGCTGTAGCCAAATTAATTCTAAACATGAGCTTATGTGGCAAAGTGGTAGCCACATCATTGATCTGAAAACCATCGCAATCCCCACCGGTTAAAGTCCCAAAAATCTCATCGGCATTCTTGAGCTTAACTAGATCAGAAGCAAATCTTTAGAGAATGGATCATATTGAAGAAATTAAAAGTTTAGTAACACATTGCACATTGGGCTAAATTTAAGGATCACATTAAACAAAAGAAAATTTTAGGATTACATTGCACATTAAGTTAAAGTTCATGAATCATTTGTATAATTATTCCTAACTCTTGTCACTTGAGATTGTCACAAAGCATGTGACGGCCCGATTTTTAGGTTCTGTTTTCAATTGAATAAGTTGGGCTTTTCATCGATACACCTATAGTTCTTTTCTTTGAGTTATTCACGAGATAATTAACCTATCAGGTGAAGTCATTAAGGAATCTAAACGCAATAGACTCGAAAATTTGACCAGGAATTGACTATTCGATCGTGCTAATCTGCACGGGTCATTACGGTACCATCAAAATCGATCAAAGACCGGAGATAAGTCGATTCGACAGAGGTATGTGATTAGAGTGTGAGTGATTCCACCTGATTGCAAAATTTCTGTCGAACAGTACTAGACCGATTTTTCTATCATTTCTTTACCCTATGCCCGTATTTGAAATCTCGAGATTTTCACGACAACCGAGAGTCGTCAATGTGTTGAAGATTTACAATGTGGCTCGAAAATAATCAACCACAGGTCAATTGCATTAAAAATTCCTAAAAACTACTCGATAGGTTAGGTCACGCTAAAAAAGTGTCAGATTGAAATTAATCGCGAATTTGAACCCAATTTCAAAAAATTAAAAGTTCTGTCATGTCACAATTCATTTTAGGAACGTTGACTCGTCCTCCGAAGATTTTTTCTGCAAACCCGAGATTTTTTTGGTAGAAATTCAAAATAAGGTTATTTTGGAACGAAAAATTTGAGAGATCGTTTTTGGTCGCATTTTTGGCCGTTAAGTTAGTTCAATTGATGAGAAAAAATGTTGAATTTAATGAGGGCACCTTGGTTGATTTTATGGAGGCCAATTTGTGCTCAATTGGAGTTGAAATTGCACCAAATTGAAGGGAAATAAATCCAAAATTCGTAGGACCAAGGGGCAGCCACTTTTGGACCTCTTCAATGGCTCCTAATGGAAGTTTTGTGCTGCAAATTGGCTGAGGATTGAAGGCTGAAGGTGGTGGGCCTTTGTAATGAGCAATTGGATATTTGTGTGGAATTTTGGGGCATTTGGGACCCTTCAAGCTGCATTTGGTTTCTTCTTCCTCAGTAGCCCCATTTTATCCAAAGAAACCGAGCATAGCACCCCTGCCTGTCGACCGCTTCCCTCGCCGCGCGTTCGCCCGTCGCATGCCAGCCGCAAGCCCGAGCCAGCGCCATTTACACGTTCGCCTATTCCTACTCGTCCTACGGTCCCGTGCCGTCGTCCGTGTGCCCTGGTTGCTATTGCAGCTTCGCCGGAGCTCCACCGTCGCCGTCCAGCCACCGTCGAGCACTGCTGTCACCTGCTGTAGCCTCCTCTGCCCGCTTGGCTCGTTCTAGCCCAACCAGCCGCCTCGACTAGCCCCTTCGGCCCAAGGACAAAGATCGAAGGCCATCAAGGGCTGTGAAGCTTCTAGGCCCGTTTCAAGGCTTGTCCAGACCTCCATTGGTGTCACTACAGGCTTGTTTATCGCTTGCCTTCGTGTTTATGTTGTCATGGACTCACCGGCCCGCTAAACCGATGAGTTTACTTGCTAAACTCTGATTAAGGAGTTAATGATGCTTAAATGTTGATTTGTTTAAGCTAATTAAGGATTAGGTGGTTAGTTAAATTATATTAGTGATTTAATTGCTTATTTATGCATGTTAGGTGGATAGAATAGACTAATTAGGGGCTAGTTAGATCGTACTATTTATCTAGATAGGTTCAAAAATTTTCTAGGCCCATTTAGGTGGTTAGATTAGCATTTCTGGCATAAGTTAGTATTTATTGAATTTAAATTACATTATTTAATTATTTTTGGTATTTATTTAATTATTTATTATTTTTCGGAAATTATATTGGGATAGTCGATGACTGGAATTTTGTACTGATTGCAATTGTGTGCTTAGTTTCTACAATTGAGTGTTAAATTGTGCAAATTGAGTGGTAATTGGAATTTTGGTTATTTATTCCAAAATTGTGAAATTGTGATATTTAATTAGAAAATCCCGGGTGTCGAATTTTGACTCCGAAAATGATTTTGAAGACTATATCAGATAGTGAGATTTTAAAAGGAAGGATATCGGTAATATAGTTTAAATTGACTGTGTACCCACACACAATTATTTTTACCGTGTGTTTTTAATACGAAGAAAAAAGGGCCAAGTATGTTATTTTAATTGGGACATTTGAGTGCAAAGCACAATGTCCTTGGCCGAGATTGAATGATCGTGTGTTGGTTAAGAGAATCCATCCCCGAAATGAGTTAGGTGGACGTGCCCCTATATGGGATGTCGTTCGCAGTAGAGGCTGGATCGATGCTCCCTTGTGGAATACTATTGATGTAGTGACGTTGCCGTGCTCGATAGGGCAAGATGATGCCTGGTTACGCCTAAAGACCGTCGAACGTCGAGTATGCCGTGATTAATAATTGGAACGCATGTTGAGTAAAATTGACGCGCCGTATTATGGGACAAAATTGTGTAGCACGGAATGTGACGTGTCATTACGATTTGGCCATATAATCAGGACCTTTATGGCTATTTGAGAGATAAATTGTGGCATTTCAATTGACTGAGTATGAATATTGTTTATGTTTGTGATATGAACTGTACTGACTTACAAGAAGGATTTGAGATGAGGTAAGTCTCTGTGATTGTGTGATTGTGTGATTAGGACACTCCTAGGCGTATTTCCTTTCTAGTCGAAATTTAGGGGCCGAACTTGCTGAGACATTGTCTCACTCCGTCGTGGGCTCAATCTTTTTAGGTCTTTCAATGGCAGTTCCTCTGGAACGTTTTGGGCAGTCGCAGGCTATTACTGAGCAGGATATAGAAGTCCCTATCCCTAGTAGTCATTGGGTCTATGAGTTAGTCATGACCACCGTTTGGGTCAATGAGGGCCTACCTGAGAGGGTACCTCATCGATTCAGAGCATGATTCTGTCATGGACTCAATGGATACAGAGTGGGTCCCCTCCAGGGTTTTGAGATTCCCGTTGTGGTTGTTGATGCCGCTTTTGGTGAGGGTGCAGCTAACCCTCCTGATGGAGCTGTGGAGGATCTAGTGCCCTCGGAGCCGGTGGAGTTCGAAGGATCGGTGAACGTGTCCGACTAGTGGGTCGTAGGACAGTTCCTTTTTGGAAAGCAAATCTCTTGTAGACTTTTGTATATAAACTCAGCTTGTTTATAAAAATGTTTTGGTTTGATGTGATTGTCTTGCTTTCCTATCCCATGTTGTTTGCTGTTAGGGGTTTTGTTTATTCGTTTCTGCATGTGCAATAAAATGAATGGGTCGGCGACGTGTCCTAGGATGTTGCAATTTCATCGACTACCGAGGGATGTGCGAACACTCGAGGATCCGGGGCGTGACAAAACATCTTGAAAAATACCATGTCATGATATTATGTAGGGGTGAGCAAAAGGAACTGACTGCACCGGCCAATACGATCTAGTCCCTGGGGATGTTGGTCTAGTTCTTGGTTCCATAAAATTGGAATTGGTGATTTTGGTCTGTTTCCTAGTTCCAAGGGTAGAATTGCCTGGACCAGATTAGATTGATTATTTTCTAAAAGTTTAATTTTATTTCTTCAAAATTAAAAAAATAATAATTTGCACTCTTAATTATTATGGCTTTTTTCAATTTTGTTGAGATGCAAATATTTAGACAAAAAGCCATTAAACACATGCTTTGGATAGGTACATGGCTTGGATTTTTTTGACAACTCATTCTATGTTTTGTGCGTGTCCGTTTGATGTGGGACTCTCTATTGGAGCTAACAATACAATCTATGTGACATCCCGAATTTCTGGTTATGTTTTTAATTGAATGAATTGAGCTTTTCATCGACACGCCTATAGTTTTTTTTTTTTTTTTTTTTTTCTGAGCTGATCCTTCATGAGATAACTAGTCTATCGGGTAAAGCCATTAAGGGATTTTAACGCAATAGACTTGAGAATTCAACTAGAAATCGACTGCTCGACTGTGCTAATTTACAAGGGTCAATACGACATTGTCAAAATCGATCAGAGATTGGAGATATGTCGGTTCGACTGAGATATGTGATTAGAGTATGGGTGATTCCACCTAATTGCAAAATTCTCATCAAATGGCACTAGACTGATTTTTTTGTCATTTTTGTACCTTGTGTCCACATTTAAAACCTTGAGATTTTCACAATAATCGAGAGTCACCAATGAGTCGAAGATGCACAATGTGGCTCGAAAATAATTGACCACGGGTCAATTGTACTAAAAATTCCTAAAAGCTACCCAATAGGTTAGGTCACGCTAAAATCGCGTCCGGTTGAAATTAACCACGAATTTGAACCCGATTTCAGAAATTGAAAGTTCTGTCATGTCACGATTCATTTTAGGAACATCGACTCATTCTTCGAAGATTTTTCTACAAAACCGAGATTTCGGCCAAAAAAAAATTCAAAGTAAGGCTATTTCAGACTGGAAAAATTAGAGTGCCGTTTTTGGTCGTATTTTTAGGATTCAAGTTGGTTCAATTGATGAGGAAAAATCATGAGATGGACGATGGCACCTTGGCTGGATAAATGACACCAATTTGAGTCCAATTGAAGAGGAATTGAATGAAATTGGATAGGGAATGTCACAAAATTCGTAGGCCAATGGGAGAGTAACATTTCAGCCACCTTGGATGGCTTCTTGGAGAAGCTTGGGTGTGGATAATGGCTGAGGATGGTGGCTAAAGGTGGTGGGGCAACCAGTCAAGTGTTTGGGGATTTTTGGAGAGCATTGAAGGCCCTTGTTCCCTTGGACAGCAACAACAGCCTCCTTCTTCCTCCTTGCTCCTCCTTTATCCATTGTTGTTATGTTTTTGTGAGCTCAAAGAACTAGAGGACAGCTAGCTCTCCCATCACTCTCTCTCCTCTCCTTCTACCCAAATAAATTCGTAGCCTTCTCTCCCTTGTTTTCTCTTATTTCTTGCTTCTACTCTAGTTGACCTTCCTCTAAAAACAGAAGTTGATTGTTGCCTTCCCATGAGAATTAGTGCCCGTGCCACCCACCACTGTGCTCAGGACACCCAGTCCATACGAACAGAGTTGGCCGTTTGTCGGTTGGAGCCGCCGGCTAACCCACCGGCCGGCCAGAAGCAGCCGCTTGCTGAATTGCTTGGATGCCTGCCCACCTGCATTATTTCATTGTTTCAGCCTTTTTCTTCCCATTTCGACCCAAGCTCCACCTAGCCCAGCCACCAGCAAGTCCCCCTCGATCCCCAAGTGCTGCCGGTTGTCGGCCAACTCCTCGCTGAGCTCCGATTAACCTAGCCAACTCCCTTTCCCCTATAGTAGTGCAATGTTTTAGAGTTGTAGTGAGAAGTAGGGTTTGTTGTTGCTTTTTTGAGCTTGGGACCACCTTGGATCATTATGGTCGAGGTCCCCGTGCATAGCCTCCGTCTGTGTCTCCGGCCCGCTTAATGAGTGAATTTAGCTTCTAATCCATCGATTAGTACCTAAACTTCCTTAGGGTTGGTTTAGTTAGGATTAATTATAGTTTATGAGGTTTAATTAAGTTGTATTAGCCCTAAGATAGGTGGTTAGATAGATGGTTAAGATTAAATTAGGTTAATCTTGCTTATTGTTAATTAATTGTGGTTTATGTTTAATTAAGATTGTTTAGCCTTAATTGGGGAGAAATTTACTATCAATGCCATAAGTTGTGTATGGTGCTCATTTTGGTGCCAAAAGTTTCCATTGTATCACTTAAGTATCAAATCGGAGGAAAAACGATCACTTTGGAGCCACCAGCGAGAGATTGCGGCCAAAATGATTACGTAGCTTTTATATTTAAAAAAAAAAAATCGACAAGGCCTTTAAATGACATCGTTTTCCGTCCTCCTTAAGAAAATGATGTCATTTTGCCATCCTAAGTGGATGGCCTCAAGAAAACGACGTTGCACAAGAAAATGATGTCATTTTGCCATCCTAAGTGGATGGCCTCGAGAAAACGACGTTGCACAACTCATTTGGATTTTTTTTTTTTTGGATTGAAATTACGGTTTTTTTGTCTGATTCTCGCCTAATGCCGACCATTGTCACTCAGCCTCCGTCATAGTAGACCGTGTCCCAATTTTGGTAACATTTCATCAGCTTTAACATCCTCAAATTCTTCGAGCCAAGACCAAGTCCAGAAGCTCCAAGTGGGTGTGGAGGGTGAGCCTTTAGTGGCTCTGGCGTTTGATCGCGAGCCAGTGGTGGCACACGAGGAGCACCGGCCCAGGTCGCCAGAGCCTATGTATTGGAAAATGCAGGCCAAGTATTCGTCGGGGAGATTAGAGATGGAGAAGGGGAGATCGGGGGCGGCGCACTCGTCAGCAGCCTCCCCAAGCACCGACTAGATCACGGCCTTCGACTTGGCTGTTGAGTGGCCATCGTCGAGGTTGGGGTCGGGGTCGGGGTCGGAGCCGTGGCCGCCAAGCGCGGGGGCCATTAAGGACGGCGACTGGCCCATCGCCGTTAGCTTATCTTCTCTCTCTCTCTCTCTCTCTCTCTCTCTCTCTCTCTCTCTCTCTCTCTCTCTCAATTTGGGGATGTAGGGTTTTGAATTGGAGGAGAGATACCAAATGGCATCATTTTGTTGTTTAAATGTTGACTGTACTCTCCAGCAAGCCACATTAGCTTCAAAAATTAATAAAAAAGTGCAACGTCGGATTTCCGGCCAATCAAATTGGAGTTGGCACTAAAATGATTGTTTTTCAAACTTTTTGGCACTTAAGTGATCCGACAGAAATTTTTGACACCAAGTGAGCGCCGTACACAATTTATGGCACTGATGGTGTACTTATCCCGTTTTAATTGATTGATTTCCTTAATTGAATTATTATTTTATTGAATTCTGAATTTAATTTATTAGTTAGGAAGTTCGGGAATTTCATTGTTCATAATGTACTTACTGTTCACGTGACACTGTTCACACAAAAACAAAATTTGGTCTAGATGCACATGTCTTGATCATATGATATGTATTGATTGTGTAAATACGTGGGCTTCCGCAAGTGCGCATTTGCGTGATATGCATTGATATGGTTTGTCCGAGGGACTTTGGAAATGGACTACTTTTGGGGGGGAAATGATTTGAAAGTGTATATGCAAGCATGTATGCATTGGTTAATGCACAAAGATAAAAAGTGAGTTATAGTGGTATGCTTGCCTAATCATTAAGTGGAAACTATCACCCAATGGGAGTTTGGGGGTGATGCCCGACGGGAGTTTGAAAACTGATCGCAGTAGAGGCCGGATCGATGTCTCTCTTTGGGGTACCGTCTAGGTGGGAGTTCTAGACGTTGCCGCACCTCATGGGAGAGGGTGATGCCTGGTCATGCCAGTAGACACCAGCGGGAGCTCGGTTGTAACCCTAGGAAGGGTGGTGATAATTGTAACCCTGGGAAGGGTGGTAATAGTTGTAACCTTGGGAAGGGTAGTAACAATTGGAACACTCATGAGTGTTGAGATCGTTGCGCCTTATTATGGGGTAAAATTGTGTGGCACAGTATATGACATGTCATAATGATTTTACCTTATAATTAGGACTTGTGTGATCGATTGATGCATGATAGGTGGCACACTAAAGTGCAGAAACGTATGAGAATCATAGCATTATTGGTTTCAGTTATGCATGAGTTGATCACATTGTTTATGGCACGCACACATGAATCGATAACGTGCAGGGTGTGGCAATGGCCAGGTGAGATCGCTTGTGATGCGACCCGTATGTGATTGATGAACTACATCATCTAATGGCCATGTGCATTGCGTATATTGTGCCGAGATATATTGTGCAGGGTATGGCATACCGGGTAAGGTTGCATGCGAACCGACTATTTGATTGTTGGTTGTTAGTCGTGGTTTTGTTCGTGGGGTGGTTCTAGAGAAATACCCCGAGTTGAGTTGGTGTACTAATCGGGGTTTAGGGGGTGAACTTGCTGAGACATTGTCTCACCCTAGTGTGAAGACTCAGAGCTTGAAACGAAAGGGTCAAGAGCGTAGGTGGCTCAGTAGTTCTTTTTAAGGTAAACCTTCTGTATAAGAACTTGAGGTGTTTATGAAAGGTGTTTCGGTGAAAATGGTATCCTGCTTTTCTATCCCATATTTGTGTTGTCTGGGGATTTTATTATATGCTTCCATGTGTGCAATTAAAAAAAAGGGTCAGCGACGCCTCCTAGGACGTCGTTGTCTATCGACCAAAGAAGGGATTGTTGCGTGCCCGAGGTTCGAGACGTGACAATCTAGAGGGGATGAATAGGTTGAAAGAGAACTATGACAAATATTTGTGGGAGATAATAAGTTCTAATTCAAACATTATTAGAAACAAATTGTTGAAATAAGGTGCGCATGCTGCTGCTTAGCACATGGTGATGATTACGAAGAGGCAATGCTAATAGTGAGAAGATAGAATATATTGCAAGCAAGTCTTCAAAATAAGTTACAATCAGCACATATCGTCTTTCTAGTAAGTCACACTATTAGGACTCATGTATTGTTATCACTCTTATATACTTGCTCTTGTCTATAATTAGAACGTGCAAATCTTTACTAGTCTGTTGATGCTGTTCACTAACAAACCATGTGAAATGACTTGCAATCACTCATCCAATGATCCTCTTGGCTTCTTTAGTATACAAAGACTTCCAAGGATATCAGCATCCTCATTGATTCCTCATATTCTTTGATCAACTATATCAATTTCCAAAGATCTCCAATGATACATGCATCCTTGCCAATTTCTCATCTTTACTGATTTGACTAAGTCAGCTTCTAAAAATCTCCAAGAACACCACATACACAAGTTAGTTCTTCATCTTCACTGAATTCACAGGGATCGTTGATATTGTCACAATCTTCCACCTCATATGTACAAGGCAATTGCTCTATATGAATAATCTACTGCTTCGATAACAATTCACTACAACCAATAATGATAAGCATACTACCAAGCTGTTCATTTTCGTGGTCCTTCCAAGCTTTACTAAACATCCTTGTTCTAGGCCTTTTCACCTCACTAGGTCCATCCAATTGTTCACTTGATCTTTGTATCTCCAAGCTACCACAAATATCCCAATTCTTCTTGGCTCGTTCATCCTCGATCAAGTCATTCTAGATGTTCACCTTATCAAAAGATCTTTCTAGCTTGTAGACATCTTCAATCGCTTAATATCTTGTTCACCTTTGATATTGGCAGAGCACTTTAGATAGTGGCAAAACACTCCTTATATTAGCTCTCCCGGTGCTATTTATGACAACATCTATATTTCGGCTTGTGCATAAATCATTTGGCACTACTCAACCAATGTACACATTAGTAGCCTTTGGTTGTCTATGACATCTTCAAAACAACATAGTGATTTTCCCGACACTCTCGGCATGTCTAGCTTGTCTTTATTGTGGTGTCCAACCTTCCATGCAAACACTTTCGATGTGGGACCCTTGATTTGTCTCTGTTGTTGGGTCCAACCTTCTATGCAAATGCCGAGAGTTCCACATCAAACAGGCACGTAGAGACTCCAAGGGGGGTTGTAAATAAAAATCAAGCCATGCTCCAATCAAAATGTGCCTTTCTGGGCCTTTATGATAAGATTAAGTATATAATATTTGGGAGGGGAAGCTGGTTTATCACCGTAATTTGCCAATCCTATTGGACTGCCCAGGAACCGGTCTTACTAGTCCAACTCCTGGTTCCTGAGTGGGATGGGCCAGGAACCAGTCATCTATAATATTAAGTTAGTAAATAGATCGAGTCAAGTACTCGAGGGATTTCATCAATTGTCTTCCCCATGGGCATCAATCATATGACGAGTGGTCTCTTTTAGACTTGAAATATTCAAACAGTTAATTACTTTGATTATGATTTCCCTTTGATGTGATGATGGAGATTTGATCCCATACCTACCATCTACCCCCTCTGGAATTTGCCTTTCTGGGCCTTTAGAGACTCCAAGGGGGGTTGTAAATAAAAATCAAGCCATGCTCCAATCAAAATGTGCCTTTCTGGGCCTTTATGATAAGATTAAGTATATAATATTTGGGAGGGGAAGCTGGTTTATCACCGTAATTTGCCAATCCTATTGGACGCTTGGGAACCGGTCTTACTAGTCCAACTCCTGGTTCCTGAGTGGGATGGGCTAGGAACCAGTCATCTATAATATTAAGTTAGTAAATAGATCGAGTCAAGTACTCGAGGGATTTCATCAATTGTCTTCCCCATGGGCATCAATCATATGACGAGTGGTCTCTTTTAGACTTGAAATATTCAAACAGTTAATTACTTTGATTATGATTTCCCTTTGATGTGATGATGGAGATTTGATCCCATACCTACCATCTACCCCCGCTGGAATTTCCATAATGCCCTTAGAAGTAACTTAAAATACACATTAAAGCCTTACGATGCTAGTAGCTTCAGAGCATACCCCGTCATCTTGGCCATCTCCTCAACCTGTCAGCCCTTGAAAACCTTTAGTCCGTGATATACAAAAGCTCATAAGTGACCTTGATAAAATAATCGATCACTCTTATGTCTTTAATAATTATATATTTTGATCACAAATCAAGATTCGCATCCCACACTTAATTTTAATGCAGCAAGATGCACAGGGAGTTTTAGACATAGTGATGTAGCATTCGAATTGTCTCTGCCGCAAATGAAATAGTAGTTTTCTAAGTTCCCGTGTGTTTTTACAAAAAAAAAAAAAAAAAAAAAAAGCATTTCTAGAAAATATTTTTCGAGAAGTTATATTTCAAGAAAATGACAATATTTTCAGCGTTTGACTGAAACCTAAAAATTTATTAGAAAAAATATTTTCCGTCGTTTGGTGTGAAGAATCTAATTTGATTTTCCTTGAGAAAATTATTAAAATATTTGATTTTTAAGTTCTTTTTATTTTCATTTCATTTTCTTTTATTTTCTTTTATTTTCCTTCTTCTTATCCATCGCTTCAATGCAACCACTACCACCATGGAGCTCGACATGGAATCCATGGCCTCTGCCATTAAAGTTTTCATCCCCTTGTTCTGCTTCCCCCTCTACACTTCCTCACCATCATCCCCATCTCCTTCCTCGAGCACTTTGTCCTTGGCTAGTGAGGCTAGAACTTGCTACATTTTGGCGAACAAGAGGCCTTGCTAGAGGTCGGCGAGTCGCGGTGAGCTCGAGGCCTCGTGAGTCAACCATCCACTCAAGCTTGAACAAGGCCTACAGTGGAGGAAGCGAAGGGTTTTGAGTGGACGAAAATGAGCCTGAATAGAGAATCAAGCCTTGGGCAAGTGGACCAGCAACGGTGGAGCCTCACCTCACTAGATTAAGCGAACTAGGAGGTTCGAGAGGCTCTGGCAACCTTAGGCAAGGCTTGCCTAGCTCGCTAGCCTTAGGCAAGACTTAAGCTTGCCTATGGCTGACCGCTAGCCGTCACCACGACTGACAACCGCCCAAGGAAGAAACAAAAAGAGAGAACAGGAAAAAAATGAAAGAAAAAAATATTAAAATATTAAAAAATTAAAAAATTAAAAAATTAAAAAATTAAATAATTGATTTTTAAAAAATAAAAATAATTAAAATTTTAATTTGATTTTTTTTTAAATATATACTTTCATAATAATGAACGTTTCATTAACCAAGGAGGACCTAAGCCCAAGTATCAAAGGCTCATGCTCGTCATTTGTGGACCTAGCTTGGGTGTTGAGGACTAGAGCTCAAGCATTAGGGACCCGAGCATAGCCCTTCCTCAATTACGACCCTGTAAGGATTAGCCATAAGGCCCTACAAGGATCAATCATGAGCCATTGGCCATGCACCGATCGATTCGATCGGCAAGGAATCACGAATCGGTCATGATCGACCGATTAACCGATCGATCGATCATGAATTGGTCGAGGTGTCAGCCATGAATTTCTACCGACCATACCAATGGGATAGGATCACCAGCTCATAAGATGACTTTTTGATCATGAGAATTGGTCATGGGATGATTTTGGATCGGTGGATGGTCACGGGTTGATCTAACTGGTTACAGTTTTTGGTCGCGGGTGATTCCACCCGGTTATGTACCAATACACGAATGATTCAAATTGATCAAATACGACTTCCTTCCGACCAAAAATGCATCATTCCTTATTTAATTCTTAGTGATCGGAACGGAATCTCGAATTGGTGATGTCCAATCATGGATTGGTAATGCATCAACCATAAATCCTACCGATGGATTGGGTGCCAATTGGAATGAGTCCAAGGATAGACCTAGCTATTCAGTCACAAATTCTAAAGTCCATGACTGCCTTGGCTTAGTGCTAGGCCATGGGTAGCCTTAGGATTGATCTCGAACTGATCAAAGGATAACCGACCCTATTGGCTGATCGTCCATCCAAAGGAACGGTTTGGGCAAATATGGGGCATGATGACCGAACCTCAGGTGTACATGATATGATTTTTCGAGGTGTACCTAATGATCCATTCTTTTACCTCGAAACCAACTTGAATGATAGAATTCTCTAGACCACCTCATTAATAAAGAAAAAGACAAAAGCATGGAAAATTCTAGAAACCCGTCATTAAATGAAGGCTAAGTTGTCCCTTGAAAATTCAAAAGTCATGATGGTGGCCAAAATATCTTTGAAGATTCTGGAGAAAGGCGGCACACAAGTGGACCAATTAGAGAGCAATACACGAGCTCTCATTAATAACTGAAGTTTCTAGAATTGCCGAGTTAGCAACTATAGGACAGTTATTGTCAAACTTCATTAAATGTCTATTAATTGCAGCATATAGGTGGACCAATGAGAGAATGAAAAGCGGGCCATTATCGTTGACGCCTAGGAGCTTGAATTGCCAAGTAAGGCCTTTAGCTTGGCTAACTCACTTTCTAGGTGTAATCATGAGACAAAGTAGACTTGCCACCCAAGGAAAGTAGGCGGCCACATGAAAACTCAAACCCAGTTAATATACTGGCATAAGACTTGGGTTCGAGTCCCGAGCATATTAACTGGGTTTGAGTCTCAGATGCCGACAAAAAGCTAGAAGCTCGATTAAAAAGCCCGGATTGAATTGGGTTCGAGTCCCAAGACAGCTCCGAGAGCCCGGTTTAAAAACCCGAATTGAATTGGGTTCAAGTCCTAAGACGGCTTCGGGAAGACTTGGGTTCGAGTCCCAAGCACAAGAGAAAAGCTAAACAAGCATGGCAGGCATGGGCAAAAAAGAAAGGCTAAAATGCATAAGTTCAAGGCATGCATCATGTGCACGAATGTTTGCGAGAATTATCATTCATTTGTGCTTGAAGCTTGGTTGCATCTTGCGATTGATTTGTCTTCGCCATGATATGCAAAAAATGATTGACTAGTGTTGATGATGAGTCGATGTTCTATTCGAAGGCCAGAGGCCATACTTACTAAGTATTCCAAGTACTCACCCCTGTTTTTTTTACAGGTACTTAGAATCATGGATACTGTGCATTTTGGTTGCCCTATAAAGATAGATACTACTATGACGGATGTATTCGATGTAGATACTAACATTACTTATCGCAAGATATCATCAATTGTGTGGATAGAGAAAGGTTTGGATGAGCTTGTCCCGATGCATTTCGAAGCATGGTGTATGTTGTATTAAAGTACTTGGATAGGACCCCTCCGTGGATTCGATAACCCAAATCAGAATCTTAGTGATAACGAGGATCCATCCGAGTGTTTGGACTAAGCTCATATGTATTAGCCAAGTAGTAGTACAAGGGTTCCCAAATTTTGGAAAGTACCCGCCATAGCGGAGACAAGGATACCCCAAGCCACTTTTGTATCTAAG